>OX453316.1:17971288-18662788 GCA_949710035.1 Crambus lathoniellus | reverse complement strand
AGAGCACGATGTTAAGTCCATATTTGACTGCTCATACATTGGTTGGGTGGGAGCGGTGCGGTATCAGTGGGCTAAGTCCTGTAGATGCCGCGCTCGTAGGTGAAGGTCTTTTCGACCATCGGCATGCCGTGAGAGATCTTAAGAGCCCCACAGATGATCAGTTCGCCTGTCGGCAACGGCCTGTCAGTTGGCCGCAATCGGCCACACACTCACAGTTTCGTAAAAGGTTTAGGACTGACGGATAATGTGCAGGTATAGTGTGTGGCCGCTGGGGGGCGTGGCCAATGTTGTTAGTTGTCGGCCGGACAGAAACTACCGACTAATACTAAAACTGACGGCTATCAATTGCTAGTGAATGGCCTCAAAGCCGGTTTTCGACTATTGCCGACAGGTAATGACCGGTCTAGTATGTGGCCGATGGAGGTCTCGAACCTCAGACGGCCGATCCGGTTTAGGCCGACAGGCGAACAGGGGATGCGATTCTCTAACGAAGTTTCACCGTCACGTCGTCGTTTACTTCGATTCTTTAAATTCATAATAAACAAGTGAAAGTCAAGCGAAAAAGAACATCGAGTTTGTTGATTGAATCTTAGAGAATCGCACAACTGATCGTCTGTGGGGCTCTTTGCATGCAGTCGAGTCTCACCTTGCGCCAGTTGTGCGCGTCGAAGAAGTAGTAGGTGCCGCGCTCGTAGGTAGAGGTCTTTTCGACCATCGGCATGCCGGGCGCTTGAGAGATCCACACCTTCTCCTCCATGTGATACCGCCATTCGCGGTTGTACCTGACACAATTACATCAATATATTTACTTTAATACGGTTGCAACTATATCGAAAACTTAATCATAAGAGCGATTGCGCACTGCGTCCGATTCTTATTATATTCTTATTCGATTCTTATCAGTCAAATGACGGAACTTAAAAACTCCGGATAGAATACGTCAATACGAATAACTGAAATCGGATCTAGTGCGTAAACTACCATACAAATAGTTCTATGACTACGCCGCCGGACCGTCATTTGACTGAAAAGAATCAAATAAGAATATAATAAGAATCGGAGGTAGTGCGCAACCGCTCTACCTTAAAAAGAACTAGTGCTTTGGGTCAATTTTACTTTATCCACAATTTGGGTAGCTTCGTCTTCATTCGTCACTTCGTCTTCATCACACCTGATGTCAAGTTATGATAAGGCTGGGTGGAATCGCACTCCTCTCGGAATCCTCAATCATTGAAAAACTGATAACCAGTTTCTCGGCTATCTTATCTCTAACTGCCGGAACACAACAATGCTTAAAGCATTGTTGTTATGGCGTCAGACTTAGATAAGATGGTGGTAGGGACTTTGAATAAGCTCTACCACCAACAAAACCGAATACAATATGTACCCCCATTGGAAATCGAACCCAGGACCTCTGGATCTGGGGTGGTGTGTACCACTAGCCTACAGAGGCGGTTATTAAGGCAAGCAAGCTAACTAATATAATTATAGTTTGATCGTATCCGCTCAATAGGAAGGCGCGGCTAGGTGGGGAGCGGTACAGTGTTTTTAGTAAAACTATAGGCAACTTGGGAAGACAAGAAAAAAAGTTACAAAGAGATTATTACGCATCTAGTACTGAAAGTGATATCGCCTCGAAAACGATGCCAACATGAAGAAATTTAAATTCATACAAAGGGATGTCGGGAAAGAATGACGTTGCTTTTAGCGCACGGCTCTCCAAATCACTACATCCGAGTTATCAAGCAAGCTAACTAAATTTTGCCATATCATCATCAGCCATTCCGAGTCCACTGCTGAACATAGGCCTCCTCATTTGAGCGCCACAATGAGCGGCTGTGGGCTGTTAGCAGCCAAAGGCTTCCCGCAACCAGGCGTCCGTCACTGGCTCAAGGACGCGATATAAGTGCCTACCGCTTCGCGTATATCTCGGGATACAATTTACCTTACAGCGGGCCGCCCGGCGCCCGCCCGAGCGCGATAGAATATATGGGATAAAAAGAGATGCAACGTCTAGCCGTTCGTAATTAGAGCTATCACAGCCATCTCTATCGTCTTCTACAAGCCATGCGCATAAAGTTGGCAACGTAGTTTTAAGTGAACCGATTTGACATCGTTTGCACCGTTTGACAGGTAAACAGCGAGTAAACCTCGAGTACTGAATCCTATGGAGATGGCATATCTTCTATACATCTATACAAATAAATAAAATTGGAGTGTCTGTTTGTAACATTAAATAACCGCTTTTACTACGTGCATATGATTAAACTAGCCTTCCGCCCGCGGCTTCGCCCGCGTGTACTACACGACGTTATCCCGCGGGAAGGTGATATTTTTCAGGAATAAAAAGTAGCCTATGTTCTTTCTCAGGCTCTAGACTATCTCTGTACCAAAATTCATTCAAATCGGTTCAGTAGTTTAGGTGTGATTGTGTAACACACAGACAGACAGAGACGCATTTATAATATAAAGTAAGGAAAGTAAGGATATACGGTACATATACCAAAATGGCATGTTTTACAATTTTTGTCTGTCTGTCTGTTTGTTCCGGCTAATCTCTGAAACGGCTGGACCGATTAATACGACAATTAGAAGAAGTTTAAAATTGAATTCCAAGATTTTCTTACATTGTGACTTAGTTACACCTCACTGTTTCGTAGGTATGCCACCTCCATAGGATTTAGTACTCAGAGGAGTAAACCGGTTCACAGCAATGTTGCCGTTCCGTATCATAGCATGGCTTGTAGAAGACGATAGAGACGGCTGTGGAGCTATACAAGCAGAATTTTACTTTATCATGTTGAAATTAGAGTTGCTATTCGTTTAAATGGTTTCGCGGTGTGCAGTTTCTGGAACTATTATTTATTCTGTGCCGCAACCTTTACCATTGGCCGTACCGGCTAAAGCGACGATCTTCGGTATGTCTGCTGGGCTTCAACAGATAAATCGAAGTACGGAATTTCGTATTGTACTATTTGCCGAAGTTATTTGGAAGATACGACAGAACAGAAGACATCATCATCGGGATTCGCCATTTTGGCCTGATTGGGGCTCGATTTATCTGTATTAAGGCGATATTCGGAAAAATTATGCTGAAGCGAGATAGCAATGAGAAAACGACGCGCGCGGGAGCGACACCGATTTTGCAGATTAGGCAAAAAAAACACAAAATCACTTCGTATTAAAAAACTATAGCGATTTTTTTTAAATGCTTCTACACGATCCTAAATATTATTGTTGTCCACTAATTAAACCGATTTCAAATAGTATATGTAACCCAATTTAAGAATAACCTTGAAATTTCGTATTTTAGAGGTCTTTTCGAAAATAAAAAGTGTCGAGCCAAAATCATAAAATCGTGTTTCTGAAACTATATGATTCTAGATTAAGGTATAAGGAAACACATATCTTATTACCAGATTTGTAACAACTCTAACCATCCTATAGTTTTATATCAAAAAGTCTATACTTTTTCCGAGTAGCGTCTTAATTTGAAGCTCACGAAGCCGACTTGCCGAAGTTCGAAGCGTTAGTCGGTACAACCCCTGAACATCGGTCTACCTAGTGGAGGGCCGTCCTAAGTTGCGTCGTCCATTTTGTGGTCGCCACTCCAGAACGTAACTTACTTATTTACGTTACTTTTTGCAATTATACTAAAGCAATTTAAGATGAATTTTAAATGATATCGAAATAGTATTTTGTTAATTCATTAACAAAATACATATTACTTAACATACACATGAAGAACACTTTATATACATTTAAAAATATCCCCTTGAGCATTGGGTAACCTTCTCTATAACTCTCATTTTACCCTCATTGTTCTAGTTGTTTAGCTTACACCGTGCGCAGTCCGCTACGTAATTGTAAAACATGCGATGTTATCAGGTAAAGGCCTGAATGGCTAAAGCCATGCAAACAATGTGAATAGCAAAACTTGAGAGCTTACGCAACCGATAGACTTTACAATCCGAATTCGTGAATAATCTTTATTCGGTTGGTTGAATTTTGTGTCACAACAATTTTGTCAAAGTTAATTTTGATCCTTTAATTTTTTATTAATTTTACTAAACGCGTTTTTAAACTACACGCTTTCATTTCATATTTTAATCGATTAAAAAATAGTTCATTCATCATTCATTCGATTCATGCTTACGAAGATTTTACATGTTATTTGAAACAGAGTTCAAGACTGAAAATTACACGAGGCAAGTTATTGCATACAATTTGCAGTACATTGCAATGTGACTTAAGTAACACGGCAATGTTCAAACTCACATAGCAATGTACAATGTAATAACTTGTCTCGTGTAATTCAGCCCTAAAGCCTATTCAAATAATAAATATTCATAAAAATACTTTTGTGTTTAACTAAATTAAGATACCGTGTTTTCAATAGTTTATTTAAGCCCGATATACACACAGGAACGGGTAAAGCCGCGGGGAGCAGTTAGTTTTAGAATACAACTGGCAAAGGGTCAGCGCAGACGGAACGGAAAAATCCTCGCGGAAATTTTTGAGGTCATTGAAAAATGAATCATGTCATCATAGCCTAAAATACAAAATTGTATGAATATCAACAGAGAAGTCAGCGTCGTCGCCTCGCGCGCATATTATTCATACAATTATTTTATACTAGCTTTCCGCCCGCGGCTTCGCCCGCGTGTACTACACGATGAGGGAATGTGATATTTTTCCGGGATTAACAGTAGCCTATGTCACTCTCCAGCTGCCAATCTACCCCCGCCGTACCAAAAATTGAAAAATCACATTGATCCGTTGCACCGTTTTGACGTGAAAGACAAACAATTAGGTAATACCTACTGATTTTCCCGTGGGAATATGATACGTTCCTGTGGTAAAAAGTACTCAAAAGTAGCTTATTATAATCCTTCCCAGCAGGGTTGAAATTATTAATTCAATTACCAATTTCTGCCCGCAAATTTACCCGCGCTTAAAGTGATTTTCCCATAGGAATGAGATTTTCCCCGCGGTAAAAACTCAGTTTTATCCTTCCCAGGGCCTTAAACTGTCTCTATTATAAATATAACCCTTCCCATGAACACAAACTTTCACCTTAAATACCAATTCCCTTCCACAGCTTTGCCCGCACTAAAACTTATTTTCTAAACCAATCCAAATGCAGCCAAAACTTTCGGCTAATCGTGTCTACCGAAGCACCATATATTTTTGAACAGCTATCCCGTGATAAACCATTGCTAAAGTCACATAACCTCAGCGATCGCAGGCCGAGCACGCTTTCCTACAACCACTGCTCTATATAGGTACCAAATTCCATGAAAGTCAGATCAGTGGTTTAGGCTTGAGACGGTAACGATGCCTAGACAAACAGACAGGAGCTACTTTCGCATGAATAATATTCGGACATACTCCTACTCTTGAACTTAGCATGGTCATATGACAGCACATTCGTGCAAAGCAAAAAGTTCTTTATGCATTGGAATAAAACTCAAGAAATCAGTATTTACACATTTTTTATGCGGTTTAGGCTAGAAAGTTAGACCTTATTTCTTGTTGAGAAACAACATTTTGCTTTGCATGAAAATGATTTGCATAGGACCCATGCTACATTGAATAAAGTAAAGTGAGAAAAAAACTGTATCCCACGGGAATCGTACTTTTTCCCGAGTAAAAAAAACCGTATGAAATTTTCCAGGCCAGAGTTTTGATGTGATTAAGCCACAAACATCCAAACTCCGTCCGCCTTATTACAAAACGTGGACTAAAATAGTCCTGGTTTAAAACTGGTAATAAACTGGTACTGTCACTTTAATTTTCCAAATGAAAGACAGAATTAGCATCAATTTTAAACCTGGTCTAACTTTAGTCTACGTTTTTTAATAACGGGGCGTATCTTTAAATACCCCTCAATATAAACTTTAACCCTCCTTTTTACCTTATAAGGGGTTTTTTTAACTTTGACTCCGCAGATAATTTTTAATTTCCATACTCCTTAGCCCAGAAATGAGAAAGTTTCCATATAAAGTTCAACCCCCCTTTCTACCCGATTAGGGGAGGATTTTTTAACTTCGCATACGCAGATCATTTCAATCCTGGCCAGTATCCAACATACCAATTTTCATACTTCTAATTTTAGAAATGAGAAAGTTCCATATAAGCTTAATCTCCCCAGTTTACCCATTATGTGGGAGATTTTTTTAAACATCGCTCACAGATAGTTATTTTTAAATTGTGACCAGTACCCTACGTACCATTTTGTATACTTCTAACTCTAAAAATGAGGAAGTTCCATATAAACTTGTAACTCACTTTTTACCCCATTTGGGGGGTTTTTTTTTAACTTCCCCTACAGAGATCATTTTCAATCGTGATCAGTATCCAACATACCAACTTTCATATTTCTAAGTTCAGAAATGAGGAAGTTCCATATAAACTTTAATCCCCCATTTTACCCTATTAGGGGGGAGGTTTTTTTAATTCGCTTACGCCAATCATTTTCAATCATAACCATTATCCAACGTGTCAATTTTCATGCTTCTAAATCCATAAATGAGGATGTTCCATATAACGTTAACCCCCCCATTTTACCCCATCCCTTTAGGGGGGGAGTTTCCTAAAATCCGTTCTTAGCGGACGTCTCCTAGGCATAATCTACCTTCCTGCCAAATTACATCTTCGTTGGTCCAGTAGTTTTCGAGATTTCGTGATGAGTGAGTTATGTCCCCTCGATTTTATATATATAGATTTTAGGCTATGGTGACATGGTTCATTATTCAATGATCTCAAAAATTTCCGCGAGGATTTTGCCGTTCTGTCTGCACTACTCTGCACCGACCCAAAGAATGTTATTTATTGGGACTGACTCATCGAAGTGCGAAGTTTTGGATATCTAGGGTAAACAAACTGTGCTATTGTTGATTCCCGTCCTACTATTGACAACAATTATTATCATGCACCGTAATTTTTTTATCACACCGGATAATTATAGGGATTATTCTACTCATGAAAACAAACAACTTTTACTACGTTATCAAAACTCAAATCGCGAAAAAAAAAAACAGCTGTTCCATACATTTTGATTAATATTTTCGCACTTTTGTATAGAACAGCGGCAATTTTTCGCGATTTGAATTTTGGTCCCAAAATAAAAGTTGTTAAAATCCGATAAAAAAGATAAAATAAAGATATGATAAAAAAGTACCGATATTGTAAAATAAGTGCCAATTTTTTACAATAAAATAATACTACAACACATTTATAGGCATACCTATCTTGAGTACTACTCGTCCAAGATAACTTGACACCTGCAGGTTATACCCGCCTGTCCGCCGCCGCCGTTCTTACTCTCCTGGCAGGACAATCGAGTGAAAGAGACGGGTATAATTTGCAGGTGTCATGTTATCTTGGCCGAGTAGTAATCTATATTTTTCTTGTATTTTGAGCTAAATTCTAGAAGGCCAGCAATAGGGCATTTAACCCAAGTTCATAATAAAACAAACGTCTCTATACTCACAGCTCTGCAGCAGCTGCAATTTGTAAAACGTCGCCAACAAAACAGTAGAACAAATAAAATAATAGGTCTTCCTTATATCGATTCAGTCGTAGAGGCGCCAGCTTTTCTCTAATAGAACCGTTTATCAGATATTCAGGAGGCACGTGGTAGTCCATATCTTGTGGTCTGAAAAATAAAATCATTGTTCATTAAAAATGCATGCTAATAATGTTATATTGCAAGAATGAATGAGTTATAAAATGCGGCAAAATATGACAAACTAATATTAGTAATACCCGTCGTTATTTCCAATTTGCATAATTAATAGTGCTCAAGCTACTACAATTTGGTATTGGAAGAATGTGTCTGATGATGATGAGGATGGTGTCTGATATACAACTCAAAAAAAAAAGGGGCAAATGGACTTTTTTCATACAAACGTACTCACTTTTTGATGAGATGTAAACAGTTCTCATAGATGAGTAACTTTTTGCATCTCTGCAATGATTTTTACGACAATCGAGAGACCAAACGCCCAACTGTAAAATGTCGTTTTCAAAAATTGCCTAAAACCGCTCAAATTTCTTAAAAAGGAAAAACAATAAACCGTACTCCACGCTCCATATATTGTTATAATTATGGCACACTAGCTTTCCGCCCGCGGCTTCGCCCGCGTGGTCTACACGACGTTATCCCGCGGGAATGTGATATTTTTCCGGGATAAAAAGTAGCCTATATTCCTCTCCAGGCTACAAAGTATCTGTGTCCCAAATTTCAGCCAGATCCGTTCAGCCGTTTTGGCGTTATTGAGTAACAAACATCCAAACATCTAAACATCCAAACATCTAAACATCCAAACATCTAAACATCCAAACATTCACATTTATAATATTAGTAGGATGCAGTTTGACTTATTGTTTCCCATTTTTCAGAAAATTGAGCTGTTTTTGGCAATTTTTGAAAACGAGATTTGACAATTGGGCGTTTGGGTTCTCCATTGACGTAAAAGTCATTGCAGAGATGCAAAAAGTTACTCATCTATGAGACGCTAAAGTGAGCACGTTTATACGAAAAAAGCCCAGTGGCCCCTACTTTCTTTTGAGTAGTATATTTTTGAATTTATTTAAACTTAACCTTTACAATATTACAAATAAAGAAGTTTTTGCCTGTTGTTACCGATTTATAAATTCCGATTATACTTATAAAAATGAAATATACTTTACAGCTTCGCATTACAAAACTAACCTCTACCACCTAGGCATTAAAGTCCAAATTGCCATACCTACAGGGCGCGTCCGCCCAAGGTCCAGCGAAGGTGAGATACAGGTTATCGGGCGAGTTCAGGTTGAGCCCCAGCGCCGTCAGGTCCTGCCCTAACGCCAGGGACACTAAACTGGGGTCCGACTCGGCCGCCCGAATGAACGTCAACAACCCAACGATGCCGAACTGGTTCGGTATCATCGTCTCTGGTATATTCGTTACTTTGCCTAAAATGTAACACTCGAGTTAATGGTTTGCGAGAGAACTGTATTAAATAAAGAGGTGTGTACGTTAAAGTTGCTTCGACAGCTGGTGTCAAATGCACTACCTAAAATCAATTTGACAAGAAGAAAAATACAACATACATTTGGCATAGAACCTTAATCTAAACATATTAAAGACGGAAACTGAATAACGCTAAAGTACACAGTAAGTACAGCTAAACCATCCCTGTTTTACATATTTTGCATATATACAGGGTTGCTATATGCCAAGTGCCTCGGAACAACTCTGACTAAGGCTGACCATAAGCAAAAATCTTGTCAAATCTATTTTACATAGCGGAATTTACAATTTGACACCGATACCGCTCTCATAAGCGGAGCGATAAGCGACTTTAACATAACATCACCGTTATTAGTATACACACCGTAATATTCCGTATGTGCTCCTTGACTGATAACTTGGGGGAAGAAAAAATTAAAGTCAGACATAATGGTATTTTTTTACACAAAAATCTACTAAATCACGGTCGCGGAGCACGAAGAATCGAAGTACAATGACCTGTTATTACCTATCCGTGTCGGTCCCGCGTAAATATAGTAACGCTTGCAAAGATCCTTTTTTTTAGTGAGGGCAAATACAGTGTTTTCGTATACCGCTAACGGCATGTTGGACTCAGTCAGACAAGGCCTGTCTCTCGCCGCGCCCAGCCCTGCCGCCAAGCCTATTAGGCTTGGCGGGTGGTTCTAACCCCTGCCCCGCCCCCTGAAGAGCTCGAAAGCTCGACAGGAGCGAGGCAGGAGGAGAGAGCCTCCTCTCAATCTCCACATAAGGTTTCCCACTCCGGGTGGGCTGACCAGATGAGGCGGTCAACAGCAGGCACCACTAGCAACTAAACTCCTAACTACTTGCTCTCCGCCGTCAGTTTTTGCACATATCCCTTGAGACGGCGGTCATCGCATCTGTGCGAGCGTGAAGCACTATATTTACGGAGCGACAATGACAGGTAATAACAACTCATTGTACGAGATTCTTCGTGCTCCGCGACTCGTTTAATTATAAAAGATAACATGCAACATTTTGAATTTGTTTGTCAATGCCAAATGTCTGCCTAAATAGGGGAAGAAGGTTTTGTTTCAATATACTAACGTAAAAAAACAAACTTTGTATGTAGTGCGGTTTAAAAGTAAAATATAATTAGATCAATAAGTTCCCTTACAATAGGATGCGACCTCTGCAATGGAACTACATCATACATGGTTTAGGCCTACGCAGAAGCAGACTTTTATTCTGTGTACTACATAGACAATAAGGTCGATTTTTCATATGCGAATAATTTCACCATTACTCTCTAAGTTATGTTAGTATATGTGAAAGTCCCTGCGCGAACTTAAGAGGCTGAAGTAGTGCATCGTCTGGGTAGGCCTTTAATTACACAATACATTACACAATTTGCTTTTCGGACGTTAGTCCCCGCTTCTCATTACAAAGTGGTTTAACTAAAAGTTTGGACAAAACGAAAGCCACATACATGCAAACTCTTTCGTTACTACGTTAATAAAGCTTTAAACAACAACCACAGATTAAAAGTTAAAATAGGTAAAATCATGTCAATCACAGAGGTTAAAAACTCATTAGTCAGTTCACATTATTCTAGTGAAATTCTAACCCAGAATTAGAATAACGAGGAAAGGCAAATCCAGTTACACCTTTTACTAAGTCTAGTCCAATTCTAGACTGAAAGGGCACTGGATCATAGACAACGTAGCCCTATAGACACCGCATAGAAACATATTTCGTAAGCTAAACTTTAATGCTACTAGTAATGTGTCATCTAATAAAAACGAATACAAGGCATTAATTACACTTTTCGACATATTTTAGCGTTTGCTATTTTGAACTAAAATCGCAAACAAAACTACTAGCGGCGAACGTTGTAGTTCCATTTATTAAATGCATTAATAATCGTGCACGTATAAAAATCAAAATCAAAAATCATTTATTCATTTTAGGCTGATACAGCACTTGTGAACGTCAATGAAGCTACGCTATCGGTTCGCAAATCCTACGGCGGGAGGCCTTGTAACGAGAAGAACCGGCAAGATATGATATGATATATATGTCTACGCGTATACATCTGGTATGGTTTCGTTTTAATAAGATGTCTATAAGTTTACGTTGTCTATACTAGAATAATAAGAACGGACGATAAACGACACTCTCAGCGTTATGCTTTGTTCGTACTAGTCGACAAGAAAATAACTTTAACCCCCTTATTACAAAACGTGGACTAAAGTTAGACCTGGTTTAAAATTGATGCTAATTCTGTCTTTCATTTGGAAAATGAAAGTGACAGCACCAGTTTAGTACCAGTTTTAAACCAGGACTATTTTAGTCCACGTTTTGTAATAAGGTGGAAGGGGTTTCAAAATAGCCAAACGAGCGTTTCATTTAACTTGCTAACTCAATTTATGATCAAGTGCGCTTGTGATTTTTAAATCGACTGACAGTTAAGTCCCTAAATTATGACGACCGAGAGCTGATCTATTTTCAGTCGTTAAATGCGCGCACCAATATCCTAACTAACAATCGACAAAAAAATCGCAATCGCAGGCTAACTCTTAGCTACTAGCGTAGTCCGAACAAGGCTTCAGCCACTCAACATGCTATGTTTATTAGGTTACGTTGTGTGCACACTAGGATAGCCGCGTACTGACAGAACCAGCAGCCTAACGAAGCTGCTACGCAAGGCATATATACTCGGTCGATCAGGAAGTGCCTCACCCGAGACAAACACTCGCTCTGCCTCGGACAAGCGTGCCTCGGGACGTTTGCCATGCGAGGCTGCTCGCTCAGTCAGGGTTGCTGCACACATATTCTGAACACACGAATTCTGCATCAGTTGGTGCTTCAATGAATCCAAAAACTGGCAAACCGAACCTGCCGAACCGAATATGTGTGTAGCAAGCTTCGATCAACAATAACACCTAGGTCTAGATACATGGTTGGAGTGACAAACACGGCTGAGCAAATATACGTCCAGGCGTATATTTATAATTAGTTCCTGTCATTTATGACGTATATGATAACATTATTGACCATTTTTATCCGTTTAAAGGTGCCATAAAAAGCTTTGATTTAGTTCGTGAGCCTTCATCTAGTACTATTGTTGATCGAAGGTAGCAAGCCTCAGTTAGCGGCAAACAACGCTCGCCCCAGTCGACTCACCATCAGGCGAGGTCTGTATGCCTTTCCGCGGTTTGTCCGCGTTATGGTTGGTGTATTCGGAGGCCTGCGGCGCGGGCGGGCCGGGCTGCGCGGGCGCAGGCGCGCCGCCCGTACTCGACGTGCCCGGTAGCGCGGGGAAGTCTTCCGAGGACATCGTGAACTCCGACTGCTCGGAAGTAGGCTGCTTCACCATACCCACTGGAAGGTTTAACGCTTTAACGTTTTGGACGCCACCTGAATGTTTGAACAGACTTCCCTAGATGCCATATGTCGTAATTTGTAAACAAGAATGTGCTCCATTTTGCATTCGCAGTCACAGAACAGAAGAAAGAGGTTGTAGGAGCAACTCACGCATTTTAAACTGCCCCCTAACCCCTGACGGAATCGAGTTGAGATCAAAATCGAATCAAGGAATCACACCTTCGATTACAAAATAGCAGCTACTTTTAATGTGATCAAAACTCACGCCTTCAATCACAAAAAAGAAGCTTTACTGTGATCGAAGATCTATAAAACAGTACAGATGTTTTATCTCACGAGTGCAGGCGAGCCATACTTGTATTTGTAATGCGTATAGACTCGCGCTCCTGCGTCAGCCGGTGACTCGACCAAAAACAGGGGGCGCAATCTTCATACATTCAAATGGGAACTAGGTATTAAGCCAAAAAAAATTCGAAAGTTGTTATAATTAGAAAAGCGTGGCGGCTCACCCGCGCTCGTGATCGTGAGATAAAACATCTATACACCTATAACGATTTCATTTACTTCGGTATTCAACCACTACTCTATTGGCGCTACAATCGTAACTAGAATACCTAGTGATTTTCGATCTTGATTTGATTTTGATCTCAGCTCCATTCCGTCAGGGGTTAGGGGGCTGAATGAAGCGTGGAATATAAAACAAGCGACTTGTCATGACAACTCGGAAGAAATTTAAAATCGTGGGTAAAGAGAGTTTGCTGTTCAGAGTGAAGGGTTGTCTACGCGCTCCCCGCCTAATTACTACTTCTAACGGCTTTCGTGTGTTCTGTGCACCCACCAATCCGCGTTGGGGTCTGCATTGTGGGTCATGGCCCATTATCTTTAACCATCCATAAGGAAGGTATATGAGCCCTCGCCCACGGCGACTTTTTGTAGCGATCCTGTAGCGCGTTAGTAGCGATGCTGTCGCGCGTTAGTAGCGATGCTGTCGCGCGTTAGTAGCGATGCTGTCGCGCGTTAGTAGCGATGCTGTCGCGCGTTAGTAGCGATGCTGTCGCGCGTTAGTAGCGATGCTGTCGCGCGTTAGTAGCGATGCTGTCGCGGTTCTATACAAAGTCGCCGAGGGCGAGGGCCCTGTTAGTAGCGATGCTGTCGCGCGTTTACGAGAGACGCGCGAAAAGTATCGCTACAAAAAGTCGCCGTGGCCGAAGGCCCTATGACCCAGCAGTTGGAACATTAAAACATGGTTAAAGATTATGACCCAAGGTCAATGCGCCTAACAACACAAAAGAAAAATATATCCGATAGGTTATAATTTTAAGAAAAAGAGTAAATCAGAATCACTGGCATTCAGGGTAGTCTTATAGGCCAATTATCCAATTAAGACCATAACGTGACGTTCAAAAGATTAAGGGACACCACAATGAACGCTGATGACACTAGTTTCTGAAGACCAGGCGAAACGGGCTAACATCAAAGACCTAGTCTACTTGCCTCGACACTCAAGGTAATCTAGAGGTTTCTAACCTAGGATGTCTAACTGAATGAAATTACTCGACGTTGATCTAGGACCTTTCGAGAAAAGCCAGTTTATAAAATCCTAGAAACCAACCTTTCGGTTAATCATGTCTCATCAATACGATTTCAATTGAACTTGTATAGAATCCATTGACACTAGTACTGTTAAAAACAGCTTATTTCATAGATGCTCCTGACATAGAAAATTGTGCTCTATGATGATGACATAAGGACCAAAAATCTGTGTTTTTCAAAGATTGTCTTTGTTTCTGCATTAGTTACAGAATGACCTTGAGACTTGAGGTCATTAAAGACAGCCTGAACGAAAGCTCTATTGATTCTACTACTCATGGGTAGAACATAAAAATGCATAGGATGGTTTCCATTAGATTCGTATCTAGCTGGAAGGGTCAGCAACTGACTGGAAATCAAATTTAATCATGCCATCTCACTACATACAATTCAAGCCTTCATCGATCTACTTCAAAGAGTTTCGTATGGTATCACATCTCGTTTATGTCATTTTGTTTTGTGTTACTTAGTTTGGGATGTGTTGTGTCGCAAGTACCGATCATTGGCTTTCGCTTAGCATAAATATTGCATTACCCAAATTATTGCTCTTAAATATTAATCCTGAAAAAAATAAACACTATTTCTCACAACAATAAAGCACTTGACAAATCAAACTACACACTTAAGAGTGATAAAGAAATCATAACGAAGAAAACAAAGTTCATGCAATCGCAAAATAATAAAGATCAGCTTGAGGGATCAATTAACATACATATTTAGAAGACTCCTTATAACAGTAACACGAACAATCTACTCAGAACATTCAATTGGTAAAAGTGACATATACTAACAAGGTATGTTGTTAAATAAGCATTGTTGTTTTTCATAAGTTATATCATTAAATGCCAACCTATCGTCAGAGTTGTCCAAGCCGTGTTTTCGACTAAAGAGTTTGAAAAACTTTAGCCAACAATTATGTCACCGATTCATAGCATTGTCTATTGATAAAGCAAGAAAACTTGCAATAGATAAGACAGCTATATAATATCTGATATGCTATTGCATATACGAAAACGTGTTGTACGATAGTCTGTCTTAAATTGTGAAACCATAGCAAGATGTCTTGCGAAATGGTTACCCAATCTTGTCTAATCTAAACATAACTTAAATTAAGTAAAGAAACAGGATATATAAGTTTCCGTACCATTTCTAATAATAATAATCCTATGTAAACATTGTAACTATGAACACAGACTAACCTGCAATCTTAATCAAACCATACTGCCTGCATTTAAAATCGCTTTGTCACTCAGAATACAGACTTGAACTTGTAATTTATATTTTAGTACACATAAGTATAATAAAATCACTTTTTCTATAGAAATGAAGAGTGCACCTCTTCTATTTAAGAATTATTTCAAGCGATTATTTACTGTGTTAAAGCTAAGCTAAAATAGATCTAAACTTGTCAATTTCAATTTATACCCTTATTCATCTAATTATAGCAGATTTTTCTGTGACGAAAAAGAAAGCAGAGCAGGATCTTTGCTTGCTGCTGTAATTTAAACCTTTGTCTGTGCACATAAAACATATTTTTGAGAGTGCACGTCTTTTTTTTACAAACGGAACTTGAACTTAAGATGTCCTTTAAAGCGTAAATGCTTAGTTAAATACCTATAAAAGCTTCTCAAAATTGTACCCTAATGTTTGCAGTTATAACTGCTTTTCTTTGGCCTATGTCTTAGAAATACAATAGTAAACCATATTCAGTGCACTTAAGACTGTTTTTTCTTTGAGAATAAACAGCGCAACTCCTGTTTAGCCCTACAAACATATCTTGAACTCAAGCTGTCGTTTAGTGCCTAAAAGCTTAGCTTATATAGATCTGATATCATAAATCTCATCATATCCTAAATCGCAAATCTATTAGTAACCTTATTCAGTGCGCTCAAGTCTGCGTTTCCTTTGCAAATAACGTCCTGTTTAGCCCTACAAACATATCTTGAACTCAAGCTGTCGTTTAGTGCGTAAAAGCTAAGCTAAAATAGTTCTAATGCACTTACCGTAAGGTTTAGAGCCGGGCGGGGGCGGCGCGGCGGCGGGCGCTTGGTCGCCGGCGCCGCGCGCCGTTAGGGACGGGAACTCGCTGAGGTCTAGCAGCGGCGGCGTCGACGTGTCGCCGCCCTCGCCGAATACAGAATGGTAGTTGTTGCCCGCGTTAAACCTCGTCAAGTTGCCCATACTCGACTGTGAGGGACAACAGTACATATTAGATATTTGTGGACTGTATTTCATATGCATTAGGAACTCGCTTAGGTCTAGGAGCGGCGCGGCGTCGACGTGTCGCCGCCCTCGCCGAATACAGAATGGTAGTTGTTGCCCGCGTTAAACCTCGTCAAGTTGCCCATACTCGATTGTGAGGGACAACAATACATTATTAGATATTATTGATAGACAGTATTGTAATTTTTAAGGAAAACTCGCTGAGGTCTAGCAGCGGCGGCGTCGACGTGTCGCCGCCCTCGCCGAATACAGAATGGTAGTTATTGCCCGCGTTAAACCTCGTCAAGTTGCCCATACTCGACTGTGAGGGACAACAATACATTATTAGATATTATTGATAGACAGTATTGTAATTTTTAAGGAAAAGTCGCTGAGGTCTAGCAGCGGCGGCGGGCGTCGACGTGTCGCCGCCCTCGCCGAATACAGAATGGTAGTTGTTGCCCGCGTTAAACCTCGTCAAGTTGCCCATACTCGACTGTGAGGGACAACAATACATTATTAGATATTATTGATAGACAGTATTGTAATTTTTAAGGAAAACTCGCTGAGGTCTAGCAGCGGCGGCGTCGACGTGTCGCCGCCCTCGCCGAATACAGAATGGTAGTTGTTGCCCGCGTTAAACCTCGTCAAGTTGCCCATACTCGATTGTGAGGGACAACAATACATTATTAGATATTATTGATAGACAGTATTGTAATTTTTAAGGAAAACTCGCTGAGGTCTAGCAGCGGCGGCGTCGACGTGTCGCCGCCCTCGCCGAATACAGAATGGTAGTTATTGCCCGCGTTAAACCTCGTCAAGTTGCCCATACTCGACTGTGAGGGACAACAATACATTATTAGATATTATTGATAGACAGTATTGTAATTTTTAAGGAAAAGTCGCTGAGGTCTAGCAGCGGCGGCGTCGACGTGTCGCCGCCCTCGCCGAATACAGAATGGTAGTTGTTGCCCGCGTTAAACCTCGTCAAGTTGCCCATACTCGACTGTGAGGGACAACAATACATTATTAGATATTATTGATAGACAGTATTGTAATTTTTAAGGAAAACTCGCTGAGGTCTAGCAGCAGCGGCGTCGACGTGTCGCCGCCCTCGCCGAATACAGAATGGTAGTTGTTGCCCGCGTTAAACCTCGTCAAGTTGCCCATACTCGACTGTGAGGGACAACAATACATTATTAGATATTATTGATAGACAGTATTGTAATTTTTAAGGAAAACTCGCTGAGGTCTAGCAGCAGCGGCGTCGACGTGTCGCCGCCCTCGCCGAATACAGAATGGTAGTTGTTGCCCGCGTTAAACCTCGTCAAGTTGCCCATACTCGACTGTGAGGGACAACAGTACATATTAGATATTTGTGGACTGTATTTCATATGCATTAGGAACTCGCTTAGGTCTAGGAGCGGCGCGGCGTCGACGTGTCGCCGCCCTCGCCGAATACAGAATGGTAGTTGTTGCCCGCGTTAAACCTCGTCAAGTTGGCCATACTCGACTGTGAGGGACAACAGTACATATTAGATATTTGTGGACTGTATTTCATATGCATTAGGAACTCGCTTAGGTCTAGCAGCGGCGGCGTCGTTGTGTCGCCACCCTCGCCTAATACAGAATGGTAGTTGTTGCCCGCGTTAAACCTTGTCAAGTTGCCCATACTCGACTGTGAGGGACAACAGTACATATTAAACATTTGTCAACTGTATTTCACATGCATTAGGAATTTAGGAACTCGCTTAGGTCTAGGAGCGGCGGCGTCGACGTGTCGCCGCCCTTGCCGAAGACAAAATGGTAGTTGTTGCCCGCGTCAAACCTCATCAACTTGCCCAGACTCGACTGGGAGGGACAACAGTACAGTATCAGATATATATAAACCGTATTGCATCGAAATAGAAAGCTCAGTGTGGTCTAGAGGGGCATCCGTGTATTTGCCGAATACTGACTAGTACAGCTCGATTCAAACATTTTGACGTCTCGGAACATCGCGTGAGACGATGTGGGTGGGAGAAGTGAAGTCACGACCTCTATTAAGGCGAGGATTCCCGACCGAAATAGGCACGCTAACGCTTGCTCGGCTGCGCGCGATACACTTCAGGCGGACGCAGCGGCAGCCGGCAGTGAACTGTGAACTCGCGAGCGACCCGCGACTCGAAAATTACTAAAAATTCAAATAAAATTTTTATAAAAATAAATTTAAACTTTTGACGGCCGGAATCCCTCGGCTATTCAAAGACAATTATTTTCGTATATTTTTCATTAACTAAAACCAAGTATACTCCAAGTAATAGGATATTTGGATTACGATTAGACAGATGTTTGGGATTTTATTGGACACAGTTAAATATCACCAATCTAAAAAACACGGCCGGAAGCACTAGATAAATAACTGTAAAATAACATATGTTTTTTCCAAATTTTGAGTACTTGTGATTTGCGAGTAATCCATAATTTAAAATACCCTATTTTCGGGAATCGGCGCCTTAAGATTGAATCGCACTGTAGTTTTTGCCCACGTTAAACGTCGTCAAGTTGTCCATACTTGACTGTGGTAAATAATAAAATAATAATACATGTTAAATTACCATAATAAGTAAATTTGATATTTAGCCTATAAGATGATATAGCAATTCATCTTCATGTAAATGTCAAAATCGTTTTCTACATTGTAGTGTAGATACGATCATAATGTTATGGGGGATTGGGGCATTAAAAGGTCTGTGGGCGGTTCCCTACCAAAAGGCAATATGGGTAAATGAACTAAAAAAATACGTCCTTAATCTTTCTGATGCCCTATAAAAACATCTCTATACCTTTATTCATACTTTGTGGATATATTTTTTTTACAATTTCACAATAAGCATACCTAATTTATGTGCCATACCTACTCTTCAAGTTTATGAAAGGGGTCTTTTCAATGGCGATGTAATAAAAAAGGGGTATAGAAAACAATTGAATGAAAAAGAGTCTACAGTGTACTGCTATTCATTAACAGATGAAGAGAATTAGTCAATGAACTATGTGTAACGTTGACATTGAGTCCTTCAATAAAATGGTTTTTATACATTTATTTAGCATTTTGATTTTGACTACCACCGTGGCGCATTAGCCAATTATTCTGCCTAGCAACAAATGCGATGCGAATCCTGACTTACAATTCAATTCGCTACAAATATTTTTGTGATAAGCATTTGTGTTTCTTCACTTTACGATACAAATATTTTTAGTTTCGATTTTGACCATTAATATTGAAGACAGATCAATGCCAATGTCAGCACATCAAACTAATAGGCCATGGTTTACTGTGTCAACTGTCCAAAGTACCATTTATTTAATAATTTTTTGCGTGTGCTTTGAAGTGCGTAAGTCATTCCAATATCCATCTTAACTCACTTATCACCAAGGCATTGGAATTGGCCGGGGGACAGAGCGCTCAAAAACGTGACACTTACCTTGTGACAAGACTGACCTTAACAATCATCCTACTAATATTATTAAACCTATAAACCTACTAATATTATAAATGTGAAAGTTTAGATGTTTGTTACTCAATCAAGTCAAAACGGCTGAATGGATTTGGCTGAAATTTGGGACACAGACATTTTGTAGCCTGGAGAGGAACATAGGCTACTTTTTATCCCGGAAAAATATCACATGCCCGCGGGATAACGTCGTGTAGTCCACGCGGGCGAAGCAGCGAGCGGAAAGCTAGTAATCTCATAAGACTCACCATAGAATTGGAATTGGGTTGCGATAGTGTCGTGGGCATAGGCACCCGCCGGTCCGCGAACGCCCTCTGTCCGAAGAGTGTCGTCCGCGAGGACATAGAGGGCGGGGCGCCGCCGGGCATCGCCGTGGACCCCCGGCCGGGGGACAGCGCGCCCCCGAACGTGGGCGTCACATGCCCAGAGACCAGCCCCCGCGCGCCCACGCCGCCCACGCCGCCACTAGCTAGGCTTCTAGGCGCTTGCTGGAAATTCAAGTTTGCCATAACCTGAAACATTGAATTCCTAAATTAATCGTTATTGAACACAGATCACATTATACTTAATAAATATAGAATATAATAAACAGGAAAGATTTGATTTTTGTTTGTTTGTAATGGATAAAAACAAAAACTACTATGCCAATCTTCGATCAACAATAAAACCTAGTTCTAGATACATAGTTGGAGTGACAGACATGGCCAAGCATCAAATGCCCACTCGAGAGTATATTATAAGTAGATTATTTTGACAGTGTCAATAATACTAAGGTATTTCAAACTTGGAACGCTTCCTGTCATTTATAATGTAAGATCGTAACATTCGTAAAAAAGTCAGTCCGTGCCATAGAAAGTTTTCATTTAGTTTGAGCCTTCATCTAGTACTATTGTTGATCGAAGATGCCAATTTTAAAAGCTGCATTCTTCCTGAACGATATAGGCTATATTCTATTTCGATATTCCCACAGGAACGGGTGCCTCGCATGTGAAACCGCGCGGAGAACCTAGTAATAAACTGCTTTCAAGAGTGATATTAAAGAAATGTGATTGTCTCCTCCAGTCCAGTGGCGTAAATACAGGGTGGCAAGCCATAGTGAATTTGCCACGGGCCCCAAACAGTATAGTTACGCCATTGGTTTCCTCAACTTATATTAATTATACACGGTAACTTTTATATCACCCTGGATAATTTTAGGGATTATTCTACTCATGAAAATTTTCATGAATTATTTGGGGTGATAAAAAAAATTACCATGTTTTGTGCTGATAAAAAGTTAAAATGAACACATTAATATTTAAAATGGCAGTTTCACTAATTAAAAGTTACTTTTGCTTCACAATAGATACTTGTTAAGTATATTTTATCATACATTACAGTATTGGAATCTTATTTGAAAGAGCTTGTAGGTAATTAACTTTCTATAATAGAAATAGCTATATTATGTACCATTTAGTATTTAATCTTGTGTAAATTTCCTAGTAAGTCTAAATAAATATAATATTGCTTATTTACTTTAAGAGTCAGTGGTTTGAGATTGTAACATGTAAGTTTAATATTATATGCATATCTTACGTACGCATATCTACATTTCTTACTTAGTCGGTAAGGTATTTATCATATGGGCCTAATATTGTAACACCTGATATTGTAGATACCTGTAATAAACTATTGTTATTATTATTATTATAGCACAAATTCTACATTTCTTAGTTACTATTTTTGTCACTAATTATTAGTTGTATTTGTGTCATATTATTAGCTTACAGTATATGATATAATATGATGGTGGCATACTTTTGGCATAAGATACTTGTTTTAATAGCTCAAACTACCAAATGTTAAGACTTATGCCAAAAGCAGCAATAAATAATATGAAATGAGGTACAAACAACGGGGCTGATTTCAATACAGCTAAATAGTAGGTATACATAACAAAAACAAATTATATGCAGTTTATCTATTTGTTGATAAAGATAATAAGGTCATTTTAAAAACAAACAACAAGGATTAATATTATTCAGTATTGCTTAAATTTAAACCAGCTGTTTATACAACAAGCAACCAAGCAAAACACAATTATATTAAAAGAAAAATATATTTGCAGTAATATAAAACATTTATATTATCTGGTATTTTATTTTGATATGGAAAATGTAGCAGGCATATTACAAAAGGATACAAATCATGTAGTATTGGTTTCAGAATGAGATATTTATTTTTTATCTTTGCACTAATCAAAAATTTCACTTTAGGTTTCTCACCAGTACTGTTGTTTATGATATTATGTGTTAGCCAGTCTTAATAGTATAGTATAAGAAACATTTCTACATAAAACAGTTGGTTGTAATAGCAGTACGAGCGAAAAAAGTCAGTCTCAGCTCAGAAGCAATATTTAATTTCATATACTATGTAGGTATTGTTTAATATTTTATAGTGTTTACAAAAGTATATAATACTTTAATAAATTGTTGATTTATAGTTCATTGGGAAAAGTTCTGAAATTGATCTGATTGGGATTCTTATAACAATATTACTATGCTAGATACTAACATTTCATACAGCCAAGAAAGAGGTTTCTTAAATGTCTTCTAACTTCACAATGTGTACACAATTTCTCAAATTCTTGACTGGACATTGATATCTTGCAAACAGTTTTGGGAGACATATATGCAGCCTGAATGACAAACTTATTATTTTAACTTTTAGACATCTTTCAGCAAACTACTTTGGCCACACTTTCTTTAATTCAGTCTTGATTCAGTTCAGTAAATTTACGTATAAAGAGGTTAAATGGAAAGTCGTAAGAACTCTTTCTACCTTGGAGTTCAATGTCACCAGTAATACCTACAGGGAATCTGTAAACATGTCACATAATCTACAATCAGTGCAAACCTTGTATGCTCATAGAAAGATTATGTTTATGTGTGGATTCGTGTTGTTTTGCTTCGAAAAAATACTATTTGAAGATTTCTCAAATAACGTTTACGAACTAAATGGCACTTAAATTGTGGATTAACACAGGATTGGAAATAAACAAATGCGAGCGTTGTAGCTGAATAAGATAAGGGTCGCTACAATAACAAGTAAACCCTTGATAGATACTTCATTGAATCATTTTACGATTGATAAATCGTCCACTGTCAAACAATGGCGACCCTGATGTTAGAAATTTCACTTGGTTTTGCACAAATCATGAATATTTACCTAATGTGTCGACGTCAGTCCTTGTTCCACTATTTCAAGACACGTATGGATGGTTCATAATCGAGTAATCCCAACTGAAACTGTAAATCCACTGTATTGAAATAAACAAAAGTTTGTTGACTGTTCAATTTAGAAGACGATCTAGATGCGTTTTCAAATTTTCAACACTAATTAAAACATTCAAATGAACGTCTCTGTCATCAAACACTGCTATAAAACGCTAAAGACTTTATACATCTTTACGTCACTAATAAATATTGTAACAATTTCACTCAGTTTTGTCGAACGCCACATTACCCTAAACAACTGGCGGCCATATTGTTAAAAGCGGAAGTTTCAGTTTATGTCAAGTTCAAGACATATTATTTGATACATATCTAGTTTTTTATGTATCACTATGTCTTTTTTGTATATACATATAAAATATAATATAAATAATAAAATTTACATTAGGATTGTATTTTTCTCTTATTAAACATATCTTTTGTTTAGAAAGGATGTGTAATGAGTATACCTAATGGGTTATATTTAATTGCCATTTACCAGAACCCGTTAAAATGTTAGTAATTTCTTACTACTTTTACAGCACGTCTATGTTGTGTTTTTCCCTTTGTTTATTTAATCCTATCTAACTTTCATACTTTGATAATGCGTAGTAAATAGGCCTTTGTAAACTCACCAACTGCGGAGGTCGTTGCGATGGATTCTGCTGCTGAAGTTGATGGGGTTGTGGAAGGGATCGAGACTGATTTGGTGGTTGTTGAATATTTTGGTGAGGCTGTGGGTTGCGAATAAGGATTTGTGGATGTGGAGAAAAAGGTGATAGGCGGAGTGGGTGAAGTGGAGAAGGACTTATATTTGTAGTATTATTTTTACTACTAAGTTTTCTACGCATATTTGATTTGATTACACTTAGGTACTTCTTTATGAAATTAAGTTAATAATCACATTTTATAAACTTTTAACGCAGCTAAAGTGTCTTGGGAAATGAAACGTTGTCTTATTGTCATATAATATGTGAAACTACCTGCAAATAATTTTTACGGTCTCCTACCTTCATCTTCTTTTAAATAAATAAAAATTAATGTTGCTAAGCGCAAAACTCAAGAACGGAACGGCTAGACCAAATCGGAAATTTTTATTTTTTATGGACGGACAAGAGAAGAAAAGAAGAAAGAGAAACATAAAAATTGCGTGGAAAATAGTAAAAACCACACTTTTTTCCCATACAAACCAGCTATCAAACATTTGATGTAAATTTTTGGTATGAGGATAGTTTCGGAGCTAGAAAGTGACAAAAGCTACTTTTTATCCCGGAAAAATATTAGGTTCCTGCGGGATAGCGTCGTGTAGTCCAAGCGGGCAAAGCCGCGGACGGAAGGCTAGATTTAAATTAAAACACGTTCAATTTTATTTAGATTATATTTATGTTTAATAGTGTTTTCTACTAACTTGAACTGTCTTTTAAAATTGTATAAAATTATGAGCTATGAAGAATAAAATAGTAAAATATAATAAATGCCATTCTTATTGGAATAAAACTATGTACATAGTCCTAAAGACAGGGAAAAAATCTGCTGTAAGTTTTTCCATCATAACAGTTTGTTGTTGTAAACTAAAAGGAGTAAGCATGGGTGATTCGCCAAAATGGCAAAATTTTATATTTTTATGTCCGGGCAGCCCAATATACATATATATTTTGGTAGCAATAGGTATCGCTCATGATGGTCTTTTTGCTAAATTGTAATGGTTTTTGTTATTAAATCGCTTAACCCGTAATGAATGTTACAAAAAAACCGTTACCAAAACTGCAAATTCTACTTGGATTGTCCCTTTATTTCCTTTTCCTATACTTTGGCACTTAACCCCTTACTGCATGGATTTTTGTATCAAAATGAAAAAATATATATTGTTGTCTGTGGTATACTCAGCCCAGGAAAAAATATAGAAAAATAAAAAGTGTATATTTTTTTAATTTAGGAGGTTACAAAGGTATGTTTCATATATGGGACAGTATGCATTCGTAGTTTCAAAATCTAGCTTTTTAAATATGAGACAATATGCATAGGTAGAAAAGCAATAAAAAACGTAGGTATTTATTAGAAATATTTAATATTACCAATTTAACCCTAACACTCAAATCAATTTCTATTTGAGGCGTTTAACCAAAAACACAGAAAAAGCCAGATATTTTTATAAAATATGTATTAATTTATTTATATTATAAAGCTATTTATAAAAATCTTAGGCCTTTAATTCTCGTCATCGCTTCCATCTGGAATATCCTCGCAAATTACTAAATAACTCATCATGCAAGTTTGGTCTAGCTACTAAGTAGGTGAAAGACTAATTAGACAGCGTTATGTAAGAATAGTTAAGTGACACTAGAGACAAGTTGAGAAAATGAACTTCAAAGATTTTATAGTTAAAATTGTCGCTGTGTGTTCATTATTTATGTTAACTGTATGATATTTTTACTTTAAAGTAAGATGTGTATGTAATTTAGATTGATTATGAATTTATTACGTTGCAGAGTATATTTTAAAATATATAGCTATTTTTCCGCTTAATTAGTTTTTGTATTAAGTATAGCTAATATTTAGACTTATTAAATTTATCAATAACGTACTATACGACATTATTGTCGTTTGATTCATTAATATGGTTTGTTTCGGGTGAAATAAAGTGCAATATAAGATTTAATCCAAATATTTTAATGCAATGTTCTCAATTTAAACAAAAATTATACCATTTCTCTAAGATATCTTGTATGTCATTGCTGATTACGAGATACACAGTTTTATTTGCTTGTCTCGCTATCCTTTATGAAACTAAAACTCTTTCCAAAGGTTTTTAATATATATTTAAAAATAAATTAATAATATTATTATCTCTCATTCATCAACTTCATAAAAATACCGTTCAAAATATGTATCTTATAGTAAACTAAAAAGACACTTTCTCAAATTAAAAACCTTCTAAAACTTAACTCTCGATAAATAAAAAATAAATGTACTCAATTATTAGTTTTTTAGTCTTCTTCTTCTATACCAAAATCAATAGATCCCTTAAAACCTTCAACATGTTCTTCTAAATCATGAGATTCTGTTAAATTTTCATAATATTGCTGGCATCAGATGGAATAAGTTGAAGTAGAGGTTTTAAATCATTCAACTTGGGCTGTGAAATTAGATTTCAGGCCAAAGTTGCTCTTAAAGACCTGAAAAATGTAACTGCCATTTTAGGCGGTTAGTTCGATATTGCGTTTTTAATAAATAAATTAAACGGATTATCTACAATATTTTGTGCATATAATTCGTTTATGCATTTTAAAAATCCTGTTTGTGTATTTTGTAACAGCAACTTAGGCGCATAATTCTTTATTACGTAACGAATGTGTGCACAAACTCTATAAAATTTTGACATGTCGCTTGATTCAACCCTTATTATAAAGCACTAGGACTAGGAGTGATTGAAAAATGGAAAATGAAGTATTATGAAAAAATCGACCCATCTCACAACCAGCTCCGATGGGACTCGAACCCAAGACCTTTCGCTATCCGGGCAACTGCTCTAACCACTGAGCTACGGAGTCGTATTTCATTTTCCATTTTTCAATCATAAAAATTGCATTGTGAATACAAAGAAGTAAAAATTTAATGTTTTGTGACTTGTGACTCTTGAACACAAAAATAGCTATAATAATAATAATAATAATAACGTTTATTTTCTAATTATTTTTTACAAACATGAAAACTGAAATTATATTAGTCTACATTAGGTAATTATCAAACTAATTTCAGGCATCTGTTGCCATACTAGACCGGAGTCTGTACATACGGCCTACAGCGCCAAAACCCCAAGAACAATCTGAAATAGTATTTTAACATAATAGTTTTCTAAGTTTAATTTACATATAATTCATACTTAACAAAAAGAAAAATAATTGTATTTTTTTTTTTTAAAGCTGAATACATAGTTTATCTTATCATGCCTGTAATAGATCTGCATTCAAAACTCGTTTTTTTTTTCAATTTTGTAGGTTAATTCGTTTTTACATAACGCATTCCAATTATTGTAAGAGATCCACACGTTTCTGCATAATGTTTCATATATGAGCAACAACATTATTTCCGCTATCTGCATATGATCCCAAATATGGAATAATGTACCAATCAACAAATGCATGGCGTTCCAAATATGGTACATAGCAGTAATTATTAAATACTGTAAATTTAATGGCATCTGAGATTCGTTTTTCACGCTATGGACTCACAATAAACAGTTTCATTCACACAAAAAAAACAAGCAGAAATAATCAAAACAATCTGAGAAAATCAGGTTTAAATACAGCGCTACTTACCTCTTCTTCTTCTTCTTCCTTAATGGCTTGCTTTGTGTTTGTTCACAATTCCGCCAATGGCACGTAGTTAGCTTTTACACGGTTGGGATGCGATTGCGAAGTTCGTCATTCATTACATTCTAAGCGAATTAACCTAGAAGGGATGAAAACGCCACAATAAACATCACATCACAGACATTTAACATATAAGCGGTTATATATTTAGAGTTTTAGATTATTATATACTTTCCGCCCGCGGCTTCGCCCGCGTGGACTTCACGACGTTATCCCGCGGGAATGTGATATTTTTCCGGGATAAAAAGTAGCCTATGTTCCTCTCCTGGCTACAAATTATCTGTGTCCCAAATTTCAGCTAAATCCGTTCAGCGTGATTGAGTAACAAACATCCAAACATCTAAACTTTCAGATTTATAATATTATTAGTAGGATTATATTATATTATATTATATATTATATTATATATATATATATATATATATTATATTATATTATATTAGATAATAAATTTAGACAGTATTTTCAAAAAGCGGGTGTTAACAAGACACAACAGGGATTTCATATTTATAGGGCGGGGAATATTATTGGGTAGGTAGGATGTCGTATAGGGAAATGTTTAACTTAGGGCAATTAAAGAATAGGTGATCCACGGAACCTTCCTCCATCTCACAGTCACAGAGGGAGTGGTCTTTAATTCTCAATCTCGCCAGATGGGTAGGTGTACAGGCATGCCCTATGCGTAGACGACAAATGATGGATACCACTTTCTTGTTCAAATCCTTTACTTTAAAAAACCAGGGCTTCGATGGGATTACCTACTGGATATCAAAGAAGTATTTTCCAGCACGGTCCTTGGTCTGCAACCAATGGGTCTGCCAAGACTTCAGTAGGTGTTGCTGAGTTAGAATGAGGAGGTCTTGGTGAAATAACTCCGAGTAGTCCAGAGATCCAGATGTGGTGGCGACTTTGGCATAGGAGTCGGCAGTAACGTTGCCGGGTATACCATTGTGACCGGGTATCCAAGCTAAGACTACCTCAATTGATTTTAGTTGGCATCTAATCAGAGCTTGCCTGATATTCAGAATGACTGGGAACCTGGATTTTGAACGAAAAGGGTTTGACAGTATTGCTTGGAGGCAACTTAGTGAATCGCTTAAGATTATGGTTTTATTTAGGCTATGGGTCTCAATGAAAAGTATTGCTTCAAGAACGGCGATAGCTTCGCCGGTGAAGACGGAGGAGGGGGGAGGAATTTTGTAATTAAGGATGACATTGTGACGAGGGGACCAGACTGCGGCCCCCACGGGGCTATTCTCCTGCAATTTGGAGGCGTCAGTATATATCGGAATCCAACCATTCCAATCCTTGGCAAGCAATTTATTGAAAGTCTGCGGTCCTCTAGCAAGAGGAGAGTCTTTTTTAAATTAAAATTCTGGTATCTGATCTCTATACTTCTACCCGATATTGAGTTTAGAATGAAGCGCACCAGCTTCTCAGGGACACTCAGCTGAAGCAATTTTTGCCTGAGCACTGGAAGAAGGACGTTGTCGTAAGCAGAGGTTATGTCGAGAAATACGCCTACCACTTGTTCTTTTCTCTTAAAAGCAATACGGATTTCAGACGTCAGAACACTTAATTTTCTGAAACCAAATTGGGATGGGCCCAAGAGGTTTTGACTCTCCAGGAACCACTCCAATCTGTTCCTGATCATATGTTCCATAATTTTGAGGAGGGTGGAAGATAAAGCAATGGGTCTGTAAGAGCCTGGGTCCTGGGGATATTTTCCGGGTTTAAGAAGGGGGATAATAATTTGCTTATTCCATGAGTCTGGGATGATACCTAAATCAAAAAAGTTATTAAGTAGATTTAGAAAAATATATTTTGGTTTCTCCGTGGCTTTAACCAGGAATGAATATGGTATTCCATCGATGCCAGGAGATGAGTCGGAGAGACCTGAGAGCGCCGTTTGGATCTCATCAAATGAAAAATGCTTATCCAGTGCATGGGTCGATGGCATAAAGGAGTGGGGGTTAACCGGTATGCAGTCACTGTTGGGTACAAACGGTGGTGCCAACCTATCCGAGAAAGCCTCAATCCAGCAGGATGGGTTATTGGATGTAGGATTCCTACGATTTAGGGCACAACGGAATCTTCTAATCTGGTTCCAGACCACATTAGGTGGGGTGCCAGGAGAAATTGACTCGCAGAACTTCTTCCAGCCTTCCTTCTTCTTAGCAGAGAGAAACCTCTTGGTACGAGCATCTATTCGCTGATAATTTATGTAATTTTTCATGGTCATACTAGAACTGTACTCTTTTTCGGCCTCCTTTCTTTTTTGTATCATAGCAGTGCACTCTGAGTCCCACCAGGGGGGGGTTTTCTTAAAGAAGGGGATTTTTTGAGTGGGATACGGGAGTCAGCTGATGATTTAATTGTATCAGCAAATTGAGAATATACCTGGAGGCAATTTTCGGGTGAAATAATTGTGGGAAGGGAATCTAAATTATTATCCAATTCCGATGTGTAAGAGGGCCAATCTGCTTTGTGGAGGTTGTATCGTAACAGAGGAGGGGGGTCGGCACTTGTGGGGGAGTCCAGTGGGAAGGTAATAAAGATGGGAAAGTGATCGCTTCCTAAAGTACTTGGAAGAACATTCCAAGAGAGCTCAGAGGCCAGGTTGGGAGAGCTAATGGTAAGGTCCACAGCACTGGGGTTCTGGGTTGGGGATGTCCTTCTCGTAGGACGCCCATCATTTAAAATACACAGATTTTCAGAGTCCAATAAATCCACAATGAGATTTCCAAAAGCATTGGACTCAGCCTAGCCCCATGATAAATGATGGGCATTGAAGTCACCCATTAATACCATTGGAGGGGGAAGAGCTTGGATAATGGATTTGAGCTCTTGGAAAAGAAACACCATTGGTTCATATTGCAACTGCATTGATAAGGTTTGTATTGTGAGGAGGGAGATTAATAAAGTCGAACATTAGGGAGCGCTTGACAATCAAGGCGCTCCCAGCCCAACCATCCTCTCTGTCATCCCACAGACACGTGAACCCAGGGACACCAAAGTAACTTCCCGGGGCCAACCATGTCTCCGAGATGGCGAGAAGAGACGGTGAAAATTTATTGATAAGATATAGAATTTCAGAATATTTACTTCTAATACTTTTACAGTTCCATTGTATACTGTTCACCGCCATTTTTAGAGAGTGAAGTGAGAAGGGGCAATGTTTTTGAGGCAACGTTGGGCGGGAGAGGGACATCATTAAATTTTGATAGGATGTTGGCTACAAGCAGCCAAAGGAGGGCGAGGGTGTCATCGTTTGGGGACTCATCTGGGGATTGGGAGCCGTTCCCCAAGGCGCAGCCATTGGGAGTTGAAGAGCGAACATTTTATATAATGTCTTGGTGTGCCTTCTTGACATAAGATTTGCCAAAGGGGGATCGTGGGTGAGAAGGTCGGGAGAAGGTTTTCCGGTAGGACGCTGATGGACTATGAGTAGGAGACATTTGAGAGGAGTGGGGAGAATAATGGGGAGCAATGACTGTTTTGGTTGTGTCTGCATACGACTTTCTTGAGGTCGGGTATTTCTCCGATGCCTCTTGGTATGACACATTGTCCTGAGACATATATTATTTTAATTGACTTCTGGCGGGAGTGTTCAGGGCAGGATTTGTTTGTTGCAAAGTGTCTGCTGGAACAGTGTAGGCATGTTGCGTGTTCTTCTGGCACTTGACATTCCTCACCTGCATGGGGTTGAGCGCACCGATAGCACCTGGGCTTTGAGCGACATTGGGACTTAATGTGGCCGAACCTGCAACAATTGTTGCATTGGATGGTTGGCAGCTGGTAGCTTTCTACTGGGATAGCCGTATAATATGAAAAAATCCTCTTTGGGAGGACTTGACCTTTAAAAGTCAAAACAACTGATTGGGTTGGAATCCAGGTAATTTGCTCATTAATTTTTTGTTTACGGTTCAGACGCCTAGCCTTCAGTACTGTATCACAGCCCTCTGGCAGGACGAGAGATTCGACGAATTCCTCCATTGTTAGATCAGTTGGAATATTCCTAACTATACCCATGCGGGTGACGTTGTACGTAGGGATTGTTGCAACGTAATTTTGGGATTTCAGGAGTGGGTTCTTTAAGAAATTGTTTGCAGCTGAACTGCTTTTAAATTCTACAGAAATCCTGTTGTGGCCAACTTTTTTAATGCCATCTTTGGCAATGTCTTTGACATGGTTTTTAGACAGAAATCTGCCGAATATAATGGGGCGAATAGTGGTTCCAGAAGAGGGATCTGTTTCATTTACTGAGACATGTACAAGAAATGGATGTTTATCAGAGTCTGAGTAGAGTTTCTGAGCCTCATCATCGAGCGAGGGATGTCTGTACACCGCCTGCCCAGTGGAAGCTGATTGGGACGATTCGTTAAACAGTTTTTTTGGAGGGATTACCTGGGTTTCACCCTCAGGAAGTCTTCTTTTCGTCGCGGATTGTGAGAAAAGAGGAAGAGACAGTTCCATTGGCGCTGGATTGCCGTCAGGAGGGTCGGGGGGGTTGGGTGAGATCGTCGCCATTATTTATTTATTGGAATAAAGAGAGGAGGGGTTATATTAAACACTTACCGGACAGCACAGTACAACACAAAATATACACACACTGTAACCAATACTAAGTATAAAAGGCTTAGAGTTACGATTGTTATGAAATGATCATGAAAAGAAACCGAAGTCACTGAAAATCCCTTGAACACGTGTATCTACTAACACTCGCGAACACGGAGCCCCGCTACTTACCTCCCACGTACGCTTGAATTCAAACTGACATATTTTTTCTTCTGCTAGTGCTGTACCACTTTTTACTGTTTCTAAACGTCAAAGTATATTTCCAGTTTCCTTTTAGAGCTGCCAGCACTTAAATTCAAAAGGAATTTAAATTTTTGAGTGAAGTCTTTGCTGTGCAAATATGGGACGTATATGAAACATTATGCAGAAACGCGTGGATCTCTTACAACAATTAGTCGTTCACCTACTTAGTTGCTAGACCAAACTTGCATGATGAGTTATTTAGTAATTTGCGAGGATATTCCAGATGGAAGCGATGACGAGAATTTGTCAGAAGATGATGACGAATACAGTCCACCTGAAAATGAAGATCCACTAGGATCTTCAGAAGAAGACGAAGATGCTAAAAAAGATGCTGAAGACGATGCTCAAGAGAATGAAGATAAAAAAGTCCGCAATTATTTTCTTGAGTTTCAATCAAGCCCCCGATAGTGAAAACATAATTATCCTAGGACATGACGTGTGAAATTAGAGAAAACAGTTTCGATCTTTATTTGTGCAAAGGCCTAAGCTTTTTAAATACATATTTTTTATAAATATATCTGGCTTTTTCAGTGTTTTTGGTCAGAAGCCTCAGATAGAGATTAATTTGAGTGTTTGGGTTAAATTGGTAAATATTAAATACTTCTAATGAATACCTATACGTTTTTATTGCTTTTCTACTAATGCATATAATCTCATATTTGAAAAGCTCGATTTTGAAACTATGAATGCATATTGTCCCATATATGAAACATACCTTTGTAGCCCCCTTAATTCAAAAATACGCACTTTTTATTTTTTTGTATTTTTCCTAGAATATATATCTTTTTCGTTTTAATACAAAAATCCATGCAGTACATGCAGTAACAAGTCATAGCAAAATTCGACGAGTCGTGTGAGCCTTTCGGTAGCTTAGTTGGTCAGAGCATCGGGCCGGATCCCTGGAGGCGCGGGTTCGAATCCCGCCTGAAAGCTACTTATAGGGCTCGTGGTTTTTTACTATCACATTTTTCCTATACCACCAAAATTGCATTGTGAATGCATAAAAATAATTTAAAATCTCAATATTTGATTGTTTACTTTTGAATCAAAAATAGGTTGTTTTCGATAATTGGAAGATCGTGCCCTTAAGTATATTATTCTAAAAGGCATTATTCGGATACAAAATATGCCAAACTTTATTCTGTATAAACGTTATGCGAAATTATAAAATAATCATAAAAATATGCCTTTTTAATTTATGCAAACCATTAGGCCCACTTAGCAGAGGGCGTCAAAAGACTGCTGATGTCGGATGAAGGTTAAATATAAAAGTAGAATGCTTGACAGTGAATATAACATTTTATGTAACACCTGTAAGTGTATGTACTGAAATGTTTTTAACCATTTTACTATATGCTATGCTTAATTACATAATATTGTAAATCTAAGTGTGTTTGTTTGTTTGTCTTTCACGTCAAAACGGAGCAACAGATCGACGTGCTTTTTGGTATGGGGATAGTTTGGGGGGGCTGGAGAGTACTTAGTCTTATTATCTCGGAAAAATATCACATTCCCACGCCACGGTATAACGACTTATATTCCACGCGGGTGATGCCGCGGGCGGAAAGGTAGTAGGTAAGTAGGTTCCTAATGAAAAAGAACTTGATTACTTTTCTAATTTCCCTAATTATCCCGTCCCTAATTACCTTAGTTGCAAATTATATGACCTCGTCACTTTTGTTCTAAAAGATTTTATAAAAACCCTCCTAGAAAAAAATTGTCCTACGACGGGTTATTGTCCATTAAAAAACAATATATTCCGAGTTATTTAAATTTTTACTTTTTTTGCATTCACAATGCAATTTTTATTATTGAAAAAAAATGGAAAATGAAGAATTTGAGAATAATCTACCCGTCTCACAACTAGCTCCGATTGGAACATCTAAAATACTTCATTTTCCATTTTTCAACAATCTATTCATTAAGCAACAAAAAATACAAAGGAACATTCACCAAAAACTAAAAAAAACATGGAAATTTGTAAAAAATTGGGATTTCGGCGAATCACCCCACATTTTAACAAAAAAAAAATCGCTTGGACTGTGGGACTGGACAATATTCAAAATTAGTGTAAAATAAAGTCTGCCTGCCTGACATAAAAATAGTAAATTTTACAAAATTTATTCTGGTAACACCAAGATCATATGATTGTTCAATGAAGAAGTACGTCTGATAGGCGTCGACATTCTTCTTTGAGCCAGTTTTTAATTTTCTGGCTCATTATCGGCTGTTTTTCGTGTTAGTGGTGTAAATATATTAACTATCAGCCATGGCGCTAAGCGACGCAGATGTTCAGAAGCAGGTATGTATAAAATTATATTAATTTTCGTGCATGCCACATGATATACATTTGTCAGATTGATTGATCCAAGCAGGACTCTCTTGATGATGACTTCTCTTGAAATAGTCAAGAGTTTGGGCAATATACAATGGCTATGAATGGTTCAGAACTCCTTTTTATGCTATCTTTTATGGTTTTCTCCTAACAGATCAAGCACATGATGGCCTTCATTGAGCAAGAGGCCAATGAAAAAGCTGAAGAGATAGATGCGAAGGCCGAGGAGGAGTTCAACATCGAAAAGGGCCGCCTGGTACAGCAGCAGCGGCTGAAGATCATGGAATACTATGAAAAGAAAGAGAAACAAGTTGAACTCCAAAAAAAGATGTAAGTCCGGTCAGATCTGTTAGGTACCGAATTCTGTTCGGTTACGAGACTCATTTGAGCAGCAAAAGGTACAAAATATATACAAATTCGGCGGTGGTCTTCTATAGAGAAAACACTAAATTCATGAAATACATGACCTACATATTTAGGGTAGGTAGTATGAAAAGTTTATAAATTATATAAGATATTACGTTCAAATCAATATTCAGTCAAACTCCTCAAAGAAATTTAGGTTTGTCTTGCTATAATTCTTCACGGTATCATGGGGATATAGCTTATTGTCCTGAGAGCAGCATCAACTTTGAATAATAGCTTGTTAGTTCCATATGACTATTAGTAATTAGTGAGTTTATGAATTAAAACAATCATGAAATCATGAAAATCAATAAGTTATGGATGGAGTTTAGTAAAATTAATAGAAAATGAATAAGACTAAACATTTTATCATTATTCAACTGTAGGTATGTTAGTCACATGATTGATCAAGGTTTTACCTTTTAACAAGTCCTGGAACCTCTCATCAAATTAAAATGTATTTCAATTATCAATCATTTAAATACCACAAACACTCACATTTATAATATTAGTATATATTATAAATGTGAAAGTGTTTGTGGGTTTGTTTGTCCATCTTTCATGTCAAAACAGAGCAACGGATCAATGTTAGTTTTGGTATGGGGATAGGTTAGGAGCTGGAGAGTGACATCTATAGGCTACTTTTTATCCTGGAAAAATATCACATTCCCGCAGGATAACGTTGTGGAGTTAATGCGAGCTAAGCCTTGGTAGGAGGGTATGGTTTTTGGTATTGACACTTTTCCGCATTTAGACTCATATTTGGTCCGTTATGCGTGCATGGTATGAGGGCTAGTATGTTTATTAAATATTTTGATAGTGTACAAATATTGTGTATCAAAATATTTCACAAGAGTTGCTTTTTTACTTATGTGTATGTAATATGTAAAATAATATGCCAAATATTTTATGCATTTGTAACTTTAAATTTTAAGCAACAACTTGTGGTAGTAGCTGGTGTGATCTGATAAGGACATGCTGTTATCTGATAGATAAGAAATAGCAGAGTTTAATAGTACTATACTCCATTCATTCATGCACCAATTAATTTCTTGATGAAGTCTTGATTTAGAAATGTAAAGGCAATTTAACTATGGTATGCAAAGGCGGGGGGTGCACCTGCCCCCCAAAGGCGTAAAATCCAGTGATGCCAGATGCCCGTGTTGCATTCCCCCCAAATCTGGTACAAAATCCCCCCAAAACACTGGTTTTGAAAAAAATTGCAATGAGTCACACCAACACATCAAAATTTGACTATAAAAATTATTGCATTTAATGCGCGTACTCGTGCAAGTAATAACAGTTTTTATTTCATCGAAATCTGTCTAGGATTTCCAAAGTTACAGCGTTGTAATGTTTCACCAGCTTTTGTAAATTTGCTTTCCTTGCGCGGAATTGCGATGACGTCATGTCGTAGTGACATCTCCGATTGCGGCTGCTGCGGGTGATTTCCGTCCAACTGTACCTACATAGAGTCCGTCCGTGCGCAATCTTCGCGCAACTGGTGCGTTTTTGGCGCTAGTTACAGTACATTTTCTTCGTTCTAAGGTCATATCTCAGTCATTTTTGAAGATAGGAAAAAAATAAAAACATATTCTGTTTGTATAGGAAAAAATGTGATAGTAAAAAACCACGAGCCCTATAAGTAGCTTTCAGGCGAGCTACATATAGGGCTCGTGGTTTTTTACTATCACATTTTTCCTATACTTACAAAATTGCATTGTAAATGCATAAAAATAATATAAAATCACATATTCTGTTTTCTCGAGTAACATATTTTTTAGATAATATGCTGATAACAAAAATCATTGGTGTGACTCATTAACCAATAAATGTGTTAAGTATAAAATATTGTCCATAAATTAATTATTTGACATAGAAATCAGGGTTCGAAATTTTTAAGATAATTACGCTTCTTGATAATTATCCGATAATTATCACCAGTGTAAGAAATTCTTTTGTTATATTTTTTTATAACAAATGCATTATTTAGGCAATTTCTTGCAAAAAAATAATAATATAAGTAATGTTTATTTAATATCACACAAATTAATATTAATTAAATCTAGATTGAGTAAAAATGAGTGTCCGTCAGATTCGACATTTTCAATGAATTCATCATCCGCTTATGATTATATTTTCTTATTAAGTTTCTTGCGCCCACTCTTCTTGTCAGTTAAAAAAGTCTTGAATGGGTGGTAATAAAATATTGACAATTCATAAGTACATGCTTATTATGTCTAAGTGAATAAATAAATATTTTGATTTTGATTTGGCTTTGATGCTGCTGTAGCTGCCGTAGAACTTCTTTGTTCTCCTAAAAGCCAACTAAGATCTTGCTTCTTGGTTTTTGTTTTCTTTAATCATCATGTCAGCCGAACGACGCCCACTGCTGGGCATAGGCCTCCCCCAAGGATCTCCACAACGATCGGTCCTGTGCTGCCCGCATCCAGTGTATTGTAATATTTGAACATAAATCGTGCGTTCGGATACACGCAAGTGCGGAAATACACGTTTAAATAGAGACAGTTCATTTTCTTAAGCGCAGTTTTTTGTTATTATCAATCGATAATTATCCATCTGTTATTATCACGATAATTATCCATCTGCTATTATCACGATGATTATCATGATAATATAATTATCACGATAATTGATAATTTTCCTTTCGAACCCTGTAAGATTATTGTAAAAATAAACTGACAGTTTTATTCAATCAAATGACCATGACATGAAGTGAGCATGTTTGTCTATACTAATATTATAAAGAGGAAAGATTTGATTGTTTGTTTGTTTGTTTGCATCGAATAGGCTCCGAAACTACTGACTCGATTTAGAGAATTCTTTCACCGTTAGGAAGCTACATTCTTTCCGAGTGATAGGCTATATTTTATCCCGATATTCCCACGGGAACGGGTACCACGCGGGTGAAACCGCGAGGATCCGCTAGTATGAAAATAGTGTAATTTTTTTCTCCTTAGTGGTTTAGGTATTATGAAAACCTGGTATTTTACTTGGTGATCATGACGCATGCAACTGCGCTGAACTATCGGGAACTCGACATCGAATTTAACTGGGACAGTTCTCATACTCATCTGTCAATAATGTTCACAGCCAATCTTCGAACATGCTGAACCAAGCTCGTCTGAGAGTGCTCAAAGTGCGTGAGGACCACGTACGCAATGTGCTCGACGAGGCCCGCAAGCGCCTGGCTGAGGTGCCCAGTGATGAGAAGCTTTACTCAGATCTGCTGGTCACACTTATGGTCCAAGCTTTGTTCCAGGTATGTTATAATAATTTTTCTCAGAAGAAAAAATCTGAATCTCTCTTTTAGATCTCCATCTCTTTTTTTTTAAGACACAACCCTATCGCATTGTTGTCGTATACAACGTGTTATTGAATAAGCGCAAAACCTCTTAGGTGGTGATTGTGCTCATGAATATGAACAACTTTTACTATGGGGCCAACTCTGCAACTCAACAAAAAATAAGTTTTTAGTAAAAATTTCATTTTTATGACAAGCTTTTTTGCTGACTGTACTTTCATATTGTATTGTCATCTAAACCAAACTTGCATACAAAATTTCAGCTCAATCGGACACTGGGAAGTGGGTAAAATTAAGCTTGTAAGATTTGACCCGAACAGACATACATGCATACATACAAACATACACTGCAAGTTAAATAAAAGCTTGTAAAAATCTGCTGTTTCATAATACTTACTTACTCGACCAGAATGTATGGAACAGCTGATTTTAATCATGGTTATCATAGTAAAAGTTGTGCATACTCATGAGCACAATCACCACCTAAGAGTTTTTGCGCTTATTCATTAACACATTGTACGATACTTGAGCTATGACTCAGAAAAACGTCCATACCATTCAAGTTGCTGAAATGAAGATGCTGAGATGGATGTGTAGCGTAATCAGGCTCGATAAAATTCATTACGAGTACGTGCGAGGAAGCCTTGGCGTGCGTGACATAGCCAACAAGATGCAGGAGAGGAGGCTGAGATGGTATGGTCACGTAAAGAGGAGACCACCTGACTACGTTGGCAACTTGCCACTGCAACTTTCACTTCCCGGTCGTAAATCAAGAGGTAGACCAAAGACAACATGGAAATCTGTAGTGTCCAAAGATATGAGGAAGAATCAGGTTTCCGACTCTGATGTCGAAGATCGTGCGAAGTGGAGACGTGAGACCAGGAAAGCTGTCCCCACCATTAGTGGGATATATAGCTAAGGAAGAGAGAGAGAGCTTGAGCTACGCCCGTGTGTAAGCAAATTATAACCAGGAATCTTGTTTCAGCTGGTAGAGCCGGCAGTGACCCTGCGCGTGCGACAAGCGGACGTCTGCCTCATCTCGTCCCTCACCGGCCGCGCCCAACAGGACTACAAGGACAAAATCAAGAAGGACGTCCAGCTCAAGGTCGACTCGGAGAACTTCCTGCCCGCAGACACCTGCGGCGGAGTCGAGCTGGTCGCTGCTAAGGGTCGCATCAAGGTAAGATAGTGTGTTTAGCAGGACTAAAAAGAAGGGATCAAGAAAGACGTCCAGCTCAAGATCGACTCGGAGAACTTCCTGCCAGCAGACACCTCGCATCAAGGTAAGATAGTGTTAAAGCTTCTGATTGTTCTTGTCTCTCCTGGACAGGGTTTCGCAGGACTAAATAAACGGGATCAAGAAGGACGTCCAGCTCAAGATCGACTCCGAGAACTTCCTGCCCGCAGACACCTGCGGCGGAGTCGAGCTGGTTGCTGCTAAGGGTCGCATCAAGGTAAGATAGTGTTAAAGCTTCTGATTGTTCATGTCTCGCCTGGACAGGGTTTAGCAGGACTTAAAAGACGGGATCAAGAAGGACATCCAGCTCAAGATCGACTCCGAGAACTTCCTGCCAGCTGACAACTGCGGCAGAGTCGAGCTCATCGCTGCTAGGGGTCGCATCAAGGTAAGATAGTGTTAAAGCTTCTGATTGTTCTTGTCTCGCCTGGACAGGGTTTAGCAGGACTTAAAAGACGGGATCAAGAAGGACGTACAGCTCAAGATCGACTCCGAGAACTTCCTGCCAGCTGATAACTGCGGCAGAGTCGAGCTCATCGCTGCTAGGGGTCGCATTAAGGTAGGATTGGTTCAACCATCGCTTGTGCGACTAAGGGCCGGTATATAAGGCTTCAGGACTACAAGGACAGGATCAAGAAGGACGTCCAGCTCAAGATCGACTCCAAAAACTTCCTGCCAGCAGATACCTGCGGCGGAGTCGAGCTCATCGCTGCTAGGGGTCGCATTAAGGTAGGATTGGGTCAACCATCGCTTGTGTGACTTAGCATCAAGAAGGACGTCCAGCTCAAGATCGACTCCGAGAACTTCCAGCCCGCAAACACCTGCGGCGGAGTCGAGTTCATTGCCCCTAGGGGTCGCATCAAGGTAGGATTGGTTCAGCCATCACTTGTGTGACTTAGGGTCGGTATATAAGCCTATAGGGCTACAAGGACAGGATCAAGAAGGACGTAAAAAACGGGTAATTGCATTTTAATACAAACATGCTCACTGCACGTCTCTATTGCAGATCATCTCCTCGTTATTTCTCTACACTATCACTATTATCAAAATGGCTCGTCTTTCGAATCAAAGCCTCAAATAACAACGAACTTTCCCTATTTCCCACAGTGGAAAAAGATAGAAAGTTTTTTCACTTCCATACATCATTTATTCTATGCATCCGAACTAATGTTTTGATGTTGAAGTGAGCATGTTTGTATGAAATAAAGCCCGTGTTTTCTGCAAATCGTTTTGTTTTTACATATGTGAAAGATGTTTTTTAAAGTAATCTTAACAAACTAACTCTTTTTTTCTGATATTTATTGGAAACTCTAGAAAATATAATCGTTTCTGACTTGCTCAGTCAAGGCTTCAACCCAAAACCTTTGACATCTAGGCTACTTACCTTTGAATTTTAATATCCGAATATGAAGTTATGGTGGGTCTCGAATCTCAATGCAAGACAATAATCCACACCCGTTAAGACGAACTGAGATAACATGTCTAAGCGATAAACACATCTCAGATGATGACGCACTACAGTACTAGAAGGGTTTCTAAGAGCCAACGCGCACTTGTGATTTTTAATCGGGCGATAGTTTAGTCGAAATCGTAAGACGATCGTGATCAAACTGTCGGCCGATAGTTTGGTTTTGAGAGCCTGCGCGCACTTGTGATTTTTAGTCGACCGATAGTTGGTCGATAGTTTAGTTGAATCCGGGCGCAGCTCACATAGTCCTTCATGCACTGGCCGATAGTTGTACAACTATTGGCCAGTCATTTTTGATAGTTCGATACTGAATGCGCAGTCTACCGATAGTTGGGCGATAGTTAAGTTGAATGCAGTGCGCGCGCTCATATAGTCCTTCATGCACATTACCGCCCGGCCGATAGTTGTGCGATAGTTTGATCGTACAACTATCGGCCAGCCATTTTCGATAGTTTATCGGTCGATAGTTTAATCGTCAGTGCGCGCACTGCCATATAAATCTATACTGAATCCGAGAACGATCAAACTATCGCCCGATTAAAAATCACAAGTGCGCGTTCGCTCTAAGTTAATACGCACTTGGTAAGCCTAATCTTATTTTATAAAAAAACGTTCCCTTTAAGTAAAATAAGCTATCGAAAGGATTTAAGGCAGTTTCCTTCCAGGTATTTATTTCCACTCTGAAAAAGTTAATATAGAACTTGCACGAGACGTAGACGGTATCCAAGTTTTTTTTTCAATCTCCACAGATCAGCAACACCCTGGAATCCCGCCTGGAGCTAGTCGCCCAGCAGCTGCTGCCGGAGATCCGTACAGCCCTCTTCGGACGCAACCCTAACCGTAAATTCACCGACTAAGTCGCAACCCTGTTACTAACATTAAAAAAAACAATTCGTAAGTAGTAGACCTATAATAATATAATAATAAGTGTTTTTCCTTTGCCTAATTAAATATACTATATTAATAATGCGTACAATTTTATCGCTGTTTAGAATATAAAGAACCTCGATAAGTCGCCAGAAAATGTATCTATCTATATGTATGTATATTCATGTAGTTACTGATTCCTTAATTAGCGTATCTACTCTAACTGTACGTGTTTCGCCGACGCCGCAACATTGAAACTAAATATTTTATTATTACAATTCATTCATAGCACTTTCTAAGTATTTAGAGGATGTAGTTTATAGGGTTTTGGAAAGGATTTAATTAAGGAAATGTTACCATATTACTAGGTACACTTAAATACTGTATACAGGTATAAAATTTCATCGCACCTCTCAGTATTAAGCACAACTTAACCGGTATATATGTTAGCATGTGGTATACTATAATGAATGTTGTTTAATGTTGATTTTACGCTTTAACGCCTGTTGAACAACTGGGATTGTTTGCAAGTTGGAAGTTTGTGGTGTGACAGCAGCATCCTATGCTGACTTCACTCAAATCGAAGTCGATTTGACTGACTTCAGTGTAGTGTGACACCAGAAACTTCCAGCCGACCAATACATTCCTATTTTGTGTTCTCTAAACCCGTTTATCCTGGCAATGTAACATTTTGGCTTGCTTCTTACATTTGAGCACCATAGCTCATATAGGATACAATTGTATTATCCCATTATGGCACTGTTGAAAATTCTTATGTAAATATATAGATGTGTTGAAAATGGTGTTTCATTTTGTAACTCCTTTAATTAAAACGAAAAATATTCATTAAGTTTTTAATGTCTTTAACATAACAAAACAAATTATAAATAGCACATTTTAACAAATATTATATAAATAATATAGACTTTGAACAGTTAACAAAGGTTAACTAATAGTTTAATTTATTATTGCACATTTCTTTCTATTAAAATATAATTTTCACACTTTAAAGTTTTTAAAATAACGTTATCTGACGTTATATTAAAATTGACAATATCGACGCTATTTTCTTGATTCAAGGATATTTAAATTATAATGTCAAAATAAGTTTATCTGGATCGTGCCCTTATTGCTTGCACAACATGAGTGTTTTTGGCGTGCAACTGAAAAAAAGTATGCTGTCCATAATTTGGTATACTTACTTAGATTATACTTTGTAAAATTTACCATGGGTCCTATGACATGACAGCTCATTCATGCAAAGCAAAAAGTTCTTTCTTAGTACTATTAGAACGACCGCATAGCACGAGTGCTTTTTTAAATTGAGGGCTAAAACCATGGAGCTAGACTTAATACTGAGGTAACTGGAGTTTTCACCCTGAATAAAAAAGTGTGCCCAGCAAATTTGACATTTAGTATGTATTAGCTGTCAGTTGTCTCATATGACCATACGTATTTTTTCAAAGTGTAGGTGAGACGGAAGGCAGCCACAGTGTTATTTGTGGTCACAAAAAAGTGTTTGTACTGCATTCACTTTCCAGTTACCTCAGTATGTAGTCTAGCTCCATGGCTAAAACTCAAGAAAACCAGCATTAGATTTTTTTTAATGCAGCTTTTGCTAGAAAATTCGACCCTATTCCTTCTGCAGATTATTATTATTATTTGAATGTAAGGGGCTATGCATCTCCCTTAAGAGATGTAGTCACTGCGACCTAAAAGATCTATTGTGACTCGCCACCTGGTTATAGTAACTCTTTTAGCCTGGAGGCTTCCAAGAAGTCTAGAATACTCCTAGCTTTAAGAGTTTTAATCTCCTCTGGGCGCATAATGTGTCGACCCAGATAGATACTGCGTTTATGGATAAGGGGCCCGCAGTCACATAAAAGGTGCCTGGGTGTTTCCCTCTCCTGTTTACAGTAGCGGCAAACATCAGTGTCACTCAATTTCATGTGAAATTGGTGCCTGTTTAGTTTGCAGTGGCCGGTTAAGGCGCGGACTATCGCACAGATGTTCGTCCTGCTAAGCTCCAGGAGTTCGGCAGTTCGGCTTTGCGAGTAGCCTTCTATAAGGGATTTGGCGTGTAGCTGTCCTGGTTGTATCAACCAGTGCTTTTTTGATTCGCCAAATAGGTTGCCCTTTAGAAGTTGCATGGCCTGGTTCTTTGAGATACCACAGAAAGGTTCTGGTCCTATCTGATGGCCTTGAGCTCCAGTCCTTGCAAGTTCATCGGCTTTTTCGTTGCCAATGATTCCCGAATGACCTGGTACTCATTTCAGAATAACTTTATTCCTTTCTGCAGATGCAACATTTTGCTTTCCACAAATGAATGTCATTATTAATTAATGTTAAATTATTAATTAATTAATTAATAATATTATAAATGTGAAAGTTTAGATGTTTGGATGTTTGGATGTTTGTTACTCAATCACGCGAAAACGGCTGAACGGATTTGGCTGAAATTTGGAACATAGATACTTTGTAGCCTGGAGAGGAACATAGGCTACTTTTTATCCCGGAAAAATATCACATTCCCGCGGGATAACGTCGTGTAGTTCACGCGGGCGAAGCCGCGGGCGGAAAGCTAGTTAATTAATAATTTTTATACTTCAGTTGATTCATTTAGAATATTAGACCTTTATTTTTTAATAGGAAGTACCTATAAATTTAAAATGGCGTTTATCCCTTTCACATAGTATTTGTATTTATATCATAAAACTAGTTAATTCTATATTTACCATTGATTATTTGAGTTATCTACCATTTATCTTCACATTATTTTTAGGCATAAGACATTGATTGACACAATATTATTATTTTTTTCAAATGCTGCCATTCCCAGCTATAGCAACATTTGGAATCACCATTAATAAAAATGTTCTGGCCATTTAAGAGCATTATCGACAAGTCACAATACCAATATGGCTACATTTATTGCACTTTTATTACTTCTTATCCACTATAGGTTAAGATTCTTCTCATCTATTAGACGTAATTCTCCGCCTCTGTGGAGGGAGGTGAGGCACATAGATAGTGAAACTTTATTTAAACAACTAGATGCGACACATCTGGAGTATAAGCTGGGAGGTATCTCGGCACCCTTGGCTCGTCTCGCCTCCTGGCACCGCGGTCCACCGCCAAACTGATGCTGCCAGCTTCTTTCACCCCGTTCGACTTCGCTCGCCGTTGGGATGGCAGAAGAGCCGCTCGCAGAGACTTGCGTTTCTGTAATTACAACACCATTACAACCTAGCATTAATCGACATATGAACTTAGATATGAATCGCATGCAAAGGTAACCAATTGCGGAAAAGGCTAAAGGGCTATTCATGCTCCATTAGAGCTAAGAGTTCGGCGGTGAAAAATTGGAAAGTACTCAAACTTCATTTCTAAGTCCATTCGTATATAAGGCACTTGACCGTCGCCGCACAGGAGCCACACGCGACAGCCACAAATGCCACCAATTGAGGCTAGAAGAAGAAACAAAGTGACGACTAGCGGCGGCAGCGGGCGTCAACCGTATGCGGCGTGTTCACATAAAATGTATAAAAACTTCACTACTGTAGGAAATAGGTCGGCGGCGGCGTTTTGTGGCTGTGGTCGGTGGCCCGTGTTCGGAAAGGTAACAGTTGACACCAAGCAGGCTATCACAGAATTTATAATTAAAGGTCGTTTTGGCGCTATTTTAAATGCACTAGGTTTCATTCCTTTGCGTCTACAGTATTGGATACTTAACATTCCCTAAAGATGAAGGTGGCGGATAAAGGAAATCTTTCTAAGGCGTGAGAGATGTAAGTCTACTTACGACATCAATATCTATATCACATCCAGCGACTTGATGATCCTCGTTTAAGCAGCGGGGACAACTTTGTCGTGATGATAATAAAAATTAAGAATCTAATGAAAGTGAAACGTGTTTATTTGAATAAATACTTTTTGGTATATTGGTCGTTAACAATATTTGCCTAGGTGGTCTTTGTTTTGGAGCAACCATGGTCTAGATTTTGCTTTCTATCTGGTGTTTGATGTGGTACTGAGTCACAAAGGCTTCGGCCTTCGCTTTGTTTACCTCGACAGCGCCACGCCACCTGTCGGCCGCGTGGCGGGCGATCTCCAACCTCTTCTGCTTCCGTATCTGGTGCCGTTTATATACAACCTCGATCACTATGAGGACTATCCCCCCTATTATGCCGGCTAGAACCAGTATGAACACGCCAGCCATGTTTTTCAGTCCAAGAGTGTTGGGTGTCTTTTCGTTTTCTTCGCAGTTTAACAGGTTGTTTCGTAGGATCCATTGGTTGTCTAGGGATTCCATTATTCCACCTAGAACAATAATCCAGTTAATATATAACCCTCCTTCGCGATATTGCCCAAATGAACAATTGAACGCAGTTGCAATGTGCATCCTTTGCATGTACTTTAGGTATGGTCCAGGGTATCATACAATACAGTTACACAAAGGATAAGTAGCTAAGTACTTAATGTTGTTTTATTTTTCATTGTTATTTTTCTACTACCTGCTTACTTATCACCTTAAATGATTGTTTTTCCTGGGCGAAAGAAGTAAAAAACTTTCTTTTTTATTTTCTTTCACTGACAGGTACTGCAAAAATGTTACCAGGCACACGCTAATAGAACAATATCACCATCAGCCGTGCGACGCCCACTGCTGGGCACAGGCGTCCCTTAAGGGCACGTACTTCCAAATGATCGAAATCAACCTATTTTTGATTCAAAAGTAAACAATCAAATAAGTATTCTTTATTATGAGCAGATAAAAATATAAGTAATGTTGAAGTTTCATAAACGATCTTGATTATTTTGTGGCTAGAAACACGATATTTGTATCGTAACTCGACAATAAAAATTTTCAAAAACAAAATATTCATTTTTTTTTATTTTATAAAAAAAAAGATATTTAATTCACGAATAATATACTTATAGAAAAATAGGTAATTACATATTGTAGACTATTCTCAGGGTACTTTTTCAAAAATTGAATTTATGCTCAAAATAACAACAAAAACATTGAAAAAATTAAAAAGTGAGGTTATTTTCATTACTCTTTACACGTAAGGAAAAAGACAAAGACAGAGTTTTTGGAAGATCCTGCCCTTAAGGATTTCCATATCGATCCGTCCTGTGGTGCCCGTATACAGCGACGGAACACTATACCTAGCTACTAATTAATAATTCCGCACTTACTCTCATGAAAGTCCAGTATAGCCAAGGTGACCAAGTCCGCCCAAGGAGAGCCCTTCTTCAGCCCGACGCCGTACCCAGACCGACCGAACAGCTCGCCAGCTGTGACCAGCTCGCAATCCTGTGCCGCTTCAAACTCCAAACGCGAGGAATCCCATATGAATGCCATCAGTTTCCTGGAAAACAAGGTATAACGACATAAGAAAGAGAATTGCACTTTATTGCGTCGTAGAAGACTAGCTAGCTATTTGTTTGATTGGGGTTGCGGAGAGAACTTTCTGTTGTACTATTCAGTATTGTGTGACTTAGGTCGAACATGGGATGGGTGACCAACTGTTTAGTTATTGTCGCCCTGACGCTAAGCTAGATAAGATAAATTCACGTTAGAACGCCTTTTCTTGCAATAATTGCAAGAAAAGGCGTTCTAACGTGAATTATTGTATAAATCTGTAGGAAATCTATAGTTCGTGGTTATATGGCCAATCCCGATACCTATCCCCGATGAGCCCCGGCCCCGGCGCTGGTGGTAAAATAAAAACCACGTAAGCACGAATTGTTTATGTTTCCAATTAGGTATTGCAAATATGAAATGAATAAATCTGCAGGTAAACCGTACCATCTGCAATCCTGAAACATTTGCAAATCATTTGCAAATCAATCAGGGTTGCAAATCAACTGACGGCAAAATGGGTTGTAAATTAGTTGATTTAAAAGTCATGTTGTAGGTTTATTAATTTAAAGACATTCCCCTACTTCCTACTTCACTATCATCACTACATAGTATAAAACAAAGTCGCTTTCTCTGTCCCTATGTCCCTTTGTATGCTTAAATCTTTGAAACTACGCAACGGATTTTGATGCGTTTTTTTTAATAGATAGAGTGATTCAAGAGGAAGGTTTATATGTACTTTTTATCCCGATATTCCCACGGGAACGGGAACCACGCGGGTGAAACCGCGGGCGGCCGCTAGTAATATTATAATTGTGAAAGTTTAGATATTTGGATGTTTGTTGCTCAATCACGCCAAAACGGCACAACGGATTTGGCTGAAATTTGGGACACAGATACTTTGTAGCTTGGAGAGGAACATAGGATACTTTTTATCCCGGGAAAATATCAAATTCCCGCGGGATAAGTCGTGTAGTCCACGCGGGCGGGAAGCTAGTAATATTAGATCTTTACCCATGCTTGACGTCTTCAATAGCTTGTTCGGCGTTATCGTAGTTGTTGGCCTCCATCGTCCGGTACATGTTGGACAATTCCACCTGCCGCCTGAAGTACATGTCCACGGCAGACCCTTTCACAGTGGCGCACGTGAGATTTTCCATCGTGTTCCGTAACTGTTGATATGCATTAATATGTACTGAAAGCTTCTTATTCAGTCCTTTCTTGGCTCAATTTTAGGCTAGGGTTGGAAACGCCAATTATCACAATAATCCACCTCCTTAGAAGACTTATTCGCTTGCTTTAATAATATCATGGAAGATACATCGGAGATCCTCTTAAATGACGATTCTAACAGATTTCTTATCAAAACTAATGAGAAATACGGCTTCCTTTACTTGCACAAAAAGTGTGAGGCACTTGTTTACCTATTTACCCCACATAAAAAAAATATGGGCTGTGTTTTTTGCACCAAATAGTTTACTACAAAATGCTTAATTTTAATTTCAAGGAGATTCGAGGTTTAACTGTCTCTAAAATTACTTGCCTTTACAGATTTTTGTGTTAAATGATTAGATCCATCAACAGTTTCGACTTACCCTCGCATCATTTATTCCAGTTAGCTTGGTCTTCGGCCGCTCCAACACGAGGAAAGCTGCCAAGTTGGCAGTGTACGAAGCTACGATGATCATGGCGAATCCAGCCCAAACCATGCCCAGGACTCGCGCTGAGAAGCTCCGGGGAGTCCCTGAAAGGATTTACAGTATTCAGAGGCTTTACAGATGGACTGCAATACCTAGTTTTATTTTTAGATAGATGGGTATACATACAGTAATTTTGGATGGTCACTTTATAGCTTCACAAGAAACTGGAATAGTGAGCAAAGATGGCTTCGGATGACATTACCTATCACTGAAATCTATCATTTCCAGATATATTTTGGTACATTAAAAAGTTGTTTTAATTAGCTGATCCATACTCCATGCTATGGAAAACAAATGTTGAAATTACTCATGTAGTTTTTACTGGTACTGTTCGTATGTTCTTATGAGACTAAACATTCTCTTCAGATCATGTTTCACCTTCACCTATGCCACTGTTCAAAAACACGCCCCACGTATTACCAACCACCAGTGCTATATCACTTGATAGATTCAGAGGGTCTTCCTCAATCAATGTTATCCAGCTTAACCAGCCGTCTGTGGAGAGCGCCAAAAAAGGTTCTAACCTTCACCAATGCCACTGTTTAGAAGCACTCCCCACGCGAACCATATAGCACTTGACAGATTCAGAGCGTCTTCCTCGGTCCCATCAATGTTGGCCAGCTTAAACCTTCCGAACGGAGAGAATCTGTCCAGGAGGTACAGCACCAGAGCCACCACGTGCACGGACACCATGACGAGGATCCATAATGTGTTGGAGAACGGCTGCAAGAAGGACACCAGCGTCGAGGAGCGGGATGGCTGTGGAGAGGAGATAAGTGAGTAAATAATCTTATAATACCTATTACTTTTAAATTTTGTATTCTATCATCATCATCGGTCTATCGAACACCATCGGATCTGTCTGGACTATGTAGGTATTCTAACAATTTGACTTAACATTGTTGTGGAGTGGAAAGAAAAATCATTTTTTTTGGCAGTGGCAGTGGATAGCCACTTGATGGCCATTACAAGCTTCTGGATATCGACGACAACACAGAATGTGTATGGGTCCAATGAATACGCCATAATTTGATTTCAATATTTCCTCGGGTCTGGGTGTAAGTATGTGGTCATACCCTTCGTTGTTTCCAATTTCCATAACACTAGTGCACGAGCTAAGTAGTGCCTACTACAGTTCGGTATTGGAACTTGGAGCAAAGCTAATCAACTTACCTTCTTTTCTAAAATTGTGATTCCTTGATATTTGAACGGTTTACTGAATTCTATGAATTCAGCGCGTTCAGGGTTTATCGTGAGTGGAGCCACTATCATGTCAGCTCTTTCGTAAACCAATTCGCCTAGTAAGAAAAGAAAGTGATTTCAATATATATTTTTTGTTTATGTTGTTACGAAACAGGCTTAAAATGACGTAAGGCACCTATGTAAACATCTCTTCAGTACCCCTAGTATGAGTTTGGCAAACTGTATTCGTAATCGAAAACTATCGCTCTATCTCGTTCATGTCCTTTGACTGCTTTACCGACATGAGCAGTTTATTCGATAGTTTTTGTAAACATTGATAGTTAAAATCAACTCATACTAAGGGTAGGTACCTACTGAAGATTATGCTATTACCAGATGAAAACTTAATTGTGTTGTCATGATAGAATTAAATTGAAGCTTACCCAAATTAGATTTTGATTACTGGCGCCCAACGTGGGGTCCCAGTTGGGCGCCAGTTAACGAATAAGAGCGTATATAAGTAGAAGGCTGGCTACCAGCGCCGATCTGCCAACGCTTATCGGAACTGGTCCGTGCAGGTAGTCGGCGCAGGCAGTCTCTATACTTTGTGCCGAACCAGCGCCGATCAATAGGTTGGAACTTGCCGGTGACGCTGGTTCGGCACAAAGTATAGAGACTTTATAAGTGCTGGCAGATCAGGTGCGGATCCAGAATTTGGTTCAGGGGCAGGCACTCTTAGCTTATTGCACGTGGTAAATGATGAATGCAAATTTTTTGTAGGTAAAATTGTGTGCCAGAGAGTGGGCAGTTGCACCCATTGCCCCCCCCCCCCCCCCCCCCCCTTGTATCCGCGCCTGTGGCAGATCGGCGCCAGTAGCCAGCTTTCTACTTCTATACGCCCTTATCCGTTAACTGGCGCCCAACTGTGACCCCACGTTGGGCGCCAGTAATCAAAATCGAATTTGGCAAATCAGCGCCTGTAGCCAGTTTTCTACGTGTATACGCCCTAACTTAACCAATCTTTTGCTCGATATTATTTAAATAATCATTGACTTACAAAAACGTTTATGTTAAATAAACGAATATGTATAATATGTCACGGTTTGCTAGTTTTTTTTTACTGATATTATTGTATTAGCGGTTAGCGGTTACAAAACCAAAACTTCATACATAAAAATTGTTTTACTAGCCTTCCGCCCGCGGCTTCACCCGCGTGTACATTTACTACACGACGTTATTCCGAGGGAATGTGATATTTTTTCGGGATATAAGTATCCTATGTCACTCCACTCCAGCTCTCAAACTATCGCCATACCAAAAATCACGTCGATTCGTTGCTCTGTTTTGACTTGAAAGACAGGCCAACAAACAAACACACTTTCACATTTATAATATTAGTATGTTTGTCAGTTATAATGTGAGAACGTACCGATTAGTCCAGTCCATTCCTTCTTCGCTCCAGCCGCAGACAAGTTCTTGATGATATAATTGCCGAACTGGCCATCGGGCGAGAGAGCGAGAGAGTACGTAAAGTTAATTGCTTTAGACAGGTATCTTAGCAAATCCATGCAGAATCCTTTGCAGCAGTACATCTGACCTGGAATGAATTTTACTTTTAAAGGACAATGACCATTTTTGTATGGCAGCTGGCGTCTTTTTTTTTCTTGCGGCCATCAACCAAACATTGAAATATAATTTGTTGGCAGCACTACAGACAATATTTGCAAAGAAAGTATACCAAAGTAGTATACTCAGTCCAAACCGAGTGAGACTAGCTAAAACTTAACTTTGTTTTTCATAGTTTTTGTATGAATGAGAAAAATACATATGCCGCTTTTAAAAATGTTCTATATACGAACGAATGGTTCTAACTTGATTCTGACTGAGTTTACAGCTATACTATCTTGGCAAATATTGTTTGTTTGTTATACTACCAAGAATTGATGTTCAAACATTTTGTTGATGGCCGCGAGACAAAAAAATATGAACGTCAAGATGACGGGATCACTGCTTGTTTTAAACAGACTTTCCCATACATCTTATGTACTCGTTTTGTACCTTTTTGTACCTATAATTATAATTTTGGTACCTTCTTGGTCTAAACGATATTAAAAGTCGATACTGATCCCGCCATTATGACGCATCAAAATGACGGGATCAAGCTGTTACCACAAAACTTCTATTAATTTTATTGAACTAACTACTCTAAGATTTAGAACTCATTTTGTACCTCCCGAAAGTCATGTAACATTACTGGAGTTACGTTTAGCTTTTTTGTTATTTAACATCTTCCCTTTATCAGCTTACGCCTGAAAAATTGTCAAGAGCAAAGTTTGAGTTGAATAAATGTTTGCTCTTCAATTATGGCAGGCGTTATTCATCATCATCAGCCGTTTAATGTCCCCACTGCTGGGGCACTTGGCCTTCTTTATGGATTGATAGGAAGAATGGGTCATGTCTCGCCACGCGGGCCCAGCGCGGATTGGTGGGTTTTAACGACTGCAAATGCAGCCAGGACTAACGGCTTAACGTTCCTTCTTCGGAAGGCATGAAGAAGCTCGAGATGAAAAAAATTTGGTCACCCATCCCGTGACCGACCATTGCGAACATTGTTTAATCTCAATCATCGCAGGCATGCTAACCACTCGCCACGGGCTCCTATTAAATATAAGCAGGGCTGGGCAGAACATGCTTTGCTTTAATTAAAATACAAATTAGAAAATACTATCTCGCAAGTATTTAAAATACGAAATACAAAATATCTTTCAGTACTTAAGAGTATTTGAAATATAAAATACAAAATACAGTATTTTAGCTATTGTTATTTGAAATACAAAATACAAATTACAAAATACTGTTAAGGCTAGGATTCCCCAAAATAGGATATTTTAAATTATGGCTTACTCGGATATCACAAGTACCTACCTAAAATTTGGAAAACATATATGTTATTTTACAGTTATTTATCTAGTGTTTCCGGCCGTTATATTTTCTATTAGTGATACTTTTTCTTTTATAAAACTCCAAACATCTGTTTAATCGTAATTAAAATATCCGATTACAAGAAATCTATGCTATTACTTGCAGTATACTTGGTTTCTAAAAATTATACAAAAATAATTGTCTGTGAATAGCCGAGGCATTCCGGCAGTCATAAATTTTATTTTAAGACATTCTTCAGTTTCAAAATTACCTATTTTGCAAAGTATACCGAGACGCGCGGGGGTCCCACCGATGTATGATATTCTTCAATTGTTTCTGCGGTCGGGAATCCTCGCCTTAAGAATAAAAAGTTATCCATAAGAATAAGAAAATTATTCAGTAAAACCAGAGTTTCCTTTAATTCAAATACTGCCCAACCCTGAATATAAGGCGTTATCGCTCGTAATGATTTCTTTAATTTTATAATTTTAGCTAGTAAAATAATAGAATAATCTTAACCCCTAATATAATAGTTCTTTTGTTTTGTTTAGACATTAAATTTTACTAGGTATAACTTATTTTAGTGTTTGTATAAGAAAATGCATTTAGAACTGTTATCAGAGAACTTATACTCAGTGTTTGAGGATTCCGGGAGTAGTGCGCTTCCACCTTCAACCTTATCACTCCTTAACATCAGGTGTGATGACGGCTAAGTGCTGCCCCGTTGTGGATAAAAAAACTATTATATGAGGGGTTAAGATTATTCAATTATTTTACTAACTAAAAATATAAAATTATTAAATCATTACGAGCAATAACGCCTTATATTCAGGGTTGGGCAGTATTTGAATAACTTGTAATCAAAATTGTAATTGAAATACAAATACGTATTGGTTATTGGTATTTGTTTTTCAATTACTTGCTTAAAATGTCATTTGTAAGTGGTATTTCAAATACCTGACCCCGAGGTATTTTCTAGTTAGTATTTCAAATACCTACTTATATAAGTAATGGCTTCAAAAGATAAGATAAAGATAAAAATATTCTTTATTCACTTAGACATAATAAATATGTACTTATGAATCGTCAATATTTTCCTACCACCCATTCAAGACTTTTTTAACTGACAAGAAGAATGGGCGCAAGAAACTTGCCAGCGTTTCTTAGTTAGGTAACGACATTTACAAAAAAAAACATATCGTTACTAATACAACAATTGCTTAGTATAAAAATACATCAATTTAAACAGTGATTATGTTATGTGTTACATCATGACCATGACCAAAATACATTTTAACATAAATACCTTTATTTAGGGATATTATTAATGTGTGCGTTCTGAGGAAAATGGCGATCAAATCTCGATGCATTTAAAAATCTAGTGTTCATGAAAGGAAACTCTGGTTTTACTGAATAATCTTCTTTTACTCTGCTTTTTGCCAATGCTGTGCTGGATGACTTTTTATTTTTAAGGCGAGGATTCCCGACCGCAGAAACAATTAAAGAATATCATACATCGGTGGGACCCCGCGCGTCTCGCTCGGTATACTTAGCAAAATAGGTAATTTTGAAACTGAAAGATGCCTTTAAAAAAATAAACTAAAGACTGCCGGAATCCCTCGGCTATTCACAGACAATTATTTTCGTATAATTTTCATTAACTAAAACCAAGTATACCTACTGCAAGTAATAGCATAGATTTCTTGTAATCGGATATTTTAATTACTATTAAACGGATGTTTGGAGTTTTATAAAAGAAAAAAATCACTAATAGAAAAAATAACGGCCGGAAGCACTAGATAAATAACTGTACATAAATACACATATATTTATCCAAATTTTAAGTACTTGTGATTTCCGAGTAATCCATAATTTAAAATATCCTATTTTAGGGAATCCTAACCTTAACAGTATTTTGTAGTTTGTATTTTGTATTTTAAATAACAATAGCTAAAATACTGTATTTTGTATTTTATACTAGCTTTCCGCGTTGACTACACGACGTTGTCCCGCGGGAATGTGATGTTTTTTCCGGGATAAAAAGTAGCCTATGTTCCTCTCCAGGCTACAATGTATCTGTGTCCCAAATTTCAGTTAAATCCGTTCTGCCGTTTTGGCGTGATTGATTAACAAACATACAAACATCCGAACATCTTAACTTTCACATTAATTTATAATATTAGTAGGATTTCAAATATTCTAGGCACTGAAAGATATTTCGTATTTCGTATTTTAAATACTTGCGAGATAGTATTTTCTAATTTGTATTTTAATTAAAGCAAAGCATGTTCTGCCCAGCCCTGCTTATATTTAATAGGAGCCCGTGGCGAGTGGTTAGCATGCCTGCGATGATTGAGATTAAACAATGTTCGCAATGGTCGGTCACGGGATGTGTGACCAAATTTTTTTTATCTCGAGCTTCTTCATGCCTTCCGAAGAAGGAACGTTAAGCCGTTAGTCCTGGCTGCATTTGCAGTCGTTAAAACCCACCAATCCGCGCTGGGCCCGCGTGGCGAGACATGACCCATTCTTCCTATCCATCCATAAAGAAGGCCAAGTGCCCCAGCAGTGGGGACATTAAACGGCTGATGATGATGAATAACGCCTGCCATAATTGAAGAGCAAACATTTATTCAACTCAAACTTTGCTCTTGACAATTTTTCAGGCGTAAAAGCTGATAAAGGGAAGATGTTAAATAACAAAAAAGCTAAACGTAACTCCAGTAATGTTACATGACTTTCGGGAGGTACAAAATGAGTTCTAAATCTTAGAGTAGTTAGTTCAATAAAATTAATAGAAGTTTTGTGGTAACAGCTTGATCCCGTCATTTTGATGCGTCATAATGGCGGGATCAGTATCGACTTTTAATATCGTTTAGACCAAGAAGGTACCAAAATTATAATTATAGGTACAAAAAGGTACAAAACGAGTACATAAGAAGTATGGGAAAGTCTGTTTAAAACAAGCAGTGATCCCGTCATCTTGACGTTCATAAAAAAATGACGCCTATTTTAGGCATTGCCTTTTAATCCACAGTATAGTAGGTTAGGTATAGTATGTACATAGAACAAGTACATCAAGCTTCACAAACTACTTTGATTTTGATGTGCACTTAACGTAGACGTAGGTATAAACAGCAGTTTTACTAGTACATTACATATTATGTAAATCAGATCGATTGTTTGTTTGAATTTTTACGGCGAAATCAGCTATGCATTTTGCAGCACCAAGAGAAGAAATAAAACTCAAAAAGATTTTTAACAATTCGTTAACAATTCGCTTACCCATGAACTCACTTCCATTATAAACTGCGTTGTAATGAGGGCAAGGTATTTCTTCAGCGGTGCAGTTATTGCCGTCGTCAATCTTGCGGATGTACACGAAAGGCTTCTCCTCTATCGTCAGAACCTAGCAACATTAGAAGTTAATGTGGAACTCTTAAACTAAAAGTATCACAAATAGGGTTACTTTTTAACTGCAAAATGGGGGTGAATTTTGATTCGGTTTGTTTTATTTAAAAGACGGTTCTTAGCTACAACTTGTGAAGATTTGTTCAGCCCTTTCAAGGTCCTCAGCGCTTTTACAAAGCTTAAGTTTTAGTTAACGGCAGTAGGGGTCTACACGATTAATGGGTATTTTCTTACAAACATACCTAACTGTGTAATTCAAAAAGAATTAAACAAAAAAAAAAACATTTTTAAGCAAAACCCAGACACATAAAAAACTTAATAGTGTTAATGCTAGAAAATAAAATAAATCACCAGTGTAAACATTTCAATATGAGATATTGCTTAGAATCTCTTTATAATTTTCTCTACATTTTAAAAGGCTCGGAGACTTATTGAGGCATACCTTTAAATGTGTTGGTATCATAAAACCTTCAGGTTTCGTTGGACTGCGGCCCATCCAGATAATCTCGTGTTCCTTTAATTCCAGGCGCATTTTTTGAGTTTCCTATAATAGAGAAAAACTTGAGCTGGCTGAATTACTTGACTTGTGGTCTTATCACAACTACCTACTACCGTGCTACACGTCCCAATATTTTTCCAAGATAGGGCTATTTTTCATCCGGATTTTCCAAGGGTTCGATCTAGTTTTTGGAGGTTGTATGAAGAGCTTTTCCCAGTCGAATGTAAAATTATACTACTTTGACGTTGTCGTTGTGAAAAGTCTATGTTTAAATTCCTCATACCAAAATAGCAGTTGGACACAAGTTCCAAAGCAATTTAATGTAAAAAGAGATGACACGCTTATTATCAAAGGCGCCTTTAGGCGCATTTGGCCCAATTCGCGATTGGTCCAATTCACATTATTCGTGGTTGGTCCAATTCGCATTTGTCCCAATTCGCAGTTGGTCCAATTCGCGATTGGTCTTATATAAAGGGTATTTCCAAAATTAAACAAAATAACACATATTTATGTACATATTGTACTGTATTTATTCATAATCATATTACACATATCTATGCACCTAATGAACTCTATTTATTCATACTTATATAAGTACTATCATAACTGGTGTTTCAAGCTACTACAGATAATTATTGGTTTTGAACTTTCACAAAAAATCAACTATCAACAACAAAGATATAATATATTATAGAAATACACTTTTTACCTACCGAGCGGGAGCTTAGCCACGTTATAGATCCCGTTCTATAACTTGGGGAACCTTATCCAATTATTGGCCCAACCGCGAATTGGACCAACTGCGAATTGGACTTACTGCGAATTGGACAAACTGCGAATTGGACAGACTGCGAATTTGACCAATTGCAAATTGGACTAAGTGTGAATTGGAACTTTTTTTTAACATTGGACCAATTGCGTATTAGACCAAATGCGCCTAAAGGTCGTATTAATTTGACAGTTCATATCGTATTCAATCGGCTGCAATTTGTATGGAATGACATTCATAATTCCATAGCTTGACTGTATCTATACCCACCTTCGAGTAAAAGTACTTCCCAACCGCTACATGTTCTCCTTGAGCTCTCACGTTCACCATATCATACTCCGCATGTACCCTGTCGCCATGGTCATCAAACGCGACAAACCCTGTCGCGCCGTTCTCCAGTTTCTGTCGCCGAATGTAGTCGAACAAGTGACGACCTGTCGCCCATATGGTGCCGGAGTTGTCGCAGTCAGATGGAGGCGCGTATATGTCTTCTGTGTTGTTCATATCGCGGATGGCGGAGGCTAGTACGTATCTGTAATAGAGGATTGCATCAGCTGAAGACCACGAGACCACCGTATAGCAACTGATAAGGTCAAGTAACCTTGAAGATTGCCAATTTCCTGTTATATACAAATGTGTGAAGATCATTATCACAACTGTGCAAATAAAGCTGATAGATTAATCTTACCGTATTCTCATAGCGTGAACGCGTGCGCAGCGGAATAGAGGAGGCTGTTTTTCGCTCTTGCTAATGGCGGTTATGAGCGACAGAAAAGAATAGAAGCATAGGAAAGTGCGGTTTCATGCTGCTTGATGTAGTCCTACAGAACATTTTTCTCTTTGGGAGGTCCAATCTTGCAGCATGGAACTCTGAGTCACCGTTCTTGTTGATTCGTTTTGTACTTTAACTCACATAGAGTCATGGAGATGCACGTGCCCATTGGTGGCATTGGCGGGGTCCAGCGCCTGCATCACCTTCACGTAGCCAATTACTGTCGTCATGTTAAGGTAGGTGGCGTCTTTGACACCTAGTGTAAGTAATGTGTGATGTGTGTGAGATCGTGGTGCTTGAGTGGTCGGTGAAAGTGTACGGTGGGGTCACTCACATGGAGTCCTGAATGTGCGCGTGCTCGTTGGTAGCGTTGACTAGCCGCAGCCCCAGGAGCCCCTCGGGTGCGTTGGCGGCGTCCAGCGCCTGCTCCGTCACCACCCACACGTAGCCAACTGTCGTCATGTTAAGGTAGGTGGCGTCTTTGAAGATTATCTCCGCGTCAGTTTTGCTGGAACGGTAAAGCAGTTTCAGGCACTTTATTATGATTTTATCGTGAAATTGCAGAGATTAATCGTTAATCAAGATTCTAATTGATCGCGCATATTTGACTTCTGATCCATGAAATGCTAATAGGTAGGTTAACCGTAATCTTACTATCAAAAACATGTTCACACTATTCTAGAATTTGTGTGAGCCTAGTTTCTCAAGTTTAATCCTTCCTTCCTTTTATTTTCGTAAAATTGTTTTCCTCTCTTTAATCAGGGCGTCAAAGCAGGACTAATTATTTTGCGGGTGTTGTAAGTTATTTCCTACTTTTAGATGCTTACCTCGCATACATAAGAAACACTCTAGACTGGGCGCTCTTGACTTCTATGAGCTTATCGCTGAACGAATCCAACCCTGGTTCAAATTCAATCACTTGTTCCACCACCACTTTTCTGTCTACGTCATCGTCCACGTTTTGGGAGGTCGTTTGGAACCTGTGGGATAGAAAATAACTTTAGTTTTTAATTCACAGATAAAAACCAAACTGAGCTGTTTACTAACAGAAAAGGTCTGTGAAAAAGATAGGTTACTTAATTTTTTTTTCTTCTCTTAATTGTAATGCAATATTTTCAAAGGTTTCGAATTCGAAACAAAAGCTCCGTTATCCCTATTTATCAAATACTTGTTACGCGCTGTAAATTTTCTTACGCGCTGTAAATTTGATAAATTCGACCCTTCTCGTAACGACTCCGTAGCTTAGTGGTTAGAGCAGTCGCCCGGATAGCGAAAGGTCGTGGGTTCGAGTCCCATCGGAGCTGGTTGTGAGGCGGTCGATTTTTTCTTAATACTTCATTTTCCATTTTTCAATCATAAAACTTGCATTGTGAATGCAAAAAAGTAAAAATTTAAATAACAAGCAATGCCTAGTTCAACACTAATTACAAAAAAGTTATTTAATCGTCCCACCCACACTGCCACTGCCTTTTCTAATTCTTCAGAAAATATATGTAAAACATATACCTAGTAAGTACTAAAAATTGCAATAATCATCAAAAATAAAGCCTCTTGTTTCACAAATATCTGCATAAAAATAAACATTAAATTTTACTCCTTACCTCCCTAGAATAGCACGTCCATCAGTGTCCGAGCTGTGAATAATGATGACCTTCATATAGTTAAAGTGCTTCAGCACATCAACCCACACATCAGCCTGATGAGAGTAAGGTGGGACAGTTCTCAGGAAGGAGACGTGGATGTTCTTGTCGGAGAAAGCAGAGTCACGAGAAGAGATCCCTATGACTGGGATGTGGTAGAAGCCAGAAGTGTAGGAGACAGCCGCTGGTGACAAGTCTCCTGTTAGAGGGTGGGAGACGACTACGGCGTAGACCTGGACGAAGAAGTTATCAACATTGTAAGTATCCCTAGCGTCTATGTGTTTCGGACTTGTTTGTTTTTGTGACGGTTTTTTTGTGTAAACTTCGCAGCCTCACCAAACACGGTTCCGACGGAAGATCAGCGCTGGCCATGCTGGGCAAGCATTATGCTGAGTCGGAACCGTTTTGGGACATACCTATAGTAGGTACATGTTTTTGTGTTTATTTAATTTTTAATTTCTGAGATGTCCCAAATAATTATTTTTTCTTTCTTTTTTTCTTTCTTTCATATAATGCTTAGTATTTTTGAATCGTTGCGGTTTTGCAAGTCGCATTCAGCCGCACCATTTCTTTATCTAAGGAGTACCTCTGGTTTTTGAAATGAGATTTGAGCAAGTAGGTGGTAAGATTTGAAGAGACGCTACATGAAAATGTACTATGTTATATGATGGAAAATACCTAGTACCGAGTCTGAACGAGATATGGAAAGCTGTGATAAAGTAGGAAAGGCAGTCGTGCGTGCCTATAAACCAGTATGTTTTCAAGAACACAGCGAGTTTTTTGAAGGCCCAATCACGGCGTTAGAATTAATAAAATCTCGATAATTATTTTAGTACCTAAATGGTTTTAAAATACCTGAAATTACCATCTTCAGTAATATTACTCGCTACAAAAGATCCTCGCAGTAAATCTTTAGACAATCTATAGTAGGTACTTACCCGATGCGCAATGAGGTCCTTGCAAACGTTAAGTGCGGTCTTTATTGGATTAGGGTCCATAAGAATGGAGTAGTCATGGTAAGTGACACCCCGGGGCACGTACTGGTCTTTGAAGTTGAGATTCTGAAAAAATATGAAACTATTTGAAAAGGTCTAACAGAAACTGAAAACAATTTCCACTGACTTTAATCACAAACGGTAAAACCATTTTCGATGTTTCACATTTGATCAGTAAAATTAATCTTGAAATAACAGCATTCTTATCTTGACTAAATGCTGGCAGCAAGAGTGCTGTTTTAATGGGAACATAAATCTCAAATGTTAAGTAAGGTTTGCTAAACAAGTATTTACTCTTAAAAATAGCTCTACACCTTAGCCTGCAGACCCAGATAATTTTGACGAGTCAATAGGGAACTTGCATTATTTCATAAATGTAGTCTATCTGAAAGATTTAAGGATTGCATGAAGATATCACAAGCGAAAAAGTTGAAATATGCTTAAATTATTTATTTTATGCAAATCAAAAATTAACATTTCAAAGTCCGCGCGTAAACGCTCAATGGCCGGACGTGACGTCATTTCTTAGGACGTCAAACTTTTCAATGTGCATCTGAAAGGAGTGACAAAGAAATTTTGACAACTAACGACAAACGCTAAAAGTGAGTGTCCAAAGATTTCAGTTTTACTGACTAGGCTTCGCCAGATAGGTAAATGAAAGAAAACTTATGTTTTTAGCGAAATCTTTACTAGAACTTAGTTTATCATCCGTTTCTCTAAGTACTTACCATACTTTTAGGGGTTGAATTTTTAATTTTTGTGAAAACCAAGTTGACAGAATATGGCTACCATCATTTTTTACTGTTTTTAAGGTAATTAAAAATTAAGTAAGCTTTACGTAAAACGCACTAACATATAAGTATTGAAAATATGCCTATTTTGCATTAGTCTAAAATATTGTGAACTCTAACATTGACAAAGGCAAAAATACTTGTTGTTGCTTGATTGATTATATTGATACTTGATTTATTTCTGCTGCACACTGGAGTAAATATACTGTTACATTGTTATAAATATATTGTTTAAATGAAGATGTTAATGTTGGTAGAAAATATAAGTACTGAGGTATATTTACTACATATGTATATGTATCAGTCAGCAGGCAGGCCGCCTGCAGTCCTTAGTCGAACAGGTCACCTGATATTCGGTTTTTAAGTGCGCGCCCTAGGCCACTTGCAAAAGTAATAACTGCAACGGCCAACTGCAAAGTAAATGCTGCCTTATTTCTATATAATTCTCTGGCACTATTCGGCCGGTCCGAAATAAAGAAATAAAGGAAAATCTTTTTTTTAAAAGGATATTTAAAGGTTATTTACAAAAATATATAAGGTCCGTCTGTCGTAATGTACACACGCATACAAAAAACTTTTACTATAGTACCAACATTGAAAACGTGAAAAAGAAATCAGCTGTTTCAAAGAAAATATTAAATCGAATAGATTAAAATGTATGGAACAGCTGATATTTTTTTTGCGATTTCAATGTTGGTACCATAGTAAAAGTTGCTTGTATGCATGAGTACATTGACCCCTTAAAATTATGTGCACTATTTAAGAAGGACCTTATATAACATAAGCCCTGCCTTATCTATATAGTGTAATTATACTAAAAAGTTTCAAGCTTTATTTAAATGTATTATTAATACTAGCTGTTTATCGTGTTAATTATAGCGATTTGGAGGCAACTTCGCAATTTCTTTCTATTGACAAAATTTTATGTAATCGTGATTTTGAGTAACATAGTCACTAGTGTTAGTCCTGAAGTTTGCTGCATCTTAATTTGAAATTCAGTTTTACATTAATATTGATATTACAGACGATCATGTAAAGCAAACTAATTTTCGTTGGCATATAGCGGGCCCTTAATGTAAAACTGTGGGTGTGTGGGCGAATGTGGCCAATGACAGGCCATTGCCTGCAGGTGGACTGATGGTCGGTTGCATTGCATTGCATCCTTTATACTTGCGACCGCATTCGCATTGCCTTGAACTTTCTCGTAAATATTTTCATAGTGTCCACACACTTGTGCACTCGCGACGTTTACCGCTGTGCTTCACATTCCAATATTTGTCGCACGACAGGATGGACAACAACGTTATAGCGGCATTTAAAATCCTTAAAAAAAAGTAATAAATGATGGTAACCATCTGTCAATTTTGTTTTAACAAAAAATAAAAATCCAATCTCTAAAAGTATGGCACCCTCAGAGAAACGGATGATATGCCAACTTCTAGTAAAGATTTCGTAATAATTAATAAAAAACTAAAAAACCCGAGAAGTAAAGAGCTGGTTTTTTCATTTTTAATGGTAAATTTTTGCAGTCGTGTTTTTAGTTTTTAAATATTACCTACGTTTTTATTTTAGACTTTTTAGTTCATTGTCAATAAATCATCTTTTTTAAGTAAGAACTTACTAATTTAAAAATTCGTAAATTCTTTTCTTTTTTAGATAAATTAATACGGAGAGATTTACAAAACTGCAAGTTATAGATGTTTATGGAATCGCTATTTAAAACTCTTCATTTAATACCTACCCCACTCGATGAGATTTAAAAATATTTCTTTTACAATGCACAGAATAATATGCCGCCTAACAGCCGCCATTTTGTTTTTTGTTAATATTGATGTTCTATTTTCACTCGGGCTATTAAGACGAATCTGATGACGTATCAATTAACAAAATCAGTTTATCCGTTTAGTAGTTACGAGGGAACATAGGAACAGAAACACATACATTCAGGTCAAAAACGTAACACTTTTTGGGCTTCGCCCGCCGCAGTCAGGTACTTTTTGACTTCGCCCGCCGCAGTCGAGTAAAAAAAAAACACGTGTGGCACTCAGGGACTGCCGCGGTAAAGCTATTGCATAAGTAAATAGTGTAATTACACACCAAAACAATTATTCATTCAAAAAAATATGAACAAAAAGAACGATATTAAGAGCTTGATCATCGAATTTCGCGCGATGAACATTTATATAGATATAACTAGCGGCCGCCCGCGGTTTCACCCGCGTGGTTCCCGTTCCCGTGGGAATATCGGGATAAAAAGTACATATAAACCTTCCTCTTGAACCACTCTATCTATTTAAAAAAAACGCATCAAAATCCGTTGCGTAGTTTCAAAGATTTAAGCATACAAAGGGACATAGGGACAGAGAAAGCGACTTGGTTTTATACTATGTAGTGATAATTAGGATTAGGGCTTACTCTCCTCGGATTAGACCTCAGAATCACGCTGGGCTGGCTTCGTTGATGTGATATTTCACCACGTCGCTCGGCGTCGTTCGCACGTGTTTTTCTGGCAGGCTCCAAGAGCAAATCCACTTTGCCCCACGTTGGGCGCCAATTTTGTTCAGGATATGAACAAATAAAATACTGTTTTATATGATTTAGTTAGCTTTATCCAAAGTTCAGTCGTTTCATGTACATGAACAAGTTTTATAAAATTTTTAAAGGTAAGATAGATAGATTAGATATGTAAAAACGTAATGGCGACCGGTAGCTCGCCGAAGATAAAAGTGCGACGCAGGCGCCGCCGCCGCGCCGTGCGGCGGCGGGCGGCGACCTCAGAGCAATAAGTAAAGCGCGGAGAGTGGAGACTATCTTCCGTCCGCCCGCGCCCGCACCTCCTTCGTCGTCTTAGTGATGAGGGCCGGAACAGGCGCTGTTCCACCTATGCAGTTAGAAGGAACGGAAAGTTATAAATTTTACTTTGACGCGACTTTTGTTTCATAAAACGGAACGTAAGACAGATGTTTTTTATTTACCACTAGCGGCCGCCCGCGGTTTCACCCGCGTGGTTCCCGTTCCCGTGGGAATATCGGGATAAAAAGTACATATAAACCTTCCTCTTGAATCACTCTATCTATTAAAAAAAAACGCATCAAAATCCGTTGCGTAGTTTCAAAGATTTAAGCATACAAAGGGACATAGGGAAAGAGAAAGCGACTTTGTTTTATACTATGTAGTGATGTGTATTACCTATACCTATACCACTATTATATTATGTGCCTATACACAAAAAACAAAGGTACCTACCTACTTCGATCAACAATAGTACTAGATGAAGGCTCACGAACTAAATGAAAACTTTATATGGCCAGACTGACATTTTTTTAAACGGGGAAAAAAGGTTACGAATGTTACGATCTTACATTATAAATGACAAGAAGCGTTCCAAGTTTGAAATACCTTTGTATTATTGACACTGTCAAAATAATCTACTTATAATTATACTCTCAAGTGAGCGTTCGACGCTTGGCCATGTCTGTCACTCCAACTATGTATCTAGAACTAGTAGGTGTTATTGTTGATCGAAGGGTAAATAGTACACGTGCTTGGTTTAATGGTTTCTATTATATACATAACTAGCGGATCCTCGCGGTTTCACCCGCGTGGCACCCGTTCCCGTGGGAATATCGGGATAAAATATAACCTATGTCACTCAGGAAGAATGTAGCTTTCTAATGGTGAAAGAATTTTCTAAATCGGTCTAGTAGTTTCGATGCAAACAAACAAACAAACAATCAAATCTTTCCTCTTAGTGTAGATGAAGAATCCATCCTAATATTACAAATGTGAAAGTGTGTTTGTTTGTTTATTTGTTTGTTTGTTTGTCCATCTTTCACGCCAAAACGGAGCAACTGATCGACGTGATTTTTGGTATGGGGATAGTTTGGAAGCTGAAGAGTAACAGAGGCTACTTTTTATTACGGAAAATTATAAAATAAAAATGGTAATTTTGTATGGATAATATCTTTGACTGTCGTACGATACCAAACTGTCATTTATTCCATGGCCGCCTCCGCGTCTGCGCGCGGTCAAAATCGAATAGGTACTAATCTTTTCCATAAGATTAGAACAAAAAAATGTACTGTAACTAGCGCCAAAAATGCCCCAGACGCACATGCGCGCAGACTTATCTGTCACGTAAGTCTATGTATTTTACTCACTTCGTGATTATTTATTTTCATCTGTCTAATAATGGTGATACGAAGTACTCTGTCCTACTAATATTTTAAATGTGAAAGTTTAGATGTTTGGATGTTTAGATGTTTGGATGTTTAGATGTTTGGATGTTTGTTACTCAATCACGCAAAAACGGTTGAAAGGATTTGGCTGAAACTTGGGACACATACTTTATAGCTTGGAGAGGATCAAGGGTTCTTTTTATCCCGGCAAATTTATATGGCAAAGCAACGTTTGCCGGGTCAGCTAGTGAATATAGGTATATAGGTATACAAGGTGTTAGGGGCACCGTTGCAAAAACTTTAAACATGGCTTCGGGCTATCAGGAAATGAAAAAAATATTTCGACTCCATACTAAATGTCCCGATTAGTTGCAAAATTTTCATGAAAAGTCGAATTTTTGAATGTCCGCCATCTTGTCGACAGTGCTGCTCTCTGTAAATTGATGTCATCATAATAGCTTGTACCATGGCCCGCTATTATTTCTCGGCTGCTTGCGTTACAAGTGCAACGAGTGAGATAGAAGATGGCTTTGCCTGTACTAAAGCCACCCAGCTGCCAGCTGGCCCTATGGCCCTATTCGCTAGCTCAAATGAAAAGTGGATGTAATTTCCACTTTCATTTGAGTTAGCGAAAAGACAGTCATCGTAGTTCTACTGATTTTAAGAAGTTGGCGATAAAAATAAAACACCCAGTTTTGATTTGGATTTTTATTACCTATTGTACCTATATATAATTATATATGTTTGTATTTATTATATACATCTTCTTTCTAAGACTAAGGTTGACGGAGTGGTTGTGGTCATGGTCCGCTAAGTTGGTAGCGGCTTTTGCGGCGATGCTCCTCTATATGGGCGTTTGTGCACTACCACTGAATTTTACCGATCCGGAAAAAAACGGATGCTTGTATTTTAATAATTAATCATTTATAATAGTAATTAATTAAATACAAGCATCCGTTTTTTTCCGGATCGGTAAAATTCAGTGGTAGTGCACAAACGCCCTTACTCTCTATTTGTGGCAATGCATGTGCATTCTGTAAGGGCACACTTGGTTGTGGACTTGATAAGGACTTGATCATCTTGTGGGTGATCAGCCGCGAAAACATTGACTCTTCCTTGTTTCTTCAATCGAATCGTTCCAAGAAGCTTGCATTATGGATGATAAGTCCAAACATTCTTAGAATTCGCACTTGCACAATCGTCGAAAGCCTTTGTTTGATCCGAAGCTCCTTTTTAGTGGAAACATTTGTGTGACGAGCAGTCCGTTTGATCATCATACACCACATCTCAATCTTCTTGTGGTACTTTTGTTGGAGCGTCCATGTTTCAGCTCCATATAAGAAGATAGGAAATAGTAAGCTTTTCGTGTATCGAACCTTGGTGTTATTGATTGTGCGGTAAACACATGTAATCAAAAAGAGAAAAATACCTTTATCTCTTTTTAACAACAGGTTTTTTGTATATTTATCTCTTTTTACCAAAACAATGTTAGTAAGAGACAAACTATATGTAAACCCCGATTGTCAAAAAGAGATAAACAATGTTTTGTTAACCTCCTAGGGTGTTAGGTTTTTTCGTTACGGAATTTCTTGGTTCGGTCGCCGCGCTCAAAGCCCGCGATAAAAGCTATGCAATAGCTTAAAAACTTAAGCTTACTTTCATTTATCTATGTGGCGAAGCCTAGTCATTAAAACCGAAAACGTTGGTCACTCAGTTCAAACGTTTGTCGTTAGTTGTCAAAATAGATAAATTCCATTTATTATTAAACTATTTACGTTTGTACCATTGTTTCTTCATAAGGTGCTAAACAATTAGATATTTAAAGTAATTTTATGTATTTCTTTAGTTTACTTGCAAAATTTGAGAGATTCGATAATGCACAAATTGTATGAACTCAGTGACCAAGCTAAATTCTTTACTAGATTCGAATTTAAAAATAATTAACACACAATGCTTAATTACTTTGACAGGTGACAGTAAATTTTTAACAGCTGCTGAAAGTGTCCAACTCAGAATTAATACGAATTATTTGGAGTTTTGCTTAGGAATCAACAATTTTTTACTAGATTCTCTGACAGGGTCTCAAGCTGTTTCTCTTTTGGTGGTCACTCCTTTCAGATGCACATAACTTTTCATGTCGCGTAAAGATTCTCTGATAGGCTCTCAACCTGTTTCTTTTTTCGTGGTCAGTGGTCACTCCTTTCAGATGCACATAACTTTTCATGGCGCGTAAATATTATTTTTGTAAGACAGAATTAATTTATTTCAGTTTTATTTGACATACAAAAAAGTCAGTAAACGATACTTTATTACTACTACAATGGATAATTCTTTTACAAGTAAAGCTAAATCTCACAAAATAGAGTGTGCAGTTTTAACTGTGCCTCAAGAGCCTAAACTTAGAGAAAAGTGGATGAAAGGAGCTATATAAGACAACATTCACCCTCTTCAAAATCTGCCTTGCAATGTTGTGAAGATCATTTTGATGTAAGTACGTTGTATTCGTAAGAATCATAACCTCGTTAGATCTTGCATCAACAGTGTATAAAGTAAACAGCATCCTACACTTGAAAAATTTGAATTTTCCATAAATAACCACCGCACTATGTCCATATAAACCTTAAGCAAATCTCGCGAGTCGAATTTCGTCAAGCCTTTTTCCATTTTGTAGATATTTTTAATGTTTTATGACATGATTTGAATGTATGATCACCTATATGTTTTTGAACTCAGCTTAAGTGACTAATGGAATGACGTCACTGCGCGCTGATTGGTGTTTCAAATCACGTTTCAGTTTACGTAACTTTACATTAAAATATTTTGCAAAATAATAATAATTTTGGAATAAATCTTCCACGAATGCACTTTTAATGGCTATCATCATTGGATTATTAATATAATTTCTCAAAATAATTTTAATGCAAGTTCCCTATTTATTACTTACCGATATAGTATCTTTGAAGAAAGCCACCGATTCGTTGCTGGACAGCACTCCCCCCACGTTGTAGTAAGTGGGGTTGGATCGTTGACGTCTGTCATCCGCAGCCGCCGACAGACCACTGAAGCCAACCAGGATGGCCACAACAACGTGGATTGGCCACATTATGCCAGCAAAATAGTCTGGTTATACTAAAATTAAGAAGAAAAATGGGTTGCTATATTTATTATTTATATTATGCTTTACATTGTAATAGTGGGGTAGACCTGCGTCTGCCATCCGCAGCCTCCGACAGACCACCGAAACAAACCAGCCCCACTAGCATGACCAACAAAACGCGATATGATATGATAAGTTATCCCGTTTAACTGTCAAAAGACTATGGGTTTTGACGTTTGAATGTCGATAAATCGCTTTATCATGCGATACATATCACGTTTTGGGTGGTCATGCTAGGCTTACAGGATAGCCACAACAACTTCGACTGGCCCATAGCGCCACCGAAAAAAGCGTGCTCCACTGTGTAGTAAGTGGGGTTAGACTTGCATCTGTCATACGCAGCCTCCGTCAAACCATCGAAACAAACCAAGATGGGCACAACAACGAGGACTGGCTACACTGTGCCACCGTATATTCTAAAATCTGGTTATTCTAAAATTAAAAAGATAAAATATATTATGGCTACGGCGCGGCGGTGTGCTACGGTTTTCAGAAATCTGTCGTAGTTCGTAGTCTTTTTCGTAGGTCGTAGTAGTCATCTGCTACTACATTTCGTAGTCTCATATCTTTTCAAAATCTGTTCGTAATTCGTACTACGACTTTTCGAAGACTATATTTCTTTTTTAATTATTTACTAATATTAAAAATATATTTTCCAAATAGTTAATTTTAATTTTAACAAATAGAAAGATTTTGGAAGTATGTAGATGTAGGTGTTCGTAGTACCACTTAGTACTACCTAGTAGATTCGAAGACCGTAAAAAAGTTAATTTGTCTATCAAATAACTAATATAAATGAATGTCATCTATCATCCCAAAAAAATCTAATGTGCTTGATTTGTATTTCTTTAAGTTTAACTAAAGTATATCAAAAGGCGAAACCTTTGACGATGTTATATATTTCGTATTATATTGAAGTGTTTAGTAAACTAATTACCGATGTGTTTAGCTTACAGCAAGGATTAATGATTGAATTGTTATTTTATATTTCATTGATAGGTATTAATTTTTTCCCCTCGCGGTTACGGTATTATATTATTGATACAACAAGTGAAAAGTTTTAATTAATGTTAGTACCTACATATTTGGTTTCTTTATTTCAATTTAATTTACAAAGATTTTAACAAAACACTAACCCCCTTTTTACAAAACGTGGACTAAAATAGTCCGTTTAAAACTGGTACTAAACTGGTGCTGTCACTTTCATTTTCCAAACGGAAGACAGAATTAGCATGAATTTTAAACTAGGTCAAAATTTAGTCCACGTTTTGTAATAAGGGGGCTAGTATTTATGAAATAGCTTTCTTTCTAAAAATATTATTAAATATCAAACTATGTAGCTTAAGGGGCGTGTTAGACTAATAAAAAGCAAACACAAACATAAAAATCACTTTCCTCTTAAACGTCAGCCTAATTGCATACAAAATGAATCCTACCTTTAATTTCCAGTGCCATTTGTCTCATTTCTTTAAAATTTCGTCATTTACAAACGTTTTACGTAAGAGGTGGAGATGTATGATTCTGCAAACCTAACTTCAGATGGAGCCTTATCTCAGGTTGCCTAGGTAACCGCGCAGGCGCAATGCATCAATCAATCGCAATTAACTAAAAAACATATTTTGTTTTGTTACATTGTAAACAGATGAAAATTAACCGGTACTTATTCAATATTTTTCGGGATATTTTTCCGGAAAAATATTTTACTAGATGTATGACCGTTAAACTTACAATGACTTACATCCATATTAGTAACTAGCGGCCGCCCGCAGTTTCACCCGCGTGGTTCCCGTTCCCGTGGGAATATCGGGATAAAAAGTACATATTATAAACCTTCCTCTTGAATCACTCTATCTATTAAAAAAAAACGCATCAAAATCCGTTGCGTAGTTTCAAAGATTTAAGCATACAAAGGGACATAGGGACAGAGAAAGCGACTTTGTTTTATACTATGTAGTGATAGTGAAGTGAGTTTTGTGCTTTTATGTCTGTCCTTATTTACTGTTAACTATTACCCAAGAATGTATTTCAAAATACCTAGGTATGTAGTGCTATGTCCTACCTATGTAGGCATATTTTTAACCGACTTCAAAAAAAGGAGGAGGTTATCAATTCGACTGTATATATTTTTTTTTTTTTATTTGTTATGTGTGTTACCTTAGAACTTTTTAGTTAATGAACCGATTTGAATAATTCTTTTTTTATTTAAAAGGTGACGCTTCTCGTGTGGTCCCATTCAAATTTTATCAAGAACTGGCAAGAAGTTCAGGAGTTATCCTGAATAATGTGTATTCAGACTTTATTTGGGTATATGGACGATTTCATAGTTTCATCAAATTGGGGATCATTTTCAAATTTTTATTTTTTTCGAAAGTTGGTACTTCTGACCTGATCTTACTTTCACCAAGTCAGGACCAGGGGATCAAATCCCAGGAAAATTGAGAGAAATTCTCAAATATAGGCAAGCCTTATTACGTTCCATTTATTTTTGAAGTTAGTCAAGTATTTGCATCTGGTAGTCATCATCTCATAGTGATGAGCTGTATTGGAAGCTACAACTCCTTAACGGTTAGGAGCTGGAGAATATTTCTTTAAGTATTAATCGTACGTATGGGCCAATAGTTATATTCTTTCAGGTTATTAGGGTGAGCTGCTGATGAGAGGTGAAACTCCTCAACAGTTAGGAGTTATATTATGATGTTTTATAAATACCATATGCACGAATGGACCTTCAGTTGTATTCCTTCAAGTTATCTAAGTAGCTAAAGATGGGAAGGTGAATTCCGTAACGGATAGGATATTTACAACAATTTATCATAATCACCATATTGTAGTTTCTTAAGCTACTTCACTAAAAATCGAAAAATAAAACGTTTTTGAAAAAAATGTAACCGCCTTCAAAACGGATCTTCAAACAAAAATTAACAAACACTAAAAAACGAAAAAAATAATAAGATTTTTTAATTCAAAGGACGATGATACGTGACTTTTTCTAATTTATCTAGGTACTTACTGAACTGTTTGAAGTCGGTGCCAATCAAAAAGAATAAGAACGATATATACTGAATGAAATAATTATCATATAAAAAAACCCGGTCCCAAGCGTGAGGTGTAGGACGTAATTACCTCAATACGTATAAGACGGCACCGACTTCAAACAGTTCAGTAAGTACCTAGATAAATTAGAAAAAGTCACGTATCATCGTTCTTTGAATTAAAAAATCTTATTATTTTTTTCGTTTTTTAGTGTTTGTTAATTTTTGTTTGAAGATCCGTTTTGAAGGCGGTTACATTTTTTTCAAAAACGTTTTTATGTAATAAAATGGTAATAAAGCAGTTATTTTACGGGATGGAAGACAGATTAAATAAAATAAATATACAGATAATATTTAAAAGTTTATTATTAAAAATATAAATTTTTTGTTAGGTAATGTACTTAACTTTAAATTAGCAATTAGTCAGTGTTTCGTACCAAATTATTTTATAATAGGTAATCAAGCAATTAACATAATAAAAACAAAAACATCACAGTGAATGAATGAAATTTATAACAAAGTACCTAGGTACTTACTTAGGTATCTCGTCTTAAGAGAATAATAAGGAATTTCAAATGAGATTGCTATGACAAAGAACCTAATAATTTGTACATAGGTGTTTTATACTTTAATATGGCATTGGTCATGCAAAAGGTGATTGTGATCTGGTTTATCCTTTAATATTTCATTTTACTAACGATGATACATACATCTAGCTACTTATCATTATCATCAAAATCAAAACTAAAATCCGCTTATTTTTAACGGTAATTCCAAAACTATCTCCACTGCCGAAGTTTGTCAATTTTATTTTGGGGTGAAAATCATTTAAAATGACCATTGTGACAAAAATGAAACAAAAATGATACCGTAACAAAAATGAAACCCGTAACAAAAAATAACAAAGTTGAAATATTAGGGTCTTTTCACAAGTCACATAAAACTGATTTATTTTTTCCAGGACCAATAAAAAGCATTATTTTTATGATTCTTTTAATAAAAAAACACTTATAATAACAAATAAAATGTTTTAACTTTCATGAACACAAAGGCTTCATTCATTGGTAGCTGATTGGTAAAATCAATAACAATGACACTTAAACTCTGTACAGTCACGATCAATAATATGTAAAAAAAACATTTATGGGCATTCTGGTCTTTCAGCCTCTGTCTATAAGGACTCTGTCGTTCAGCTGCTGACATCGGCATTCTAAAAAGAAAAATATTGAAAAATTGCATTGTGAATGCAAATTTTGATGTCAAAATGGTCATTTTAAATGATTTTCACCCTTTGGACCTATTTTCAGACAGAAAAAATAAAATCCAAATAAAAGATTTAATAGAAAAAGAACTCGCTTTGGTTTTATATCAAAAAAAAATCGCGAATGAACCTATCCTAATGAATGTCAAAATAAAGAACAGCTTAACAATTAATAAGAATAGCCTTAAAATCTATCTTAACCTAAGTTCATGCATTATTCCAACAACCATCAGTAATGATTTAGGACCAAGCCCATGGCCCATTTGTGGGCACCCACCCGCTGGCGGGCCACTTGGGCCAAGCTGGTGCTGGCCACCCAGCAGTGTTGAGGGCTGCAGCGGCGGCAGTGGCGGCGTGGTGGGCGGCGCCGGCGGCCCCGGCCGCTCCAGAGCTCTGGATCACGGAGAGCTTGAGGGACTCTATGTCTGGGGAATTAGATTTAGTTAAACTTTACAATTGAGCTTAAATTTCTTGGCATTGTTATGTTGAAAACAAGACCAAAGCGCTTGGAATATCTTTATGGGCTCGTGTGTCTGGGCGCATAACTATTATAGGGAGATCCTATATCTGGGGAAGGAGGTTTTTGTCTTTACGATTGAGATAGTACCATCCTCTTTATTGATAGTTTTTTTTTCAAAAATATCTCATACCTGTTCCAGTGAAAAAAAATATATTTAAAAACAATGTGATTGCTCAATGAAACAAATTAATTTCAATAACAGCATTAACATGAAATGAAAATAGTCTAAACACTGATTTGCTACTAGTCAATGTCTTATATTTGCAAAGAAAAAAGTATCAAGCTTACCAGCATTCTGCAGCCTAGCAGCCTGTGTGTGCGCAGCTCTTTGCAGTGCCTTAGCCGCTGCAGCCTCTCGAGCTGCCGCCACCTTCTGTGCCACTGCAGCGCGGGCTTTAGCCGCGGCAAGCTGTGCTTGAGCTTGCACTGCAGCTTGGGCGGCTTCTAGAGCGTGTGCACGGGCGTGGCGGGCGGCTTCCTCACTAGAGAAGTAGTTTGAAAAGTTACATATTAAAAACAAAAAAACAATTTAAAACAAAAAACGACAGTAAGGTAAAGCAGTATTGAATTATCACGTTCTTCTTCTTTTGGATATCAACAGCCTCTTGTGAGTGTGGATACGGTAATTACAAGCTTTTTATTAACTTGCAATGTTAGTCAAGTAGTTAGTATTTTAGTTAAGGCGCCGATTCCCCAAAATAGGGTATTTTAGATTATGGATTACTCGCAAATCAAAAGTACTTAAAACTTGGAAAAAATATATGTTATTTTACAGTTATTTATCTAGTGCTTTCGGCCGTTTTTTTTTTTTCGATTGGTGATATTTTACTGTGTCAAATTAAATCCCAAACATCCGTCTAATCGTAATCCAAATATCGTATTACTTGCAGTATACTTGGTTTTAGTTAATGAAAAATATTCGAAAATGATTGTCTTTGAGTAGCCGAGGGATTCCGGCTGTCATAATTTTAATTTTTTTATTAGTTAATTTTTAATTGAATTTTAAGTGATTTTCGAATCGCGGGGCGCTCGCGAGTTCACAGTTCACTGCCGGCTGCCGCTGGGTCCGCGCGAAGTGTATGGAGCGCGGCCGAGCAAGCGTTAGCGTGCCTATTTCAGTCGGGATTCCTCGCCTTAATATTCTGTGCCTTAAGGCACCTTAAGGGTTAGTGAGGGACAAATCTTACAAGCTTAATTTGACCCACTTCCCAGCAGTGTCCGATGGAGCCCGCTGAAGTTTTGTATGCAGGTTTGGTTTAGATGACAATACAATATTAAAGTTAGCAAAAAAGCTTGTCATAAAAATGATTTTTTTACGAAAAGCTTATTTTTAGCAAAATGATGATTTAAGAAACCTCCTTGCAAAATGACAGGCCTTCTTACTTTTACGCGCAGCATAAATAGCAGCCACCTCCTTCGCGCTGGCGAGATGCTCTCATGCTCAATGAAGGCGTTCTTCGCTGCGGCCACTTCATGCTGAATGTACCTTCGCAGCAAAATGGTAGAAGCCCCCTTACCTCGCAGCATGATCCGCATGCCACCTCCTTCGAGCTGACGATGCTTTGCTGCTCGATGGCTGCGTGCTTCGCGATGGTCACCTCATGCTGAACGTAACGTGCAAAACCCCAGTCGCCTACTTACCTTTTAGGCGCAGTACTGACTTCCTTGGCGTTAGCGCTGCTCTTCTGCTCGAAGGCTGTAGCTATACTACGTCCTAAATGTAACATCTCCTGCAAAATGGCGGCCTTCTTACCTCTTATGTGCAGCATGAGTAGCAGCCACCTCCTCGCGCTGGCGACGCTTGTTGCTCGATGGCCGCGTGCTTCGCTGCAGCCACTCGTACTGAATGTACCATCGCAGCAAAATGGTAGCAGCCTCCTTACCTCTTGCTCAGCATGATTAGCAGCGACCTACTTTGCGCTGCTGCTCCGTTTTTTTTTAATTAAAAACCGGGCAAGCATTTGACCGCCGTCTGTTTGGCTAACAGGATGCAGTCTAAGGTGTTACATGCCTGCCCAGGAGAAGCCTATTCACTCTCGACTTAAGGAGACCTGGAGGAGACCGTGGCGGCGTGCTTCGCGATGGTCACCTCATGCTGAACGTAAAGCGTAATATCCCAGTCGCCTACTTACCTTTTAGGCGCAGTACTGACCTTAGCGCTAGCGCTGCTGCTCTACTGCTCGAAGGCAAAGTGTTTCGCTGCAGCCACTACGTGCTAAATGTAACATCTGCAAAATTGCAGGCCTTTTTACCTCTTATGCGCAGCATGAGCAGCAGCCACCTCCTTCGCGCTGGCGATGCTTTGCTGCTCGATGGCTGCGTGCTTCGCTGCAGCCACATCGTGCTGCGCCGCCATCACTGCGGCGGCTGCGGCCTTCGCGGCGGCTACAGCACCCGCGACGTCGGCACTCGTATCTAGAGCTTTGGAGGAATTTTATGAATACTTTTAAATAAGGTAGTTTTTTGACGACCGATTTTGCGCAGGGGTAGGATACTGCCTTCTACGCTAGAGGTCTCGGGTTCGATTCCCGAACAAGACAAATATTTCTGTGCATGAACATGTCCATTTGTCTTGGTCTGGGTGTTTTTTATGTATATTAAGTATGTATTTACAAACAAAAAGTATTTATGTATATATTTATCCGTTATCAATCTTTCCATGACACAGTTTCTAAACGAAATTGACATGGGCTTAGATAATTGGTGTTTGTAAGAAATTATTATTTGTACATACTACTCAAGTAGATACTAGAAATAAAAACAGGAAGTAGTTTTATTTATGTCAGTTGTATTTGTAGTAGTATAACTTAGTAACAAATTAATGATCTGAAATAACCATTTGAGAATCGCGAGTCCGATGTATGTAAGTATTGCCGATTCTTTAGCAGCAGGCGCTTTCATAAAAAAACAAATGCTATTTCTACACATTTACCAGGGCCATGGACGTATGGTGCGGGATGCGGTGGCACCCAACCAGGCAGACCATTCCAGCCAGCCAGACCACCCCAGCCCTCCAGACTCCTCTTGTCTGGCTTGCCTCCCATTGCTAGAGCAACGACAGTCAGGACAACCTGCGAAATGAGAAAATGTGGATTATAAATTAGGTGCTAAATAATTATATTCATTATAAAAATATATTTTTTAATTCTTATGATTTTGGAAATTGATGAAATGCATTACTTATGCTTTTAAATTGTGTTTTGGTTTCATTTATTAGATTTTTTATAGATCATAAAATGGATAATTAAAACTTATCGTATTATAGTTTTGATAAGGTAGTTAATCGAAATAGGAATACTTACCTTTTTTAATACATTTGTTAGATTTATTTATATTACTAATTTACGCATCATATCGTACGCAACGCAACTCACCAATATTTTGAAAGCCATTTTTCTTATTCGACGTTAGCTGTTTGATATCAACTTGAGTTATGATGCTCCAGAGGGACACATAGCAGTTTTATATGGTCAGATACGGAAAGCAGCTATTATAGAAAGGGTACAAAATCGGTGCAACCTTCTTCCTATCACTTAAAATCACTATTACTTTCATTCTAGCTATTGGATAAGCTATAAATTAGGATTGCGATTTCGAGGTTTATTTCGAACGGACTTAGTTATATATTGATGTCTATCTTTTGTTTTTAATTTTAACAATATTATGACACCCTCATCAAAAGATTGTTTTGTTCGCAAAAGTTGTGCAATTTTGTAGTTACTTTATGATACTTAACGCAAGATTTCGATTGTTGTTGCGATCGATACTGATGTTATCAGTAAACGTTGAGATGGACACAATCTCTTCCGTGGTTTGATTAGTAGCTATGGGATTGGACTTGGTTTGGTGAGGATGAACTGGCTTACGAGTATTAGGGCACATTCGATTACCAAATTATTTTACTCTTTGGCAATTCGTAACAGCCCTTATACACTCCTAAATTTTAATTAGTACAAAGATTTTCAAAGATCGCGAAAAAATCTGCTGTTCCATACAAAAGTACAACATCGACTCTGTTGGCTAACGTCTTCACTGTACTCCACTCAGTAGCCCAATAAAGTGTCATGGCGGTGTGAGTAGGTATACAGTGCGTCGATTTATTGCAAAAAATTGTAAATTGCTGTCTTCGATCTAAGATAAGCCTGCAATCAAAGTTAAATTGTTGAAATTCTTTTGTGGATATGTGAATGAAAGTTTTCCTGGTAGTTTTTATTGTTATTAAGTATAACATTTGAAACTCGTTTTGATTTCACCAAGATAATGTTTTGAGGTCATACTTCGACAACTCTTGTAAATTCAACATTCGGAGTAAAACGATCCCCTTTAGTGGGTATAAAACGATCCCAGGAATAATTTCACCAAACTTGAAAAACAATTTTAAAATTAGTCATGTTTTTTTTTGAATTCCTATCTATTTGTACTTTTTACCGATCATGCCACGTACATATTATCAAAGAAAAACCTACCGACAAAACTGGGAGTTAGTTTTCAGTACGACAAGACAGTTTTCTGTACCTGTAATAGTGCTAAAAACAAAAACGCAGTTGGTGCACTTAAGACTTTGGGCAGTAAACAAACCCGGTGATTACACCTAAGCATGAGAGAGAACTCGAACTCAACAAAAAATATGTTGAACCAAAAATGTATGGGTTAACCAAACAAGATAGTATGGGATCGTTTTAGACACCCAGCCGGCCTAGCATGAGCGTTATAAGCCGCTCATGCTAGGCCGGCAGGTGTACAAAATGATCCTTTAGTAGAGGCTTGGAAAGCCTCTAATAAATCTAAAGATATAAAATCAAACTGCAATAATGGCATGCCAGTAGATAAAACAACACTTAAAAGACTTACCCAAAACTCTTTCAATGTTTGCTCTTACTATAATATTTTGGATACAGTGACCGATTTCCCTTAGGGGGATCATTTTGGACACCTTTCCCCTACTAATAAAAATTTAGTGGTGTATAATTATTTACTCGCGTGTGCCTTATGTCTATAACGGACGTTTGTCCGTTAAATGATCTTTTTGCAAATCCGAAACTTTGGTTAGCCCTACGCCTTTTACTCGATTCTGTCATGCATGACCGGAGAGCAAGACGGACGGGTATAACGAAGTTTCTTTCTCTTCTAGCAGCACCGAGCGAAGTAGCAAGACTGCCACCCGGAAGAGCGTACCGCGACATCCACAAGAGTACCCCAACCCGTACCCATCATAACAGAATTAATGTAGTATTTTATTATCGACTGGCGACCTAATACGTAGGTGTATGGCATTAAATGACACCCACCATGCTCTTGACTTCTAGGTACCACGCAGAGGTTGCGGGTTCGATCCCCGCAAAAGACAAAGAGCTACCTACATAGTGTCGATGTGCATTACCCCCGCCAGCGCTGCTGGGTAACTTTGTCCATCTTTTAGAGACGCAGCAGCATTATGCTGAGATGGGTTGTTTGTTGTTTGTTGGCCCACACACTTTAGGCAGAACGCGCACTTGTGATTTTTAATCCGGCGATAGTTTGATTGTTCTCGGATTCAGTATAGAGTTATATGGCAGTGCGCGCACTATCAACGACGATTAAACTATCAACCGATAAAACTATCGAAAATGACTGGCTGATAGTTGTACGATCAAACTATCGCACAACTATCGGCCGGGCGGTAATGTGTATGAAGGACTATGTGATCGCGCGCACTGCATTCAACTAAACTATCGCCCAACTATCGGTAGGCTATCGTACTATCGAAAATGATTGGCCAATAGTTGTACATTGTACAGTCGCCAGCACGTCAGGTTACTACAAACTGTCAAATTTCTTTAAATAAAATTCAACCTTATGTCCAACAGATAGAGTTCAGTATCAATTAATAAATTTTGACTGTAGTAGGTAACCCGACGTGCTGGCGATCGTACAATGTACAACCATAAAACAATTCTCAATTCACTAATGCGCAAAGACAAGAAGTAAAGAAAAAAAGTTTCTGAAAAATCAATGAGATGTCAATGTCAGCTGTTGTCCTGTCATTAATGTCAGTTGGTTGACTGTCATCGGTCTAGCCAGCCGCCAGCCGTTCGGGTTATTGATTTTATTTCAATAAAACCCATTTATTTTATTTAGTGGATCGTCTATAAGTATGCACTACAATTAATTTATTAGTTCTCCGTACGCTTCGAGTACCAAAGTTTTATTTATCAAGGTAATTATTAATATTTTCCAAATATCACTATAATATTTTGATTACGTAAAAATCTTTGGGACGCCGATGATTTTTTTAAATTAACTTATTTAAATGACAATTACTCCAACTTTTAACGACTTTCAACGTTAATACAAAAGTATGCGTCAATAAACATTTTCATTTAACCTTAATTGGAAATATGTTTTCAACATTTGATCTTCATTGATACAGTTCAAATAACAAGTTTCGAAGTTAACTAACCACAAGAACTATATTATTTATTACAAATATGTAAAGTTAGCATATGCTATTCATAGAAGTTTATTAAATTGTGTTCTTTAATGTGTCTTTGGGATTAAAGTTCATTTAAATGCACAAAAGTGATATCTCAGAACTATCTTGAACTAATAAACCACATAGACTTTGTTATTTAGTAATCTTTATTATTGCAGTAAAAAAAAAGTTGAAGACAATGTCGGGACCAGCCAAACCTGCGAACAAACCTCAACAATTCGAGTAAGTGAAATAGAACCACTATAATGCCCAAACTCTCAAACACTACTTAGCTTTGGAAGCTACTTAAACATCATGGCGTCTCTTTTATACATTTGGCATTTAATGCAACAGGGTGATGTTTGAGTCACTCTCAAGTTTAAGTAGCAAGTGTGTCGAGTCAAGTGTTCTGGCATAAGCGTAACAATTCATAATGAAATCTAAGAATCATAGATATTGTATTTGAATACTTCAATAAAGTACATCTGTTAGCCTTTAAATTTCATTTGTTATGTCTACTTTTTATCCAAATATTTGTGAAGCTATTTAAAAGTAGTTTCATTTAAAATTATTTAATGTGAAATAAAAGTTGCTTCAGTAAATGATCCGGTGTTGGCGGTATTGAGACTTGGTTCTTTACTAATAATGTTTTTTTGGACTTGTGTATTTATTTGTTTGTTTTGTCATGAAGTGCTGTTTTTATCTAAGATGAATTGTAATAATGCTTCAAAAATATTTTGCTTGCAAAATAATAATTATAATGACTGTGACTTGCAATACAGAATATGAATAGGTAAGAAATACAATTTAAAATGACATTGCAAAACACATTTTTACTTGAATCTTTGTTTTTACACTGTATTTGATTGTCATTTCTAATTGTGTGAATATTGTTGGCAATCAAAATTTATTGCAATTACTTATTTAAACTTTTTTTGTACATAAACAGAACACAATAACAATACGGTATTTTACTGATTTTTTTTATTTCTTTAAAATGTTTTTCGAAATATTAGCTACACAAAACAAGTTTTTATTTCGAATTATCTTGAATATTTTCAAAGATATAGGACTTCAAACATTGTAATTAGACAAGGACAGGACGCTATCCTTGTGACGTCAGTGCGTTAGTAGCGTCATAGTCACGCCATAGAAGATTTCGTTTTAGAAAGAGACAGCTATAGTCAAAATCAAACAGACTATAATTCTTTTATTATAAAACATGTTCGATTTTTTTTTTCACATTTAGTATTCTTACTTGCAATATTTTTTAACGTCAGCATTAAATATCTACATTTCAACAACAGTAAAATACCCTATTATATTATCAAAACATGGTCTATACGTCTTATATTTTAAAACATTTAGCTTAGTGACCAAGTAAGAATAAGACAGTCAGTAGTAGGTAATTGAAATGCTAATTCAGTAGGTATATGAAAAGTAATCCTAATAGTATTGTTTATCTAATGACAATGACTGTAACTAAAACGGACTGAATATGGCCTCAACTCAATGTCATACTGTTTGAAATTGATATGTTTGTCTACTCATGATGGTAATGAGATAATACTAACATTCTGCTCTCATCTATAGCTATAAAGCTTTACTATTTTGGGAAAATAGGGTCATACCAACATTGTAGTTATTTTAGGAACTAACACTCTCTTTCGCGAGATTTCGTTACCATTGCCAGTGCCATTACATTGCTAAAATTACCAATTAATATACTAAACTATTTATTTTATTTCTACAATGGTGTAGCGCTTAGCCTTCATTGTAGCCTGGAGAAGAACATAGGCTACTTTTTATCCCGGAAAAATGTCACGTTCCCGCGGGATAACGTCGTCGTCGTGTGTGCACGCGGGCGAAGCCGCGGGCGGAAAGCTTTTTAAATAAAGATAGTAAAGAAGTGACGTTAAAAAGTAGTACTTACTTATTACGCGGAAAATTTCAGTTTCATATGCAGAAAGAAAATACATTTGTCTAATGCCTTAAGCCAAAATTAAATTGTCTTGCACTAAAATATATGTTCTTTTTTATAAAAGACCTTTTTTAAATATTGCTCCGTTTTAACAGACTTGTACCAAAGATCGTCAATGGAGGCATCGCCGGCATCGTGGGCGTCTCTGTGGTGTTCCCTCTCGACTTGGTCAAGACCCGGCTGCAAAATCAGACAGTCGGACCCCATGGGGAGAAGCAATATAAAAGCATGTAAGTACTAAGTGCTTGTGCAGCTAAGAGGACAAGTCCGATGCTCCAGATGTTTCTAAGTATTACTTCGTTTCATCGGTGATGTGGGCCCTTTCAGTCTACCATGTGAAATTCCCAAAATGTCAAGTGGTTTCGAAATGTCAAGTTCCCAACACGTCAGATTCCCAAAATGTCAAGTTCCCGAAATGTAGAATCTACGAAGATAAGAGAGAATTACTTTTCCAACCTTATACTTATGTTGACTGTTATACGTGTTACTCTATGCTGAGTGTAAAGGTAGGTATAGGTACCTATAGCTTAGCTATACCTACCTACCTAGCTATACCGTATAGCTATCTAGGTGAAAAGTAATGTGTGAAGATGATTTTTATGCGACTTAGGTTATTCATCTGCTGCCTGCTCGATCGAATCAGTAATTATGAGATCCGCAGGAGAACTAAAACAACCGACATCGCTCGAAGGATTGCATCATTGAAGTGGCAGTGGGCGGGACACAGCGCGGGGAACCGATAGCCGTTGGGGCGGAAAGGTTCTCGAATGGCGACCGCGTACCGGACGACGTTCCGTGGGCTCGCCCCCTACAAGGTGGACCGACGATCTGGTCAAGGTCGCGGGAAGCCGCTGGATGCGAGCAGCGCAGGACCGATCGTTGTCGGTTTTTGTATGTAAAACTGCGGGTGTGTCGATGATTGCAGCCAACTGACAGGCCGTCTGATGGGGCCCTTAAGGAGGAGAAGCAGTATGAAAGCATGTGAGAACAATGGCATTCTGAACCACAAAAATACTGATCCATCACCAATGGAGATATCGCGATCGATATATCTAAGGATCAATGACCAATGACGTCCAATGATTACTTCGTATCGTAATAACCACGCCTCCGCGTCCGTCGGTCGCCGCCGTCTGCCTGGGAGCAAATATTTGCGAACACATACCTAGCTTATTTATGGTGGGTTCGTGTCAACAGTCCGTCCTGTTTACTGAAGAAAGTAAACATCACAGTTTTCTAATTTTATATTTTAACTAGGGGCTCCGCGCGGTTTTACCCGCATGGTACCCGTTCCCGTGGGAATATCGGGATAAAAAGTATTCTATGTTTTAATCCAGGCTAGCTACTATGTGTGTGCCAAATTTCAAACAAATCCATTTAGTAATTTTTGCGTGAAAGAGTAACAAATATCGATACATCCTTACAAACTTTTGCATTTATAATATTAGTAGATTTGGTCGGTACAGTCAATTGGGTAAGTATCAAGTTCAATCCCGCTGATGTTGATCGATAAAACCAAAACTTAACGCCCGGTACACTTCTTTGATTTCTTGAATATTTGTGTTTTATTTAAAAAAAAATACTTTTTTGCATTCACAATGCAATTTTTATTATTGAAAAATTGAAAATGAATCGACCCGTCCCACAACCAGCTCCGATGGGACTCGAACCCACGACCTTTCGCTATCCGGGCGACTGCTCTAACCTATTATGGGACCAAAACTGAAATCGCGAAAAAATATAAATGTGCAAAAATATTTAATCAAAATGTACCTATGAAACAGTAGTTTTTTTTCGCGATTTCAGTTTTGGGCCCATAATAAAAGTTGTTTGTTTTCATGAGTAGAATACCTAATCCCTAAAATTAATCGGGGTAATAAAAAAAATTTACTACTTATTAATTTAATGTAACGCTATATTTTGTGAAAGGTTCAGTGATCGTCTCCTTGTTGAGATTGTAGATTTTATCAGTCAGTATGTTGTAACGTAGGTAGGTACTTAGGCCCGTATTCTAGAACGACACTTAATTATGTGGAGATTTCTTCTCAAGTACAGTTAGAAAGGGATGCAAATACATGCAACGAATACATTCATTCCTTGCTAACTATACTTGAGAAGAGATTTCCACTCGAGCGTTTTTCTATAATACCGACCTTAGTGTTGCCTTGCGGATGTGAGCATGGTCAGACTCATCTAAGGTATATGTGAATCAACCGCGACATTCTAGTTAGGTAGGTACTTCAATATTACTATATTTAACCAGCCTTGTCGATCGTGGCTTCGCCCGCGTGAACTTCACGACGGTATCCCGCGGGAATGTGATACTTTTCCGGGATAAAAAGTAACCTATGTCACTCTCCAGCTCAGAAACTATCCCCACGTAAAAGACGGACAAACAAAACAAACAAACACACTTTCATATAAATAATGTTAGTAAGGATATATTCGTGTGTATAAAAAAGTAACGGTGATTAATTGATGTAAAAGAAGTATTGATGGAATGGTCGTTTGGGGCTTAAAGGATAGCGAACGAACACGCACCGGACATGCTAAGTGGACCGAACGATTAAATGAAACTAAGTAAAGAATTGTCTACGATGTCAGTCAATGACTACCTATATGTCGCAGTAAGATAGATAAAGCCGTGATATAGTTATATCCCTAGGGATATAATTATGTACCGTACGAAATTTAAGGCAATCGCTTCGTTGCGCTTCGCGATCGCCTTCAATTTCTAACCTATCACGTGATCTACAGGACTACACTCCTACAATTATATCATGAAACAAATCTAGTAGTATAACTAAGTATATCACTAAATTTGAACCGTTTTATAATTATATTCCTAGTAAGATAGTTATACGAAAGCGATTCATTACTATCTTACGGTACATAATAGGGTATTTTACTGTTGTTGAAATGTAGATATTTAATGATGACGTTAAAAAATATTGCAATTAAGAATACCAAATGTGTAAATATAATTTGAATCTGTTTTATAATAAAAGAATTATAGTCTGTTTGATTTTGACTATAGCTGTCTCTTTCTAAAACGAAATCTTCTATGGCGTGACTATGACGCTACTAACTCACTGACGTCACAAAGATAGCGTCCTGTCCTTGTCTAGAAGTCCTATATCTTTGAAAATATTCAAGATAATTCAAAATAAAAACTTGTTTTGTGTAGCTAATATTTCGAAAAACGTTTTAAAGAAAAAAAAAATTTAGTAAAATACCGTATTATATCCCATCCTTTGGCTTTATCCATCTTACTGCGACATATAGTGCAATAAGTTTTAGTTCTTTTGAATCGTCCAATGTAGACAGCATAAGACGATTCCTAGTGAAGATCTAAGGGGAGCTAGGTCTATTATATGTAGCGTCGTTTGGTTGTCATGATGAGTAAACATATAAAACCACATATAACATACCTAGATTATTGTGACGAAAGACTAAGAGCCATCAGAATATTGGGTTTTGTTTACATTGACTCAACGGCATTTTGTGATTGGTAATAATCACTTACACAATTGCATTGAGGTTTAAACTTCGAGTTAGCGCTATATTATCACACTGTGTAAACTGATCTACGTGCTAACAAGTACCAATTACCATAAACGATACGAGTTCAAACGTATTACACCTCCTTGTTTTCATTGAAAAATGGACTCAATGGTACATATTTAAGACACATTTCAGTTGTGAAGCCAGTGTCTTCCTTATTAAACTGTGGCATACATTTGTGAACTTGTTTAGTGACGCGTAATCCTTGTTATTATTAGGTAGGTATTTAATACGAATGCATTCCTTTTGAAATAGTATATTATGATACAAGTGAGCTTAGGTTGCTCATTATACACGAGGCTGTGGGTTGCAGCCCGAGCCGCAGGCGAGGGCGTAAATCAGCCGAGTGTCTAGTGAGTAAGTTGCTCACGAGTTTCATACGCACTTTTTCAACACAATTGCGAGGAAAAACAAACATTTATTGCATACATATTTTATTAACCTAATATTAACTAAGGGAAAAAGCGCGCAAGTTTTTTTTTTTTGCACGCGCCAAATGTGAGGTGATTGATTACATACAGCCATACAGCCTACTTCAAAATAATTAAGTATAATAATAGTGATAAAATGCAAATGTTTTATAACAAATTATTGTGAATTATAAATAATTTGATAATAATATACTTAATTATGTTTTTGTCTTAATTAGGGACACATTTATTTATTCTAAAAACGTAAATGGATTTTCAGCCGTATAAAACCTCTTTGTTTTTACAAAAAAAGAACTGTATCTATTACCCGCTGAAATTGAAAATGCTCTGTTGACTCGCATATAACTTGCAGTTAGGTACTAACTTAACTTTGTAGGGATACTGTATTACCCGGTTAAATTGAAAAGTCTCTGTTTACTCGCATATAATTTGCAGTTAGGTACTTACTTAACTTTGTAGGGATAATTCTATTACGCAACTAGTACTGTAATATTATTATGCACGCGTGGGTTATAGTTCGGTTTATGGCCCTAAGATCGATGTAATAAGGCTCACTTTATGAGCAAGTGTGTTGAAAACGAAGTTTACATTATAGCTAAATTATATTAATATTTAATAATCTAAAAATGACACGTAGGTAAGTAATGGACATGCAAGAGATCTTGGCAGGCATGTATGAGAAATTCTTGACTACCCCGGTCTAGCGGTAAGCTCCACCGTCATCAAACCAGAGGTCCGGTCGGGTTCGATTCAGTGGAGATACGTAATCGCTTTGGTTTGTTGGTTAGTGGTAGGGCGTGTTCTAAAAGGCCCGACAGACGATCAGTTCGCCAGCATGCAACGGTCTGTCAGTTGGCCGAAATCCATGCTAGTCAGCCATTTTATTCGGTTTTTGTATGAAAAACTGACAGTGTGTGGTCGATTGCGGCCAAATGACAGACCGTTGCCAACAGGCGGACTGGTCGTCTGTGGGGCCCTTAAGTCCACCTTTCTAGCTACCACCATCTAGATCTGACGCCATAACAACGATGTTTACAGGAGTTCCAATAGTGGCGATTAGAAAAACTAACTAGTTTTGTGGAAGCCTAAAGGATAATTTAAATGTTCTTTTTTTTTCTCCTAACCTGGACCATATCATCCCCCCTTGAATTTTGATGAGTGGGTGTACTAATATTTCTGCAATACGATTAAATTTCTGATATAAAATTTACGCACGCCGCACGCCCTATGAATTCCATCGTTCACAGCTACCGAGGCAAATTGATTAATTCCAACGTGGTTCATAATGGAACTTCTGGACAAAATTATGCAGAATATTCGCGTTTAAAATTTTATTTTAAAATACGTCCATGTGATTTGTATGCGTTGAGTTTATTTAAGGGGTATTTATCATATTCTTCTATATAAAATATCATAATATCTTCTCTACTCTCTTTTTCTCTTACCCTTTTTTTTTTCCATCAAGCTCAGGAACGCATGGAATAAGCAAGATAAAGGAAATAATAAAAACTGTGCTCCTTTGAAACTGTTAAAACATCCTAATATCCTACTTCCTACTAATATTATAAATGTGAAAGTTTAGGTGTTTGGATGTTTGGATGTTTGTATGTTTGTTACTCAATCACGCCAAAACGGCTGAACGGATTTGGCTGAAATTTGGGACATAGATACTTTGTAGCCTGGAGAGGAACATAGACTACTTTTTATCCCGGAAAAGTATCACATTCCCGCGGGATAACGTCGTGTAGTCCACGCGGGCGAAGCCGCGGGCGGAAAGCTAGTTAAACATAAAATTAACATTGAATTAAGTAAGTACGTACCTTAAAACATACAACTTTGTTCAATCAATCATAGAAACTGCACCGCAGCCTAGGCAAACCGCAGGTAAAAAAATACAGTTTTTTTTAATTACTTAATCCTCTTTTCGCCCCTTCACTACTTAAAATAAAAAACTTAGCTAACTACCCACAGGACTGCTGCGCCCTCAGGCCAGTCAAACAATGTTATACCTACTTACCTACTCCTTCTGTTAAAGCTGATGAGTTTTTTTCGCCTGTTTTTCTTGTCAGTTAAAAGATGTCCATAACAGGTGGTAGGTAAAAAAATGTTGGACGATTCATAAGCAATAATTTTATTTAATTTATATGAATAAAAATTTATTGATTTTGACTTTGACTTCTTTCACAGGTTAGACTGCTTCAAGAAAACGTATGCAGCGGAGGGTTACTTCGGCATGTACCGCGGTTCGGCGGTGAACATCCTCCTCATCACGCCAGAGAAAGCCATTAAGTTAGCAGCCAACGACATGTTCCGACACTACCTAACGCTCAAGGATGGGTGAGTCACATACTTTTTTATCTATCCCACCTCCCACCGGATGTAAAGTATGATAAAGGACTGAGCCCACTTATACCGCACCGCTCCTACCCAACCAATGTATGAGCAGTCAAATAATATGGACTTAAGGCGATACTCGGAAAAAATGTGCTGAAGCGAGATAGCAATGAGAAAACAACGCGCGCGGGAGCGAGACCGATTTTGCAGATTAGGCAAAAAAAACACAAAATCACTTCGTATTAAAAAACTACAGCGATTTAAAAAAAAGCTTCTATACGATCCTCAATATTATTGGTGTCCACTAATTAAACCAATTTCCAATAGTGTAAGTAACCCCATTTAAGAATAATCTTCACTTTTCGTATTTTTTAGAGGTCTTTTCGAAAAGAAAAAGTGTCGAGACAAAATCATAAAATCGTGTTTTTGAAACTATACGATTCTAGATAAAGGTATGAAGAAATATATATCTTATTACCAGATTTGTAACAACTGTAACCGTCCTATAGTTTTAAATCAAAAAGTCCATATTTTTCCGAGTAGCGCCTTAATGTCGTGCTCTGAGGATGCACTTTAGCTTGCGGCAGGCTCGCTTACCGCACGCTGTCTGCTATTGTATATTGTTACTGTAAAGTGCATCTACAGTGAACGATATTAAGTCCATATTTGGCTGCTCATGCTTTGTTTGGGTGGGAGCGGTGCGGTATAAGTGGGCTATGACCTTTAGACTTTAGATGGAAGTGCGCTCCCAGAATTTTAACCTCTAAAGAATAATTCAACGAAAAACGAAACTTCGTTAGCCCTGCTGCTTTCACTCGATTCTGTCATGCCCGGAGAGTGAGAGGGACGGGTATAACCAAGTTTCGTTTTCGTTGAATTAGAGTAGGCCTCTGGCTATTTTACCTGTAACTGCAGATACACAATAATGCTGAAAACATGGTTGTTATGTCGGTGGTCTTTAAGAAAGACGTCAGTTTAGAAGGCTAATTCGGCATGTACCGGGGTTCAGCCGTGAATATCCTGGTCATCACGCCGGAGAAAGCCATCAATTAGCAGCCAACGACATGTTCCGATTCCGACTCTTTCTAACGCTTAAGTAGAAAGGGCATTTCTACATCTATTTCTACATCCATCAAACATTTTAGTTCACACTTGGATTTCGACGGTTTACGCCGTAAACTTTCCCTTATTCACAAACCGCCGGAAAAGTTTCCAACAGCGGAATGTAAGTATATGTCGGTCGTAGGAAAATTTAATAAACCGGTCTAAAAAAACATTTCTCAGTCTTAATGAAAAAAGCAAGATTTTTGCGAAAATATCGTCTTATAACATAGGTACCTACCACAACAGGAAAAAATCTTTTCTAATAGGTATGTGTAAAGCCGCTCTCACTCAAATCATCATCCTACAAATATTAAATTTTATATGTGAAAGTTTAGATGTTTGGATGTTTGAATGTTTATTACTCAATCACGCCAAAACGGCTGAACGGATTTGGCTGAAATTTGAGACACAGATACTTTGCCTGCTAGCTAGCCTGGAGAGGAACATAGGCTACGTTTTATCCCGGAAAAATATCACATTCCCGCTGGATAACGTGTAGGTATTGTATTCCACGCGGGCGAAGCCGCGGTCGGAAAGCTATTAATTCATAAATGCGGCAATTGATTTTCATAATATCGGTTCGTTTAGTTACGTTGTTTATTGAAGTAGCTTTTGTATGGATTCTTCAATTTGGCACTTTGCCCCCAATTGGTGGGCCGGCTCTATTATATCAAACGAAACAACGTCACATTGTGTGATTCAGACATAGCATAATCTATGTCTGAATCACACCATCCACTCCATCCTCCATCACAGCAGCGATCTATACAACAAATTGCTTTGTTCGATACAATAATTCTTAGCTACCGTTAACCGAGTAATTAATCTTTCCACAAAAATAGTATACAGGGTGGATTTTTTTCATGCTACCTGGAGTGAGTAAGTACTCTAAACAATGGAGATAGCAATTTTCACTCAAAGGAACTATTCCTTTATTTTAGAATACAAACAAAACTGCATTCCTTCATCATCAGCCATTTAATGTGGGGCTGCTGGAGTACCTCCTGGCCTTCCGTATGAATGGAGAAGGAGAATGGGCCATACATAACCCACCACGCGAGCCAATGCGGGTTGGCGAATTTTACGACTGCAAATGCAGCCGGGACCAACGGCTTAACGCACAGATTACTAAATAGTTACTATGTAACAGATAGTTCACTCCGCTAAGTCATCATTTAAATAAATAGCAACTCTAACTATAACGCAATAAAATAGAATTCAGCTTGTACGGCGCAGGCAAATTACGAACGGCCACTCGTTGTCGTTGCATCTCTTTCTATCGCATATATTCTAGCTCTTTTGCGGACCTAATTCCTATGAATTTACAACGCCGGCGTTGCCGCCGCGTTTTCGAGCCGACACGGGGAGTGAACTAGGCCTGCTTAACGTGCCTTCCTAAGCACGAAGGAGCTCGAGATGAAAAGTTTCTGGTCACCCATCCCGTGACCGACCATTGCGAAAGTTGCTTAACCTCAACGATCGCAGACCGAATGCGTTAACCTCTGCGCCACGGGCTCCTCAACCGCATTCAGCATACGCATTCTTACTGAAATTATTCAAAGTTGCGTGACAACAAAACATAAGCGTTTTTAATTAAATGATATTGATTATGTCTGAAATTCTTGTGGTCGACCAAATTCCTATTATTACCGGTGTATAGTCAAGGTCTAACAATGCTTATGGGCTTTCTAGTTTTTATATTTTATGTTTAAATTACATTAAACCTTATTTGGCGACACATATCTACGATAGACCCTACGTTCAGTATACTGTTAAAAAATCGCGTGTATTACATTTTGTTGTAAAGTGAATTGAGTCGGGCGGTAGGTAAACATTTTCAGACAGTGAATGTACTCATACATAGATTGAACACTCAAGCGATTACCATTACTTAAGTCACTTAACGAGTCTTACCCACAAAATTTATGTTTCTGCCTGTCGGTTAAACAAAGGTACCAAATACCTTCTCGCCTTTATGTTTACCCACTTGAGGCTAGCGTCCTTTGAAAAGGACGCCACATAACAAAAAATATTGTAAAATTGAGATTAGATTTGTCAATATTTTTTGTTATGTGGCGTCCAGCTTCAAGTGCGTACAGGATATGAAAAAATACAGTTTCTTTAGAAAAACGCGTTAATAACGAAAATGTAGTTCAACTTTAGTTATCATATCATTTTAAACTTACATGGTCATTATCACTATCACTATTATGAAATATCGGGAACTCCAAAACAAATATAAACATGGTACAAATACAAATACAAATATATTTATTTGCAACAAACATGGTTATAAAGGTGGAAATAGCAATAAAATGGATAGTAGTTACATCATGTTTCGCCTATATCTAAGCATGCAAATTATACATAATTCAATGTCAGTTCAGCCAAAACTATTGTTAAAAAAAAAGAAAAAGAAATATAATATTAAGATTAATTAGAATTAAGATGAATGTCTTTTTTTAAGAAAATCATTAATGTCATAAAACTGTTCAGTCGTCAACCATTTAAACAAAAATGTTTTAAATCGAGCAAGATTTAACGATTTAAAATTTTCCGGTATGTTGTTAAAGATTTTTACACACATAATAAGACAACTCTTTGAATACTGCAGTGTTTGAGCTTTGGTAAAAATCCCGTCTTTCATAATAGTTATAACTTTAGTTATCGCTGTGAATTATCGCTGTGAATGCGAAGTATTGATAAAGGCGGTGTTATTTTTAAACTAAGATAGATAAATAGAATAGATATTGTTAGATATTGTTCCCAAGTCTCTGATTGCTTTTCAAGATAAAATCTACTTGATTATCTTGAAGTCTGATTAGCAACATTTTAAAAACATACATAGAGGGTTAACTTCTTTACATTATTTTTGTCATCATAGGATATTTTTACACAGGATGATAGAGACACATTCTATAGCTTGCATTCTTTATTACAAGCTTTTTATAACTTGCCATATTAGTTAGTTTAGTAGTTAGTTAGTGGGGGACAAATCTTGCAAGCTTAATTTGACCCACTTCCAAGTGTCCGATGGAACTGAAATTTTGTATACAGGTTTGGTTCAGATGACAATACAATATTAAAGTACAGTCAGCAAAAAAGCTTGTCATGAAAATGAAATTTTTACTAAAAACTTTTTTATAATTTGCCATGTTAGTTAAGTTAGTTAGTGGGGGACAAATCTTGCAAGCTCAATTTGACCCACTTCCCAGTGTCCGATGAAGCTGAAATTTTGTATACAGGTTGGGTTTAGATGACAATACAATATTTAAGTACAGTCAGCATAAAAGCTTGTCATGAAAATGAAAATTTTACTGAAAACTTATTATTACATAATGTTTGTTCCAGCTCGCTACCAATACTCCGCCAGATGTTGGCTGGTGGTTTGGCGGGCGCTTGCCAGATCGTCATCACCACGCCCATGGAACTCCTCAAGATCCAAATGCAGGACGCCGGCCGCGTCGCTGCGCAAGCTAAAGCAGGTATTATATTGACTGGAATTAATGGTTCATTAAATAACGAGGACAAAGAGCGAGCGTGATTTACACAAAAATGAGGAAAAACATGCAAACTTTTTGTAAATCGCACTGTTGTCGACTGAGGTATATAAATTGCTGATAAAATGTATTATTTATCGTCGGCTTCCGATGTTAAAAGTGTAAATCGTAGAAAAGAAAGGAAGAGACAATTACTGAAAAAAAGCCAAATTGATAGAGCGGTAAGCATTTCAAACATTTGAGGTTAGATTCCATTTTCGTTAGTTTACTTAGGATTTATTTAGTGTAAATCTTTTACGGCCCAAACTGAGTTATTATAGATTAGAATCTGCAAGATTATTCAAGAAAACAAAAAATGATTAAAAAAGTCCCATACATTTGGACAGCTATAAAGGATAGTGCGCAGATGCGCCCTCTGTCGTGATAAAAAGTTAGTTTTCCTCCCCATTCGCAGCTCTGCTACTACTGACAGGCTTACATATACGGCCACTAGTGGGCAAGTCAAGCCACTAGACCATGTCACTAGTTGATTGTAGGTTACATCTTTTATTTTACTCAATACTCAATAGAAGTTGGCGTGTTTGGGCATTTCGTGATGATTGTGACATTTTGTCATGATTTTCAAGGAGAAATAAGACGTAGAAGATTAGTCCTTGATAAGTTCCTTTCCAGTTCTGCTAATAACAAGATTTCCCGCGGTAGGACGTTGACCTACCTAGCTTAACTTATTTCACATGAACTGGATAATATTGAATTTAAATGGAAATTTAACAAATTCACATGCAACAATTTTTGAAGTCGGTTAAAAATAGGTTCTTATAAACCCTTTCTTTTCACACGCATCACGCACAAAATTTCTTCACCATGCTCCTACACTGCTGTTATAAAATTTTAACTAACATTTTCTAACACTAAAACAAATGTATGGAGAAAGATTCTAACAGAGCAGTGTGGGAGCGCCATTACAGTAAAACCGGGTTACTCTAGCCCTAGATGGTAACTTTGACCCAAATCCGATATTTTTGTTTTGCGATGTGATAATTAACTGAGCATCTATTGTCCATGGACTGTTATGTTACTTCCCTAAAGAAAGTAATATATTATATTACTAACATATCAGTCATTAAGTAACATAACAGTTCATGGGCAATAGCCTTCAGATGACATATAAAAGTTCATACCACAGGCCGGTATGTTTGAACTGTTTTTGGATGTAGGCCAAAGTTTCCCCCTAGGGCCAAGTAACCCAGTTTTATTGGTTTTGAAAAATACGTACTCAACAAACTTTTCCTTTCAGAGGGTAAACAATGTACCCGTGTGACAGCAATGATGCTTACACGCAAGCTGATGAAAGAGCGCGGTATTTTCGGGCTGTACAAGGGCGCTATAGCGACTGCGGCCCGCGACGTGCCATTCAGCGTCATCTACTTCCCGATGTTCGGCACGCTCAACAGCTGGGGTCCCAGAGACCCCGGCGCGGAAAACCCCAAGTTTTGGTGAGTGGTAGCTTAACTACGTGACCGATGATTGGCTCGCTATACTAACACGCAAGCTGATGAAAGAGCGCGGTATTTTCGGGCTGTACAAGGGCGCTATAGCGACCGCGGCCCGCGACGTGCCATTCAGCGTCATATACTTCCCGATGTTCGGCACGCTCAACAGCTGGGGTCCCAGAGACCCCGGCGCGGAAAACCCCAAGTTTTGGTGAGTGGTAGCTTAACTACGTGACCGATGATTGGCTCGCTATACTAACACGCAAGCTGATGAAAGAGCGCGGTATTTTCGGGCTGTACAAGGGCGCTATAGCGACCGCGGCCCGCGACGTGCCATTCAGCGTCATATACTTCCCGATGTTCGGCACGCTCAACAGCTGGGGTCCCAGAGACCCCGGCGCGGAAAACCCCAAGTTTTGGTGAGTGGTAGCTTAACTACGTGACCGATGATTGGCTCGCTATACTAACACGCAAGCTGATGAAAGAGCGCGGTATTTTCGGGCTGTACAAGGGCGCTATAGCGACCGCGGCCCGCGACGTGCCATTCAGCGTCATATACTTCCCGATGTTCGGCACGCTCAACAGCTGGGGTCCCAGAGACCCCGGCGCGGAAAACCCCAAGTTTTGGTGAGTGGTAGCAATACTACGTGACCTTCGGTCACGCTATACTAACACTCAAGCTAATAAAAGAGCGTGGTATTTTCGGGCTGTACAAGGTAACAGCAATGATGCTCACACGCAAGCTGGTGAAAGAGCGCGGTATTCTCGGGCTGTACAAGGGCGCTATAGCGACCGCGGATCGCGATGTGCCCTTTAGTGTCATCAACTTCCGATGTTCGGCACGCTCAACAGCTAGGCGCCCAGAGACACCGGCGCGGAAAACCCCAAGTTTTGGTGAGTGGTAGCTTAACTACGTGACCGATGATTGGCTCGCTATACTAACACGCAAGCTGATGAAAGAGCGCGGTATTTTCGGGCTGTACAAGGGCGCTATAGCGACTGCGGCCCGCGACGTGCCATTCAGCGTCATCTACTTCCCGATGTTCGGCACGCTCAACAGCTGGGGTCCCAGAGACCCCGGCGCGGAAAACCCCAAGTTTTGGTGAGTGGTAGCTTAACTACGTGACCGATGATTGGCTCGCTATACTAACACGCAAGCTGATGAAAGAGCGCGGTATTTTCGGGCTGTACAAGGGCGCTATAGCGACCGCGGCCCGCGACGTGCCATTCAGCGTCATATACTTCCCGATGTTCGGCACGCTCAACAGCTGGGGTCCCAGAGACCCCGGCGCGGAAAACCCCAAGTTTTGGTGAGTGGTAGCAATACTACGTGACCTTCGGTCACGCTATACTAACACTCAAGCTAATAAAAGAGCGTGGTATTTTCGGGCTGTACAAGGTAACAGCAATGATGCTCACACGCAAGCTGGTGAAAGAGCGCGGTATTCTCGGGCTGTACAAGGGCGCTATAGCGACCGCGGATCGCGATGTGCCCTTTAGTGTCATCAACTTCCGATGTTCGGCACGCTCAACAGCTAGGCGCCCAGAGACACCGGCGCGGAAAACCCCAAGTTTTGGTGAGTGGTAGCTTAACTACGTGACCAACGATTGGCTCGCTATACTAACACGCAAGCTGTTGAAAGAGCGCGGTATTGTCGGGCTGTACATTTGTACAAGGGCGCTATAGCGACTGCGGCTCGCGACGTGCCCTTCAGCGCCATCTACTTCCCGATGTTCGGCACGCTCAACAGCTGGGTCCCAGAGACCCCGGCGCTCAGTTAAAAACGCAGATGGTTAACTTACTTGCTTGTAAAATGCAAATCTTTCTATTGTGTATTGCTGCCTCATTAAATTTTAAATATTTCTCCTATCTACAGGTGGTCGTTCCTATCGGGATGCATATCAGGATCGACGGCGGCGTTATGCGTGAACCCGCTCGATGTGGTGAAAACCCGCATGCAGACACTCACAAAGGGCTCCGGAGAGAGGCAGTACACCTCCATATTGGATTGCATCACGTGAGTATCGACTCAAAATGCTATAAATCATAAGGTCTATTTCCTTGTAATGCTCGACGGTTGCGCTATGCGTGAACCCAGTCGATGTGGTGAAGACCCGCATGCAGACACTCACAAAGGGCTCCAGAGGGGCAGTACACTTCCATACTGGATTGTATCACGTGAGTATCGACCGTAATGCCATGAATCATAAGGTCAATTTTTTCTTTGTAATGCCCGACGGTTGCGCTATGCGTGAACCCACTCGATGTGGGGAAGACCCGCATGCAGACACTCACAAAGGGCTCCGGAGAGAGGCAGTACACTTCTATAAGGGATAGCATCATGTGAATATCGACTCTAATGCTATGAATCGTAAGGTCTATTTCCTTGTAATGCTTGACAGTTGCGCAATGCGTGAACCCACTCGATGTGGGGAAGATCCGCATGCAGACACTCACAAAGGGCTCCGGAGAGAGGCAGTACACTTTCATAATGGATTGTATCGCGTGAGTATCGACTCTAATGCTATAGTCATAAGGTCTATTATAATAATCGAAGCCAACCCGCTCGATGTGGTGAAGACTTATATGCAGACACTCACGAAGGGCTCCGGAGAGAGGCAGTACACTTCCATAATGGATTGCATCACGTGAGTATCGACTCTACTGCTGTAGTCATAAGGTCTATTTTGTTATAATTCTCGAAGCCAACCCGCTCGATGTGATGAAGACTCATATCAGACACTCTGCAAGGACTCTGGAGAGAAGCAGTACGCCTTCATAATGGATTGTATCACATGACTCTAAAAGACCTAAGTTTTTATTCGTTATATCCCCTAAGGCTGTTTGTGTACCCATTAGGCTCGCAGTGAGCGGTCTAACTCTAAGATTCGAAGTTGCCAAACAGCGAATTAGCCGCTCACTGAATGAGTCGGCAAGCGAACACTGCCAACTGCGTACAAAAGAGTCTAAAATGACTGATAAATGGCAAAACTGACGATTCAAAAATGCTTTTTGAAAAATGTTTATTTGAATAAAGAATATTTCTATTTCAGTACACGCAGTATAAACACTAAACAGTCAATTTAAAATATGTATACCTATTGGGGGCAGCTGAACTAGAGTTAGGCGCTTACTGTGAGCCTAATGAGGAGTTGCCTTAAAAACTCTATCAACTTTTTTTAATGATTTTTTCGTAACTTTTTGCATACACAATGCACTTATGTAAAAATAGAAAAAATTTAATAACCCCAAAACTTAATTTTAGAAACTAGTAATTCTATCGGTAAAAGTAATTTCTAATTTCGTATAGCTTTTAAATCATCCTTCCTTACCTTTTGTCTCATTTCAACAGCACCACTCTAAAATACGAGGGCCCGAAAGCGTTCTTCAAGGGAGGCGCTTGCCGTATGATCGTCATCGCACCTCTATTCGGCATCGCTCAAACCGTTTACTACCTCGGCATTGCCGAACGTCTGCTCGGGTATCGGTAAACTGCTGATAAACCTAGATTTATTTCAACTGACTCTCTTACTTAGGCTACGCTCACTTTGTAGGAATTTTACGAACAAACACGAATGATCTAAACCTTACATCAAAACTCATACTCAAACACAAATTAGTGCTAAGGGTGCGCGCACACAGGGTGCGAGTCAGACGTACGTATACGTACACGTACAGTCGGGAAGAAAAATCGGTTAATCACTTCTAACTTTTACGTGTGGTGTGGCTGGTGCCAAACCATTCACGCTCAAACTCTTTAACTATTTGGTTAGATATTAAACTAAGGTAGTACAATTCATAAACAATTAAGGATAGGGACTGCAAGTGAACGTTGCGACGCTAGCAACACGAAAAGAAGTGGTCTACCGAATTTGTCCCTGACTGTTTGTCAATTCGTACGACCTCATTCGTACGTTTACGTATTCGCACCCAAATTGAGCGTAGCCTTACTCAACAATTGTGCGATAAGGATAGTGGCAGTCGGTAAAACCCTGGAGTGTAAATCAGTTCTTCCATTTTGTTAATGGATTTATTGCTTCAAGCAAATGGCGGACTTATTCTGTGCCAGTTAACCGGAAAGGGCGTCAAGAAGAGAAATTTTAGAAATTTCAAAATTTCCAACAATCAATTGGTTCTTGACGTAATGTTTACAAAGTTTTTTTTTTGTGAATGGCTATGTTTTACCTCTGCTGGAGATATATTATGCAGATTGAGATTTTAAATTAGCTTAATGAAATATAAGTACCTACGTTAAAAGAAACAAAATGAACTATCACAGACTTTAACTGCCTTATTACAAAACATGGACTAAAATAGTCCTGGTTTAAAACTGGTACTAAACTGGTGCTGTCACTTTCAATTTCCAAATGAAAGACAGAATTAGCATCAATTTTAAACCAGGGCTAACTTTAGTCAACGTTTTGTAATAAGGGGGAATATGTTGTATTACTTTTCAATTAGGGGTTTAACCGTTTTTCATAGCAAAAATACATGCTACAATAATTTCGATAGTTCAGGGAACATATACAAGTTCTTATTTATGAGTATTTAGGTAGGTAAACCTATTCCAGGGTTTTAAACGACAGGTATCTGATATCCAATTGAGGCTTTATCTACCCGATATATCAGGTTTTTGCAAACGGTTGTAAGTATTATGATTTTGGAAAGGAAACTCTATAGTTATCCCTGTCAAACGCTTTAAATATGACAGGGATAGCGATACTCGCTAAAACTAAGGAATTTTTGTAAAGGAGCGCAAAGACTATGCGATTTATTCGATCCAGAATGTAAGATTGATAAGGCTTATTTTAACTTTATACTCTGTTCAACAAGAGTTAATAAAGTCAGGGTTTAATAACTCATTAATAATTGAGTAGTCAACAACTGTGTGTCTCTTACCACGAAACTCGCGAAAGCAAGAGATCAGTGACGGCCGCCATACAGTTTGCGATAATTAAGCGACAGTAAAGCTGTTTAGAGACGTATCATATTATCAAATCTCTATGAACAGAGTAGTTTAAAATATCTGTTTCGAATAAATGTCACAGTTTTAACTTGTCGGTTGTGTCACTGAGGATATCTTATCAAAATCTTGTAGATTCTTAATCAGGAATATCCTGTTTCTGTTGCCGAGTCAATTTAATCAATATGATAACATTATTTTTTCAAGATCAATCGAGGCTGTTCTTGATATGATAAATAATATTACAAGTCCAGAAGATATTCTTAGAAACGCAAAGGAGGCCGCTTCTTCTATAAATTGAAGATTAAAAAACCTAGTTGTTTTTGTTGATAGTTATTATTTCTGTGCGCATTATTTTTGAATGGCAATGATGTTTAACCATATGACAATAAGTTATTGATTAGACCTTAATTTTAAATAATAAGCCTATTTTGTTGATTTGTTTTAATGTTTTCACAAATATACGGTTTAGGTTCGATTAAAATACTGATAGAGCTAAAAACATTTAGGCAAATAATTAAATGGTATTAATTTTAAATATTTGGTGAGCAAGCAAAATCCGCTAAAAGTTATTTTGATCAAAATGTTTTTTGTCAGCAACCTTTAATGAATAATGACCAGCAAATAAATATCGTTCGCGCGGTATTTTCGGGCTGTACAAGGGCGCTATTGCGACCGCGGCCCGCGACGTGCCATTCAGCGTCATATACTTCCCGATGTTCGGCACGCTCAACAGCTGGGGTCCCAGAGACCCCGGCGCGGAAAACCCCAAGTTTTGGTGAGTGGTAGAAACTTCGATCAAGAATAAGGCCGTTTGTCCACGGACGATCCGGTCCGATATTTTCTCGGACGTCGGAAGCTGGTGTTTTGACAGACGGATGGACACGGGAATACGTTGTCCACTGCGTCCGAACCCGGACGAGCCACTTCATACTGAGAGGTTGTGCGTATGAGTGAAACAGTTAATATGGAATCTACGCTCACACTTCGGACCGAGTTCGGATCCGGATCCGATGTAGCAGTACATCCGATCTAGCCAAATTCCCGGAGCCGTCAAAAAACGGATGACGGAACTCGGACGCCTGGGCTCGAGTCACAGATCACCTGTATGTAGCAAGCTACATAGATGCCGCATGACAACTATTTTGTTCTAATTAAAAGTCACAATTTTTGGCGGTATGAAGAGGGGGGCGAGAGACGAAACACCGGACACGTGATTGGCTCAAAAAAGTTTTAGGTTTCTTGGATTGGTCAATTTAATTACAATAACTTTTTCATCGGTCCTCTAGCGATGTGACTAGCAATATAATTATTATTATGTCGATAAGTCAATTCACGCACAGTAGGTATCTCTGATGATGATAAGCTGGAACATCTAGAAATCCTAACATTTTGAAAAAATGGTTGTCCATTAAAGTCGGTTTACGAACGATAATTTTACGTGGTAGGTAACAAAAATACTGTTTTCATACAATAAAAAAGTTAGTCATTTCGCGAATTGGTCATTATGAGAATTAATTGGTCCTTTCGCGAATTGGTCGTTTAGAGAATTGGACATTTCGAGAATTGGTCAATTAGCGACTATATAGTCATTTCGCGAATTTGACATTATGCGAATAAACCTATATATTTGTTTGAAAAAATCTTTCTTTTTCAATTTTTCATTATGCCGCTGTCTCTCTTCGCGTCACAAGCCAAACGCTTGCGAGGTAGAAGGATACGTTACCAGCGACAGCTTCGCTTATATGGTTGCTTGAAATTGCTGAAGGGTCTATACAACTACTCATAGATTATTACTCATACTCTCATATATTATTTATACTCATATTAATAGAGCTTCGGCATTAAAACTGCTAAAAATTAACGGTGTCATCATCATGTCGGCCGAACCACACCTACTGCTGGGCATATGCCTCCCTCCCACAAGGATCTAAATCATCATCATCCAGCGGGCATAGACATATATTGTATGAAATAGAAAAAAAGCATAGATAATATTAAAATAGAATAAAAGCATTCAGTGCACATCAAACCTACTACGCTACCCGTTGCATTTATTTAAATTAGAAAAATAATAATATCGTTAACGAAAAATTACCATTCAAAATATTTTTTAATATAAGTAGATTACCTTTTCGTAAAAATAATGCATTTTTTAAACTTTTCGTTATTCCTTAAATTAATATTACAAAAGGTTTTTTACATACTACTTACAACAATATCGATAAGAATATTAGAAACCATGCTTTGCAGCCCTAGTATTTTTCAGGTCTATGGCAGAACAAGACAAACATATGAAATAAGGTAGGAGAGAAAGAGACCTTGCCAATATGACATCACCGCGCTCTGAAATTTGTCATTATACCTCCAGTTTAACTTGACCACTGTGAAAAATATTTTGAAGTAGTAGTAGTTCTTGCGACGGATATGTGAATAGGTCAAAGTCTTGGTCAGCACTGAAACTACGTTGACAAGCATTGTCACTTATCAGTGCTAAACCATAGAATCTTAGCAGGGGTCGGATGCCTTGTATGCGGTATCTATTGGCGGTTATCTGTGGCTCGAGTGGACAGACGGTCAATACAGTAAATATCTGAAGCGCCTCTTCGGTCCGTCTAGACGGATCCGTTGACACGGACGTGTCGTGGACAAACGTGTCGTTTCGAACTGAGCGTCAAACAGCAACTGCACGCTTCACGTCGCGGCCTCATGACGCTACCTTAATTTCTAACTCGATCGCAGCAGCAAGCAGCAGTACAAATTCACCTATGATACCTGAACCAAAGGAAGATACATATTATACTGGTGATGCACCGTTTTGTATGAAATCGATTGCCAGCAAATTAACAAAATCTGTAAACCTTCCCACGAGACGGGGATCTACTTAGAGTGGACGGAAAGCTATGTTGTTCGAATGCCAAAAAAATCTAAGTGGCATAAAATATATGCATTACGTCACCAACTGTGTATGGACAGCGATGTACATCATTTTTGGCAGATAAGTCATTAAAATGTCTCTGATTTCCGTGCGAGTGTTTTTTTTTTTTTATTGGTTGATAGGCAAGCGCTTGTCCGCTATCACGCCTGATGTTAAGCGTTGATGCGATCTACGATGAATCGCGCTTGCCTAGAAGGTAAATAAATAAATCAATACTTAATAACTTGAAATAAAGTCGATTCGATATTGGTACGTGTTGTTTTCTACTTACTGCCGTATTTTATGTGCAAAAAGCGCACACGGTATAGTCCCACACTCCTGTCTATTCCGGTGACATCTGTAACAGAGGAGCCACTTGCAATACGAAATTAGCTATCAAAATGGACTATCGTATGAAAACTGTTTTAGTTCCAAAGATTATCACCGGAACAGAAAACATTGTCGCACTGTAATCGCTGACGCTGACGCCGACGCTAACGCTCGCTACGAAATGTATGTCATACAAATACATTGAAACCTAGCGGCGCGGCGCGGGCGTCATGTCGCGTGCAGTTATCGTTTGACGCCGAGTACGATTTCACACCTTAACACTAGATGAGGCCTCACGAACTAAAACATACTTAGGTAGCTAATATGGCACCAAATGTCATTTTTTGAAACGAAGAAGAAAGTTACGAATTTTACGTCAAAAATGAGTCAAACAGGAATCGCTTTGAAATAAGAGCACTAATTCGAGCGGCGCGTCATGCGTCCGCGTTGAGCGAGAAAAACAAATATATTAAGACGGACGGGAGGGGCCACACTCGCGCGTCCTGCGGATCCGCAGGTCGCCTCCGCGCTCCAGTGTGGCCCACGACTTAGCCGTTTTGGACACTCCAACCGGTTAACTAGTGGTATTGTTGCTCGAAGGTTCCAATCTTATTTGCTGACGACTAAAATGATAGCCAAATATTTATTATAAATATCAGTTATAAATTAATAAAAATGTATAATGTACTGTTGGAAAATACTGGCAAATAAAATTAACTCTAAATTATCCTTACACTTTTGAATCTCTGGAAATGTACTCATTTTTATTTTACCCTGTAAACACCGCGCCAGTATATTTCCAAGACTTTGTCGTCTCTACCGAATAAGTAGGTAATGCAAGTCAAATCAGGGGGGCTAACGACAAAAAAATATGGATATGAGCATGGGCTTCATTTAACATTTTTAAGACCATATTATGCCCATATATGGACATTGTATAGACTTAGTAGACCCCCCCAGCTTAGTATATCTGCCCATATTATAATTTTATGTTTGCCTTCATATCTTTGTTAAATTATGTTAAATACATGATTAAATTATGTAAGACATTATACAATTCCATGACCATCAAATAGTAAAAAACGCATAGCTCAATATATTTTTATTCAGTCATTATTTCAAGTGAGAAATGAAGTGATATTTTTATGTATAGTTTATTTATTGTACATTTTGTTGCCATTATCTATACGAATAATGTTGCTAGTTTAAATTAGAGAAATGAAATTGCTTAAGTTAATAATTTAACGGTATTAGCTTGGATATTTTAGGAGCTTATTCTTGTTATCGTGTAAGTATATTTTATTTGTCTTCCTTATGCATTTACCTTTATATGCTTTTTTAACACGTACTTTTTGGATTGTTTTTATGTGCGAGTAACATGCGCGTGACAATATTAAAAAGGAATTTGATATTATTTTATTTAAATACAATCTAAATTGATATTATTGAATGTTTTGTAAACTCGGCTTTCCAAATTTGTGTTTTTTATTCATTAAATTAGCTTAAGTAGTTAGATATATTAATGTCATGTCTAAATTATTATCGTAAACGGATATTAATTGAATTAATGGTAAAGACAATAATTATTACGAGAGTGATGCAATGTATGAAATATTATAATAACCTAATGTTACCTCATAGGGATATAATTCGATTGAAATGCCGATAGGTAGCCATCCAGCGAAGTTCGTAATAAATAAAAACTAAACACTATAAATTACTTACGGTGAAATTCTGTCAAATCGAAAATTGAAAACTTCTCTACTGGCAACATTTTAATCGAATTGTATATTAATGTCAATTCAATGAATGTGTCTATTTGCGTGGATTGTTAAAAGAAATAATATCGCTTCCAATTGTTTTGTTGTTTGTTAAATTAAATGCTACGTAATAACTCTACACTAGTTTAGTGTCAAGCATATTTATACAAGACGCGTTTTGGGGGCGAAACAACTAGGCTGGCCGCACGCGGGCCACCGACCACAAACACAAAACGCCGCCACCGACCTTAGTACTATTATATATTCTGTGCTATTACCTGTACTTTTCATACATTTTATATGAACTGGCCGCACACATTTGACGCCGTTGGTCGCCACAGGCCAGAAATCGTCGCCGCTCGCTTCTTGTGGCTGACACCGGTCGGTCAGTAACGCCGACACAAGCTTATTCTTTGTCAAGTCCTTTATGTTACTGCAAGCAATGGGTTAAAAAAAAAAGTAGTGGCCACCGACCGCAAGTGCCTACTACCGACTACGAGCAGGCGTCTGTCACTCGATGTACTTGCGCGCTACTCTTGCCCGCACCGCCGGGCGGTGCAAATCCATAGAAATTAGGTCTGCAAAAGAGCTAGAATATATGCGATAGAAATAGATGCAACGTGTGGCCGTTCGTAATTAGCGCCGTACAAGCTGAATTCCACTTTATTGCGTTGCTATTTATTTAAATGGTTTAGCGGAGTGAAGTTTCTGTACCAGTGTACTATTATTTATTCTGTGCTACAGTGTCTGTCGCGTGCTTTAGCTACCTTTGTAGCCGGTTCTATCTTCAAGAGGCGGCATTTTGTGGTTGTCGCGTGTGGCTCGTGTGTAGCCACACTAAAACATTTTAGAAATATATTCAACTGTATGTTGTACCGTTTCATACAGTCCAAACCAATTTAGATACAGTGCCAATCAATTTGTTAATATCTAATATGTTTAATTTATACAAAATAACTGCTTTCTGGTTTCAATTCTATATACACTCATTAAACTTATTTACTCAGGAGATTAACTTGAAGAAACTTTTAGAAATGATTTATTAAAATGCTTTCCTATAAGTAATGGAGTAAAAGTATTTTATTTACTAAATTAACTGTAACAGGCATTTCAAAATACCAATTTTTCCTTAGTAGATACTACAGTCAATTACTATTACATATTTCGTGTGCATACCTTGTTACAAATATTTCGTCCTTTTAGATGTTTTCTCAACCTCAACATTGAAGTGTCAAAAACGACATTTCGTCGTATACAAGGTCCAATTCTTTTATTCAACTGTCAAAAATATCATTCCGAATGTAGAAAAATAATATTTCGGTTTCGTCATGTTACATCTACGGGAAGATATTTAAAATCAATCCAAATCAGTACAATAATTTCTAGTAAAAATTTTACAAATGAGTGTAATCAGAATTGAAGCTTATCCGCCTTAAGTTTAAGCACAGATTTTCACATTCATAGATTTTTGTTTTGTATAATCATGTTGTAAGAAAAATCGTGTTATATCAAAATATCTAGTATTATGGGACATACTAATAGATTTATTGCTTTGAGGCTTTATTTGTTAAACCGCCCATTTATAAATATTGTAGTACTTTAAATTCACTGCGTTATAAATATTATGTACCTAGTTGGCAAGTAAAATTATTTTTCATATTTTTGTAAACCACACTTTAGATAGTGCCTCTTTCACAATGTCCGATTGAGAAATACTTTCCAGTTTATTTGACAGTTTTGTATGGCCATTTTTATATTATATCTGTCAAGTAACAGCTAATCAGAATCAGACATTGTGAAACAGGCCCTTAATAAATAAATATCGTAAGCGGATATTTTATAACCATTTGCATCTAATGATTAACCATAATTCCATCCTTAAAAAAATAGCAGATAGAATTACACAGGTGGCAAGTATTTGTTGTTAAGCTGCTATATATAAAAAAAATATGTACAAAATAGTTGGAAAGCTATATAGGTATCAGCTAGAATCCATTATATTATATTCAATATTATGTAATATGCACTATAGGAAGTATCTTCCAGACACTTATGACATCAGACTGTATACAAAATATTACCTATTCCAAAACAATAGGGTTTATTTTGCATCGTAGAATCAAATATTTAATCCTACATTCATAGACATCACAAATAATGCATTAGCTTAAAACATTTTTGATTTTAGCCCCCCGATTCACAAACCGTCGGGAACGACGACAGCGGAATGTGTCTCGGTCACTCACTAAAGAATATACAAATCAAATCATTTCTATTTGCCAGAAGTGATCATACAAAGACAAAGCACAGAATTCGAATTCGATTTCGTTTCGACGGTTTGTGAACAAAGGAGGCAGTTTCCTTAATCGTTTTGGGGGTAGTTATGTTATGTCACAAGACGAGAAAATTAAGTTCCTTACGAGTATTTTAAAATTAGTCAAAGACAATAAAAGTTTTAAAGACGTGTGTAGAATTTATAATTCCACTAGTTTTCCGCCCGCGGCTTCGCCCGCGTGGACTACACGACTTTATCCTGCGGGAATGTGATATTTTTACGGGATAAAAAGTAGCCTATGTGCCTCTCCAGGCTTCATAGTATCTGTGTCCCAAATTTCAGCCAAATCCGTTCAGCCGTTTTGGCGTGATTGAGTAACAAACATCCAAACATCTAAACTTTCACATTTATAATATTAGTAGGATGTCCGCAACTGTAACCCATGTGTAAGTTTTGCAATTTACAAAAGTAACTAACGTGTTCGCGTTAAGTTTTTGTCTAGCTAGATCTTATTTTATAATTATTACGATCTATCTGTCAAAATTTAACTGAAACGCGATAGTTCGTTTTGTCGAGGTTCGGTCTACTACGCACGGGAGGAGACGCGCGGTAGGGGCCCGGTGACATCACTGCGAACCCACACGCCACGGCGCATCCATCTTCTTGCGCTCCGAACACTACTGCCTCTCATAGTCATAGACCAGCCCTTTCCCCAACCGCGGATCGCCATTTTATATAACTTAATTACTACCACGTCGCGCGAATACATTATTGTAATAAGCTAATTAAACCAGCACAATCTACAGTCCACTTCTCTTTTAATTACGTCCCCATTAGGTAGGGTAGGACCCTTCACATTGATCCGGCTCGAAGGACCGTTGCGTGTGGGCTTGCAGTGATGTAATCGGGCCCTCCCGCGCGTCTCCTCCCGTGCGTAGTAGACCGGTCCTCGATACGTTTGCATAACTATTAACTTACAGACAGTCCTCTGGTCAATGTTCGATGGTGTATGTCAATTTCGAAATTAGTGTTACCGTGTCGTTGTTAACGATATATTGTTCAATGTAATTACAATGTGCTTGTTATAAATGTAGATGTTACATAAATGTAGATAAAATCTATTTGGTGTTTTAGTTTCTAACAATGATCGCATGTAAGGGCGTTTAAGGTCGTAGCCCACTTATACGACACCGCTCCCACCAACCAAAGTATGAGCAGCTAAATATATCGTGCACTGTAGATGCACTTTACAGTAGGTAACAATATAAAATAGCAGACAGCGCGCGCTAAGTGAGCTTGCCGCAAGCTCGCCACCCAATAGCGCGATATAACTTGAAGCGTGCTTACGCAAGCGCAGATCCAGAATTTAGTTGAGGAGGTGAGGGGGCAAGTATGGTTCAGGGGTGGGGCACTTAGCTTATTTCACGTGGTAAATGATGAATGCAACATTTTTGTAGGTAAAATTGTGTGCCAGGGGGGGGCAATCGCCCTCATTGCCCCCCCTTGTATCCGCGCCTGTGCTTACGTACGATAGAAGCTAATTACGAGCATACCAATTTTAAGGCGAGAGTGGCGCCCCCTCAGCGGTTTTTATTTAATAAGTTGCTAATAGAAAAGGATTTTAATAAAATGTTACCTACATGGATTTTAGGGCCCATAGCACAGAATAAATAATAGTGCCCATAGTCTAGTATTTTTAGAAGGTACCTATTGCTACATTCCCATATATAAATTTTTAGAAGTAGATAGCAAATGTGTCAAAAATGGCCACTTTTAGCAGTTTTGCTATCTACTTCTAGCAGTGACTACGAGGAAATGTAATGATACCGTCTAAAAATACTAGACCCTAGGACCTAAAAATTCCATGTTGAGTTTTATTAAAATTGTGTAGGTATTAGAATTACAATATTACTTAAATAAAATTCACCGCGGCGGGCGCCACTTTCGCCTAACCTATCGCCTAGCAATCAATGCTAGCAATAAATGGTTCTATCTCAAGGATAGCACAATAATTATGCCCCCGCCGCCGCGTGACGCGCCGTCCAACGCGACGCACGCGCTCTCCTTGAACGAACCCTGATTATGTGCTAAGATAGGTACTTTCGATTTTTAATAACATGAAAAAATAACAAATGACTATTACATCACGTGATAAAATTAGATGTTCGCTTAACGATGACGACATAAGAACGAAATTATCATTATTGATTATTATCGACTACTCCAATATGATTTGTATTATCAATAAATCAATTGCGTGCCGATTGCAAACCTTATTGTTTTCTGAGAAAGGATTGGCTATCGGAAGTTCATGGTCAGACTGAGCCATAGAGGAACTCCAAAAGTGTGGTGTGTTTTGTTCGAAAATGGTCTGATGAGTGAGACTATCAACTATGGGATTAAATAAGTACTAGTGGCTCCCCATGGTTATACTTACCTGCATTGTACTCGTTCCCGTGGGATCATCGGGAGATAATTAATTTGTTTGTAATGTTGAAAGAATTTTTCGGTAGGTGAAAGTCGGTCCATTCTAGGTTATTTTATTAGATTTTCATCTATTGGTGAAATATTTTTGTTAAGATTTGGATTTATGAAAATAAATAGCTGTAGGTAAGTTTTCCAAAAATTTTTAAAATAATAAAAATATTTTTTTCAAAAAAATAAACCGCCTTAAAAAAAACTGCAAACAAAAACTCACTTCCCAAAAACACGTAAAAATGAAAAATAAATTAAATCATTCAATTCAAAGGACGAAAGTCCGGGAACTATTCTAATTAATCTTGGAACTTACTGATCTAATTGAAGTCTGTGACAAGCCCAAAGTAACAAGAATAAATACTTATTTAGTAAAAAAATAACACACAAAACCTACCTCATGCGCGGAGTGGTGTGAATTGTAACCTATCAAATACATAATATTACATGGCTTGGCACCGACTTCAATCAGATCAGTAAGTTCCAAGATTAATTAGAATAGTTCCCGGACTTTCGTCCTTTGAATTGAATGATTTAATTTATTTTTCATTTTTACGTGTTTTTGGGAAGTGAGTTTTTGTTTGCAGTTTTTTTGAAGGCGGTTTATTTTTTTGAAAAAATATTTTTATTTTTCCATTTTTAGTATAAGAACGCTACCAAAAGAAACCGCAAAATGAGCATGCGTAGCGCAATGTGCAACTACTAAAACCCATATCTCAATAAGAACACTCGGACAAGAATCACCCTCTAACTCTGTTAAACAGGGTGTTAGGGGCACCGTTGCAAAAACTTAAACCATGGCTTCAGGCCATCATGCTGAACATCGCACAGCAAGATTTTTTTGTCGGAAATGAAAAAAATATTTCGACTCTCCATTTAAAATGTCCCGATTAGTTGCTAAATTTGTATGAAAAGTATTTTTTTTTTCATTTCCGATAATAAATTCTTGCTGTACGTTGTTCAGCATGATGGTCTTAAGCCATGGTTAAAGTTTTTGCAAGGGTGCCACTAACACCCTGTATATAACTGTTATGCACACAGAACACAAAAATATTTTTTCTTTCCATGTTCTGTTGTTATGCAGTTTAACCTTCCACCATCAGCTAACCTGAATAACTTGAAAGAATACAACTTTTAAGATCTTTCGTGCATGTCGTACGTAACCAAACATGCTTTAACTCCTAAGGAATTTTACCTTCCATCATCAGCTCACCTAAATAACCTGAAAGATTACAACTATAAATTTTACGTATCAACAATAATTAAAGAATTATCCTCCAACTCCTTAACCATTGAGGAGTTGTATCTTCCATCACCTGCTCATCATCATGAGCTAATGGCTATCAGATGCAAATGCTTGAAATTTTTTAGAAAATATATAAAACACGTAAACTATCCATAAAATTTGAGGGTTTTCCTCGTCCCCCTGGATTCCACCATCAGATCCTGATTTGGTAATAATGAGACCAACACAGGAGTATACTCTTTCGAAAAAAAAATCATTAAAATTAGTAAATAGTATAATAGATAGTAATTTTTCATTTAATCCTATGACCAGCCCTTGCGAACGTTGCTTAACCGCAACGATCGCAAAATGCCCACATCACCAATAGAGGTCCTGGAACTGAAGCCCAGATACCCATTATACTTTGACATAATTAGTACTTATATAATTAGTTTTCGCGTGTGGCTTTATTGACGCTATATTGAAGAACAAACTATTTAGCCCCGACAAATAAATTAACGTTTACTTACATGGATGATATTATTTTCTTCTAATAATTCATGACTCCCATGACATCAGGCCCTATATCTCCGAAGATAGTCATCGGATCTCAATGAAACTTATATGGGACCAAATCGAAAGTGTACCCAATCGAACAAAAAAACAGCTTTTAAAATCGGATCACTAACGCCAGAGTAATCGGTATACATACATCAAACAAAAAAAAATACGGGTTGAATTGAGTACATCCCTCCTTTTTTTGAAGTCGGTAAAAAAACATATTTTGAGTTTATCCATTTCAAACAACAGATACTTAGTAACTATCAACATTTGGAACAATCTTCAGTAAGTTATTTAAATATTTACTTTTTGCATTCACAATGCAATTTTTATTAATATCGATGACCTCCATGACCGAGTGGTGTACGCACCGGTTTCAAGGTGCCGCTATCTCTAGAGGTCCTGGGTGCGATCCCCGCAGGGTTATTACCGATCTTAAAGTGACAGTCGCAATCGCAACAATTAACAACTAATCGCTCCCAAAACACATATACGTATTACGGAACGTAGATCGCAACGATAGCGCCACAAGCGAGCGATTTGTGAACTAAAATTGCATGAAAGCGCTCGTACCGTACTATACCGATTGCAAACGAACCGCAACTAGTAGCAGTCGCGTTGCAATTGTACAATTAGCAACTGGTTGCTTGTTTTGGTAATAAGCCTGCCGGTCGAGTAAATGTTGAAAATGAACTTTTCAATATTTCCTCGGTCTGTGTGTATGTGGTAATATCCGTCGTTGTTTCCAATTTCCATAACACTAGTGCATATGCTACTATACCTTGGTATTGGAACAATGTATGTGATGGTGTCTAATATTTATTTATCATTTATTTATTGAAAAATTTAAAATAAAGTAGGTACTTACTTATTTATAAAAAAATCGACCCATGCCATCGGTCGAGATGGTTGTGCGCGACGGGTCGATTTTTTCTAAATACCTATTTACTTCATTTTCAATTTTTCAATCTTCAGTTATACCTACATCGCGCTTCAATGACAAGACCTTTATGAAGCCAGTCAGAGGGGTTGACGTCGCGCACTACTGGCAAAATATCTACCGTTGACACGAAAAGAAGAAGCTACAATATTATTAGGTAACTAGCTTTCCGCCCGCGGCTTCGCCCGCGTGTAAGACACGACATTATCCTCAGGGAATGTGATATTTTCCGGGATAAACTACGTCACTTTCCAGCTCTCAATCTACCCCCGGACCTACCAAAAATCACATTGATCCGTTGCTCCGTTTAGACGTGAAAGACGGACAAACAAATAATACCTACCTACTGGTTTTCCCGTGAGAATATGATACTTTCCTGTGGTAAATAGTAAAAGTAGCCTATTATAATCCTTCCCAGGGTCTCAAACTATTCACTTAAAGAGGTACCAATTTCTGGTTGCAAATTAGCCCGCGCTTAAAATTATTTTCGTATGGGATTGAGATTTTTCCCGCGGTAAAAAGTGTTGTCTTTCCCAGTGCCTTAAACTGTCTCTATTCTAATTATAATCCTTTCCATTCTAACTACATATTTTACGGGTTCGATTCCCGAACAAGACAAATATTTGTGTGCATGAACATGTCTATTTATCTTGGTCTGGTTGTTTTCTATGTAGGTACTTATACGCCATAGAATCTTATTAACATATTGGAAACCTCTAACTAAAACAAACATCTTTTACATAATAGTCACAGTAACAGTAGGTACAGAGACAAAGTCCTATTGTGCTTGGTGTTGTCTGTTCAACTTCTATGATCCAACTCAACCCATTAGCGTTCGTTTCAGATCATTAACTGTAACCCTGATAAAACCTATATGGGTAAACATGGAACTCGACAGTAATTGAGTATTACTATGCATAGTATTTTAATTAACCTATGTGCTAAGCGTATTGATAGCGTACTGCGTAATGTACACATCTGGGCACTGCCAATCACATGATACTGCTTAGAAATTAGGGTTTGAAGTTTCTTTTAGAACCCCGTCATTTTCTTTTTGAATGAACTTCAACGAAATCTATTTTCTAACTCAATCATATAAATAAAAACTAGATTTTGCCCACTGCATTGCTCTTGTTAAACATTTTAGAAAATTCAATGACAGATTAAAAGAAAGAATTTTGGTACCTACAATATCTGTTCCCTGCTGGGATCTTTTAAATCTAATCTAACCCAAATTTATAGGCTTAAGCATTGCAATGCCTAAGCCTGCTAGAACGGAAATCTGGGTAGTGGATGTTCCCTCATGTTCTCAGTTAGTTTAATTTTAAGCTTATTGTATTATTGTTATTAACCCTAGTTTGTAAGAATATTGTTACTAACCCTATATGGACCTGGTCTGAAATAAATTCGAATTATTATTATTATTATTAATGCAACACAGACTGATGGCTGATGGGAAATAATCGCTCTTATGCTGGGGCTTCACCTGCGTGTCGCCTAACGGCGTTAATAACGGCATGATTAGCGTTCATTAACTTGTGCACTAAACACGTAGTAACTATTTAGTAATCTGTGACTAAACTATACGATAAATGTGTGGCCACACTCATTTCTAGCGTCTAGCGGCTTAGTTAGCGTGCGATCTGTTTAGCTCGTACTTATACCGAATGACTGTAGTAGGTGTAGCAACAACGCGCTAGATGCCCGCTAAATCTCTTTGATGTGTCGAAAGTTACCGCCGTCTATAACACAGCCTTTTACACTGTGTCTATAATTAGCGCGCTAAGCCCGGCCACACCTGCGTACTATATCAAATTAGGCTTAGTCCTAATTAGACAATTACTAAAATAAATAAGCGTAGGTACCTATCTCAATATTTATACGTACTAATTTAGCAATCTTGTTGCCTAAAGCAAATTAAAGGCTAGGTACTCGAGACATTTTCCTGATGAGAGTATAAGAGGCCTTGATAAATCACACTTCCGCGGAATGTCAATAAATCAACCGTACCGTAGTTTTTTAATAGTCTCAGCTAGTTTTGCGAACTTTTTGCCGCTCAACGCTGCTGCGAGCAAAATACTGTCTCTTGTTTTATACCTAGGAAGTACCTAGTAACAAATAGGTACCTACTTAAAACCTTAAAGAGACTGAATGCTGGCTTATTTCGTTATTTGTGACAAATAGAACACTGTGCAGTAAGAAAAGTATTGCAGACCATAATTATTTTTTTATGGTCAAACTATCACAAAGTGGGCCCATTGACAGAGCAATATTATGATAGTGATACCTACCTACTTGGGATGGCGAAATTCAAACGTTGCGTGCAAAAGCCACTCTGCTCAGACGCATAGCCTGAACATTTCTGACCGAGTGCGGTCGTGCGTTTATTAAAATGACTTTAATTAATTCATTCGCTATATCAGTGTTAGTTGTCGTTTCAGTGGCCGCTAGATCATCGTCGCCTCTAATCAAAAATGTAAGTTTTGACAACTTTTATCGCTATATTTATACAGTAGGTTAGGTAGGTACAGTAAACATTAACTTTTGGATCATGTCATGGCCAAACTTGCTTTAGTTTAAGGTTTTGCGCAAAACACTATACTTACCTACTTACTTAGTTACTAGTGTCATTAAAACTGATAACAATTATTTTATCAATTTGCCCGAAATTTAGGATGTTACAATGTCAATAAGTAGATATTGTTTATTGACATTATAGCTTATCTTAAAATCTCGGCTCGAGAAAATAATTAAATTTTTATTAAATCCTTCGCATTTAAGTAAGTACCTACCTGATATAAATGGATAGGGCATTTCATCAAGTTTTCTTACTCAAGCATAAATATTACGTAGGTACGTAAGTACATACTTAGTTCGGTATAATAACATTAATACTTATTTTTATGGCTCTTATAGGGTTCGTTAACAGTTAATTATTCACCATTAGTTAGTACCTACATATTACCAATACCTACTTATATCTAGGTAGGTACCTACATTTAGGTAGGTAGGTACCTAGGTAGTTAATTATGTAAAATAGTAGGTAGTTCGTTCTGCTTTAATGCTCTGTAAACCTTTTAAACTAAAACTTTTAATTAAGTAGATAAACTCAATTAGTGTAGTCGTCACGGCACTAAGTAGGTAAGTACCTACTTGGTTGCGAGGCTAAAAGAGGTTCAATTCATGTTTATTAACTTTTGGTTAGAGTGCTTGCTTCACTGCAGCTTTTTTCAGTAGGTAAGTAGGTAGGTACAAGCGCCACACGTACACAATCAATTTTCACTGAACAGTTTTAACGATAATGAAAACTGAACGCGTTACACAAATATTATTCTGTGGTGTTACTATGAAAAACTGACAGTTTACATGGTAGGGTAAGTAGGTAAGGAGGGCACATTGTCACACGGGGTACATTGTTTGTTACACGGGGTACACGTTACAGTGCACACATATCTCCGTCCCTGTCTATAACTTTAATAGCGTTGTAATAATACAGTTTTGACAAGCGCATAAACGGCCATCTGAAAACAGTTGTCATTTGCACTGTTTTTAATGGGTTTATTATTATTATTATTTTTTGTTTTTTATTATTATTAATGGGTTTCAGAGTTTTTGACCAAAAAGAGAATTTCTGTGTAAAAACGTGCATAAATTCAAGACAAACTTTTACAATTCTTTTCATCTTTTGCATTTAGGTAAGTTATTCTTATTTTCCTCGATTTACAGTTTAATTAGTGATAATTACCGTTGAAATGTTTTGACGTGAGCATAATCTTAAGATCTGATTCTGAGTTGTTTTTGTTTTGCCTGGCCTGGGGCACAGTGTTACGGGGCACTGTGTGACACTGTAAAATGAACCCCAATTAACATAATATTAATTTTTCTGTAGATTTTTTAAGAAGATTGGTACGAAATCGCCAAAAAAAGACGGATTACGGTCTGCATGACGAAAAAGATAATCTTTATTCTTTAAAGATCCGCTTGAACCCGATATGACCACAGTACTGTTAGAAGATATTGAAATTATTGTGCTTCCCCTTTTAACGTTACTGCTAGAGATACCAAATGCCAGGCAGATTTATATGCGTTCCAACAAAATATTTAAAAAAGATCTGTTAAAAGCTCATTTACCTGTCATTTGAAAGTTTTAACATTGTGCCGCGGACCCTGTAACAGAGTACCCCAGATACGGGGCTCATTGTGACAATCGAATGATCTCATTAAATTGACATTTAAAGTGGGTTATTACTACTATTCTTTGAGTTTTATAAATTAGAGTTAGGAAGAGATAAGTACTTACTTACTTCTAATTTAATTCCATTACAATTACATGTTGATTATATAAATATTGCGTTCGCTACATTGAATTTTTTTTTGTAACACTGTGCCCTACCTTACCCTACACACACACACGTGGCTAGGGTTAGCTTTTCTCCCAATGGACCTAAGCTTCATCACGGACTACGATAGAAACGCTTGTATAGTACCTAAATGTGGCTTGCGCTTTAGGTATAAATAAATAGAACAATTCATTATCATCATAAGCCATAATATATCCCCACTTAGGGAACAGGTCTTCCTTATGGATGGATAAGGAGAATAGGCCATGACTCACATCACGGGCGAATGCGGATGAGTGGAATTTAACGACTGCAAACACAGTCGGGACCAACTGCTTATATATAACGTGCCTTGCGAAACACGCAGGTGCTAGAGAGAATACATTTTGGGTCGCCCATAAAGGGTCTAAAAAACTATAAAGGTCAGTGTCAGTCAACGCAATACCTAACACCCAGACACGGAACAAACACTACCTAACCCCCTGACTAATAATCGTAGAGTAGACTAGCTGGGTAGAGTAACCTACTCTACCCAGCTAGTCTACTCTACTTTACCGTTTACCTAAACGGTAAAGTAGAGCGGTTAGAGTACTAACTATCCTACTAACTATACATGACTATACTAATGTAGACATCATTGGTAGAGTAGAGTAGGCCTTCAGTCGCAGAATGTACCTTTCGCAAAATGTACCGCGTGCGCAAAACGTCCCTTTCTCATATTGCACCTTTCGCAAAACGTACCTTTCTCATAATGCACCATTCGCAAAATGCACCATTCGCAAAATGTACCTTTCGCAAAATGCACCATTCGCAAAATGTACCTTTCGCAAAATGCACCTTTCGCAAAAAGCACCTTTTGCAAAATGTACCTTTCGCAAAACGTACCTTTTTTTAGTAAAGCTTCCAAGAGCATTTTCATTGAGAACGTTCAGATTTTTTAATTTATTTGTAATAGCAAATAATACACTACTTAAGCATTAAAAAGTTTTTTGGGGATAAGTCTTTTGAGAAAAAATAAAACAACTCATCTCATAAAATCTTTTTACCATTTACAATTTAGTAGTGCATTATTTGCTTTAACAAGTAAGTAAATTTAACAACCTGAACATAATATATTTGTTTTATTGAAAAAAATACTAAAATACACACAAGCAGATTACGAAACCCAAGGAGATTATGAAATCTGAATATTGTTTAAAAAAACTAGTATACACACAAGCAGATAATGAAATTCGAACATTGTTTAATAAAAAAAAACTAAAACAAGTACACACAAGCAGATTACGAAATCTGAATATTGTTTTATAAAAAAAAATATACACAAGCAGATTATTAAGTCCGAATATTGTTTTATAATAAAATACCTACCTACACACAAGCAGGTAACGAAATCTTAACCTCTCGACTCTCAGGGGTATCAAATTACAGGCTCATTTTTTACGTAAACAAAGCATCTTAGCGCGCGTTTGGGCTCTCCCAAACATCTGTTTGTGCGCACGACGACGGAAGTTACATTTATGAGTAGCATATGAGTCATAGCAGCGGATAAAACTTATCCGACACTTTAACGAGATGTTTTGTTTTTATAATCGACGTTCAAACTCAACTTTTGTGTAAACAAAAGACAATATCGAAATTTTTTTTTTCACATAGTTATCGATGAAATTTTAATAACATATAAAAAGTATATATATTTAGAATGTACGTAAAAAAACCTATCGGATAAAATTATAATATATGGAAAACCAATAATATTCTATTTTTCGAAAAAAATAATATATTTTTTGATACCCCTGAGAGTCGAGAGGTTAAGATTTCGTTACCTGCTTGTGTGTAGGTAGGTATTTTATTATAAAACAATGTTCGGACTTAATAATCTGCTTGTGTATATTTTAATTTTTTTATAAAACAATATTCAGGTTTCGTAATCTGCTTGTGTGTGGTGGTGTTAGGTGTTTTTAGTTTTTTTTTATTAAACAATGTTCGAATTTCATTATCTGCTTGTGTGTATACTAGTTTTTTTAAACAATATTCAGATTTCATAATCTCCTTGGGTTTCGTAATCTGCTTGTGTGTATTTTAGTTTTTTTTCAATAAAACATACGTTCAGGTTGTTTAATTTACTTACTTGTTAAAGCAAATAATGCACTACTAAATTTTAAATGGTAAAAAGATTTTATGAGACGAGTAGTTTTATTTTTTCTCAAAAGACTTATCCCCTAAAAACTTTTTAATGCTTAAGTAGTGCATTATTTGCTATTACAAATAAATTAAAAAATCTGAACATTCTCCATGAAAATGCTTTTGGAAGCTTTACTAAAAAAGGTACGTTTTGCGAAAGGTACATTTTGCGAAAGGTGCTTTTTGCGAAAGGTGCATTTTGCGAAAGGTACATTTTGCGAATGGTGCATTTTGCGAAAGGTACATTTTGCGAATGGTGCATTTTGCGAATGGTGCATTATGAGAAAGGTACGTTTTGCGAAAGGTGCAATATGAGAAAGGAACGTTTTGCGCATGCGGTACATTTTGCGAAAGGTACATTCTGCGACTGAAGGAGAGTAGGTACTGAAATTTGGTGAGTAAGTAGAGTAGATAGCACCACGGGCAAGCTACTCTACCGCTCTACTCTACCGTTTACTCTACCCGCGTACAGCAGGTTTAATTAAAGGCTCAAACAAACTGAGCTTATGTGATCTGACGCCACGTCACAGAATATACAGAATAATATTTGTGTACAAGTGTGCTTCTAGTGCATACATTTACTACAAAAACTGATGTCTTTTGATGTACGTAACATCACATACGTGGCATCACATAAGCTCAGTTTGAGCCTTAATCTTAATGCATTTAATCCAGATAAACTCCGATGGCATCCATTTCGAAGGCCCCCATTGGTCCACTGTGGAGGACGCCCTCTACTGGGTCGACATATCGGCACAAAGGGTGCTGAGGCTGGATTACGCATCTGGGAATATTACTTCAAAAGAAATTGGTACGTTTTTGAAAGTTTATAAGGTAAATAATTTCCTCAGCACTCTGGAATATTATTATATCTTTACATAAGTACAAGTACAAGTAGCGGCGCGTAAGTTTAGCGTTGACCGGTGGAGGGGATAGCTGCGCATGTTTATCGTATGGCGCAAGGTCCAAGATACCTTTTTTTACTTCTGCGTACTATTATATATTCTGTGTTTCTGCGCAATAACGGTCAGCGCTATAGAGATTCGATAAAAAAAGGCGCTTTCCACGTCTGTCTGTTTAGTCGTGCCAGATAAATCTGCCTGCAACTGAGGCGTTTTTGGCGCTAGTTACATTACTTAAATTTAGCTTGTTCTAAGGCTTTCTAAGGTTACGGTAGGTACTTATAATTGATTAGTATCGAATCGACCGCGCGCTGACTTATCTGGAGCGCACTCTACCTTTCAAATTACGCAACGACATGAATAGACGGCCAAAAGAGATAGCGACGCACGCCGGCTTCGTATTTAAATTTGGTACTGTAAAAAATTGTACACCTCTGCCGTGTCCGCCCGGTCTAACTCTTTACAATGCACCCGTACGAAGCTGGGGCGGGCGCGGCGTAGGCCGCTAGTTAAATACAGATCTTTTGTCAGAATAGTACTTGTACTATTTATATTTATTCTGTGACTTTACGTGGCTCTAAGAGCCGAGCGTTGACGGAAAGTCCTTACCTATAGTTATAAGGACTGTCACAAAAACCTGCCTCACGAGCCGTGACCGTGAGTCACGGCTCGTGAGGACGATATTCAAATGAAACAGGTAGCTAAACTATCAACATCTTTCACGTTATTCACGAACTCTTTTAATTTTGTTTACACAAAAGTGTGACATCCGTCACTTGTTGTTGAAGACAACAATACCACAATACTTAGGATAGAAAACAAAACAATAGGTGCAGCAGCAATGGTCGTACAGTAGAGTCAAGAGTAATATGCTTTGTCACATTGAAGAGTTCCTTTACAAAACTGTGTAAAGGAACACTTCAATGTGACAAAGTTCTATGTTGTTTACACATTATTGCTAGCGTCACGTGTCTTACATACTATCTTTCAAACTGAAAGCGTTTGCAAATAGACAATTACCTCCCGGGTCTATAGTTACTTAATTATTGTTATCTCTACTTCGATCAACAATAACACCTAGTTATCTCTATCTATCTTTTGTTTGTTGAAGCTAGAATTATGCCCGGCCAGCCTGTATGTCCACGGGGTAGGAGTAGAAATTTTGGTGCGGTTACTTTATTATTTTAAAGTACCTACTTGGTCCGTAGAGGTAGAAATAGATTAGATACACATTAGATAGGTAGGTACCGAAAATACAGTTTTATCATAACTTAGTCAGCCTGCCTAGCATGACCATCATTATATCACGCCACGCGATATGATATAGCACGTCATGCTCTGTCTTACTCATGTGTAATGTAACCCACTAAGGTGTAGTAATCAAGGCAGCATGACGTGCTATATCATATCGCGTAATAAAAGCCGCTCATGCTAGGCCGGCAGTTTTAGGGAACTACGTGGGAATACCGCGAGATGTATAGCTAGTGAAAACGTTATTTTTGAAATGGCTTCGATACTTTCAATCAGTTTATTCGCCAAACTTAATAGGTACGCTTTTATTATTATACAGTGCCACTGGGGTATGCTTGGTCCACAATTACTGTTGTTTGGTCCCTACTGCGCTCTTAAGCTGTTTGTGGCATTTTGGAATGCTGGAAAACACCATAAACCTTTATCAAGCTCCAGAAATCGGATGGCTCGGTTTTAGTGTCGCAACCTAAGCTGGTCGACCGTGGTGTCCCACAAGGTTCCATTATAGGACCGCTATTATTTATTATTTACAGCGCAGACCTTTCTTCTGTAATTAGGCATTGTCGGTTTCATTGCTACGCTGATGATGTCCAGCTTTACACATCAGCTGCTCCGAATAAAATATCTGATGCTCTGCGTAATGTAAATGAAGATCTGGATGCTATAGCCATATGGTCAATATATAAAGTAATAACGCTCTCGTTCTTAATCCATCAAAATCAAAATTTATGATTTTAGGTTCACAAAAACAGACAGAAAGTGTTCACAGCTGTAATCCCAAACTTCAAATTCTTGGTACTGATGTTGAGTGTGTTAAGCAAGCCAGGAACCTGGGTATACTATTTGACGATAAGTTGCGATTCGAGAATCATGTTTTGAATTTGGTCAGAAGCTGCTTTTATAGGTTGAAAATCCTCTATAGGATTCGGAATTATCTCTCCGAAAAATCACGTATCACCTTTATGTGAGTCGCTGATTTTATCGGTACTCAATTATGGCGATTTAGTGTATGGCCCCCGTTTATTGTTCGGATCTAAAAGGATGATACAGCGTGTTCAGAATGCTTGTGGCCGATTTTGTTTTAACATCCCTCCTCGTACACACGTGTCACCCTTTTTAAATAAAGCCTCCATCCTTAATATGGAGTCACGCAGGCGAATGCATCTTGCAATATTAATGTTCGACCTCATGAAATTTAAGAACCCAGAGTATTTGTACAATAAGCTGAACTTTCGCACACTTCACACACAGTATGGGTCAGGCGTTGGCAGGTCAACTCGCCCTCTATTGGCATGTCACGTGCACAGGACTGTGGCTTTTACAGGTAGTTTCCGCTACCAGGCGACTAAGTGCTGGAACAATATACCCCCTCCAATGAGGCAATTGACATCAAAATTTACATTCAAAAATAATTTTAAAATGGCACTATTAGAACAACAAAGTTTAAGTACGCACAAATAAAGACAAGTTTGGTTGCGGATTCTGGTGATTTTAATTTTAATTTGATTGAATTTATTTATATATTTTTTTTATTTGTAATTTCAATTTTTTTTTAATCTAATTTGTAATTTTGAACTGATATTAATTTTATGATTTTATTAAGTTTTATGAATAAATGTTTTTTTTTGACATTGACTTCCTTTCACCATCAATCTATTATTATTCAAGAATTACTATATTTAAATTATTTTATTTATTCAAGGCATGATAATATATTTTATTTATATTACACTAAATGGCTTATTATTATTTGATTTTTTTATTTTTTTTATTTAGAAATTTTACAGTTTTACTTACTAATTCAATTTCAATTTTATCAAATTTAATTACTTATATTTTATTATTTTTTAATCAATTTTGTTAAATAGATGATATTTTTAAATTAATAAAAGGGCGTCCGATTTTGTTAATGCGTCCCCTCGCGTTTTTCTACGGGCGAAAGCTGAAAACCAGTGTTTTGTTCTTTCGGGGCAATATATACGCTGAGCTTTTGCCTCTTTGCGTCGCTGTGACAAACATGCACACATATACCTGCTTAATTATATACCTGCTTTGTTAGTCAGTAAGTAGTTGGTTTGCTTCTCCTTCCTTTTCTTTTGTTTATGTGCATGTTATGTTTGTGATGCAAATAAATGATTTTATCTATTTATCTATCTTTATGGCAGCATGCAGAAAAAAACTTTCATGGCATAAAATCATTTATGCTATGTGCCATATTCATATTTAAGCTTCTTAAGAAGCTTGAACATAATACTTAATGCCTCTTAAATGCGATTGACACCTAAATGCTAATGCTAATATAATGCGCCTGTAATGTTATTAATATACTACTGCTGTGAACCTATTTAGGATCTAAAGCCCACCCAGCCCAAATTTGTGCACAAATCAGCATTAAAGTCCGTTCGGTTAGATAGTGTCGGTACACCCGCACGGCATTGTGGCAGAGCGACACTATCTAAGCGAATGGACTTTACCTACTGTAGCATATTTATAATGGGGTACTGTATATAATGCTACTCAAAAATGCTGATGATGATGTAAGTTGGCCGATATACTGCTTTGATGTGTTATTTTACTTATTTTGGTAGGCTATGAAAGTGTGGGAATTCGGCGATGTGCTTTAACCACGGAAGTGTAATGTCGTAATGTGTTCAATACAAAACGGACTTCCAAAAAGTTTTTTTTTTAAATATCTTTTAGGAATTTTTCGATGTTTAATAATAGAGCTGTATAACAGTCGATAAGACGACATAACTACCTACCTACCTAAAATCTAAAATTCGCTGCTGGAACAATTACCTGGTTATTAATAGTTCATTCATACAACTCAATGTTAATGATGTTTACTCACATGATAATTAAGAATTAAATGTAGGTAGGTAGCTACTAAAACAGAACCAAAACCTAAGCGTTTATTATTAAAATGTGTTTCCTATTTTATACGTCATGTTAGCAACGCATAAAAAAGTGTTTATCATTACGATCCCTATGTATTTATCTACATGACTGAGGGTGGTATTCTACTTATCAAAGATCTTTGTCCAATATGCATTTGATCAAAGAAATTATCAAATGAAACCATTCATGATTCGTCCTCGTCCAATTTCTTTGAACAAATATTTGATAAGCGGTATACCTTACCACCCTAATGAAAATCACTTGGTTTTACAAAAAAAAAATCTCAATTCTCAATTCTCAATTCTCAATTCTTTATTGCTATTCCACAATGGTTGTTAGGTCTTAAAAATAACAAATCGTGAACATCATGGACCCTGTCGGGCACAGCAAAATTAGAGTCATAAGAATTAGATTATTAATGTAGGTGTAAGTATATGATTTTCAGGTTACGGCCCCGTTTCCCTAGTGGTGTCAGTAAAGGACAACCCCAAAATGCTGGTGGTGGCGGTCCGTTCAGCCTTCTACCTCCTCAACTGGGACTCCTGCCCCGGGGACGAAGCCCTGAGACTGCTCAGTGTGGTCGACGTGGGCTTGCCGGACAACAGGATCAATGATGGAAAAGCTGATGCCAAAGGCCGACTGTGGTTTGGTAAGTAGGTATTATGGCCCCATTTTAAATTAAATTTACATACTTTCTGTCTTAAGGCTTGCGTCACCTAGGCGCTCCGACGAGCAGAGTAAAATCGAATCGCAGAAAGACGCCTGCTATATAATGACGACCGATTTGGCGCAGGGGTAGGCTACCCACCTTCTGCGCCAGAGGTCTCGGGTTCGATTCCCGAACAAGACAAATATTTGTGTGCATGAACATGTCTATTTGTCTTGGCCTGGGTGTTTACTATGTATATCAAGTATGTATTTACAAAAAAAAAAGTATTTAAGTATATATTTATCCGTTATCAAGTTTTCCATGATACAGTTTCTTAATGAAATTAACACGGGCTTAGATAATTGGTGTGATTGTAAGAAGTTATTTATTTATTTATTTATTTAATTTCAATGAAGCTAGTCCATAAAGGAGCTCAAGGTTGATCAGTCGGCCTGTCGGCAACGGCCTGTCAGTACTTACCCCTAGTATAAGCTTGGCAAACTGTATATTCGTACTCGAAAACTATCGCTCTATCTCTTTCATGCCCTTTGACTGCTTTACCGACATGAGCAGTTCATCCGAGTTATCGTAAACGTTGACAGTATTTAAACCATAAACTTATTTATACTAGGGGTAATAGACGGACAATGGTGCGAGTGAGAAACCAGTCCTTACGGCAGAAGCTATGTGCGAGAAAGAGTTGGAAGAAAATGACAGCAGAACCCGATTTGAATTATTTAGCGTCTGTTATCATCTTGATGAAAAGCGTCCACTCGATTATTTTGTGATTTTTATCGCGATCGCGTCGATTTGGCTCTTATAACTATATAAATCAATAATGGTGTAGTGTTCTGTGTTGAATTGTAATGTTACTTACGACAATAAACCAAATAAACACTAATTTCACAGGAAAATAGGATTGTACAATTACCATTTTCATAGTTCATATTTTAGTTGAATATATTCCCAAATACACTAAGTGACACATTAATAACATACTATTTTCCGCCTATTTTCTAAATAAAGGCTGATTTTTGAACATTATGTGTTAGATAAATAGTAGATTGTACAACAAGTGCATAAAACATACCATTTTACCCGAGACGTATATATCCACCCGAGCCGTAGGCGAGGATGGATAGTCAATTCGAGGGTAAAATGGGTTTTATGTACGAGTCATACACTCTGCTTTTCACTTCGAGTGTGAGGAAAATAAATTAAAATATTGCAAAAAAGAAAAAATAAAGACTTCGCCATATTGGCGGGAAAACTTTCTTTTTCTTTTTTTTATACGTGGAAGTGGCAGCACAGTTACTTAGCATAGATCGTAGTCCATAATGCTCTTGAAATACTTATTTCTTACAAAAAACTCATTAATTTTGCCTAGTTTTATTTATTTAGTAATTTAACAAGGATTATGTCCAAAAATTAAGAAACAGAATGAAACAACAAGTTTATTTAACGAAGTTTAATTGCGTGTGTGACTGTTTACCTGACGACCTTTGTCTTAGAGTCTGTGACATAGACGAAGATTTTACTTTATGCACTAGAGCATAAAAAGCGATTTTATGCAGTCTATACCCAACATAAACACGAACTTTACGAGCATGAGAAGTGAAAAAGATGTTATATCCGTGAACTTGAGAAAATATGACGTAGAGATTGATCAAAAATTATCGATATCGATACTCATGTCGATAGTTTCCAATATAACTTTGTTTGTCTTTGTGAACACTGATTGTTTTAACAGTGCTGATTTTAACCGACACCTTTTAAAAAGTAAATTATACTTACTTCAGTACCAATTTAACTATATTTTCAGGTTTCCTGTAAATCCAGTGATTAAGTTAAACTAGATAAAATTAATAAATAGAATAGGCTGGGAGCTTCGCCAAAACTCTGTGGTGTGCAGCAAATATTTCAAGCAAAACGGCAAAGAAACCTTGAGAAATTATTTAAATAAAATTGTTTTATTCAGAGGACAATAATTAATGGTACCTAAATGTTAAATGGGTTTGGGAAAGGTATTTTTATTTATTTATTTTTGAAATATATACATTTTAACTTAAAATATGTCATTACTTTTTTTTCCGTAGCCCTTCAAAATACTTTACAATGAATTTTTAAGCATTCGTAAAAATGACCACCAAGTTATTTAAATTTTACATTTTTGCATGCACAATGCAGTTTTTATTATTGAAAATGAAGTATTTAGAAAAAATCGACCCGTCTCACAACCAGCTCCAATGGGACTAGAACCCACGACCTTTCGCTATCCGGGCGACTGCTCTAACCACTGAGCTACGGAGTCGTTGATCGTTGTCGTCGTCGTCGTCGTCGTTAACGACTCCGTAGGCTGATATTATTCAAGAAAAGTATCAACATGTCTTCACAAAGTACGGTATTTAAATACTGTATTGTGCCTCTGTGTACAATACTCTGTGTGCCAATACTTCGATCAAAACGCAGAATAAAATCTTTATTTGTAAAAAATCTAAAAATTTGGTGCAATGCGATGAAAAGAGACTCCAAAAACTCCAGAACTAGTTTTGTTAAAAAAACAACTATAAAACAAGATTTCAATGAGAGAGTTTCTTTTGACGTTTCATCGTTCAGTTCAAAAATTTGTACTAGATGGCGCTACCCCACTATAGCGACCTAACTTTTTCTGAAGAAGTAAACGAAAAAGTATTTACCTAATAGAAAATAGCAAAGAAAATTGTCTGTCTAAAGTAATATACGAAAAGTCATTGTGTTTATTTATCTTACTCTATGCATTGTGTTGGCTTATGAAAGCTTTGGAGTGTGTCTGTGCAGATGGGTTTTGTTGTTATTTTTTTATGCTTGTGAAATCGATTAGTCCGTTTATTACAACCAAAATATGTTTGCACTGAACATGGATGAGGGCCCATCCCTGCCGCACACTCACATTGAGCTTCTAATATTATGTGATTGACAACTTTTCGAATGACATTATAATTCATGTTTTTTCGCATTTCTGATGCACATTATACCAGCCACAAAATAAACCCCTTCAGTATTATCATAGGTTAATCGGCTAGTAATTAAAAACCCCTCTCGATACATATTGGCAGAAGTGTCAACATTTTCTCTTTCAGCCAATACAGAATACCTCGTTAGATCTTCTTCAGTAATCTTATACGATGTGTCTGGGTTATTAACCAGCCTCTATACCGGCTAAAAATTCAAATGTCAAATAAAGCCCATGTCCATATCCATATTTTTTAGCCTGTAGGGGCTGATCAAGACGATACGATCCATAGTCTTTCGATATGATTGAAGTTCGTTCACCAGTGCGGTGATTAGGCAAGTCCAAAACGTTAAGCAATATCGGTGTCAAGTATTCAGTGCCAGGCCAAGCCAGGTTTCAATCAAATTATCAAGAAAAACGAATACGCTTACAAAACACCACCAACACCAACGCATGGAAGCAAAGCAATCCGCAGACCTCACAGAAGAAAAACTTTACCACAGACAGATTAATTTGACAGTACAACCGACCGACTCTCAAGTCTTTTTTAGGCTGAATGAACTAATCCTTTATCATAATATGCTGAAAAAAGTAGGTTGTGTTAGGGTTACAGCGCCATCTAGTGCATCGAAAAATAACTGCAGGAAACTCTCCCATTCAATGTCTGATCTGAACTGAACCAGTGCAGCTCTGCGAGTAGGTAAGTATGACCGGCCGGTGCGGTATACGGGCGGTCGGGAGGAATGACGTCGAACGTGGTAAAAGCCGATCGCTAGCGAACAACCAAGGCAATAGTGTTTTAAGCAAATTAATTTTTACAATAACTTTGTAAATGTATCCTATTGAAGTAAAATAAAAACTATTGGTTTTCGAATAACGGCTTCTATACTGGTATAGGATAAAAATGAACTTTATTTTTATTTTCCCATGTCCATTGAAGTATACTTCATATAAGTACTTATTTTATTATAATTATTAAATCTTGTTTGTGTTTTATTTATATTATTGTTATCGATAACCTAAAATGGACTTGAGGGCAGCTCTAAAACTCACACACACTTTTACAAATTACACACACTAGCTCATGTCATTTTCGGTTTCACAACCAAGCGAACTCTGTTCGTCTATTACTAGAGTATAATAAGTTTATGATTTAAACCAACTGATATTAGGGGTAGCTACTGACAGGCGCTGCCATGAAGTTTGACTTAATACTCTGAGGTAACCCAGTATTAAGTCAAACTTCATGGGTGCTGCCGATGCTGCCGACAGGCGAACTGATCCATCTATTGTATATTCTCTTATGTTTCTATCAGAGTCTTCCTCCGTTCTTCCTTCTTAACTGGGACTTTTGTCCCGGGGACATACGGATCGGGGATTGCCAAACCACCGGATCAATTCGAGTCACTCTGATAATTTTGGAAAGAAGTAAACAAAACTGAAAATAAAATATGTTTCCAAAAGAATCATCAATATGCAAAAGACTAATTGAACTGTTTGTTCAGCTTTCTACATTGTCTATTCATATAACTAGCAGTAGGTACTGCGATCAAGCAGGTTTTATCAAAAAATTTACTTAATTTGCAGGAAAGTCACGCGAAAGATAAATAATGATAGATAAATAATAAGTATAGGGCTAGGTGGGGCACAGTATTACAATAAAATTAAATTCAATGCAGCGAAAGAAATATTTATTTATTCAACATGTAATTGTTATGGAAATAAACTATATTTATCTCTTCATAACTTTTATTTATAAATCTCAAAGAATATTAGTAATAACCCACTTTAAATGGCACTTTAATGAGATGATTCGATTGTCACACACAATGAGCCCCGTATCTGGGGTACTCTGTTACAGGGTCTGGGGCACAATGTTACAACTTTCAAATTACAGGTAAATGAACTTTAAACATACGTTATCTTTTTTTAAAAAAATGTGGGAAATCATTTAAATCTGCCTGACATTTATAGTATTTATAGTATTTGTAGTATTTGGTATCTCTAGCAGTAACGTTTAAAAAGGAAGCACAATAATTTAAATATCTTCTGACAGTACTGTTGTCATATCGGGTTCAAGCGGAAAATAGATGGTATCTTTAAAGGATATCTTTTTCGTTATGCAGACCGTAATCCGTCTTACTTTTGCGATTTTCGTACCATCTTCAAAAAAAATCTACAGAAAGCTAAAATATGTTATTTGGGGTTCGTTTTTACTGTGTCACACAGTGCCTCGTAACACTGTGCCCCAGGCCAGGCAAAACAAAAACAACTCGGTATGTAATTTTTAGATTATGCTCACGCCAAAGCATTTCAACGGTAATTATCAGTAATTAAACTGTAAATGGAGGAAAATAAGAATAACTTGCCTAAATACACAAGATCAGAAACAAATTGGAAAATTTTGTCTTGAATATTTGCACGTTTTAAGGCGATACTCGGAAAAAATGTGCTGAAGCGAGATAGCAATGAGAAAACGACGCGCGCGAGAGCGAGACCGATTTTGCAGACTAGGCAAAAAAAACACAAAATCACTTCGTATTAAAAACTACAGCGATTTGAAAAAAATGCTTCTATACGATCCTCAATATTATTGGTGTCCACTAATTAAACCAATTTCCAATAGTGTAAGTAACCCCATTTAAGAATAATCTTCACTTTTCGTATTTTTTAGAGGTCTTTTCGAAAATAAAAAGTGTCGAGGCAAAATCATAAAATCGTGTTTTTGAAACTATACGATTCTAGATAAAGGTATGAAGAAATGTATATCTTATTACCAGATTTTTAACAACTGTAACCGTCCTATAGTTTTAAATCAAAAAGTCCATATTTTTCCGAGTAGCGCCTTAACACCTAAATTCTCTTTTTGGTTAAAAACTTTGAAACCCAGTAAAAACAGTGCAAATGACAACAGATTACTGTTTCAGATTATTGCCGTTTATGCGTTTGTCAAAACTGTATTATAATATAACACTATTAAAGTTATAGACAGGGACGGAGATATGTGCACTGTAACATTGTGCCCCGTGTAACAATGTACCCCGTGTAACAATGTGTCCCACCTTACCCTACTTAAGTAGTAGATCGCCTGAAAACTGAAACCTTAAAATTAAACTTCTACTAAACTACTACTACTAAACTTTCCAGGTACAATCGGGAGAGAAGTTAACGAAGTGCTGGACAAAGACCAAGCCACTCTGTACATGTTGGACGAATACAACTTCAAGCACCCAGAGGTCAAAGTACGGCCGGTGTCGGTGTCCAACGGCATCGCGTGGACATCGGACAGCAAGTTCATGTTCTACATAGACACGCCGACACGCAACATTGACGTGTTCGACTTCAATCTCGAGACTGGAACCATAAGTAAGTGTTCTATTTCTGTTTTAGGCTTATTTCACAGCTATATCCGGGAATCCCCGGGACGGTGACACACGTGAGGCGCCAAAATATCGTTTCACAGCTACGCGGATTGATCCGTATGGTCACTATTGATAGGTATCTCCCTCAGATCATATAAACTTAACTAATCAGAATAATATGATCTGAGGTATCTCCCGTGTACGGGCTGCAAGTGCGGGTAGGTATCCCGCGCAGCTGCAGCTGTGAAACCAGCTTTAAATACTGCAGTTGATAAGGTGGTGAAAAAGTGCCGAGCAACTACCTAATCGCTACTCGGTGGCCGATCGATTTACACCACTGTAGTTTAGGTTAGGCACTTCCCTAAACCAATGTAAATCGGCATTTCTAAACTACTTTCTAGTCGAGAGTTATTAGCGCCCACAGAGCAGCAGTTTAAATGCTGAATACTTTATGATGTAAATCTTGAGAACTGCATGATAGAGGTTTCTTTTTACAGAAAACAGGAGAACGTTGTTCAGCTTCCAAGCCAACAACGTGACCGGACTGCCCGACGGGATGACCATCGACAGCGACGGCAACTTGTGGGTCGCCTGTTATAATGGAGGAAAGGTAAATAAAAAAAAATAAAAAAAGCTTTATAAAGTTCTATTCAAACAAATTTAAACTCATTTCGATTAAGGGCGGATCCATCTTGACAAAAAGCTCTGAGTTAAATAAAAGTTATTTAACATATTATCGCACACGAAAAAGAGTAGGTGTGGTCACGTGGAAGGGCGTTTGCTGTAAGCAGCAAACCCTCCATACCATACATTTACATTTGTAAGATTTGAATTTGTAATTTTTGTAAACCATACATACATACATCATACATCCACATACCTACATCAACCGCATAAACTAGGTCAATAATATTGTATTGACCTAGCTTATACGGTTCACCACGCGACTTTAGCGTGGGTCATGCATGCTCCATCAGTAAGGAATGGTTGCTGGGTGATCTGTGTTGGTGCCTCAGCAGTGGGGACATTAAACGCTCATAGTGTGTGATAGATAACTTTATATGCAAACTTTTCCAGGTCATCAAAATCGACTCCAGGGCTGGCAAACTTCTAGAGCAGCACACCATAAAAGCATCGAAGGTTAGCTCAGTGATGTGGGGCGGGCCTGACCTGTCCACGCTGTACGTGACCACCAGCCGGCGCGGGCTGAGCCCCGCGGAGCTCGCCACGCAGCCCGAGGCCGGCTCGCTGTTTGCCATCGAGAGGACCGGCGCTAGGGGCCGGCCCGAAAACCAGTTTGTCTTCCCTGGCGCAGGCACTTATTAAAGATTGTTTGTAAATAGCTTATGAACAAAATAAAGAAAACTTTGGAGTTATGGTGTTACTTTATTTGTATGTTTTTCTCAGTTAAACATAGGCAGGCAGGTATCAGCTGTTGAAAAAATCGAAACTACACTTAGACCTCTACTCAAGGTCATAGGTAAAACTAGAGGGGCTGTCGACTTCTTCCCTCAATCATAGTTAAACCAAGAGTTGGGGGGCAGGCACCACTAGCAAGCAAATCAAAATTACCAAAATGGCAGTCACTTGTAATAAAATTGTTTCAAAGTCTGTTTATGGCACTGTAAAGGCGTCCGCGCCGAGACGAGCTCAGTGATATGGGGTGGCCATGATCTGTCCACGCTGTACTTGACCACCTGCCGGCGCGGGCTCGACCTCGCGGAGCTCGTCACGCAGCCCGAGGCAGCCGTCCTCGGGCTGCGTGACGAGCTCCGGCACTATATTCGCCATCGACAGGACGGGCGCCAAAGACCGACTGAACTGTTTGTTGTTTCATGGCAGACATTGTATATTTTTTGTTAGGAAGTGCCCCCGCATCCGGAACTGGCATCCTGAACAGTTGCCGGTTCCACACTTCCTAACAAACAAGAGGCAAGAGGTAATAAAACAAGTATGAGTTTGCCTTCAAGTCCTGTAGAACCTTTGTAGACGAACAAAATCTATTGATAGATTTATGGGTACCTAAGTTTTGTTTCACAAAAAAAAACACGAAATTTAAGGCGATATTTTTAGTCTTGAATCTTGATTGCCGTCCTAATTTTTTTGTAACCGGAACGGACAGCCTTTTTGTTGTTACAAAATTCAATAAAAATGCGCCAGTCAAATGCGCGTTATAGGTAGCAAGTTGGTGCAGTAAATCAGTGATTATAGTGCGACACATGTGCGACAAGCTTTTCTGTTCCGGTGATTATCTTTGGAACTAAAAAAGTTTTCATACGACAGTCCATTTTGACCAAGTGGCTCCTCTGTCACGGCTGTCACCGGAACAGAAAAGCTAGTGAGCTAGTGGCACTGTACATGCTCTTTGCAGTAAATAGAAAATAAATAGATTCTACCTTCTAAACTCTAGGTAATGTTCGATCTCACGCTTGCGCTCACTAAGGGCGTTTGTGCACTACCTACACTGAATTTTACCGATCGAAAAAAACGGATGCTTGTATTTTAATAATTAAACATTTATGGGTGAGGCCGCCATTTTTTGCTGATATGGCGCAGAAGTATTGTGATGGTAGCGTAGAACTTCTACGCGTCGCACAGTGCAGGAATTTCGCAATCTAGCGGGATTTAATTCTCAACCACGTTTAACATATTTTTTTGACGATGAATGGCTGTGTTATGTTAAAATGTTATATATAATAAATAAATAAAGAGTAATATAATAATATTTTTTTATTTTTAATATTTCATCAAACACATAAAAATATAAAAATGATTTTTTTTAATATAAACATTATTTTTAGTGAATCCTATATTCTAATACTCCTACACGTCAACTGAGCCATCTAGTCACCAGATGAGTCATTTGACGTGGGTATGGAGAGCGAATTCAAAACTTCGGTCTCCAGCCGACCTTTTTTACCACACTTTTATTAGCTTCACTTGTAACTAAGTCACAATGTAAGAAAATCTTGGAAATCAATTTTAACCTACTTCTAATTGTCGTATTGATTTGAAACTTTGCAAGTCTATATGAATCCGATGACAATACAATAATTTGCTACCATCGAGCTGATCTGATGATGGAGTCAAGAGGTGGGCAATAGAACTCTTCAATGGCTGCTAGGAAACCCCTAGAGTTTAGGCTCATTTCTTTTGTTCTGATAAGACCTGTTCATTACACTTGATGGTGAGGGTCTGATGATGGAGCAGGGAGGAAGCCAGTGGCACTTCTTAATGACCACTAGGAAACCCCTCGAGTTAGGCCTCCGTTGTTTCGTTCTGATGAGACTTTTTAGTCGCACTTGGTGGTTAGGGTCTGATGATGGAGCAGGGAGGAAGTCAGTGACACTTCTTAATTACCAATAGGAAACACCTCGAGTTCTGGCTCATTTGTTTCGTTCTGATGAGACCTATTCGCTACACTTGGTGGTAATGGTCTGATGATGGAGCAGGAAGGAAGCCAGTAAGACTCCTTAATGACCAATAGGAAACCACTCGAGTTTGGGCTCATTTGTTTCGTGTTGATAAGACCTATTCGTTACACTTGGTGGTGAGGGTCTGATGATGGAGCTGGGAGAAAGCCAGTGAAACTCCTTAATGGCCTCAAGAAAACCCCTCGAGTTTGGGCTCATTTGGTGGTGAGGGTCTGATGATGGAGCTGGGAGAAAGCCAGTGAAACTCCTTAATGGCCTCAAGAAAACCCCTCGATTTTGGGCTCATTTGTTTCGTTCTGATGAGACATATTCGCTTCACTTGGTGGTGAGAGTCTGATGATGGAGCAGGGAGGAAGCCAGTGGCACTTCTTAATAACCACTAGGAAACCTCTCGAGTTTGGGCTCATTTGTTTCGTTCAGACGAGACCTATTCGCTACACTTGGTGGCGAGGGTCTGATAATGTGAAGATAGAGCTGGGAGGAAGCCAGTGGCACCCTTAATGACCACTACGAAACCTTTTGAGTTTGGGCGCATTTGTTTCGTTCTGATGAGACCTATTTGCTACACTTGGTGGCAAGGGACTGATGATGGAACAGGGAGAAAGCCAGTGGCACTCCTTAATGGCAAATAGGAAACCCTTTGAGTTCTGCCTCATTTGTTTCGTTCTGATGTGACCTATCCGCTACACTTGGTAGTAAGGGTCTGATGATGGAGCAGGGAGGAAGTCAGTGGCACTCCCTAATGACCACTACGAAACCCCTCGAGTTTGGGCTCATTTGTTTCGTTCTGATGAGACCTATTCGCTACACTTGGTGGTGAGGGTCTGATGATGGAGTAAGGAAAAAGTAAGGGTTCGGCTCGCGCATCTGGTAACTAATAGACTCCACTTGAATTTGTAAAACTAAATACATACAATCACGCCTTTGAGTTATAATGTTTACGGGGTGAGCAGACACATGAATGGACTGTGAAATCGATTATCAACCACCCATAGCTTGCCATTTATTAAACTAAAAAGTAAAAAATAAATATGTAGTTTAAAAAACTAAAAAACACACTTTTATAGGAACAGACTAAAAAGTACAAAATAACCGTCTATTCAGTAACTGAAATTAAAAAGCGTGGTGCGCCCTTTGCAAAGCATGCATTCAAGTACTTAATATTGACAACGCGCACCACGCTTTTCAATTTCAGTTACTGAATAGACGGTTATTTTGTACTTTTTAGTCTGTTCCTATAAAAGTGTGTTTTTTAGTTTTTTAAACTACATATTTATTTTTTCGTTGAGGAACATAACGTAAACTCGCTATATACGGATCTGATGATATCAGTAGCCTGTTAATTAGATCCTCGTTGGTATCGACTCGTGAGGTTTTCCGCGTGAAAAACTCTCTGTATCTTCGATTATCCTTGTTCCTGGCTTCTTGAGCTTCTTCGGATAATTGGCCAATAGGGAGAATACATGAAGTTATTACTTCTCTTCCGTGAAATAAAACTTTGTGAACACTAACGGGCATATTGTACCAAGAGTATTCTTGTAGGTACAAGTCTCTCGTATTTTTGATATATGTCTCGAATGCATTTAAATCGATAGCAAATCCAGAGCCTAGAGTTTCTAAAATGATATGGAATCTGTTTATAAGCTGAAAGTTAACACCAGTAATTTCAGCAGTTTGCGTTGTATTTCGGAAAAACCTTCTGGCGGTATTGCCGTCATTAGTATTTCCGGCTTGTTGAGTGGGCATGTCCACCAGTAAACCTAATTGATCTCTGAATTTTTTTTGTATGGTTTCCTTCCTAATTTTAACTTTCTCCTTATTGTCCTGGCCTCGAACTTGCCATACTTTTATATCAAGTCGATAGGCAATATGCAGTATACATTCCATAAACCGAATCCAGGAATGTAAAGGTGAAAGTCCAAAAGATAATGCAGTTTGATCAACAGGTTTCATCAATATAACAGCTGGCTTGTTCATCTCCGATGGTTTTGCTCCACATATGTAGCAGGTTTGCGAAGAAGAACTAACATCGGATAAAGCACTGCAAATTTTGCCATCTATCATAGTTAGTAAAAAACAGGCTTTATAAAAATATGATAGTTACTAGTTTTCACTTCGACAGGAGTCAGCAAATCAATCTCTTGCTGTATTGAATTTACTTCCTCTTTGGTTAATGCAGTAGTCTCTTTGGCAAAAGTAAGTTTAATTGGCCTGCAGTACCTCGTTGAAGAAGGAGTTTGATTTTGCCACAATATAACGTTTTTTTCTTCGGCATTTAAGGCCATACGGATAGGCACCATGCAGGAACTGAACAAATTATCATCTATTTGATCTGCTAACGTGAATTTTTGCTTGTACCTCTTTTGTTGTGCTCCATCACATCCCCACTTAATAAAAAGTGTCAGTTCTTTAGATCCAGATTTAAGGGTTTCCATTGAAATAAGCACTTCATTCAGAGCCAAACATAGGCGTCTGATTGTATGTTCCACTAAACTTTGGAGATTACATACAGCACTTGTTTCTGTTACAGTTTTTTGTAATGGGTAACACTGAGCTTTAGCTTCTTTTATCCGATCATATGAAGGTAATAATTTATTAGCTATCTTGTTGATTTTTTGTCGTATTATGTCATACTGATATGTTGATAAATTTGCATCAATTATCATACTCAGTGCTTCATCAGCTGATAAAGATACTGAGTCACTATGCATCCTCTCACGAGCTTTTTTTATCTCCGTACCTTTATTTGACGAACCCGTAGAAAGCTCCTTAACAATAGCAGCAGAGTCTCGTTTTCCCCCCTTTCGAAGATTAAATTCATTTGCAACAGCGATTTCTTCTGGGCTAGTAGAAACTACAAGATTTTCAATTTTTCTTTTTTTAGTTTTATCGCAACATTCCGAAAAAGGCTTTAATGGTCTACCACAGTTAGTAGAGTGTGAAGAAGATGGAATTTCTTGCATTATACTATACGGAAGCACAATTTTTGCATTCAACCAGTCAGCATTTTTTTTAAAAAACGTACGCGATGACGACCACTTAATGCCCATTTTTCTTCTATTCTCGCTATTAAAGCCCTTAAAAAATTTTTTATTTCTTTTATAGCAACTTCAGAAAACTGTATCAATTCGAAATGGTTGATAAAAAAAGCAAAAACAGCATCATAGCGGTTGTTCCCCGTCTTCAAACACCATATATCAAAAATTTGTTTTCTAGTAATTTCAATGGCCATCCTTAAACAGAAAAAAGTTCTATGAGTGTCGCAAAAAGGCGCAAAATCTGTAAATGCAACTTGATAGTTAAGACTTTTGACTACATTGTGATGTATTTTTTGCTGTGTAATATTGTGTAATAATTGACTTTTACCCTTATCGTAACTTAAAAATGTTAATGTTTTCGGTACTTTCTTTTTTATGTGACATGTGTGTATCCTAGTACTTTGCACATTCAATAACTAGTCTCAGACTTACCTTAAGCTATCCTGAACACAATAAACAACACAAAATACTTAAGTCTTAAAATGAATAATCGTATAAATAATGCACGCAAAGTAACAATTAGTTTTGTGTCAATGGAATGATTCGTTTTATTAACTACTTTCAACATTTTATTTTATGGATTTGAGACTACCCTCAAAAATATTAAGTACGTAATGATTGTCAGTAGGGTATAAGGCATAGACAAAAAAAGTTGTAGCTCGATTAGTTTAAGTTGACATTTTGAATTAAATCCCGCTAGATTGTGATTTTCCTGCACTGTGCGTCGGTGGCGTTTAGTGGCGTATAATAGTGACGAATAAATGTAAAGGTTCGCATACACATGCCACTATGTAATTATTTTTAAGAATCTTATATAAATATACCTAGTAATAAGTTTGTAGGTAGGTATATAAATGCACAAGGGAAACTCTCTGAATGAATAAAATAAACTTTATTTACTTCTTACTCTTAGTGGCAAGTCACTCGATACAATACACTACAGTCGTCACCAGGCGTTGGAATCACCCATAGAATCGGTCAAAACTTAGTGGCGGTAGCCCCGATACCCATTCATTGGCTATAATTAAGACCGCCATTTTGTTGGGGTGCCCCCATTGGCTAAAATTAAGGCTGTCACTTTTTTTCAAGAATTTCAAGATGACGTTTATTTAGTTTGTGTTTTTTACTCATTTCGGTTTTTCTAGTATTCTTTAGATGTTTTTCCACTTTTTCTCAGATATTTCTTTACAGAAATATGGATACATTATTCGAAGATGCCTTCGGTACACGTAAGTTAATCTATTTACGTAGTTTTATGTATAATTATTTATTACATTAACCTAAATTTGAGTTTTGTTGTTTTAGGTAATTCCAAGAGGCAACTTTGTATTTCTTAAAACTAACCAAAACAAAAGAAAATACAGTTCACAACTTAACCGGAGTAAAGAAGATTCGGTTTCCTCAGAAAGTTATGAAATTTATCAAAGGCTAAAGAGTCGCAATAGTTTTTACAAGTGCGTCATGCCTGGCACCACGGAGGCCTCTTTAACCAAAGTTAAACTGTGGGAAAACTCTGCTACCCTTCCACACCCATATGTGCTCATCCAGGAAAAGCTCCCTCCTGGCCTTGAACTTCCCAGATCATTATGGAGATCTTTAAATAGACTCCGTACTCAAGTTGGTCGAAGTAAAGACAACCTGTCCAGGTGGGGCTTCATCAGTAACACGGATCTCGCGTGCAGGTGTGGTTACACTCCACAGACCATGGCCCACCTCATTGATTGCTCTGCATGCCCGGACACTTGTACGCGTGAGGACGTCATGTTGGCTGCAGATAACGCTGTGAGAGTGGCACAGTTTTGGGCCAACAACATATGATTTTGTACTTGTCATTGACATGTTGAAGTAGAAGTTATGAATAAAAGGTAGGCAATGTTTGTCTTTGTTTATTCTTTTTATATGAAAGTAAGTAGGTAGGTATGTGTAATTAATTATTGATTAGTTTTGTTAAAAAACCTTCCTAATACCTTATTTCAATATACATTTAGAAGTGATATCATATGGTGATAATGATAAAGCACAGTAGATTACTTGGGATTCAAGTTAAATAATCAGTTGTCACATTTAACAAATTTCAATTTAGTGAAGTTGTTGATACCAAGTCAAGAGATAATAACAGTGTAAGTAATTCAATAACTTTGTCAAAACATTTAAAATGCCTTATCATCAAATTCATATTTCTGATTCTGACAAACAGAACAGAATTATAACAAATGTACCGGTGGGATAATATATGATTGTTGTCAGTACGAATGATGGTTTATTGTGATTGTCTTATGACTATGTTATAACTGTTACCTGCTACCTACTATCTTAGATCTTACTTAATAATATTATACTACCTCATCAGTCTATGTACGAAGCTTATCTACTTAATAACAGTTATTAACTATAAACATTGATTATCTATAACTTGTGCATAGCGGCACAACAAACAAAATGTGCTTTATACACACTACTCTTCTTGATTTTCAAACTTTTCAGTTCAACTATCAATTATTTGTTTATAAAATGTTATGGCAGATTATAGTAACAATATGTAGAATCTATACTAACCAATCTAATCTTTTCAGATAACTTGAGTCTCAACGAGGTTCGTGGAGTGCTGCGAAGATGCCCGTGTCTGCCTATTCTTGCGGTAATAAGTTATCAAATCAGAATTATGGTGCAAATTACTGCTGTTAGTTGCTATATTGATTACTTACTGCATTAAATGTTTAACTATTAGAATTAGGTTATTGCATCTTGCATTGAAAGTGATATTAACAGTAAATAATGAAATGGCAGACACTAAATAAAACTACTAGGAAAAATAGCATTAGCATTTGTGCGTAAAAAAATATTTGCAAGCCGTTTAATTTTTCTTGTAGCGTAAAGTAAAGTATTTATATTTCTTAGTTTATCTATAAAGTCAATTTAGTAAGTAATTTCATTACTCTCATTCTTTGTCTTGTATAAATCTCAACTTATACTTATGTACTTTGTATTTGATAAAATTATAATGTCGAGTAATAAATGCCTTCTTTCATCAAATGTGTTTTTTATTTGTGCAGAATTTAAAATAATATATTACTAGGGTTGTACCTACCAAAACGTCGATGATTTGCACAACTATCGATAACGAATCAAGGGTGTCGATAGTTCTGGCAGCACTATGTTGTCAAACTCTAATCGGGGTCCGTCATTCACTAACAAACGGCCGCTATAAGGCTTGATTCCTATCTGTACTAGTCTATATAATTTGTGGTCGTCACAAACACAAATTATATAGACTAGTACAGATAGGAATCAAGCCTTATAGCGGCCGTTTGTTAGTGAATGACGGACCCCGATTAGAGTTTGACAACATAGTGCTGCCAGTACTATCGACACCCTTGATTCGTTATCGATAGTTGTGCAAATCATCGACGTTTTGGTACAACCCTAGTAATATATTATTTTAATGCTCCAAATAAAAATAAATATGTAGTTTAAAAAACTAAAAAACACACTTTTAATAGGAACAGACTAAAAAGTACAAAATAACCGTCTATTCAGTAACTGAAATTGAAAAGCGTGGTGCGCGTTGTCAATATTAAGTACTTGAATGCATGCTTTGCAAAGGGGCGCACCACGCTTTTTAATTTCAGTTACTGAATAGACGGTTATTTTGTACTTTTTAGTCTGTTCCTATAAAAGTGTGGTTTTTTAGTTTTTTAAACTACATATTTATTTTTTACTTTTTAGTTTAATAAATGGCAAGCTATGGGTGGTTGATAATCGATTTCACAGTCCATTCATGTGTCTGCTCACCCCGTAAACATTATAACTCAAAGGCGTGATTGTATGTATTTAGTTTTACAAATTCAAGTGGAGTCTATTAGTTACCAGATGCGCGAGCCGAACCCTTACTTTTTCCTTACTCCATCATCAGACCCTCACCACCAAGTGTAGCGAATAGGTCTCATCAGAACGAAACAAATGAGCCCAAACTCGAGGGGTTTCGTAGTGGTCATTAGGGAGTGCCACTGACTTCCTCCCTGCTCCATCATCAGACCCTTACTACCAAGTGTAGCGGATAGGTCACATCAGAACGAAACAAATGAGGCAGAACTCCAAAGGGTTTCCTATTTGCCATTAAGGAGTGCCACTGGCTTTCTCCTGTTCCATCATCAGTCCCTTGCCACCAAGTGTAGCAAATAGGTCTCATCAGAACGAAACAAATGCGCCCAAACTCAAAAGGTTTCGTAGTGGTCATTAAGGGTGCCACTGGCTTCCTCCCAGCTCTATCTTCACATTATCAGACCCTCGCCACCAAGTGTAGCGAATAGGTCTCGTCTGAACGAAACAAATGAGCCCAAACTCGAGAGGTTTCCTAGTGGTTATTAAGAAGTGCCACTGGCTTCCTCCCTGCTCCATCATCAGACTCTCACCACCAAGTGAAGCGAATAGGTCTCATCAGAACGAAACAAATGAGCCCAAAATCGAGGGGTTTTCTTGAGGCCATTAAGGAGTTTCACTGGCTTTCTCCAGCTCCATCATCAGACCCTCACCACCAAATGAGCCCAAACTCGAGGGGTTTTCTTGAGGCCATTAAGGAGTTTCACTGCTTTCTCCCAGCTCCATCATCAGACCCTCACCACCAAGTGTAACGAATAGGTCTTATCAACACGAAACAAATGAGCCCAAACTCGAGTGGTTTCCTATTGGTCATTAAGGAGTCTTACTGGCTTCCTTCCTGCTCCATCATCAGACCATTACCAAGTGTAGCGAATAGGTCTCATCAGAACGAAACAAATGAGCCAGAACTCGAGGTGTTTCCTATTGGTAATTAAGAAGTGTCACTGACTTCCTCCCTGCTCCATCATCAGACCCTAACCACCAAGTGCGACTAAAAAGTCTCATCAGAACGAAACAACGGAGGCCTAACTCGAGGGGTTTCCTAGTGGTCATTAAGAAGTGCCACTGGGCTTCCTCCCTGCTCCATCATCAGACCCTCACTATCAAGTGTAATGAACAGGTCTTATCAGAACAAAAGAAATGAGCCTAAACTCTAGGGGTTTCCTAGCAGCCATTGAAGAGTTCTATTGCCCCACCTCTTGACTCCATCATCAGATCAGCTCGATGGTAGCAAATTATTGTATTGTCATCGGATTCATATAGACTTGCAAAGTTTCAATCAATACGACAATTAGAAGTAGGTTAAAATTGATTTCCAAGATTTTCTTACATTGTGACTTAGTTACAAGTGAAGCTAATAAAAGTGTGGTAAAAACACATTTGATGAAAGAAGTCATTTATTACTTGAAATTACAATTTTATTAAATACAAAGTACATAAGTATAAGTTGAGATTTATACAAGACAAAGAATGAGAGTAATGAAATTACTTACTAAATTAACTAAGAAATATAAATACTTTATCAGCCACAAGAAAAATTAAACTGCTTGCAAATATTTATTACGCACAAATGCTAATGCTATTTTTCCTAGTAGTTTTATTTAGTATCTGCCATTTCATTATTTACTGTTAATATCACTTTCAATACAAGACGCAATAACCTAATTCTAATAGTTAAACATTTAATTCAGTAAGTAATCAATATAGCAACTAACAGCAGTAATTTGCACCATAATTCTGATTTGATAACTGATTACCGCAAGAATAGGCAGACACGGGGCATCTTCGCAGCACTCCACGAACCTCGTTGAGACTCAAGTTATCTGAAAAGATTAGATTTGGTTAGTATAGATTCTACATATTGTTACTATAATCTGCCAAAACATTTTATAAACAAATAAGTGATAGTTGAACTGAAAAGTTTGTAAATCAAGAAAGAGTAGTGTGTATATTTCATATTTCATATAAAGCACATTTTGTTTGTTGTGCCGCTATGCACAAGTTATAGATAATCAATGTTTATAGTTAATAACTGTTATTAAGTAGATAAGCTTTGTACATAGACTGATGAGAGGTAGTATATATAATTAAGTAAGATCTAAGTTAGTAGGTAGCAGCAACAGTTATAACATAGTCATAAGACAATCACAATAAACCATCATTCGTACCGACAACAATCATATATTATCCCACGGTACACTTGTTATAATTCTGTTCTGTTTGTCAGAATCAGAAATATGAATTTGATGATAAGGCATTTTAAATGTTTTGATAAAGTTATTGAATTACTTACACTATTATTTTCTCTTGACTTGGTATTAACAACTTCACTAAATTGAAACTTGTTAAATGTGACAACTGATTATTTAAATTTAATCCCAAGTAATCTACTGTGCTTTATCATATGATATTACCATATGATATCACTTCTAAATGTATATTGAAGTAAGGTATTAGGAAGGTTTTTTTTTTAACAAAACTAATCAATAATTAATTACACATACCTACTTACATTCATATAAAAAAATAAACAAACATTACCTACCTTTCATTCATAACTTCTTCTTCAACATGTCAATGACAAGTACAAAATCATATGTTGTTGGCCCAAAACTGTGCCACTCTCACCGCATTATCTGCAGCCAACATGAAGTCCTCACGCGTGCAGGTGTCCGGGCATGCAGAGCAATCAATGAGGTGGGCCATGGTCTGTGGAGTGTAACCACACCTGCACGCGAGATCCGTGTCACTGGTGAAGCCCCACCTGGACAGGTTGTCTTTACTTCGACCAACTTGGGTACGGAGTCTATTTAAAGATCTCCATAATTATCTAGGAAGTCTAAGGCCAGGAGGGAGCTTCTCCTGGACGAGCACATATGGGTGTGGAAGGGTAGCAGAGTTTTCCCACAGTTTAACTTTGGTTAAAGAGGCCTCCGTGGTGCCAGGCATGACTAGGGTTACCAGATGAAAAAAACAAAAGTCCTGAGAATAGGCCTGATTTCCATTGAAAAAGCCTGAGTTTAAGAGCGCGGGGGGGGGGGGGGGGAGGGGTGCAATAAATCAATAATTAAAGTAAAAACCTTACTTAAAAAGTTATGTCCGTACATTACTTTTTAATTATCTACTAAGATAAGTTAGTACTTATTAATTAATTATTACCAAAGGAAGTAAGTTTGTTCTAAAAGATCTATAAAGATCTTTTAATCTTAGCATTTATTTTACTATTTCTTTTGTATTTTATTGGAAATTCTAAAAATCCTGAGATTTCATGAGTTTTGCAAAATCCGGCCGCAATCCTGAGATGAGTCCAAAAATCCTGAGATCTCAGGCCAAATCCTGAGATATGGTAACCCTAGGCATGACGCACTTGTAAAAACTATTGCGACTCTTTAGCCTTTGATAAATTTTCATAACTTTCTGAGAAACCGAATCTTCTTTACTCCGGTTAAGTTGTGAACTGTATTTTCTTTTGTTTTGGTTAGTTTTAAGAAATACAAAGTTGCCTCTTGGAATTACCTAAAACAACAAAACTCAAATTTAGGTTAATGTAATAAATAATTTTTACATAAAACTACGTAAATAGATTTACTTACGTGTACCGAAGGCATCTTCGAAAATTGTATCCATATTTCTGTAAAGAAATATCTGAGAAAAAGTGGAAAAACATCTAAAGAATACTAGAAAACCGAAATGAGTAAAAACTAAATAAACGTCATCTTGAAATTCTTGAAAAAAGTGACAGCCTTAATTTTAGCCAATGGGGGCACCCCAACAAAATGGCGGTCTTAATTATAGCCAATGAATGGGTATCGGGGCTACCGGCCACTAAGTTTTGACCTATTCTATGGGTGATTCCAACGCCTGGGGCCTATTGCATAATTAGACCTAATAATAATAGTGAATAATACAAGTTACTAGTTAACAAGTTACTAGTTGCGTTATTTCGTGTTGCATAGTTATTTTGTGTTTTCGCTAATAATATTAGAAAATTGTGTTGCATGAATTACTAATATTATCATGAAAGTTACAAGCGAATTCATCATTATTTACAAGTACTCATATTTTTTGTTGCATAATTAATTTATACTATCTTGTAATAAGAGTACTAATATTATAAGCAAAACATACAAAATTACAAGTATACAAGTTGGCTGAGTGAGTCAAACCTTTGCACATCTGTAGCCTTTGCAATAAAAAAAAAATCTTGGCGGGAACAGAAACGTTAAACTTTTTCCGAAAGTATAATTTATTTGTTTATTTATAACACGCGGAAAATGGTTGGTAAGAGAGAAGAGCAAAGAAAATTAAAAATGTGCATTTTATTATTTATTTAATTCTTAATGCACAATTGTACAATGGCGGACTTAATGCCTTAGGCATTCTCTACCAGTCAACCTTAGGGTGATGTGGAGACTTTTATGTGGTTGGGTGCACAACCAGGGTTATTTTAATTTAAAATAATAAAAAAAAAATATTATATAGCTACATATATAAAACAAAAACAAAAATCAAAGAAAATAAATTTTAATGATCATCATTAAATGATGATTCTCCTTCTGAGGAGATCTTCTGTAAAATTTACACTGTTGCCTTGTTTGTAGGAGCAATTCATCTTCTTCATCTGCTGATAATTCAATCAACTGTAGATACATTTTCGATCAACGTTTACTACCTACAACGAAAACTACAACAAATACTTTAATAATATGGTGCCCCTTAGGTGCGTAGAAATAATTACAAGTTTCTTCGAATAATTTGTATTTTAAGCTTCATATTGCAACAGAAACTAGTAAAATTCACTAATTATATTAGTTATTAGTACTGATATTTTGCCACTTGTAGTTTATTACTGCTACTTTATTATGCAACAGAAATATACAAGTTATAGGTTGAATTTACTTATATTATTAGCTTGTACTTAGATACTTGTATAATTGTATCTTGTACTTTATTATGCAACATAAAAGTACAAGTTACAACCAAAACCACTAATAGTATTAGCTTGTACTTTGTTATGCAATAGGCCCCTGGTCACAAAATAAGATGCCCGTTTTGACACATGCTAAAGTGACGTGATTAGGCATGTAACCATACGAGTCTGTGATCGATTCTCGCGATTAATCGATTAAGGTTCTGAGTAACTAATCGATTATAGTAGGTTTGCAACTTATGTGGATTAAGACTAAAGTTATTATTATAAAATGTTAAACTTACTATATAGGTACTTATACTTTCAATAAACATATTATTAAAGTATAAATTGACCTTTTATGTTATATAAACTTGAATCGAATCCACTTAAATTGCATAATTTATATAAGAGCGAACGCGCACTTGTGATTTTTAATCGGGCGATAGTTTGGTCGTTCTCGGATTCAGTATAGAGTTATATAACAGTGGCAATTGTCAGTGCGCTTAAACTATCGACCGATCAAATAATCGAAAATGACTGGCCGATAGTTGTACGATCAAACTATCGTACAACTATCGGCCGGGCGGTAATGTGCATGAAGGAATGAGCGCGCGCCCGGATCCAACTAAACTATCGACCAACTATCGGTCGACTAAAAATCACAAGTGCTCGCAAGTTCTCAAAACCAAACTATCGGCCGACAGTTTGATCACGATCGTCTTACGATTCCTACTTAACTATCGCTAAAAATCACAAGTCGCGTTGGCTCTAAAAGTGCAAGTATTTTAACTACAGCTCACATCACAGCATAGACATGGTCATAGAGTAGCTACATTACCTATTATAGCGGCCTGTACACGTTGGCCCAACCATTGGCCAATACGTTGTATATTAACACTTCTGGAAGAACCTTTTTAAACGTCTTGTTCGTTCAAAAGTGTCCAACGTGTACAGGCCGCTTATGGTGAACGCACGCTTGTCCGATGCGAACGCTTCGAACAAGCCGAACGAAACGTGTTTTAAGAAATCTCTGGAAAGGTGAACGTGACGATTCGACATGGTGAGGTGTGCAAGGTGGTCTAGGTTATATCTAAAGATTTTCATTCGTTTCGTTCGAAACGTTCTTCTTGGATAAGTGTGCGTTTACCTAGAAACCGTTTTATCGAAATCATTGTTGCCAATTCATTATTTCACTAATGCTTTAAGCGCCAATCTAGTTTTCACACAAAAAAGATCAATTTTACATATTAATCTATTAAAGTGGTTATAACGATTATTTGGATAAAATTGAATGAAGCTGGAGAAATCCTGCAAGCAACGGTTACAACACTAGTATTTAAAAAAATAAAGACTGAGAACGTAACTGTTTTTCGAGACGTTTCGTAGTTAATCGAATCTGCGTTTACTTTAGAATAAACGCATAAATAATACGCGGAATACACTTTGCCTTAATTTATGATGCGTTAAAAAATGTAACATATTATTTTCATACACCTTTGATAAGTAATCAGCATATATTTGATTTTTTTATTTTCGTAACAAGTTACATTCTAGGGTCATTACCATGTGTCAAAACGGGCATCTTAATTTGTGACGACTGTAGTAAAGAATACAACGGTCACAAGCGCACGCCTTCGCGCCCGCACCGCACCGCCACGTCTCTCCGCCACTCGCCGCGCATGCCGCCATCGCGCCGCCTAGCCACTCACTGCCCACCACGGCATGTGTGTGTAGTTTTGAAACTAGACCGAAAAAAACAAAATAAATCACCGATGCCTCCGCTATGCATCCGCTGTCTGTGTGTGGTGAGGTGACTTTAGGAGATAAACGCGAGGGTCCATAGGAAAAGAGGAAACAACGCGGGCGTATGTACGTACCTATCTGCGGGCGAACGGCTATTACCTATTATAAGACAAACTTAAAAGGTTTATTAATATTAGTTGTTATTAGACACTTAATAGCATGATATTCATGCCTACTGATATGATTTACTTAATAATGTTTTTGTTGTCACTGTATTTTCTATAAACATTTATTCTCTATAACATTTAGTATGAAAAAACGAGTGGATACTCACCTTTATTTTAGTGGTGTAGAGGAGGTGACGGATATCTGCGCTACCGTGGCGTTAAAGTAAGAAAATGGTGGCGAATTTCTACTTCTACGCCATCGTTGCGTTGAGAAAACGATTCATATCTCTGTAAATAACGTACGATTTGAGTGGCATTCTAGCTCCAAACATGGCTTTCACTTCTACTTACATGGTGCACTGATAGGTTTTATTGTAACAGATAAACTTAATTTTTAGCATGCAAAAGTCACCTCTCGAAAAAAATGTGTACACAATCCGAATCCGACGTTCACATTACTAGTCTATATTTGTCTATATAATGAGGAATTTTCCAAAAGGTATCGTAAGCTTATTTCAAATAGGTGCAAGAGATGGCGCTAGCGAAACTTTTATTTTTTTTTAATAACAATACAGTGACACAAGCTTTTCTGTTCCGGTGACAGCCATGACAAAGCGCAGAGGAGCCACTTGCAATACGAAATTAGCTGTCAAAATGAACTGTCGTATGAAAACTGTTTTAGTTTCAAAGATAATCACCGGAACAGAAAAGCTTGTTGCACTATACCTTGGACGTTTGTCAGCCTACGCGAAACAAAATAAAAAATTTAAATGTAAATAAATATGTAAATAATCTTGTTATATAAGGTTTTATTTCTAAATTACTACTTTTAGGAAATGACTTAAAGTTCAACCGTAGGTTTTTATCCATACTTCGCTAATTTTGTTGTACAGTCGCCAGCACGTCAGGTTACTACAAACTGTCAAATTTCTTTAAATAAAGTTCAACCTTATGTCCAACAGATAGAGTTCAGTTTCAATTAATAAATTTTGACATTTTGTAGTAACCTGACGTGCTGGCGACCGTACCTATAAAAATGTACAATAACTGTCATGTTGAAAAGTTTGTTCAAGTTTGTTTTTGCATCTAGAGAATGAAAATTCAGTACATAGGTACTAACTTCTTAATTAATTTGAGCTATTAATTTCAACTTTTTCATGAAAATGCCACGTTTTCCACATTTTCTTTTCTTTCTGGCATTAACAGTTATTAAAAATTAAAATATAATCAAAATCAGGTAAAATAAGAAAAAAACGATAACTCATTAATATATATTATAATACGCAACAAAATTCGTGAAACAATACATTCAACTTTCCCGTAAACTGGGGAACGCAAAAAAACATACCATAAAGTGTGCCAATCTTTTCTGTTCCGGTGATTCTCTTTGGAACTAAAACAGTTTTCATACGACAGTCCATTCTGACAGGTAATTTCGTATTGCAAGTGGCTCCTCTGTCACGACTGTCACCGCAACAGAAAAGCTTGTGGCACTATACAAGAAAATTAAGAAAAAAAAGAAAAGTGGTCGCAGCGACATCTATTGAGCATTATAGAACCTACTGGAAAACTTCTCATTTGTGGTTCACATGTCTACTATCAAAAAAATGGCCACCATCGAGCCGCTGTCCTTTATCCATTTATTATAGAAACTCAGTGTTGCCACCTCCCGATACAAAACTTCCTGAACCGAAACCTTCATAGACATATAAAATATCGGTGGCGTTGACAAAGTGGCGTAGAATGGGCGATTTTCTGAAAGCTCGGTCACTAGATGGCGCTGTCCCACCTATGCAGTTAGAAGGAACGGTGTTCGCGCCGCGCTGGCGAGCAGTCAGTTGTCATTGTCAAGGTCACGAGACAATGCGCTCGGGCCGCGTGTAGTGTAGGATTCATTCCCAGTACGCCGTACGCCGCCGTGAGGCAAGGTTGTGTGTTTCTGTAGCGACGTGCCGCGCCAGTTACCTACCCGTATGTGACCGAGATCTCGAGCGTTTGCACCTAGGAGCGCCCGGTCGGGGTACGGACTTGTGACCCGTGTGTGTTCGCTTTGAAAAGCGCCGGGAAGTTTTAGCTGTCTATTAGGGCATTGTGTAGTTATAAGAGTGATAGCTATAAGGGTTTCCCATCGGGGGTCAGGTGAAGATCTTTGCCAGGCGCGCGCGCGCCGGCGAGACAGCGACCAGCCCCCCTGGATTACGGACACTATCTTCTAGTAAGGTAGGCCTAGCTTAAGTAACTTAATTTTGCATGAGAAACCTTCGTTTCAATAAACTGTGGAACACAGTAGATGATCATCACAATTTGTGCGTGATCATATTTTTGGTAGCAGAGCGTAGTTAGTTAGCGTACCTAGAAATACCTAAAAAGCGTACCTAAAAATAATTTTTTTTTTTTGTTGAAATCTCGAGGGTATTCCGAGACGATTTGAAGTACTAAGAAATTGTTCTAGTAAATTCTCGAAGCGAATGTTTCTCACTTGGTGGATCCGATAATAGATAGACACTTATATAATTGTGGTCACATACTAGTGATTTGATACGAGTTTACTCGCCTAGATGTGTATATTTTTTTTTGTGTGTCCGGATTTATTTGACGAATAGTTTCGTTCGAAAGTGTTGTTTATTAGTACCACATACTAGTGTTTGTTCCGAGTCCGCTTGCCTAGTTAAAAAAGTGGAACTAGTTTTAATTATTAGTAGTATTAAATTACGAGTATTATTATTAAAAATAGTTTTGTTTTTGTTTGTTGATAACGGTTTAGTAGTTGATTTGCGAGGTTGACTTGGCCGTGCCGTGTATGCCATACCGTTAATCCTATACGTTTTGTTTATACCGTTATATTGTTAGCCCTTGAAATTGGTAAGTTGCTAATAATTTATGAAAATAGTAGGGTCCGTGTATGTCGTCCGAATTTTAATTGTGTTTTATATTATCGTGACGCGACCTATTTCTATTGTTATTTTTTGTTGATGTTTACCACTTTTATAATTCTTTGTTTGCTTTGTTTATTAAACGGAGTATAAATGGCTCCTACGAATCCGCTCGCCGTATCCAGGGCTGGCATCCAAGGAGTTTTGCGTTGGCTTGCTTGTGCGGTCACATTAATAGACCGAGCCGACCGGGTAGGCGCGTTGCTAGCTCGGTATGGCGGGCTGGCAGCTCGGCTGCAAGACCTGGAGCGCCACGCCATGGAGTGTCGCGCGTATTACTTGGAAAACCCCCCAGCTGATGATGCCGTGTCGGAACAGCTGGAGCAGGATGTAGCCCAGGCCTATGAGCTGGCTGACCAGTTCACGGAGGCGGCTGAGAGGGCCCTGGCTGTTCGGAAGGGGGAGCCGGTTTTGAGCGGGGAGGTCAAACCTACCCCGACGGCGTTGCTAGGCCGATTGCCTACTTTGGAGATTCCCACTTTTAATGGGGATCTGTCAGCCTGGATGGGCTTCATTAACCTGTTTGACAGCTTAGTGGATTCACGACGGGACTTATCCCCTAGTGAGAAGTTGGCCTATTTGCGCTCCTCCCTGCGAGGAGAGGCCAGCGCGGTAATCCAGCACCTGCTCATCAGCGACGACAACTACCAGGTGGCTCGCCAGCTTCTGGTTGGCAGGTACCAGAATGTCCGGTTACTGGCGGACACCCACGTGGCCACGATTTTGGCCCTCCCGCGAATCACGCGGGTACACCTGTTACGGAGGGAGTTGCTGAACCCGCTACTGTCAGCGGTCAACTCCCTAAGGCGATTGGACCTGCCGGTGGATCAGTGGTCTTTTATACTGCTGCACATAGTCCTCGCCAAATTGCCCGCTGAAATGAAGGGGCGTTTCGAGCAGAGGTACGGAGGCGACAGCGCCTCGTATCTCCCGCCCTTCGCGGACCTCCTTCGTTTTTTGGAGGACGAATGTAGGGTGACGGACCACCTGGAGCCCGCCCCGGTTCCAGGTGTTGGTCGTATGGTGGCGGCGAGAGAACAGCCCCGTCGCCCGACCAATCGCTATGCTGCCTTCCAGCAGGCCCCTCCCCCCGCACCGAGTGAGCGGTGCAGGTATTGCAGGGGAGATAGGCACGTGGTGCACGAATGTGCCAAATTTAGAGGCCTCCGCCCAGAGGGACGGAGGGCCGTTGCTAGACAGCGCCAATGGTGCTATAGGTGTTTGGGGGGACACATGCAGTCGGCGTGTCCCCAGACCGAGGATTGTCGTCTTTGCGGAGGGAGGCATCACCCCCTCCTTTGTTTGGACCGCAAGGACGCCGGGAGCGACCGGGGTTCGAATTCCTCGCGCACGGGCGGGGGCCCGGCAGCCCGGAACCGGTCCCCTAGAGATTCGGCGGGGCTTAGCCCCCCCGTTCAGTCCCCCCCGGAGAGGGGGAACTATAGGAGAGACGCCCCCGCCACGGGCGGGGGTAGGGGGGTACCACAAGAGTACGCCACGGTGGCGATGGGCACGGGCCCTATTTGCTACTCCCCCCCCCTAATGGAGAGGCCTCGATTGGGGTACTATGTACCGAGGCACGCCCCACACGGGTATTACCCTGCACCTAGGAGTGCTGTTGGTCGGGGCCAGTATGTACCCGATTGGGACCCGCTCGCCCGGTACGAGCGTCCCACATTTGGCGCGCCGACTCAGGCGCGAGGGGGACAAGTACCCCCCCAAAATTTTTAATGGCGCCCCTGTCGGACCCAACCACCCCTCCGGAGCTTGTGCTGTTGCCAACAGCCTCCGTTAATGTTTGGGGACCTAAGGGCAATGTTGTAACGGTGCGTGCCCTTTTGGACTCAGGTGCCCAGGGGTGCATAATGTCCAGGTGGCTTGTCCGACAGCTGGGTCTTTTGCTTGTGCCGCATCACGAAGCGGTACGGGGGGTGGGAGACTCGCGGATCCCTGATCCGATTGGTCGAGTTGAGTTCTCCTTCTCCCCCCACTTCACGCCAAGGCCGAAGATCGGCGCTTCGGCGATAGTTTTTGATAAGGTGGTTGGACCACTCCCGCGAGTGCGAGTGCCGCCATCCACGATTGAGCTGACGTCTGGACTGGCTTTGGCTGATCCTTCCTTCCACCGACCGGGCCCAATACACTTGTTGATTGGTGCGGATGTCCTCGGTCGTGTACTGTGTGGAAGCAAGCGAGTTTTGCAGACAGCCGATCTTGTCGCCTTGTCCTCGTCGCTGGGTCATGTGGTGATGGGAAAGGTACCACAGACACCAGAGACCCCGTCGGTAGACCGCCAGACCATTGTCGGTTCTACTTTGTCCGACGTTCTCCAAAAGTTTTGGGAGGTGGAGGAACCTCCCACTGCCAAGCGGTTGGATCCGTTAGCCGAGGAGTGCGAATTGTTCTACCAGAACAACACTGGGCGCCTCCTCTCGGGTCGCTTGATTACCCGCTTGCCCTTTTTGGCGGTTCGCCCTCCTTTAGGGAGCTCCCGACCGATGGCCGAGAAGAGATTGTTGTCCATGGAGCGTAGGATGGCCAGGGATCCCGCATTCAAGGAGAAGTATATAGACTTCATGCGGGAGTATTTGGACCTTGGGCACATGTCCATCTCGCAGCTGGACTGGCGTAATGTGGAACATTACTTCCTGCCACACCACGCTGTTTTGAAGACTTCCAATGGGAAGATCCGCGTGGTCTTTGATGGTTCAGCGCCCACGTCAACCGGAGTGTCGTTGAATCAGTGTCTGCATGCGGGGCCGAAGTTGCATCACGATGTCTGTGATGTTTTGACCAACTTCCGCCGGCACGCTGTCGTCTTTGTGGCCGATATCCGCATGATGTTCAGACAGACCGTGATTCACCCGGAGGATAGACGATACCAGCTCATCCTTTGGCGTGAGGATCCCCAGGATCCGATGTTGGCTTACGAGCTGAACACCAACACTTATGGTTTGCGGTCGAGCCCCTTTGTGGCGATCCGTTCGTTTTTGGAGCTCGCAGAGCGCGAACGGCTACGATATCCCCGGGCATCTGCTCTTATTGAGGGGGGGGCCTTATTTGTCGACGATATCTGCACGGGGGCCTCGAGCTTAGATGAGGCTCTCGTCTTACGTGATGAGCTGATTGCGCTCTTGAGGGCTGGTGGCTATGAGTTGCGGAAGTGGCTGTCTAACTCACCGGACCTATTGGCAGATTTGCCTAAGGACCACCAGCAAGAGCCGCTCCTCTTTGAAAATCCGGAGACTCCAGACATGCTGTCTGTTTTGGGAGTCCAGTATCGACCAGTCCCGGATTTGTTCACATATAGATTGGAACTGCCAGACCCAAAGGTCTGGACTAAACGCACGGTGCTGTCTACTGTAGCCCGTACCTTTGATCCGAACGGTTGGCTCAGCCCTGTAGTGTTTTCGATGAAGTGCTTCCTACAGGAGCTCTGGACTGCGGAATTGTCATGGGATGAGCCCCTCTCTGGTAGCCTCCTACGAGAGTGGGTGAGGTTCGTGTCATCCCTACCCGACGTCAATCGGGTTTGTATACCGAGGCAAATGCTGCCTTCGGGAAAGTTTAAAGCCTCCTTGCACGGCTTTTGTGACGCGTCCGAAAGCGGATACGCGGCAGCCGTTTACATCCGAACGGTGGATGCAGCAGGCGTTGTCGCCGTGGGGTGCCACGCCAGACAACCTTCCCGTGGTGCACCCTGAGCACCGCCGCGGTAGTTTACTGCGGCGGTGGCTGATAGTCTGGCAAAGGGGATCTGGGACCTTACCCCTGTAACAAAGAGGTTCAACCTATGAAATGGCGAGTAATGAATCAGTATTACCCCAGGAGGGTACCGGCCGCTCAGCGGCAGGAGAATCCCTCCCCGCGGCATCAGTCGCGGGCAGCCCCACCGTTTCTGGGGGGGGCAATTACCGCCTAGTGGACAGCGCACAGGGTCCGTTCCAAAACAGTGCCAATGACGACGCAATCAGTGAGTGTTCGAGTTCTCACGAGAGTCGGATGCGCCCAGCTACTAGGTCTATGGCAGCAGGGCCTAGCTCTGGCGTAAGCGAGGAAATTCATACCTGCCTATTGGACAGTGCACAGGGTCCGGGGATAAACAGTGCTCCAACTGACTCCATCTACTTTGAGGATGGAGAATTGTCCTCTGATGCAGAGTATTATAGATCGAGGTCTTCTTCTCCGGTCACCATAGAGAAAAGGGAGGCTCCAAAGGCCCAAAGGAAGCGTCCAGGAGAGGGGACACTTAGTGACTTAGCAGGCTCTGATGAGAGCGACCCGCCCCTTGCGGCCGTAAGTAAGGCAGGTGCTTTGGAGTCCGATAGAGGAAGAGGCAGAGGCAGGGGAATAAAGTCAGCAAGTCGATCAGGTTCAGGCAGCCATTTCGGTGCCAGCATTTTGCGAAAGGCGAATATGCCTGAGACACGAGAGGCGCATGAACATGCGGAAATGATGAGGAAGGAAGCCCAAAAAGAGGCTAAGCGAGAAGAAAAAGAAGAAAAGCAGAAAAACAAAAAGAAAGGGAAGGGAAAGGATAAAAACAAAAATAAAAGTCAGGAGAGTCCAATGAGTATGCCGGGCCAGATGGGCCCGCCGGCCGCCCCTCACCCGGAAAGGGAAAGAGAACCCTCCGTCGACTCGTGTAGGTCATCGGCTTCGATGCGATCTTCGATAGCTATTAGTGACGAGGTGGAACGTCACACGAAAAGGCTACTAGACGTGGTAAGTCTGTCGGGGAATATGAAGCGGGAGTATAAGGCTACTATCACGGAGGCCAGCGGTAAAATCAGGGAGGTGGTCAGGGAGTTAGTAGGTCTCTCGCCTTCAGAAGACGTACGCCGTCTACAGGCAGACAATAAAAGACTGCAGGAGCAGATGAACCATCTGCTAGAGGAGCACCGGGCCTTGAAGCGGGCATATAAGGACAGATGCCAGAGAGATGCACAGCGCAGAAGAGAGGAGACTCATGAAAGCCCACCTTCCCAGACAGTGGCCTTACCGGTACTTACTCCTGGGGCTTCGAACCTGGATATTCAGGAGATGTTCTCGATAATGGAGAGAAATCTTACGGTCACCTTCGGCAACATGTTGAACGCCCGCATAGAGGGCATTGAACGTCGTCTGCCTCCGGCACCAATAATACGTCCACCGTTGGCGTCAGACAAAAAGAGAGGAACCACTCAACCCAGGCAACAGGTCGATTCAGATGCTCTATCGAGCTCCACCCCATCTTCTGTTCCTGCAGAGCAACAGGCATTGGGTCACACCTCATACGCCAATATAGCTGCGAGGGAGAACCCGTGGATCGGTGTCGGCAAAAACGGTCGCCCATCAAAGCCGGCCGCCGGCGCCGGCACCGCTGCCGGACAATCTACATTGGCCGGTACCAACGAGGCCCCCAGGACGACAAAGCGGCAGCCCTCAAAACCAGCAGGACCAAAGAAAATGAAACTTACCACCCCCAAGACTGCGGCGGTGGTGTTAGCGATCTCCTCAGAGCAAGCAGAAAAGGGAGCGACGTACGCGGACGCTATAGCCAAGGCAAAGAGGGCAATAAGTATCCAAGAATTGGGCATAGAAGAGATGAAAGTCCGAGTCTCTGTCACCGGTACGCGCGTGTTCGAGATTCCCGGCGCCGACAGCGGGAAAAAGGCGGACCTGCTGGCCGCAAAGTTGAGGGAAACTCTGGGAGAGTCCGCTAAGATTATGAGGCCTGTTAAGAATGCTGACCTGCGAGTATCGGGACTAGATGACTCGGTCACCAAAGATGAGCTTGGAGCCGCGGTCGTTGCGAAGGGGGGCTGTCCGGTGGAACAAGTCCGCGTCGGAAGTATCCGAGTAAGCCCGCGAGGATTGGGTTCTGTATTGGTGAAGTGCCCTGTGGGCGCAGCAAAAATACTCATAGAGACGGGTCGCCTTCGTGTAGGATGGGTATCGGCGTCGGTCCGAGCATTGGAGCCTCTCCCGCTCCGGTGCTACAGGTGCATGGTGACAGGGCACACTCGAACTCTGTGTTCATGCGAAACGGACCGAAGCGACACATGTTTCCGGTGCGGAGCCAGGGGCCACAAATCGGTGGATTGCAAAGGCGAGCTAAACTGTGCTGTGTGCAAGTCAGCCAAGCTGCCGGCCAATCACTTCATGGGTGGGAGCAAATGCCGCCCTCCTCCAGTGAGAGCGAGGCAGCCTACTAAGCCTAGGGCGCAACCGCTAGAGACGGAGAGTGATCCCGCTCTAATGGGGGGAGTTGAGGATGGTCATATGTCGAGTTAATGGAAAGACACCTTAACGTCCTCCAAGGAAACCTGAACCACTCCGCTGCAGCGCAGGATCTCCTTCTGCAATATGCAGCGGAGTCGGGGACACACATTGCTGTAATGGCGGAACCATATTGCGTTCCTCAGCGCCCTAATTGGGCGAGTGCTGCTGACAGTTCTGTCATGATCATGGCCCCATATTCGGCCGCTTGCTCCCCTCCCCTCTTGGTTAAAGAGAGGGGACCGGGCTATGTAGCGGCCACCTGGGGAGAGGTAACACTGGTCGGTGTCTACTTCTCCCCTAACAGGGGTGTTACTGAATTCACTCGGTGGCTCGACAGTCTGAGAGGGGTGGTGGGGCGTCTAGCACCAGCCCATATGCTGGTTTTGGGTGACTTCAACGCCCACCACACCTCCTGGGGCGAACGTAGGGACACCATAAGGGGTGAGGCAGTGGTCAACTGGGCAGTATCAGCGGGGCTAGTTCTTTGCAATGTGGGGAGGGAGTTCACATGTGTCAGGGGGGACGGTGGGTCCATAGTAGACCTGACTTTTGCGACCCCAGCTCTGGCACCACGTGTGAGGGACTGGCATGTTCTCAAAGACGTCGTGACACTGTCAGATCACGACCACATTGACTTTAAGGTTATGCCAGCCACGGGAGGAACTGTCGCTCCTCGCCCTGGACGCACACAATCATGTTTCCCGCGCTGGGCAGTCACCAAGCTGAATCGTGACCTGGCTCAGGAGGCGGCCTTGGTGCAGGCGTGGAATATGGGGGATGGTCACCTGGAGGCCATGAATGTAGAGGAGAGGGCAGGATGCATAACTGCCTCGATGACAGAGGTTTGCAATGCTTCCATGCCACGCGCAAAGGCCTGCCCGCCCAAAAGGTGCGTGTACTGGTGGACGGAGGAGTTGTCTTCCCTCCGATCCGCTTGCTTGGCAGCCAGGAGGGCTTACCAACGCTGCCGACGTCGCCGTGGAAGAGTTGCAGGGGAGGAGCTCCGTCTCCGGCAGGCCTTGGTGCAAGCCAAAACAGCCCTTTCAGTGGGGATTTGTAGGGCGAAAAGCTTGGCGTGGGAAGAGTACTTGGAGGATTTGAATAGGGACCCGTGGGGGCGTCCTTATAGAATGGTCAGGCGAAAGTTCCACAATCAGACACCCCCGATGGAATCGATGGACCAGCAACTCCTTACAAGGGTCGTCGAGGGCCTTTTCCCTTCCAATGTTCCGCCAGTGCCTTCATTGGTAAGGGATTCGTCAGTGGCTGCTGACACGGCTCAAGGTTTCTTCCCGGTCACGGAAGGAGAGATGGAGGATGTGACCAACCACCTTAGGGCAAGGAGGAAAGCCCCTGGTCCCGACGGCATCCCGGGGCGTGTGCTTCCAATCGCCCTGGAGCATCTCGGTCAACATGTTCGTGCACTGTTTGATGCATGTCTCAGGTGCGGGCAATTCCCGAAGAGATGGAAGAGAGGGAGACTCTGCCTCCTGAAAAAGGACGACAGGCCACCGGACTCCCCGTCCGCGTATAGGCCAGTAGTGTTGTTAGATGAGCTTGGTAAGATGTTGGAGCGAATTATCGCAGAGCGAGTCGTCCACCACCTAAACAACGAAGGGCCAAACCTATCCGACCGACAATTCGGGTTCAGGAGGCAAAGATCAACAATCGACGCCATCCTCGCTCTAAAGGAGTTGTCACAGAGGGCGATAAGCAGAGGAGAGAGAGTTGTTGCAGTCTCTTTAGACATTAAAAATGCGTTTAACTCTCTCCCCTATAGCGTTATTGAGGATGCTCTGAAATATCACGGCATCCCTCCCTATCTAGCTCGTGTTATTAAGCACTATCTACAGGATAGGGAGGTGGTATTCCTTGCTCCAGACGGGCAAGTCAGGATGCGTAGCATGGAGTGTGGTGTCCCACAGGGGTCGGTTTTGGGGCCACTCCTGTGGAATCTAGGCTACGACTGGGCGCTTCGCGGTGCCTTTCTCCCCCGGCATGATGTCATCTGTTATGCAGATGACACCCTCGTAACTGCCCGGGGTAGAGATCTAGCGGAGGCGAAGTACCTAGCAAAAATCGGAGCAGAGCACATGATCCGCCGAATTAGGAGGTTGGGTCTGGAGGTGGCTGTGGCGAAGACGCAAGCCATCGTCTTCCATGGGCCGAGACAGGGGCCACCTCTTGGCGAAGATATGGTAGTAGATGGGGTCGTGATACCGTTGCGACCACAAATGCGTTACCTGGGGCTGGTCCTGGATAGCCGCTGGAGTTTTAGCGAGCACTTCAGGCAGCTGGCCCCCAGGCTAGTGAGTGCCGCAGCGGCATTAGGAAGACTCCTGCCGAACGTAAGCGGCCCAAACCAGAGCTGCCGCAAATTGTTCGCGGGAGTCATCCGAAGTATGGCCCTGTACGGGGCGCCAGTGTGGGCGGACGCCCTTAGCACGGAGAACAGGGCGGCTCTTCGCCGACCCCAAAGGGTCATCGCCTCCCGTATCATACGGGGATACCGCACGGTGTCGGGGACGGCGGCATGCGCCCTCGCCGGTACACCGCCCTGGGAGCTAGAAGCCCAGGTACTCTCTGAGGTGTACAGGCAGAGGAGGGTCAGACTAGAAAGGGGCGAAAGCCTGGCCCCTGAAGAAAGGTCGCGAGTCCGGCGCGATGCGGAGGAGCGGATGCTCCAAGATTGGGAGCTCCAGCTGCAAACCCCGATTGCGGGGCATAGGACTGTTCAGGCCATTCGCCCGGTCCTCAGGCATTGGCGGGATAGGCAGCATGGCTCCCTAACATATAGGATGACACAGGTACTTACCGGGCATGGTTGCTTTGGTAAGTACCTGTGTCGAATACAGAGAGAAGCCGCTCCGGTGTGCCACGACTGCGGTGCACCGGTCGACACCACGGAGCACACTCTTGCAGAGTGTCCGACGTGGTCGTCACAGCGGAGAGAGGTAATAGCAGTCATTGGAGGGGACCTCTCGCTTCCCAGCGTGGTAGTCGCCATGCTGGGTAATGACAGGTCATGGCAGGCGGTGGTCTCCTTCTGTGAGGACGTGATGTCACAGAAGGAAGCCGCAGAGAGGGAGCGAGAGGCGGATGCGGACGCAGACCCGCTCCGACGGAGACGGCCAGGAGGAAGGAGGAGACGCTATGCGCACCTCGTTCCTCCTTAGTCCTTTGTCAGGGAACGAGTGCCATTCGGTGGTCCTCCAAGTGCCGGGCCCGTTGGGGCGTCAACACCAGGACCACACGGTGCGTGATATCACGGTCCCGTAGGTCCTGCGTGTTAGGTGGTGTGGGAATCAGTAGGGGGTTTAGTGGGTAGGGCTTTAGCGGCGAGTCCCACATACCTTCGGGATGCATAACCGCATTCCCCCTACTTTCAAAAAAAAAAAAAAAAAAAAGGCGTTGTCGCCGTACACTTAGTTACGGCCAAGAGTAAGGTCGCCCCCCTTCGGACTAGGCTAACCATTCCGAAGTTGGAGTTGTCCGGCGCCACTCTCTTAGTAAACTACTCAATCATGTTGCCGACACCTTGGGAAACGGTGTCGACTTGGGGTCGATATTTGCGTGGTCTGACAGCCAGGTCGTCCTTTGTTGGCTGAAGAGTTCAGTCCACACCCTTGAGGTTTTTGTGGCCAACCGGGTCTCACAAATTCAGACTTCAAAGGCCCCGTTGATTTGGCGCCACGTACCGGGCGAATTGAACCCCGCAGATTGTGCCTCCCGCGGCTGCGAGGCGCCTGAGTTAGTGGACCACCACCTATGGTGGAGTCCATCATGGTTGTTACGGCCTGAGCGCTCATGGCCTGCCACCCCGGCTGTGGCCAGAGTCCCAGACCTAGGCATGCGTGTTCACGCCGTGGAGACGGTGGCGGCTCCGCAGATGGAGTTTTTGTTAGACCGCTACAGTTCTCTTGATAAGTTGCTCGGCGTGACTGCTTGGATGAGGCGCTTTGTGCGAAATTGTCGCCAGCCTCAGGAGAAATCGTTGTCTCCGGTCCTCGCCCCACAAGAGCGGCAAGACGCTCTGTTGCATTGGGTGCGAGTGACGCAACAACGAGAGTTTGAACCGGAGCTGAAAGCCCTGCGCTCAAGTAAGTCCAAGTTGAAGGGACCCTTGGTGCGGTTGAATCCCTTCTTGGACAGTACCGGATTGCTGCGTGTCGGAGGTAGGCTCAGACATGCCAACCTGCCGTACGGATCACGCCACCCTTTGTTGCTCCCCAAGGATGGACCGTTAGTTAGACTGTTGATTACAGACCGACATGTAAAGAATGCTCATGCCGGTTGTAATGCTTTGACCGCGCTCCTCCAACGAGAGTTCTGGATTTTGTCAGCGCGGAGAATAATCCGATCCGTTATTTTTCGTTGTCTCCCGTGTTATCGTTTGCGCGCCGATACGATGCAGCCCCAGATGGGTGATTTGCCTGCCGATCGAGTGAACGAATCGATGCCCTTCTCAGGAGTTGGAACGGATTTTGCGGGGCCATTTACCGTTAAGACATCGCGGCTTCGTAATGCTAGAACGGAAAAGGCTTACTTGTGTGTATTTGTTTGTTTGGCCACTAAAGCGGTCCACCTGGAGGTGGTTAGTGCCCTCACCACAGAAGCCTTTGTAGCCACGTTGAATCGTTTTGTGTCTCGCCGCGGAATGCCGTCGTTAATAAGGTCCGATTGTGGAACCAATTTCAAGGGCACCGATAGGTATTTAAAGGAAGTTTGTGAATTTTTGGATAGGAATAATTTTGAGATCGGATCCACACTCTCTCGCAGAGGGGTACGATGGCAGTACTCCCCGCCATCCTGCCCCCACTGGGGAGGGATTTTTGAAGCAACTGTAAAGGCCGCTAAAACTCACCTTCGTCGCGTTATTGGGGAGACGGTCCTCACGTTTGAGGAACTCGCGACCGTATTTTGTAAGGTTGAGGCGGTCCTCAACTCGCGTCCGTTGTGTCCGTTGTCTTCGGACGCGAATGATTTAGAGGCCCTTACGCCGGGCCATTTTTTGATTGGCCGACCGCTTAACGCCTTGCCGGAATATCCTTATTCCGAAGTGCCCTCCGGACGGCTCTCGCGATTTGAATTGCTCCAGCAGCTTACGCAGAGTTTTTGGCGCCGTTGGCATCTGGAGTATTTGCACATTTTGCAGCAACGCGTTAAGTGGTCGGATAGGACGACCCCACCCAAGGCCGGAGACCTCGTGTTGGTAAAGGATCCAAACCTGCCGCCCCTCCGCTGGCGTTTAGGACGCATTGTTCAGCTTCATCCGGGGTCGGATGGTGTGTCCAGGTTTGCCGAGGTCCTGGTGGGGGACTCTGTTTTGAAGCGAGCGATCGCTACCCTCTCTCGCCTGCCCTTAGATTGAGTTGGCGGACAGTTTGCTACTGTCCGGGACGGGGGGATGTTCGCGCCGCGCTGGCGAGCAGTCAGTTGTCATTGTCAAGGTCACGAGACAATGCGCTCGGGCCGCGTGTAGTGTAGGATTCATTCCCAGTACGCCGTACGCCGCCGTGAGGCAAGGTTGTGTGTTTCTGTAGCGACGTGCCGCGCCAGTTACCTACCCGTATTGTGACCGAGATCTCAAGCGTTTGCACCTAGGAGCGCCCGGTCGGGGTACGGACTTGTGACCCGTGTGTGTTCGCTTTGAAAAGCGCCGGGAAGTTTTAGCTGTCTATTAGGGCATTGTGTAGTTATAAGAGTGATAGCTATAAGGGTTTCCCATCGGGGGTCAGGTGAAGATCTTTGCCAGGCGCGCGCGCGCCGGCGAGACAGCGACCAGCCCCCCTGGATTACGGACACTATATTCTAGTAAGGTAGGCCTAGCTTAAGTAACTTAATTTTGCATGAGAAACCTTCGTTTCAATAAACTGTGGAACACAGTAGATGATCATCACAATTTGTGCGTGATCAAACGGAACGTTATAAATTTTACTTTGACGCGACTTTTTTACGTAAAACGGAACGTCAGACAGATGTTATTTATTTACCTAAATCTTTAAATTTACCTATTTCGTTTCTGTTCCTCACAGTAGTACTTATTTAATATATTATTAGTTTCCTTTGGGTTGTTAAAAAGTAATTAATTTAAATATGTTTCATACTAAAATATACCATAGACATGTACATACTTATTCAACGCCATCTAGTGAAGCAATTGGAAGCTTTTTTTTTTTTAAATGGCCTCTCAGAAAATCGCTCATTATAGTTTTTGTCAATAAACTGATTCAGAAGATTTTTCAAAGAAAGTCTTAGGAAAGTCGTTATGAAATTAAAAGCATAGATAGCCATTTATATAAGTATTCTTTAAATATTAACCGTGTCTAAATAACTCTCATACTTTTTGCTACACCATTGATCAAAATGCACCTCTACCTCAACGGATATGAGTTTTTCTGGGATATTTCTACCTTTTTTCAAGTTTTATTCGAAATATATTTTTGGTTGATTATCTGAAGTGAAACAATCATAATGTCCACTTGAGCCTCTTTGTTGCTTAATTCGAAACTGTTACCAAAAATTTGCTAAATATCATACTTTTCAAAATACTGACCGCGGAGAAAAAAGTTTGTGAAATCAGCAAAAAATGGCGGCCTCACCCTTATAATAGTAAGAATTTATTTATTTCATGTAGTTTCAACCATAATACATCTATGGTTTCAACGTTTCAAACCCTAAACTACACGAAATAAATAAATAATTACTATTAATGAGCGATTTTCTGAGGCCATTTAAAAAAAAAAGCTTCCAATTGCTTCACTAGATGGCGTTGAATAAGTATGTACATGTCTATGTTATATTTTGGTATGAAACATATTTAAATTACAGTCGTCACAAATTAAGATGCCCGTTTTGACACATGCTAAAGTGACATGATTAGGCATGTAACCATACGAATCTGTGATCGATTCTCGCGATTAATCGATTAAGGTTCTGAGTAACTAATCGATTATAGTAAGTTTGCAACTTATGTGGATTAAGACTAAAGTTATTATTATAAAATGTTAAACTTACTATATAGGTACTTATACTTTTAATAAACATAATAATAAAGTATAAATTGACCTTTTATGTTATATAAACTTGAATCGAATCCACTTAAATTGCATAATTTATATAAGAGCGAACGCGCTCTTGTGATTTTTAATCGGGCGATAGTTTGGTCGTTCTCGGATTCAGTATAGAGTTATATGGCAGTGGCAATACTGGCAATCGTCAGTTATAAACTATCGACCGATCAAACTATCGTAAATGACTGGCCAATAGTTACTACAACTATATACTTACAGTTATACAACAGCTATCGGACAACTATCGGCCTGTGCATGAAGGACTATGTGAGCGCGCGCCCGGATTCAACTAAACTATCGAACAACTATCGGTCGACTGTAACATATCATTTTTTTAATATGTTACATTCATAATAAACTATGATAGTACTAACCTTCATTCCTGTTTTTTATCCAATATTTTGTACCTTTACACAACACAGTTTTTATACATCCCTTATTGCAAAGTACATACATTCTCATTAACTCAATTCCAAACAATAATTGCTAATTTTTACATCTTAGGTACACTTATATTTGTCAACAAACATCTATCACGTCTGACGTTTGACATTTAATTTTATCAGAGTAAACATCATAATTTTTGAACCACTGGCTCAATCTTGTGAGGAACAGCAGAACTATTTCCACGAGCAATTATCCAGAGATATACGTCGTCTCATTCTTGCATGGATGTCCAGCTATTTCCATCTCTTTTTCTTATAAAGACACCTTGCGTTGAGAGTCCACACTTCATCAAACTTTAGCGCCATCTGGTGTCAAATAGTGGCAAAGTATGCCGCACATATATTGTCATCTCTCTCACACCTAAATGCATAGCCATCCTGTCATCTCGTTCATGCAACAGCACCGAAACTGACATCTGGCGTAGAGTAGCTCTCTTGCTTTAATAATTGAACTTCTACATATTGAGTCCAGATTATCTATGGTACCTAAAAACTTTTATCAATAACATTATGAATATCTAATTTACAATGAAAGTAATTAGTTATTCATATTCTACAAATCTGCCTTTATTTGATTTTATATAATTCTTCATTTATCTTTATGTTCAGTACACCCCTGCCTATACCGCGGAGCCGGCATGGCGCAGTGGAAGATTTATCATGAGTAGACTCCGGACAAAAAACTAGTTTCAGCGGGGATGTAAACTGAACAATTGGACTGCGATACACAGCGGAGAGAATGTGAAGTAAGGTGATTTTACATACTGTGGTCTGTGCTGTAGAAAGTCCCTGGGCAGCGTGGGGAGAGGGGGGCCCCCCCTGTGGCTCCGTCTTCTTCTGCAGACCTTACCAATTAGTCACCTCACTCATAACACAAATAACAGCGTTCACAAGACACTGGGCGTTTCAACACTACACGGAGGAGCCTTTTGTCAAGATATATATTGCCCCTGCAACAACACGTGTGGTGGATGATTATCCTTCAAAGCATCGCGACCGGCCACTCATCAGGATGGCATCAAAATCGTGGTCGTACAACACGGGATCGGCAGGATAATTTAAGATTTTTCAAACTCGATATGCCAGGCACATTCAACGCGAGCGATTTTTAACAAATTCAGCAAAATTATTCCGACATTTTTCCAAGAAGAATTCCAATCAAGTGTCCCTGTCAACTTCAAGTGACAGCTAATGTCAATTTGACGTGACATTAGAGTTGCGTTCAGAAACGTCGATCTTTTCCGAACATCCCCCCGCCCCGGACCGTTAAGAACGGTACGTCAATCTACGGGTAATCGGGAGAGCCCACTAACTGCTCTCTTCAAAACCGAATCTCGAACCAAAACCTCAGCAAAACGAGGAACTCCGTCAGTTCCGGGGTAGAGTTTAACAATGCGCCCCCTTCGCCAACATAGGGGCGGCAGGTTAGCATCCTTAATCAACACGAGGTCGCCAGTCTGGGGTGGGGTGGTTTTATCTGTCCACTTCACGCGCTGTTGTAGGATATGCAAATACTCCATCGACCAACGTGCCCAGAAGTTTTGGGACATCTGTTTCAAAAGTTGGTATCGCGACAAACGATGGGATCCTACATCCTGAATCGGATATTCAGGCAACGCCAAAAGGGGCTGTCCGATCAAGAAATGACCTGGCGTCAACGCTTCCAGGTCATTCGGGTCCGAAGACAACGGGCACAAGGGTCGCGAGTTGAGGACGGCCTCAATTTTACAAAATACCGTATCAAGTTCCTCAAACGTGAGAATAGTTTCTCCAATCACGCGACGCAAGTGTGTCTTGGCAGCCTTTACACAAGCTTCAAAAATTCCTCCCCAGGTCGGACAAGCTGGAGGGCTAAACTTCCAGATTATCCCACGCCGGGAGAGGGTGGTTCCAATGTCTATTTTATTATCAACAAAAAACTTAACTACTTCCTTAAGATAATTACACGTTCCCTTATAATTAGTACCACAATCGGAACGTATCAATGTCGGCAGTCCTCTACGGGAAACAAATCTGCTCAAGGCGGCGACAAAGGCTTCGGTAGACAATTCCGAGACAATTTCCAAATGGACAGCCTTGGTGGACAAACACACAAACACGCACAAGTACGCCTTATAGGTTTTAGCATTACGCAGTCTCGAAGCCTTTACAGTAAAGGGACCGGCGAAGTCGGTGGCGACTCCGGCAAAAGCTCTACATTCCGTGACGCGATCAGCAGGCAAATCACCCATCTGGGGCTGCATGGTCGCGGCCTTCAATCGATAACAAGGCAGGCAACGGAAAACCACAGTGCGAATGGCTCGACGAGCAGACAAAATCCAAAATTCACGCTGCAAAATGGCCAACAAAGCATTACAGCCAGCATGTTGTGCATTCACATGGCGATCTGTTATTATCAGTTGAGTCAAATGTCCGGCTTTAGGTAACAAAAGGGGGTGACGAGCTCCATACGGCAAGTTCGCATTTCGAAGTCTTCCGCCGACTCGCAAAAGCCCACTCTCGTCCAGGAAGGGATTCAATCGCGATACCGCGCCCTTCAACTTGCGACGGCCTAAACGCAAAATTTCAATCTCGGACTCAAAACTATCAGCTTGTACTCTCCGGACCCAAAACAAGAGCGCGTCCCTACGCTCGTCCGGAGTGAGAACCGACGAATCACGCCTCGCGCGTGGGTTTCTGCAATTGTACACAAAACGTCTGATCCAAGCGGTAACACCAAGCAGCTTCTGTAAGGAGCTGTACCGATCCAACAACAAATCCTTTTCCCCGGCGGGGTTAGTCTCCAGGACGCATGCCCGCATATCAGGAACGGCTACGTTCGACAACGCGGGAGAGGGCGGCCACTCCGACTCAGGCCGCATCAACCACTGTGGGCCCCACCAGAGGGGGTGGTTAATTAGGGTTGGGGCTACACAACCCCGAGACGCACAATCCGCGGGATTCATGGTTCCCGGCACGTGTCTCCAAATCAACTCGATGTCGGAATTACCAATCTGCGACACTCGATTGGCCACAAACACGTCCAAGGTGTGCGCCGGAGCCTTCAACCAACAAAGGACGACCTGACTGTCCGTCCAAGCATAAACCTCTTGTATCGCAATAGATCGACCTAATGTGAGCCATACGTGGTTCAACAAACGCATTAGGAGGGCAGCTCCACACAATTCCAACCTCGGGATCGTATGACGAGTCCGAAGAGGAGCGACTTTGCTTTTCGCTATCACCAGATGCACAGCAACAACTCCGTCAACAGTAACGGTGCGGAGGTACACGGCCGCAGCAAATCCACGTTCGGAGGCATCGGAAAAGCCGTGAAGAGTAACTTTACAATTTTCAGAAGGGAGGAATAGCCTCGGCAAATGCACTTCATTAATCTCGGGGAGGGATGAAACGAAGCTCGACCAATCTCGGAGTAACTCGTCCGAGAGGGGTTCATCCCACGACACACCCGAAGCCCATAACCGTTGCAAGAAACACTTGGCCATAAACAGCACAGGGCAAATCCACCCATTGGGGTCAAAGGTACGTGCGACAGTAGACAATACTAAACGCTTGGTCCAGACTTTCGGTGGTCGTAAATCCACACAATAAGTGAAAGTGTCAGAGACCGGTTTGTACTGTACGCCAAGGACGGTCACCACATGGGGATTATCAACATTTTCGAACAGGTGGGGGTCCTGCTGGTGCTCTTCGGGCAAACCTACCAGTACATCAGGCGAGTTGGATATCCATTTCCTCAACTCGTAACCTCCCGACTTCAAAAGGGCGGTGAGTTCGTCTCTCAGGACAATCGCCTCTGAGACAGATGAGGCGCCCGTGCAAATGTCATCCACATAGACGTCACTGGCCAAAATGGCGGAGGCGCGAGGGTATCTCAAGCGCTCCTTCTCGGCCAACTCCAACAAAGAACGAATCGCAACAAACGGGCTCGAAGCCAAACCGTACGTATTCGTATTCAATTCATAAATCAACAAGGGGTCCCTAGGACTCTCTCTCCACAAAATCAATTGGTACCTCCTATCCTCGGGATGGATGACCGTTTGTCTGAACATCATCCGGATGTCAGTCATAAATACAATTTGGTGCCGCCGGAAGTTGGTCAAAATGTCTGAGATCTCCGTGTGCAGCTTGGGACCTACATGCAGACACTGGTTCAAGGACGCTCCAGTAGAGGTGGGAGCCGAACCGTCAAAGACCACCCGAATCTTTCCGGATTTCAAAACGGCGTGGTGCGGCAAAAAGAAGTGCTCAACGGAGCGCCAATCCAAATCGCTCACGGACATGTGCCCTAACTCCTCATACTCCCGCATGAATTCAACATACTTCTGGCGGAAGACCGGATCCTTGCTCATGCGACGCTCCATCGCCACTAGCCTACGTTCCGCTAGCGGTCGGGATTCGCCCAGAGGAGGTCGGCCGGCACGAAAGGGGAGACGGGTGATCAAACGACCAGAGCGGAGGCGACCAGTGTTATTCTGGTAATACAACTCGCATTCATCCGCTACTGGGTCAACCCGCGGGGCTGGTGGAGGTTCCTCAACCTCCCAAAACTTCTGCACCACTTCGGAGAGAGACACATTAAAAACAAGACCGCGATCCTCATCAAGGGAATCCAAAACGCGGCGAGCAGGGCCCATCACAACTGTACCGAGTGTCGTCTGCAGAGCTACCAAGCCATCTGGCTGCAAAACTCGCTTCCCCGTCAACAAAACTCGCCCCAGGACATCGGCTCCAAGGAGAGCATCAATCGGGCCTGGGCGGAAGAAATTTGGATCGGCGAGTGGGGAATCAGACATCAAAGACAACATACTCGGTCCCAAGTCAACTGAAGGTTGACGGCCAACAACTGTGTCCAACACAATCGCCGAGGTCTTAATGCCTGGCGTGGACTTATTACGTGATGTAAATGTGAAGTCAACATGCCCTAACAACCCGGGGACTTTCACATCGCCAACACCTCTCACGCCTTCCGTGTGGGGGTGCACCTTGAGGCCCAACCGCCTAACTAACCAAGATGACACAACACACCCCTGAGCACCGGAATCCAACAAGGCGCGAACTTCCACAAGGTCGCCATTCAATCCCCTGACAAGCACAGAGGCCGTGGGCAACAAAACGGTCTCTGGAGGGGTGGCTACAATCGACCGTAAACACGTTGATTGCTAGTATGTGGGGTCCCCAGACGTCCCCCCATGGTAAGGGGGTCGCTCATAGCGATCCAGGGGGTCCCAATCTCCCACATACTGCCTACGTCCAATTCGCCCGGTATCAGGCGGGTTATATCTCCCGGCCCCTTGAAGACGGGGCGGGCGCCGCTCCAAACGCGGGTATTCGGCGAGCGGCGGCGAGAATCGGTGCCTATCATCCACCGTGTACGTCGCCCCATAGTCGCGGGGGCACGGTGACCGATTTTCAGAGGGGGGGTCCCGGGGACCCCCCGCTGTGCGAGGCTCAACACGTTGCGGGGGGCTTCTACGACCTCCCGCATCGCTCGCAAAATCGAACCCCTTAGTTGGGGACCGATTTCCCATGGGGGGGTCCGTGGGACCCCCGCCCGTGCGAGGCTCAAAACGTCGCGGGGGGCCTCTACGACCTCCGGCAACGCTCGCATTACTCATCCCCATCCTTGGGGATCGGTTTCCCATGGGGGGGTCCGTGGGACCCCCGCCCGTGCGAGGCTCAAAACGTCGCGGGGGGCCTCTACGACCTCCGGCAACGCTCGCGTAACTCATCCCCATCCTTGGGGATCGGTTTCCCATGGGGGGGTCCCTGGGACCCCCGCCCGTTTGAGGGTCCAAACGTGGCGGAGAGCGTCTGGGGCCACTCTGGTGGCCACTAGAACTGCTGCGGGATGCAAACACCGCGGGGGGTCCGAGCCCCCCACCCATACGAGGTGATCCTGCAGCGACGCGCTGCGGCGCTCCGCCGCCCTCTGGGCTGTTCATGCAGAGGAGGGGATGGTGGTTGCCCTTACAAAAGCGGCATGGGTGCGCTTGGGTACATTCGCGCTGCATGTGCAGGCCCAAGCACGAGTAGCACCATGTCCGTTGTCGCGCGATCGCTCGACGGCCTTGGACGCGCTGGTCGAGGAACTTATCACAACGGGTCGTGCTATGACCCGGTTCCCGACAGTACAAGCAGCGGGCGGTCTCCTGGACGGCGGCATAGCGGCCGGGCGCGCGAGGGGCCATACGCCCCCTACGGGGGGGTCCGGTGGGGGATCCACTCTGTGGCGCAGGTCGTTCGGGTCCCATAGGACCGGCCAGAGAGGAATTATCTGCCAGTCTACTTTCTCCTTCCAGGAACGTCAAGAGGTCCGAGAAGGGTGGCAGATAAGTCGCACTATCCCCACCATACTGCTGCTCAAAACGGACCTTAACAGAGTCCGGCAACTTTCCCAGGACAATGTGCAGTAACAAAAACGACCACTGCTCCACTGGGAGTTTTAAGTTTTTTAATGCGTTGTATGCCACCAACAGCGGATTCAACAAAGCCACTCTCAAGTGCATCACGCTGGCAACGCGGGGTAAATTCAAAATGGCGGCAACATGGTTGTCCGCCAGACGTCGTACGTTCTGGTACCGACGGGCAATCAAATCCCTAGCAATAGGGTAGTTTTCATCCGAGGGGGCCAAATGTTGAACCGATTCAAGGGCCTCCCCTTCCAACACGGATAATAAATAAGCTAACTTCTGGCCCTGGGTCAAATCATCCCGGGCATGTACCAGACTATCAAAAATATTAATAAAGCCCTCCCAGTCCTCTAGACGACCAGCAAAACGCCTTAAATCTAAGGGAGCCAATCTAGCAAATAGAGGGGGCATACTTTTAGATGTGGCCGGGGACGGGCTCGGTTCATTCTCTCTTGCCACTTGCAAAGGCCGGGCCACCTGAGTAATTCTGTCCGCAAAATCATAACACTGGTCCACATCCAAATCGACTTCTTGTCGCATTTCCACATCGGCCTCAACAGTCCTTTCCAAAAATAAGGCATACTGTTCATCAACAACAGCCAAACGTACGGGCAGATCTACGTATCTGTTCAACAAGGCCTCCGTCCTATCAGGTCGATCCAACAATGCGACTGCAGACGCTAACCACCGTAACTCAGAACGTATTTTGGCTTTAGCAGAGGAGGCCGTCATTGTAACGTCACAAATTTATCAACAAAAACAACAAATTCAAAATATTCACTATAACACAAAATCTCCAATATTTTGAGGTTATTGATAACCACAAAATTCCAATATTACAACAACAAAGTATTTATAATGACACAAACTCTTAAATATTTGGAGGTTATCAGAAAACAACAAAACTCAAGTATATAATTATAACTCTAACTCTCAAGAGGTTATAACTTAGACACAAACTAACTTTGACTTTGTAAGTCAAAAGTTATTCAGTTCAAACAAATCACTGACCATTGAAATTCACTTGGATATCGACATACAACAAGATGATTTTAATTATTTCAAAGCACAAGTTTCAATAAGTTTCAATGTGTAAACAATGTCTTAAATCATTTAAGTTTCACTAAGTATTGAGTGCAAACTTATTAGCTAACCTTTTATTAGCTATTATTTAGCAACAAACTTGTCAATATTCACAACTCAAATTTGCTAACAAAACTGAATAATAATTATTATGAGCAAAGAAAGGCATCTGTTTACAATTTGGAACTTCAATACATGACTTCAATACATTAATTACAAGACATGGAACCAATAACAAAGGAATGCCCTTTACTTTTCAAATGCAAGTTAATTACCATTTACAAGTACAAATTAATCTAGTCCGGACCAGATGGTCATCAAACGGCACTGATTAATAGACAAAATTTTGGCGTGGGCCTCTCAGGCCTTCAAGCTACGCTCTTGCTACCAAGAAATGTTCAGTACACCCCTGCCTATACCGCGGAGCCGGCATGGCGCAGTGGAAGATTTATCATGAGTAGACTCCGGACAAAAAACTAGTTTCAGCGGGGATGTAAACTGAACAATTGGACTGCGATACACAGCGGAGAGAATGTGAAGTAAGGTGATTTTACATACTGTGGTCTGTGCTGTAGAAAGTCCCTGGGCAGCGTGGGGAGAGGGGGGCCCCCCCTGTGGCTCCGTCTTCTTCTGCAGACCTTACCAATTAGTCACCTCACTCATAACACAAATAACAGCGTTCACAAGACACTGGGCGTTTCAACACTACACGGAGGAGCCTTTTGTCAAGATATATATTGCCCCTGCAACAACACGTGTGGTGGATGATTATCCTTCAAAGCATCGCGACCGGCCACTCATCAGGATGGCATCAAAATCGTGGTCGTACAACACGGGATCGGCAGGATAATTTAAGATTTTTCAAACTCGATATGCCAGGCACATTCAACGCGAGCGATTTTTAACAAATTCAGCAAAATTATTCCGACATTTTTCCAAGAAGAATTCCAATCAAGTGTCCCTGTCAACTTCAAGTGACAGCTAATGTCAATTTGACGTGACATTAGAGTTGCGTTCAGAAACGTCGATCTTTTCCGAACACTTTGGCTAATTTTCTTAACCATAGACTATATTCGGATCATTCTAGAAATGTACAAGTGAGCATTGTCTATGCTACTTACCTTGGAAAATTCGAGATTGATGGTAAAGCAATATGAATTAAAAACAAGATTCTAGAAAAGTCGTGGCAGAACATATAAATAGGGCCCGTCTGGCCCCAGTTTTTTTTCTCTCGATAACCGCTACTTAACTGACTGTGAGAAAGACTGTGAAGCAAAGTCACTGTGAACTGTTATTGCATAGACATTTTTTTACCTACGTAGTTTATTCCTGATAAACCTAACCGTCCTAAGCTGTATCATTGTGTGAACACTGCAATTTTCTTGATTCGTCCTCGATCTTCAGCGTCCGGTTCTTATTATTGACTGGACTACCTGTCCGGAGCGAGCACCTGCGAAGCTGACATCATACCGGCGAGCCCTCGTTCGCTGACCTTAGGCCTTGAGAGACCGGCGTTCGCAACCCCTCCTCGGAACATAAGTCTCAGGTGTAATCGTTCTTATATCTTTATCTCTTAACTACATCTCTCCATACTCTCTTCGTTTATGAGCTGTTCATAAACGTGGCGCCCATTAATTGTCTCTAATCTTCTCCTCTCTTATAAGTTTAACTTAACTATATACATATAAGTATTACCTACCTACCTTTCAATTTTGTAACACTCCCAACTTGATTTAAACTACACTTGTGAACTTATAAAACGCTTAATATTGAATAACAACCATATTTTAATTTGTGTTTGTATTTGTATATCCAGTCTGACACGTTGTAAACCTATTTTAAGGATAGCGATAGCCTAGGTCTCCTATTCATATAAATTTCTTTTGAAACTTTATTTGTCTAGTTTAAACTTCATTACCTGTTTATGTAATTTCCAACTCAGTGAGAATATTGTAATTTAAGTCCCTCTGACAGTGCAACAAGTGAGCTGCAAAGTAGAATATTTATCCCCACGCCCTGTATTTCTTGTAAGGACCTAATTTTACATGTTATAAAAATAAAACTTCACATTTCATTATATTTCCATTTCTTTTATTTTACATCAAAACCTATAGTTAAAAAAATTAGTTACACGACTAAAAATCACAAGTGCTCGCAGGTTCTCAAAACCAAACTATCGGGCGACAGTTTGATCACGATCGTCTTACGATTCCGACTAAACTAGCGGTTAAAGTCAGAAGTGCGCGTTAGCTCTAAAAGTGCAAGTATTTTAACTACAGCTCACAGCATTGACATGGTCATAGAGTAGCTACATTACTTATTATAGCGGCCTGTACACGTTGGCCCAACCATTCGCCAACACGTCGTATATTAAGGCCACGTTCGCACGGACGTAATATTATCGCGCGTTGAAGCGATTTTTTGACGCCTTGAAACAGGGGGTCTACCGCCAAAAAAATCTGGATATGGATATGGGCTTTATTTGACATTTGAAGCCCATAATCTGAACTTGGCGGTACCGCCTAATTCCATGGACTTCATATTTCTTCCCATACCCATATGTCAGAAAAAGAGTGAATGACGAAGAAAATTCTCTATACATTTTGACAGTTGAAGCCCAGAATCGGTATTTTGTAAAAATTAAAAAGTAAAAACTCGAAACCCAGATTCATATCGTTATGTCAAATGAAGCAGGCGAGTATTTTGGTATCGGAAGATTCATGGAAAAGTTTAATTTCTCAATTTGTGTGAAATAACTTGCTACTTTTGAGTGTAATCAACTTCATTTATAGTAAATATACCCCTAGCACTTGTAAAACGTTGAACTTTAGCAGAAGAGAGTTTAAAAGCGGAGCGAAAAGATGGAGCGAAAGAGACACAAACACAAATTGCTATTTCGCTGTTCCTTTCTCTCGAAGTCATGTAATGGAATTTTACCCGCGAAATTCAAATTTTCGTTTCTTGTTTCGATAACGGAATTTACTATGCGATTATTATAAGAATAGGATAGGGACGCCGCCATGTTGTGACGTCAAGCTGTCAAAGTGCTGTCAAACTAACTTCACTTCACTTCAGTATGGTGTGCAAAAAAGAAATTTAAATCGTGAATCAGGGGGCTGATCATGTCATAGCTTACGACAAATTAATAATGATGTTCGTGCAAACCAAAACATATGAATAATTTGCAGATAAATACAAATCATTAACTGGATTTTTTCGAAAAGTATAGGACTCATGAAAGTATGCTTTTACGAAAATGATCAGGTAATTTGAATCTCAATCAAATTAAAATTTTGTGATATTTAACTGCTGAACCCATTTTTTCATACTTATTGTTCTGCGGGGTACTTTAATACTATGCTTCAATAACACAGAATAAATTGAATGTTGATTCTATTTACTGGTTTAATATTTAAATTAAACAGGAATTCAAGTTATGAAAATAATTTAATAATCAACTTTACAATAAAATTGGTAAATTGGGGGTCTAGTGAAAAATTGTATTGGTCTATCATGGTAAAAGGATTGGCCAGCTAGTTTATGCACGTTGATTGGAGTTAGATTCGGCAGAATCTAGCTGTTACCAGGGTGCGCCGGGTATTGGTATCACGGGGAGCAATTCAATCAAGCCACTCGGGGAGGCGCCTTTCGTGAATCCGCCAATTGTAAATCAATACACATTATGCTTGCTAATGCTATTCCACCTCTTCTATTCCACTCATTTGAGAATAATCGTCCCGCTGGTCTGAACTGCTACTGCAGCTGCTACTGCTACAAAGACATTGAAGACTTTTCCTTCTGACATTGCAAAGTACTGTAGAAATATGCTCTAGTATTTTATCAAAGCTTTGAACAAATACTCAAATACCCGTGCTACACATGTGTCCAAACATTTATTCAAATGTTTGTGCCACGTTTGTGCTATGTCTGGCGCTGGCATAACGAGTAGGTGGATTTAAAAAATAAAAAAAAACTTCGTTTTGAAAGTGGCAATACTCAAACCACGTTCTGCCAAAATAAAATAAAAACTATTTTCATTTTGTTTTGTACTTTCTTGCGAACTGTACCTTTTCAGAGTGAAGTTTGTCAACAACCCGTCCTATTCTTATAATAATCGCATAGTACATAACTTTAAAGATAAATTGTTGACCTACTTTTGATAAAAATTAGTTTTTAAAGTAATGAAGATACTATGTAAATCAAAAATAGGAAAGTTTTATTTTATGTAGGTACGGTTATATATTTTGTTTTTACTGCTTTGAGGATTTTTATCCGAAACACAAAAATTAAACCAAATCACTAGCCTAGCCTAGCCACCATTCTGGCTGAAGTGTGCTGAAGTGTTAGATAATACTTATTATCCTCCTTGGAGTAATTGTGTTGTGTGATATTATCAATAGCGACTTTTTTGTGGATATTGTCTACGGAAAGTGCATTTGATTGACATATTATTTTACAAGTGATATTGAGCTGTGTTAAGTTCTCTGTTATTTATTATGTTATAAAGCTAACTCCTTCCTATAAATGCATGTTTTAAGACCTCAGCAAAGCATTTGATCTTGTGTGTTATGAAGTTATGATAAGCTTTGGACCTTTGGACAAAACTTAAAGATGTTTCTCGTTGGCTGAGGTTATAAATGTACCTACTGGCACATTGGTATGGTAATCAGAAAAATGTAGTAAAGTGGGGAAATACATGCTCTGAAGAGTTTATGTGGTGTTAGACAGGATGGGCTTACTTCGCTCTTATATATGTATATATGGACAAGCTCATCGCTGGGCTGAGCAGCACACATGGTTGTTATATAGATAATGTCTGTGTGAATAATATCAGTTATGCTGATGACATGGTGCTGTGCTGCTCTGCCTATCGCTGGGTGGCCCAAAAAGCTCCTGCGAGGACTATATATGGAAGCACGGCCTAAGGTACAACGAGAAATAGAGTGAATTCATGATCTTCAGGGGTAACATTAAGAGACTTGAAAATGTGCCCCTGTTACTTTTGAACAGGATTCCTTTGGGCCGTGTAAGTCAGTTTAAATACCTTGGGCATATAGTAACTGAAACTCTGTATGACAATTTATTCTGATATAGATGGATAGGGATGCAGGGCTTTGTTGGTCAGTGGTAACATGGTGAGACACAGGTTTGCTTGGTGTACAGTAGAAGTAAATTTTACTTTATTTAAAGCCTATTGTCAAAATTTTTATACCAGTAGTCTGTGGTCAAACTTTATCCAGCTTTCCTACAATGCCCTGCATGTGTTATACAGTAACATCTTTAAATCCTTGTTGGCGCTTCCACGTTTCTGCAGTGCATCTGGCTTCTTATTTCAAAGGCATTCTGAGGAGAGTGGAGAGAAGTTAGTCTCTCCATATTTTGCTAGGTGAAACTTTATGTTAACATAAGTAGCCTATTTTAATTTACTTTTTCAATTTTAATTTTAATATTGTAATTTTGTACTAAAATAGTCAGTAAGCAAAGAAATGGTCTGAAATAAAGGAATTTTATTTTATTTGAACAGTTTAATCATTGCTTATTTTTAATCATTTCTGTCGAACAAATAAATTTTTATTTTTAACCTAATCGACAGAAGTTTAAGTTATAAATTTCAATAAAAGCTCCCATCTGTTATCATTTGTTAGATACTCTATACTTAACAGACTAACTCTAGTTTGTCTGTTTTTCGTTTCGGGACGATGCAATTATTTCAGAATTACTGAATAAATAATCCATATTAACCTATTTATTTAGCAATTTCTATTCAAAGTACCTACAAGATGCCCGTTTTGACACATGGTAATGACCCTAGAATGTAACTTGTTACGAAAACCAAAAAATCAAATATATGCTGATTACTTACCAAAGGTGTATGAAAATAATATGTTAAATTTTTTAATTCATTATAAATAAAGGCAAAGTGTATTCCGCGTATTATTTTTGCGCTTGTTCTAAAGTATACGCAGATTCGATTAACTACAAAACGTATCGAAAAACAGTTACGTTCTCAGTCTTTATTTTTTTAAATACTAGTGTTGTAACCGTTGTGTGCAGAATTTCTCCACCTTCATTCAATTCTATCGAAATAATCGTTATAACCACTTTAATAGATTAATTTGTCAAATTGATCTTTTTTGTGTGAAAACTAGATTGGCGCTTAAAGCATTAGTGAAATTATGATTTGGCAACAACGATTTCGATCAAACGGTTTCTAGGCAAACGCACACTTATCCAAGGAGAACGTTTCGAATAAAACTAATGAAAAAAAAATTAAAAATCTTTAAATAAAACCTAGACAACGTTGCACATCTCATCATGTCGAATTGTCACGTTCACCTTTCCAGAGATTTCTTAAAACACGTTTCGTTCGGCTGGTTCGAAGCGTTCGCATCGGACAAGCGTGCGTTCACCATAAGCGGCCTGTATAGTGCAGCAAGCTATTCTGTTCCGGTGATTATCTTTGGAACTAAAACAGTTTTCATACGACAGTCCATTTTGACAGCTAATTTGGTATTGCAAGTGGCTCCTCTGTCACGGCTGTCACCGGAACAGGAAAGCTTGTGGCACTGTACACGTTGGTCCAACCACTGGCCAATACGTCGTATATTAACACTTTTGAAAGAACCTTTTTAAACGTGTTGTTCGTGCCGCTATAATAAGTAATGTAGCTACTCTATGACCATGTCTATGCTGTGAGCTGTAGTTAAAATACTTGCACTTTTAGAGCTAACGCGCACTTGTGATTTTTAGTGGACCGCTAGTTTAGTCGGAATCGTAATACGATCGTGATCAAACTGTCGGCCGATAGTTTGGTTTTGAGAACCTGCGAGCACTTGTGATTTTTAGTCGACCGATAGTTGGTCGATAGTTTAGTTGAATCCGGGCGCGCGCTTACATAGTCCTTCATGCACAGGCCGATAGTTGTCCGATAGCTGTTGTATAACTGTAACTACATAGTTGTAGTAACTATTGGCCAGTCATTTTCGATAGTTCGATACTGAATGCGCAGTCTACCGATAGGTGGGCGATAGTTTAGTTGAATGCAGTGCGCGCGCTCACATAGTCCTTCATGAACATTACCGCCCGGCCGATAGTTTGATCGTACAACTATCGGCCAGTCATTTTCGATAGTTTTATCGGTCGATAGTTTAAGCGCACTGACGGATTGCCACTGCCATATAACTCTATACTAAATCCGAGAACGACCAAACTATCGCCCGATTAAAAATCACAAGAGCGCGTTCGCTCTTATATAAAATGTTTATTAAAAGTATAAGTACCTATATAGTAAGTTTAACATTTTATAATAATAACTTTAGTCTTAATCCACATAAGTTGCAAACTTACTATAATCGATTAGTTACTCAGAACCTTAATCGATTAATAGCGAGAATCGATCACAGACTCGTATGGTTACATGCCTAATCATGTCACTTTAGCATGTGTCAAAACGGGCATCTTAATTTGTGACGACTGTAATCCACGTTATGTGCTATTTTGTAAAAGTATTTTGTTTGTAGTAAGTAGTACAACTACATAATATGCTATGCTATGTTGTACTTACTAAGTACAATATAGCATAGCTACAATGCACATCTATACCTGTCTTTTGTGTGCAACTCTAGGAGACAGCGCTTAAAGCTCATATTTTCCAAATAAAATTATGAGTTGATAGACAATTTGTTAATTTTCTTAATTTCTGTTAAATTGTAATGTCAAAAACCCACTTATTTATATTTAAGTTAGCAACTGAAACATAAAATGTGCTAAACTGAAAAATCATAGAAAATAAAATAACATTTGGCCGCTGAAGAAATAAATAACTTATGTATTTACAGGTCTAACTATTTAATCATCCTCATAAATGATAGTAATTTTATTTCTCTTTCATAGCAAATTTATATAAAATAAAGATAATGATAAAAATAAGTACCTACCTATTTTACATAAATAAGTGTTAAAAATATGAATTCAAGAAACTAAACATTGCTTATTTTCAATTCTGGAAGGGTTGTGTTGTGGCACTTCTTAATTGAGAATATTGGCTTTGTTTAGTCTGAATTTGTCACAATATACTAATAATTTATGTAAACACAAAGGTATAAGTAGGTAAGTACAAGAAATTAACAACCAGAAATAAAGAAATGGTATCATCATGCATTTATTAACCAAGTTGTTATTGTCACAAGTTCACAACACATATTTTAAGACATTATTACGGTATACTTTGTACTGTTTATCTTTTAAAGGTTCTGTTGAATGATTTTCTCTGTAATTATCATCTTATAAACAATGTTCTTGTCTTGGAGTAGCCGTCCATTCCATCATGTCAATATTAAACTTATAAGGAACATTCGGTCTGCTTTTCTTTAAATCTTGATAAATATCTGCAACCTTGCTCTGATAACGAGCCTTACGGGTAGTATCATAAGAGGAAATGAAGAACATTAACCACAAAATGACCCAACCAAACAATAACTTCTACAAAATTTTGCCATGACGGGGTCATTTGTCAAATTGTTCGCGCACACAAATCGAAGAGAAACCATAGTTGACCCTCAAAGATATGCCTTTTTCGTTATATTTTATTAATTTTGTGTTATTTACATAATTCAAAAAGTAAAGTTAAGGGTGGTATTCCACTTATCAAATATTTTTAATTTTATTGGACAAAGATCTTTCATAAGTGGAATACTGTAGAAAGGCTTGTCATTTGCGTTTGGTTATTAATTGATACGTACATTATTTATTTTAGGAATACTTGTTTTTAATACTATGAAGAACTAAATTAATTGTTTTTATTGACTTTGTCCGTTGTCATTTAAAATATAAATAATAAGAGTAAAAAATGCAGAGAAATAATAATATTTTGTTAAATATTGGCATTTATTTGATATGATGCAACAAGACGCGACTATCATTCACTCGCGAAATCCAGATCCGGAAAAACAGTTAGCCGGTAGCTCCAATTGAAGCCCATATTATGGGTCTGGGCTTGAAATCAGAAATATGGATCTGAACTTCATATTTTTAGCCGGTAGACCCCCTGAACTTATGGACTTTCCCTAATGCGTTCACACGCGAGCGATTTTTTTACGCGGCGTTATTTTATCGCACATTGCCCGATTGACGGCGCGACGCGATGGACGCGATGGAAATACAACATACGGGCAGCCCTAATGGCGTTCATACAAGCGTTTCTTGAACGCTATCTACTGTCAGTGGGTAACAATTTTTACGTCATTAGGTTTATTTTCATTTAGGTGATACCTACCTAAATAACCCAAGGACTCATTTGGGAATCTTGTCGGTGTATTTTATTAGGGCCAACAAATAAGCAGTAGTTCATCATCAAATGAGCTGATTGACATCCTCATATTAATCGAAGAATTTTTGAGGAAATCGTTGAAGCTTGCTGTACCGAGTGTAAAATTTACCAGTAAGATAACTCTCTCTGAATGAAGAGGATGAAATCAGTACTGCCTTCTATTTGCTTATCGTTTCTTAATATACCAAACGGCGATTGCCAAGATGTCGTCCGAATTCATGATAGGTACGCCTGCAGTCCGCACCGTGTGAGCACAAAACGCCAAGCGATTTTTTTACGTCTATGCGAACACCTCTGGTTCCTAGGCGTTGACGTTGCGATATCGCCCCGCTAACGCAACGCCTTTCTGCACGCCCGTGCGAACGTGGCCTAACACTTTTGAAAGAACCCTTTTAAGCGTCTTGTTCGTTCAAAAGTGTCAATGTACGATGTATTGGCCAGTGGTTGGACCAACGTGTACAGGCCGCTTATGGTGAACGCACGCTTGTCTGATGCGATTCGAACAAGCCGAACGAAACGTGTTTTAAGAAATCTCTGGAAAGGTGAACGTGACGATTCGACATGATGAGGTGTGCAACGTTGTCTAGGTTTAATTTAAAGAATTTTAATATTTTTTTCATTCGTTTCATTCGAAACGTTCTCCTTGGATAAGTGTGCGTTTGCCTAGAAACCGTTTTATCGAAATCGTTGTTGCCAAATCATAATTTCACTAATGCTTTAAGCGCCAATCTAGTTTTCACACAAAAAAGATCAATTTGACAAATTAATCTATTAAATTGGTTATAACGATTATTTCGATAGAATTGAATGAAGGTAGAGAAATCCTGCACACAACGGTTACAACACTAGTATTTAAAAAAATAAAGACTGAGAACGTAACTGTTTTTCGATACGTTTCGTGGTTAATCGAATCTGCGTTTACTTTAGAACAAACGCAAAAATAATACGCGGAATACACTTTGCCTTAATTTATAATGCGTTAAAAAATGTAACATATTGTTTTCATACACCTTTGATAAGTAATCAGCATATATTTGATTTTTTGGTTTTCGTAACAAGTTACATTCTAGGGTCATTACCATGTGTCAAAACGGGCATCTTAATTTGTGACGACTGTAATTACTTTTTAAAAACCCAAAGGAAACTAATAATATATTAAGGCTACGTTCCGTTTTGCGCCAACAGCGATAATATTACTGATATCGCGCTCACACATCGTTCCGATTTGTTGTGAGCGCGACAACGAAAGCAGTAATTACGTCACGGATGACGTCACTACCGCCGCCATTTTGCGATCACGGTGATATCGTTCTCAAGCGTTAGCACTGTGAGCGGGCTGTCATATTTGACGTTTTGTTGTCAAACGTCATTGTTTGTTGTGGTTTTGTTTGAGTAATCTCTGCGTTTTAGGTTTTATTTAGGTATTTTATTTGTTTATCCCGAAGCAGAAAGCCAGAAAAATGATAGTGCTTATTAAAGATGAGACGACGGGTAGAGACATTACTCTAAATTTAAGCACGGATCACTATCATCATCGCTGTCCAATAAAACGTTTACTAATTGATGAATATCCATACTAAACCGGTGATTATTTACTTACAAATTCAAATCAAAACAACGCTCGCTCGCGATGCGTCAAATAGCCGTTCCAAATTGAAATCGCGTCAACAGTGCTGTCAGCGCGATAATCAAATCGGAACGGCTTTTAGCGCTCACAGCGCCAACAGTACTATTGACTCAAAACGGAACACGGCCTAAATAAGTACTACTGTGAGGAACGGAAACGAAATAGGTAAATTTAAAGATTTAGGTAAATAAATAACATCTGTCTGACGACGTTCCGTTTTACGTAAAAAAGTCGCGTCAAAGTAAAATTTATAACGTTCCGTTCCTTCTAACTGCATAGGTGGGACAGCGCCATCTAGTGGCTGAGCTTTCAGAAAATCGCCCATTATTGCCGCTACACACGTTCCGATCCGACAGCCGATTTGGTCTGCTCCCAGACCAAATCTGCGCTACACACGTTCCGATTTGGTCTGTTCCGACCAAATCTGCGCTACACACGTTCCAATTTGGTCTGTTCCGACCAAATCTGCGCTACACACGTTCCGATTTGGCATGGGAGCAGACCAAATCGGCGGCGGCGGTCAGATAGGAACGTGTGTAGCGGATATTAAATAAGTTATACGGCAGCGGATTGTTGCCAGGCTGAAATTTTTACAGCACAATTTTTTCCTTAGAATGGCAACAATTTTGACAGCTGTCAAAGTCAAAACGTGAAAGTGAAAAAATAAAAAGCGACGCCGCCGCTGTGGATTGCTTGTTTTCTAAATAATTTCTTCTCAATTCAATTCTGTAATTCATTGGGCTAAGTGAATAATTAAACGCACGAATATGACGACGATAGGGCCTAAAAAGGACGGTGGCCCCAACGTGGACTACTTTCAATCGCCAGAATCGCTGTCACAGTTCGATCAGATTCGTGTTTGGTTGCAGAAAAATTGCAAAAAGGTTAGTGCATTTGCTTGTTTATCACATTCTTCTGAATTATAAATGTGTGCAAAACAATATTTAAATCATTACTTCATTATAATTCATCACTTTTGCCTCACTATCACTATCAACTACTCCCAGGCCCTCAACATAGTGATCCTGTAGTCCATTCCATTAAAAAGAATTCAAGATCACTATTATATTGAGGGCAAATTCATTTAGGCAAGATTTAGGTAAATAAATAACATCTGTCTGACGACGTTCCGTTTTACGTAAAAAAGTCGCGTCAAAGTAAAATTTATAACGTTCCGTTCCTTCTAACTGCATAGGTGGGACAGCGCCATCTAGTGGCTGAGCTTTCAGAAAATCGCCCATTATTGCCGCTACACACGTTCCGATCCGACAGCCGATTTGGTCTGCTCCCAGACCAAATCTGCGCTACACACGTTCCGATTTGGTCTGTTCCGACCAAATCTGCGCTACACACGTTCCAATTTGGTCTGTTCCGACCAAATCTGCGCTACACACGTTCCGATTTGGCATGGGAGCAGACCAAATCGGCGGCGGCGGTCAGATAGGAACGTGTGTAGCGGATATTAAATAAGTTATACGGCAGCGGATTGTTGCCAGGCTGAAATTTTTACAGCACAATTTTTTCCTTAGAATGGCAACAATTTTGACAGCTGTCAAAGTCAAAACGTGAAAGTGAAAAAATAAAAAGCGACGCCGCCGCTGTGGATTGCTTGTTTTCTAAATAATTTCTTCTCAATTCAATTCTGTAATTCATTGGGCTAAGTGAATAATTAAACGCACGAATATGACGACGATAGGGCCTAAAAAGGACGGTGGCCCCAACGTGGACTACTTTCAATCGCCAGAATCGCTGTCACAGTTCGATCAGATTCGTGTTTGGTTGCAGAAAAATTGCAAAAAGGTTAGTGCATTTGCTTGTTTATCACATTCTTCTGAATTATAAATGTGTGCAAAACAATATTTAAATCATTACTTCATTATAATTCATCACTTTTGCCTCACTATCACTATCAACTACTCCCAGGCCCTCAACATAGTGATCCTGTAGTCCATTCCATTAAAAAGAATTCAAGATCACTATTATATTGAGGGCAAATTCATATCAAACTGACCCAGCTTCTTTTGTTGTACCTATAGTGTAATTGACACTCCGATTCTGAAAAGCTTAAATAATGCAATGTGATTATGTTCAAGCAGGAACAATTTACTGAAATTCTCCAAGCTATGATACAACTTAAATATGTAGTTATTAGCAAGACTTCACTTTAATTCAGATTTTATACATGTTTTTGCTAATTTTGTCAAAAAAAAATACCATAAATGAAATTACCATAAGTACATTCTTGTGATTTAGGATTTTATATCAAATTTATTTTGTTGTTTCTTGTAGCATGTCCAAACAGACCCGCCAACCAAGGAAGGACTGGCACAGCTGGTCATACAACTTATTCAGTATCAGGAGAACAAACTTGGGAAGAATGCATCGGACCCTCCTTTCTTGAGGCTACCTGTAAGTAATATGTAAATATTGGCTGTGATGTGAAATTGTGAATTATTGCTGTTTCTGCTTAATTTAACTACCTATATGGACATATTGTTGAAATTATGTTTAGAAAGATTATATAAAAAAATATTTTTATAAAAAAATAAAACCGCCTTCAAAAAAACCTCATAAAAAAAGTAAGATATAATTCCTCACCAAATAAATAACGTAAGTACTTTGAAGTCGGGCGTGAAACATGTACAATTTTTTTGTTGTTTTTGTTAAAACCCGCCCGACTTCAAAGTACTTACGTAATTTATTTGGTGAGGAATTATTTCTTACTATTTTGATGAGGTTTTTTTGAAGGCGGTTTTATTTTTTTATAAAAATAATTTTTATTTCAGTCTTTTTAGTGCATCGTGCAGGCAATTTACATGTTTTCTGGTAAATAGGTATGTGATCAAACTGAAAACCTCCTTTTTCGAAGTCGGTTAAAATACCTTGAGGTATCCCCTTTTTAACAAAACAAGAATCATCTAAATCGGTTTATAAACAAAGGAGTTATGCCTAAAGATATGTATTAAATTCACATTAAGTGGTAACGAAAATGTCAGTATTTTCAAGATTTCCTGAAATGTACTGAACGGATTTCAAAATTTCAAAAAATGGGACCAACTTGGAAACCAACCTGATGTAATAACGTTTGAACCATTTCAATCGGTTCAGCCGTCTTCGAGTAATCGGTGGACATACACAAAAAAAAAAAAAAAAACATACATACAGACGAATAGAGAACCTCCTCCTTTTTGATTTAGAAGTCGGTTAAAAATATTAACTTAGCCTATTAAGTTTGATGCCTGCACCACTTTTGTCGATTTTAGTAAATAGATAGATATGACCACAGGTAAAGATATCTCTATTAGAGTATGAATATTTGTATTTTGTGTTTGCTACACTATGCAGGATAAGGTAGCACTTATTAAAAAACTTCAAGCAAACTACCTATCATTAGGTTTTGCGAGGCAATGTAATTGAAAATTGTATTGTTTTTGTGAAATAAAATTTAAATAATAATAATATAACATCAACCAACCATCAACAATCTTAACTTTCAGATGAAAGTGTTCATGGATATGAAACCGGGAGGTTCGCTTTGCACCGTGCTCGCCACCATGTTCCGTTTCAAGTCGGAGCAGCGGTGGCGCAAATTCGACTTCCAGGTCGGTAAGGTAGGCACCTCCCCGCACGCGCCTCGCTCACGCCCCCCCGCCGTCCCCGCCGCACCGCGCGATAACATGCATCATGCGACACGTTTGTGACACAACCAGGTTTTTTTTTGCACTAGCAACACTTGACACTTTGGTAGAAAGTAGTTCTGAACGTATCAAGTTTTCTTTTTGAGTTTCTTTACATATTAAATTATAGGGTACATAACAATTCTTTATTACCACAGATTATATTGATTAATATTGCACTGAAACATTGCAATTAATTCAGTCATTTTTTATTGTCAATTTGTTATTCACTTAGTTATATCTTGACTTTTATAGGAGTGACTGGTGCACAACTATAGGTTAAGCCTTTGTGGTGCAATGGCACATTACAGGCACATGATTACTAAGTAAATAATATAAGCAAATATGATTTAGAAGGTACTTATGTTAACTAATGAAATGATTGTCTAAATCATTTATTTAGTAAAAAATCAATAATAGTATAAGTGTCACAAACCTGTTGCCTATCCAAAAGCACGTCTGTGGGTATGATACATTTTGTATAATAACAATAATTGGTATTTATAATTACTAGGTACTTACTTGATCTTATCTATCTAAAGGTTTTATCTTTTTATTTGTTAATAACAATTAGAACTATGGCAGAATTACATTAATTCAGTGGGTGGCGCCAGTAAGACGACAGGTGTATTATTCAATGCCAGGATTGGCACGACAAAACGTTAAGAGCGCACGCTACGTAAGGCATCACGACGCGTAGTCGCGTGCGCGTAGTAAAATACAAGAGCACCGGTGGGTAGTACGCCGCGCGCTAGGTAGCGGTGCCCTTGTATTTTGCTAAATTTACTACGCGCGCGCTACTACGCGTTGTGATCCCGCCTGACACAGCGTACGCCCTCACACGAAGCCAGAGCTTGATTGTCATTGCCATTGATATAATAGGTGCCAGCGACCGGATCAATGTAAATTTGCCTTTTATTTATTATTTTTCCTTTTTTATCTGCCCTTCTTTTACTTTGTCTTATATCACAGTTTTGTCTTTTTCGCAATTATGGAAATGAATCTAAAAACTTTTTCGATTTCTTTCCTTTTGACAACCATGGGCTGATGTTGGGAATTGGTCCCCATTGCTTAAAAAGGGTGGTAAATCCATTTCATGCCAATTCCATTGATTTCATTTTGGTGATTATGTAAAAGCCCATGCAAATGAGCAACACATTAAATGATAATAACATATGTGTATGTAAAGGTTTTATTGCGTTTTATAAAGCCATACTTAAGCTGGAAACATACTTCTGTGTTGTGTTGTGACGCGCCACAGACACTATGAAGCATATCTGTTTCATATGTTTAGTATGTGTAGTATGACTACACATTGTGTAGTATGCACACAACTGATGTCACTATACACTGCATTAAGTGTTTAACCCTTCGATGTTTAACCATACTAAATGCATGGAACCGATACGCGCGTTAATGCGCGCCGACACACCGCAACACATAAAATGTTTCCATCTTTAATTACATAATGACACATTTGAGTATGACTCCCCATGTCTGAATCATCAACGCAAAGGAAGTACATTCACATATATGTCTATACAATGCATTTGGTGTGTTTAGCTCTTCAATGTAAATATGTGCTATTCACAATTTGTCTACTATGTTACTTTGTTGTCAGTCTTAATAACTGTGTGTTTTTTTTTGTAACTAATACAATGGAATAACATTTTTTTACTACCCGCATGCTTTGTTTTTAATTTTGGTTATCTGCATGGTTATTGCTAGCAGAACCATTACTAAAAACAACCAAAGCGTTTTAAAATAAAGTAACTTTTTTATTTAATTTTTTAATTTTCATTTATTTATGATTTTATGTAGAAATAATATGTACAAATTCTGTAGAAATAGATACCTTAAACTTTGGACTTTGTAAGCAACTCTGACCCAAACTTTAAAGGAATACGTTTTCTTTCAATAGTTTTAGCAAATATATTTTTATGACCCAGGGTAAAAACTATCTTCATTCTGAACTAAAGTCTAAATTACTGTAACTACTAAGGTACAATAATAGTTAATTATAAAAATATACTTTACAATTATTTTTGACTGAATTTTGAACCTTTAAGTAGGGCAGGCGTACCGGTTTTGGCCACTGTACCGGTTTTGGCCACTTTTTGCTCTAAAAGTTTTCTAAACAACTTTTAGCCATTTTTGATAAAAGCAATTAAAATAAGGTATTTTAAGATAATAATAACAACCGTAAGAATTCCTTATGTCGTACGATTTTTTTTCAATAAATTCCATTTTCTGTTTGAAAAAATGTTTTGTATGAAAATTTTAAGAAATTTGTTTTGGATGAAATACTTTATAAACCTTTGTTTTTTACAATTAAATTGTTGTTTTGCAATTGACTGGTTTCTAGCGCATTGGAATATATTGATTTTACCTGGGTTTGGTTTTGATTTTTTGCAATACTTACAAAAGTTTAACTATCAGTAAATGGCCAAAACCGGTACATTTGGCACCTCTCACACATTGTGTGTAATATAAAAAAAACTATTTCACTTTTATAAATTTGAAAAATGTAAGTACCTTTAAAGGTAGATAAATTTCTATAATTTAAGATATAATTTGTGTCTTAAATACCTAAGACCATTTAGTACTTAGTGCTTAAAAGTCAAAAAAACCTTAAAGTGGCTACAAAGGGTACCTCTGCCCTACATATCAATCAATAAAAAAAGTTATCAAAATGTTTACAGTCTAAATTATGTGTTAAAGGATTTTAGTCATAATACCAATATACATAAACTTGCATTTCCATCCAACACATATTTACTAACACTAAACTCTCTTCCCACCCCTCCCCCCTCCCCCCTTTGCAGAATCCTTCCCGCAAGGACCTCAACGTTCAGATGATGATGGAGATAGAGTCCGCCCTAGTATCGTCCGAGTGTGTCCGCACGCCGTGCGTGTACATACGGCCTGATGTGGACAAGGCCACTGCTAACAAGGTGAAGGACATTGTTAGCCACCACCAAGGAGATGTTTGTGGTGAGATAATATTTAATTAAATAGCCCATTTAAATGATAATGAGGTAGCGTCCGCGCTAGTATCGTCCGAGTGTGTCCGCTCGCCGTGCGTGTGAAGTGGACAAGGCCACCGCTAACAAGGTGAAGGACATTGTCAACTATCACCAGTAGGGCTAGCACAACTTAGCGCGACTCTTTGTCACGCTCCTTCCAACCAATCAGAACGTCGCTTTAAGTCACGCGCACTATCTACGAGCGATCTGATTAGTCGAAAGTGCCCGCGACTCTTTCTCACTCGAGTCGCGCGCAAGTTGTGCTAGACCTACTGGGTTATATTTGCGGTGAGATAATATTTATTTATTTAGTAATTATTATTGTAAGGTTTAAATGATGATGGAGATACGAGTCCACGCTAGTATCGTCCGAGTGTGTCCGCATGCCATTCGTGTACGTACATACTATGCGATTATTATAAGAATAGGACTGTCAAAACGGCCATATTTGTTTGCGTTTCGCTTCCACTTCAGGGTGTAGGATGTGCAAGAAAAGGAACAAAGATCAAAAATGCCGTTTGACAGTCCTATTCTTATAATAATCGCATAGTACGCCCCGATGTGGACAAGCCCACCGCTAACAAGGTGAAGGTGTCAGCCATCACCAGCAGGGCTAACATGACGGTAACGACATAGTTTGTCGCGTTACTTTCGACCAATCAGATCACTCGTAGATAGCAAGCGAACGTGCTGATTAGTGTGAGGGCGCGCGACAAACTATCTCGTCGCTGTCATGTTAGCCCTACAGGGGGATATATGCGGTGAGATGTTATTTAATTAAATAGCCCATTTAAATGATGAGGTATCGTCCGGGCTAGTATCGTCCGAGTGTGTCCGCACGCCGTGCATGTACATAAGGCCTGATGTAGACAAGGCCACGGCTAAAAAGGTGAAGGGCTTTGTCAGCCACCACTAGCGAGATATTATGCGGTGAGATGTTGTTTAATTATTTAGTTAAACCATTGAAATGATGATGGAGACAGAGTCCGCCCTAGTATCGTCCGAGTGTTTCCGCACGCCGTGCGTGTACATACGGCCTGATGTGGACAAGGCCACCGCTAACAAGGTGAAGGGCTTTGTCAGCCACCACTAGGGAGATATTATGCGGTGAGATGTTGTTTAATTATTTAGTTAAACCATTGAAATGATGATGGAGACAGAGTCCGCCCTAGTATCGTCCGAGTGTTTCCGCACGCCGTGCGTGTACATACGGCCTGATGTGGACAAGGCCACCGCTAACAAGGTGAAGGGCTTTGTCAGCCACCACTAGGGAGATATTATGCGGTGAGATGTTGTTTAATTATTTAGTTAAACCATTGAAATGATGATGGAGACAGAGTCCGCCCTAGTATCGTCCGAGTGTTTCCGCACGCCGTGCGTGTACATACGGCCTGATGTGGACAAGGCCACCGCTAACAAGGTGAAGGGCTTTGTCAGCCACCACTAGGGAGATATTATGCGGTGAGATGTTGTTTAATTATTTAGTTAGACCATTGAAATGATGATGGAGATTGGAGACAGAGTCCGCGCTAGTATCGTTCGAGTGTGTCCGCACGCCGTGCGTCACGAGCAATAATATGTAAACATCAAAGGACTAGGTCATACATATTACTTAGATGACTTTTGTCATTCATATCTCTCTTGTTTTGAGGCACTGGTATTTTGATTCGATTTGACAAAGTTCTATGTTGTTAACATATTTTTGCTGGTGACTGTACTTACGGCCTGAATGTGAACAAGGTCGAAGCGTGATAACAAACAGTTTTTCAAGCTTTTTCTTTTTGCTTTTTGTGTGGGATCTCCACTACCATTTTTTTCCATCCTCATTGAACAATGAGTTATAAATAAATTATATGATCATCATCATCAAGTTATATATCTATCTAAGATATAAGCAACGCTTTTCGCCAAATCTTTCAATAACGTTAAAATATGTTATGTGAGCTACTCTCTTCGTCTAAAACGGGCCGATTTTTCGATGCCTGGATGAAAGTTATTCGTCTGATATCGTTTCCATACCTCCAAATTAAAAAGCAATTGTCATTCATATCTCTCTTGTTTTGAGATTGACATTTACTTTGGTTGGTTATTAATTTGACTGACTGATAAATATTATCTGAGTATTGAAAAGTCAGCCCTAACTAAACTAATATTATAATTAACATCAAGTGTTATCCGCAGAAGACGAAGAAGACGCGACCCACATAATCTACCCAACCGTGGACCCCCTAGAAGAAGAGTACGCTAGGCCTGTGTTCCGGCGCGGGAACAGCGTACTAGTCCACTGGTACTATTTGCCCGACAGCCATGACACTTGGGCGCAAACTGACTTGCCGGTGAGTTGTTGAACTTGGAGAGTAGGGATGACAAGTGCCGAGAACTTTATAGACTACGCTCACTTTAAACACGTATTCGCACGAATTTTACTCGTACGAACAAACACGAATGATTCGAACCTTACAAACTTCAAACTTTTATTTGCAGACTAACTGCCGCACTTCGACGTCAATTAACTTTAATTGGCATTAAATTATCATTCCTACTCTATTCAATACTAGTCATAAAATAGAGACAGATATAGATTTAATTGTCATTAAAGTTAATTGACGTCTCTGAGTGCGGCAGTTAGTTCTTAAATTATAAATAAGTAGTATAGTAACTACTAATTTAAATATTATAAAAAACTATTAATTTAATTATTATTTTAAAAAATCTATTGCAAAGTGCAATGTAAACAAGTGTAATGGGTGCGAGTTACAGTGCCACAAACTTTGCTGTGCCGGTGGCCAAAATGTGAAACTAGCGTGTTTTTTTTATGTCATTTTGCTGTCAAGTTGATGTCCAACCATAGCGCTGCTAGCGGCTGAAGTTCTTAGAAGTCAGGGCCGGTTAAATTGTTACAAAAAAAAGAAAACCGTACGTAGCGCCGCTGTCACCGGAACAGAAAAGGTTGTGGCACTGTAGTCGTACGAATACGTACTTTAATTCATAACGACCTGTACGTCTACGTATTCGCATACAAAGTGAGTGCCATAGATTTCTCCCACCGACCGCCACGGAAGTTGACAACCGTGTATTCGGTAGATACCACTAAATAACAACAATTATGTCCTTTGCCTTGCTTGTTTAAAAACTTTATAAAAAGAGAAGACTAGACCAAACTCGTTGAGTTATTTCAAAGAAATTAGTGTTGCGAGTCGATCGGAGCCCACTCCGTTCTCAGTGGAAAGCAAGCATTGTTATTTTTATGATGTGTAATTGATTTTTTCAAAGACTGATCATAATTGTTCCTTCTACCAGGTGGATGTGCCAGAGACGGTGAGCTGGGAATGCAATCGTTCCGAGCCGTGGCGTGTGTCGGCGTCGTGGGTGTTAGACCTGCCGCAGTACAACGAGTGGATGAATGAAGAAGATTACGAGCTCGACACTAGCGGGAAGAAAAAGGTGAGTGCTGATACAAGCACTGTTTCTCTCTCTCCGGTTCTTTTATTTATTTTAAGTTAAATTACCTACTGCATTACAGTTTTGCACCAAACCGTGCAGTAGGTCAATCAATACATTGATAGGTACTTAGAGTTGACTTAATACGGTATTTTACTGATTTTTTTTATTTCTTTAAAATGTTTTTCGAAATATTAGCTACACAAAACAAGTTTTCATTTTGAATTATCTTGAATATTTTCAATGATATAGGACTTCAAACTTTATAATTAGACAAGGACAGGACGCTATCTTAGTGACGTCAGTGAGTTAGTAGCGTCATAGTCACGCCATAGAAGATTTCGTTTTAGAAAGAGACAGCTATAGTCAAAATCAAACAGACTATAATTCTTTTATTATAAAACAGATTCAAATTATTTTTTCACATTTGGTATTCTTAATTGCAATATTTTTTAACGTCATCATTAAATATCTACATTTGAACAACAGTAAAATACCGTATTCTACAAAACGAATAACACATCTTACAAACATAAACCGACACGCAAAATATGTCAGTATCAGGATACTGAGCAACCAGAGCGTTAAGTAGATCTAAGGCTTGGGTAGTGGGGGCATATTTAGCTGTTTGTGTGCGAACTGGCGGGTTCTCAAACAAGCGCCGCGTACGCAGTCGCACCAAATTCTGAGGAACGGATAGAAAACTCTACTCTTTAGCGCAAGCATCGTCTCTCACACTCTCTCTTGCTCTGGCGGCGAGCAAATATGTCGTAAGTGAATGTGTATTGCTCGGCCTAGTCATAATCATAATATGTCTAGTCCGAGCCGTGTAGAAACAACAATACAATGAGTGGATAAATGAAGAAGATTATGGATAAGATACCAGCGGAAAAAAGAAGGGCACAAGAACTGTTTCTCTCTTTTTTCTTTTCCTTTCTCTTTTCTTTTCTTTTCTCATGGCACGTATTAATCGATTATTGATGACTTCAATAGTCGACTGCAGTTACTTCTACCAAAGAATACTATAATATTACTAACGTAAAGAAGCGACACTCACCTCCCCCCGCCAATTCATTTCCCCCGCATTGAAGGAGCAAACCGAGGAGTAAACGTCACACGGTAGTCGGTTGTCTTGTCAGTCACTCAGTCAACAAGAATGTAACCAAGTCAACGATGTCATTTTATTTCGTAAGCAAACTTCGATTTGAGGATCGTGCGATATAACCTTGCAGTGGCGTTCGTATATGCAGTTGAATCGTAGATGATTGATATCAAATTTAATATTAACAGAAAACAAATATTCCAATACGAATTGTTTGACCAAATTCACGCAAATAAACAATTTTGATTGATTGATTGATTGAAAAATAATAAATGTTATGATACGATTAAATTCTATGAAATTATAGGATCTTTTATTGATTTGATTTAACTTTCATTAGGTGCAAGTATTGAATTAAAAAAATTGGTCGAATGGACTTAAGGCGCTACTCGGAAAAAGTATGGACTTTTTGATTTAAAACTATAGGACGGTTACAGTTGTTACAAATCTGGTAATAAGATATATATTTCTTCATCTAGATTCGTATAGTTTCAAAAACACTATTTTATGATTTTGTCTCGACACATTTTCTTTTCGAAAAGACCTCTAAAAATACGAAAATTGAAGATTATTCTTAAATAGGGTTACTTACACTATTGGAAATTGGTTTAATTAGTGAACACCAATAATATTTAGAATCGTATAGAAGCATTTTTTTTTAAATCGCTGTAGTTTTTTTAATACGAAGTGATTTTGTTTTTTTTGCCTAATCTGCAAAATCGGTCTCGATCCCGCGCGCGTCGTTTTCTCATTGCTATCTCGCTTCAGCACAATTTTTCCGAGTATCGCCTTAAACCAAAAAAGCGTGGAGACACTTCATACTAGTTATTTTGTTTGCGAACTTCATTTCCCTAATTCTGACCGCGCAAAAAGAGTTTCTAAGAAAAATGCATTATTACTGCACCCAGAAGACTCATCTGGTACTCGTATTTACATCAAAATTTACTCAAACTGATAATAGCCTCTTAGAGTACTTGCAAATCTCAAATATCAACAGAAATTACAAGTACAAGTACTTCACAGGTGTCACACTCAGTGCAGACAACACAGATTTTAAGTGAAAATTCACCCCGGAAAAGGAAGTTGCGGGGCTTGACTTTAAATCAGAGGCTAAGAAACGAAGATCATTGGAATCGTCGGTAATAGAAAACCCCAAAGAGGCTGATATGTCACCTCTGCTAAAAAAAAAGTATTTAAAACGAAAGTCTCAGGGAAACAGATATGACCAAGAGTATATTATTATAATGTTTGCATTAAATATATATTTTACCAGCCCGGTTGCTTACCGATTTACTATTTCCTTTAACGTGGTGTGTTGGCTGACGAAGGACATTGTCCACGATGTATAGGCGGTTTGGCTTAACATGCACATTTTTTAAGCAATAAAACTATATAAGTTTGGAAGTTAACACTACGAAGAAACTATTTATCATTTTTGTTTGTTGTCAATATAAAAAATAATTTTAGAGTAACACTCGAAAACCAGTATTCACAATGCGCAAACACACAAAGCAAATAAGTCGCACAGCAAATGTCAGAACATAAAGAGTAAAATAATTATGTCAGAACGACACTATACAGCAGGTAGATAGATCTATAGGAGTGAGTGACAGTGACATTTAGAATGAGCTTCTTTTCAACAATTGATAAAATATCGATTAAACTCAATTTCTTTAGTGTATGAGTTGTTTGTTTTTTTAGTTTTACGTAAGGCAAACATATGAAATAATTACAATGATTTGGAAAACGATCGCAGAAACTATTTTTTTTTAAATGTATGCAAATTATTTTAAAATCCATTTTAATCGGATGCAACTGTAATACAATGACAGCACCGGAATTGAAATAGAAACCATTGACGGTAGCAATGAGACATATTATTACCCTTAAGACTTTGTTTTATGATAAGGTAATTTGATAAACTTTATACAACTATTAGGTAAGGTCACAGAAATTCGTCTAAAAATAAATAAGACTATTATACTTAAATTGTTTTTTTGCTGAGCACCTTGTTTTATGACACTGCCCTTTTTTGAAGTTCGAGTACAGGAATCGGTATTTTCAATTAAAAATATGCGTTGCGTGTTTTAAAGAAAGCTTACAAACAGACAGACAGAAGCGGAGAGTGACTTTGTTTTATACTATTTTGTGATAGCATGATGATGATTAAAGACAATTTTATTTGTTGGATTGATTTCATTTTTTATCAAATTAGTTAGTACCGTACGACAGATGACATCGGTTAAGTTCTCGTTTCTGAAGATTTCAATACAAAGTACATTGTGCCACTCACACGGCCTTTTGACAATCGCTTTTGTGCTGAAAAATGATTGTTTTCGAACTTACCCGACATAATATAAACATACGTAAATAATTAATTGGGACGCTCTTGCAAAGTTATTTCGTGACGCACGCGGCACGCGCCATCTAGTCGATATATTGTGTACCACTAGCTCCGGAGTGCGCTACGGCGGATGTCATCCCTGCATCGTTGACGCACACATTTGGCGCGTGTACACACGTTATGTCAGTTACGTAGTAGTAGAAGGTTAATGAGCGGGGGTCGTAGTATGGAGTGTCGTAGGTGTGCTTCTACTAAAGAGAGGTTATCACATGACCACGGGCATCAAATTTTTATAACTTCATAACAAATTTCTAGCTTTTGTCTGTCTCGGTTTTGACGGTTTTGATCGCAAAGATGGCGCAATCATTATAAACAGTAAACGCTGGTTTATTATTACGTATATTTTTTTATTTATAAAACACCCTCTCCTCAGGTTCACAAACTGCGTCTGTCCGTGGACGACCTGATCCCGGGCGCGGAGCCTTCCGGCAAGGGCAGGAAAGGCAGCAAGAGGAAGCGTTCCCCATCTCCGCCGCCGCAGAAGCACGGGAAGAGGAAGAGGTCAGTGATTTCGAGCTATTTTGACGTGATAACATCTTATAAATCGATGAACGTCGGCTGCACGCACGCACAAAAAAGTGTCACGTTCCGCGTGCAAGCGAGAGCGCGGAACAAGCGATAGAGAGGCACAATCGGCCTAAGGCGGTTCCCACATTGCACCGCACGCCGCTCCGGTTTGTCGTAATGCGCTTCTTGACTATGGCTGTAGAATCTTGATGTGCATACAAAACCCGCAGTGTATAACAAACTCACGCCGCATCTCCGTCCACCGAAACGGAAACCGCAGCAGTGGGATGGACGCCTAAGCGTTCGGCTTGTGACACGAAGAGAAACAGCGGCATATTGTTATCTCGTAAAATTATCGTTCGTAAACCGACTGATAGATAACCAATATTTTGTTTATAGTGAGGGCAAATACAGTGTTTACGTAAATCAAACGGCATGTTAGACTTAGTCAGACACAGGGGCCTCCCACCAAGCCTAATAGGCTTAGCGTCTGGGTGGTTGTAACCCCTGCCCCGGCCCGCTACCGAGCTCGAAAGCTTGAGAGGGGGCCGGACAGAGGAAGGGTTGTGTTCAGTCACAGCCGTCTCCATCGTCTTCTACAAGCCATGCTATGATACGGAACGGCAACATTGCTGTGAACCGGTTTACTCCTCTGAGTACTAAATCCTATGGAGGTGGCATACCTACGAAAAAGTGAGGTGTAACTAAGTCACAATGTAAGAAAATCTTGGAATTCAATTTTAAACTTCTTCTTATTGTCGTATTAATCATTACTGATTATTATTAGTATATATTTATTAGTATTAATCATCATCACATCATAATTTCAGAGATTAGCCGGAACAAACAGACAGACAGACAAAAATTGTAAAACATGTCATTTTGGTATATGTACCGTATATTTAATCAAATGCACGTAGTAAAAAGCGCTTATTTAATGTTACAAACAGACACTCCAATTTTATTTATTTGTATAGATGTATAGAAGATATGCCATCTCCATAGGATTCAGTACTCGAGGTTTACTCGCTGTTTACCTGTCAAACGGTGCAAACGATGTCAAATCGGTTCACTTAAAACTACGTTGCCAACTTTATGCGCATGGCTTATAGAAGACGATAGAGATGGCTGTGGTTCAGTGGTTGGTTGTATTTTAACCCCCGACGCAGCGCAAAGAAATGTTATAAGTTCAGGGCCTATGTCTCGTCTCTGTACGTATATTCGTAGTGTCTCAACGGATCAGGCGATTTTATTGCGGGTTTTTTATGATTATTTCTAGAAGATATGTTAGATCTGACGATGTGAGTGACGACCACCGTGGCCGAGTGGTGTACGCACCGGTTTACAAGGTGCCGCTATCTCTAGAGGTCCCGGGTTCGATATTTCCTCGGGTCTGGGTGTATGTGTTTATACCTGTCGTTGTTTCCACTTTCCATAATACTAGTGCTTAAGCTACTATACTTTGGTATTGGAACAATGTATGTGATGGTGTCCAATATTTATAGGGTTGTAATTATTTAATCTATGGACAGCTATATTCCACACAAACACCTGTTGAAAGTAAGGCTACAGAACCTAGAGCCAAACTTACCCGACACTATACCGAAGATATCCCGGACGTCAGCCTGTACGAGATTAGAATGGCTCTCAAGCAGCTCAAAAACAACAAGGCGGCGGGCGATGACGGAATCACAACAGAACTTCTGAGAGCGGGCGGTAAGCCGATACTTAAGGTCCTCCAGAAGCTCTTCAACTCTGTCATCCTCGAGGGCAAAACGCCAAAGGCATGGGGCAGAAGCGATGTGATGCTGTTCTTCAAGAAGGGTGATAAGACTCTCCTGAAGAATTACCGACCCATCTCGCTTCTGAGCCATATCTACAAGTTGTTTTCGAGAGTCATTACGAATCGTCTCGCTCGCAGGTTCGACGACTTCCAACCTCCCGAACAAGCCGGGTTCCGAAAAGGTTATAGTACCATAGACCACATTCATACGCTGCGGCAAGTTATACAGAAGACCGAAGAGTATAACTTGCCACTATGCTTGGCGTTCGTGGACTATGAGAAAGCCTTTGATTCGATCGAGACCTGGGCAGTGCTGCAGTCTCTCCAGAGGTGCCAAATAGACTACAGGTACATCGAGGTGCTGAGGTACTTATACCAAAACGCCACCATGTCGGTCCGATTACAGAACCAGAGCTCTAATCCTATCCAACTACAGCGAGGTGTGAGACAGGGAGACGTCATTTCTCCCAAACTGTTCACAGCTGCGTTGGAGGATATTTTTAAGCTACTGGACTGGAAAGGATTCGGCATTAACATCAATGGCGAGTACCTAACACACCTGCGGTTTGCCGATGATGTAGTTCTCATGGCTGAGACTTTGGAAGACCTGAACACAATGCTCGAAGATCTCAGCAATGCTTCCCAAAGAGTGGGTCTGAAGATGAACATGGATAAGACGAAAATCATGTCCAATGCCCATGTTGCATCCGCTCCAGTTAATGTTGGGAACATTACACTCGAAGTTTTTGACCACTATGTCTACCTAGGACAGACAATCCAATTAGGTAAGTCCAACTTCGAGAAAGAGATCTCTCGTCGAATCCAGCTCGGATGGGCAGCGTTTGGGAAGCTCCGGCATATATTTGCGTCCAAAATTCCTCAATGTCTCAAGACTAAGGTCTTTGACCAGTGTGTGTTGCCAGTTATGACTTATGGAAGCGAGACGTCTTTTACTATGGGTCTCATAAGAAGGCTCAAGGTTACCCAGAGAGCAATGGAGAGAGCGATGCTTGGTGTTTCCCTGCTCGATCGAATCAGAAATGATGAGATCCGCAGGAGAACTAAAACGACCGACATCGCTCGAAGGATTGCTCAGTTGAAGTGGCAGTGGGCGGGACACATAGCGCGGAGAACCGATGGCCGTTGGGGCGGAAAGGTTCTCGAATGGCGACCGCGATCCGGACGACGTTCCGTGGGCAGGCCCCCTACAAGGTGGACCGACGATCTGGTCAAGGTCGCGGGAAGCCGCTGGATGCGGGCAGCGCAGGACCGATCGTTGTGGAGATCCTTGGGGGAGGCCTATGCCCAGCAGTGGGCGTCGTACGGCTGAAATGATGAATGATGATGATGAATTATTTAATCACCAAACTAACTTTTTTTTGTGATTGGGAGAATACCTAACCCACAAAAATACTGCGTTCAGTTCAGTATTTTAGATGCTTACTTATTATTTTTTTGTGTCTCCATTAATTATTTCTCATATTTATTTATTTATTTACAGCCGAACGTCCAAGAAGCGAGAGAATGAGGTCGACGACGAAGAAGACAACGCGTCCAGGGACAACACGGACGCGGCGCCCACGCCGGAGAACGAACGCTCCACTGACAGTCAGTATACAAACAAAGCTTAAGAGTCCCCGCAAACTGCAGACTTTCTATTGTGAAAAATAAATATGTGTAGCTTTCTTCCGCAAATTATTCGGTGCTGGATTGCATACAGTCAAACATCTCCTGAAGATGCCCCGGGTTGGGGCGAAACACGTGTATACTCTACACGTGTTTCGCCCCAACCCGGGGCATCTTCAGGAGGTGTGATCGGTGAAGGTGCACGTTTTGTGATTATTTGCGGAAGAAAGCTACATTTATTTATTTTTCACAATGGTTAGGAAGTTCCACCAGGTAACGACTGATTCAATGAAATACTTGCAGAATTTCTATCGTACGGTAGTTTTCCGACTGGTTGGATTGGCTATCCGAATCGTTTTAGTGTGCGCACTTGCATACATCTTCATTCTGATTAAGAGCCCGACTAAACTATCGGCCGATAGAAAGTCTGCAGTTTGCGGGGATTCTTAAGGCGATACCATAGCCGAAAGTAGCGCCCTCAGAGGTTTATCCTACTATAATATTATAACCTTTAGTCTCGTAACGTTCAAGTTGCAAAATAACATATGGCTGCAAAAAGTTCAAATCTCATAAGTAAGACCCAAGTCTCGAAACCACAAAGTTGCTAAATATCTACATTTCAAAACTTTTGTCTTCTGGGCTCAAAACGTTCAAGTTGCAATAAATTCAAGTCTCTAAACATCCATGCTCATAACATTCATTTTTTGGGTACGTATTTAAGTCCTGTAGAACACGTGATAGGTTAGAAATTTAAGGCGATCTCATTCCTGAGACTTCGCTGTCCGTCTGTCTGTCACTAGGCTGTATCTCATGAACCGTGATAGTTAGAGAGTTTTAATTTCACAGATGATGTATTTCAGTTGCCGCTACAACAACAAATACTAAAAACAGAATAAAATAAATATTTAAGGGGGCTCCCATACAACAAACGTGACTTTTTGTCGTTTTTTTTCTCGATCTTAAATTATGGTGTCTAACGACAACATTACTAGATTACATTAATATTGTACGTTATAAATAGTGTCTAATGTTGTAGTATAGATAATGGTACGGAACCCTTCGTGCTCGAGTCCGACTCGCACTTGGTTTTTTTTTCTTTTATTATACAGGGTGTTAGGGGCACCCTTGCAAAAACTTTAACCATGGCTTCAGGCCTTCATGCTGAACAATGCACAGCAAGATTTTTTTGTCGGAAATGAAAAAATATTTCGACTCCATACAAAATGTCCCGATAAGTTGCTAAATTTGTATGAAAAGTCCAATTATTTTTTTCATTTCCGACAAAAAATTCTTGCTGTACGTTGTTCAGCATGATGGTCTGAAGCCATGGTTAGAGTTTTTGCAAGGGTACCCCTAACACCCTGTATTTTGAATGTTACTATTAAATATTTACATATCAATAACAGTACGATCCCCTTTTGTGGATATTGAGTTTTTTTTTATCTTTTACTTACTTTATTTTTTATTTTATTTTATTTCATATGGTACAGCAACAGAGTACATACTAAATCATTTAAAACTGAGTACACAATAACAATACATGTAAAGTTTGGACTCCTATTTCTAGCTGAACACAACATTTACATTGAGCGCTTTTGATCTTGTCCGTATAGCGCCGGCAGCGCCCGAGCCGCCGGCGCCCGCGCCCGAAGCGCCCGCCACGCCCGCGCCGCCCGTCGACACCCACGACGACTCGCAAGGGAAGCACTCCGACTCTAACACGCAGGTTAGTCTGATCGGTTAGGCTCAACACACATTAGCGCAAAGTCAAAGCGTTAATCTGAAATTTCATGATGCAAATTCACCCTTATCTATGCAACGGATACGGCACATATTTCTTCTGAGAATAAAAAGACGCCTCGATGCGCCTCTTTTTTTTCAAAACAATATGTGCATTACGCTGTGGAGATAAGGGTGAATTTGCTATGTGAAAATTTCAGATTGACGCTTCGACTGCGCTAATGTGAGTTGAGCCTTAGTCGTGGGTCACGCAGAAGCGGCGCGTCTTGCGTCCGTGGTGAGCGGAAAACACAAGGATATTGAGACGGACGAGAGGTGCCACGTTAGCGCGTCCGGCGGAGGGAATAGTACGTGTTCGCGCGTCCGTCGGATCCGCACCGCGGCCGCTCCAGTGTGGCCCACGCCTAATGCTGCGTACACACCGGACCAACGAAGGCCAACGAACGCCAGCCAAGGGGTTCTGTTTTCCTCTCTGACTCAATCATATGTTCTGAAAATCCGAATGTGAACTGGAATCGCTCCCAGTGATCCTTTACCAAGCTCTAGATTGATCTTCGAAGGCCAGAAACGTGCAGCGCAACGCCTGATGTCGTTCATTGGGCCGGTCTGTACGCAGTCTAAGACTAGACTAGTTTCAATCGCCTCAGTGGTCTAGTAGGTGTGGTCTCACACCACCGATTTCAGACCCAGAGGTCCCAGTGGGGGTACAAAATATTTAGTATTGTATTCGGTTTGGTGGGTAGGATTTGTTCTTAGTCTGCCAGGCTAGCTACCACCATCTTATCTAAGTCTGACGTCATAACTATGATGTTTTCAGCATTATTGTGTTCCGGCAGTTACGATATAAGATAGCCAGTTCCTCATTAATTGAGGATTCCGAGCGCTTCCACCTTCAGCCTTATCACCACTTAACATCAGGTGCGATGAAGGCTAAGTGCCACCCTGTTGTGGATAATAAAATAAAAAGTCCCACAGATCCACGATCGGTATTTGCATAGTTCTTTGATCTCATGAATTAAATCTCTAATAGCCGATTTTTCAATGCCTGGATAAAAGTTATTCGTCTGATATCGACCTCTCTATCCCCAAGCGGGCGGTAACCGGTTGCCGCGCCTGCATCGCGCCTACGAATCGCGCCATTCCGTCAAATCCTAAGCGGTAACCGGTTGCCGCGAGGCTGCTCCTTCACTTTACACCTTATTCTTAATTAATACAGACTACTTTAGTATGAGGAAGTTTGGTTATTTACATCCTTTGATAAATTTGCTAACTCGTGAATGCAAAATATAACTTAGTCTGTGTTTGGTTTTTTTTTTCGTCGTTGTTTGTCGTCGTGTTTGGTTTTGTCACGGTCTTTTTTTTTTACGGATTTATATGAAGTAAATACTGTTTTTTATTAGAAAATAGACTATTCTGCTTATAATGACTCTATTTAGTTAACATAATTAGATAACAAACGCCCTTGTTCTTTGGCTTTTGTTTGAGTATTCATTTGACTCTTGTAATCCGGGCTCTCAGGTGAATTTTAATTTTTCGAGGTGAAGAACAATTATACTGTTTCGATCATCGCTTTATTTTGATAACTGATGGATAGGAAATATATCAATTAGTACATTGTCGTTTACAGAACGATAAAATATGGTTTGATTGTAGAGTAATATGTATTTTTGTAAAAGACGGTATTTGCACCGCCATATTGTGGTATTTGCGGCGCCATTTTGTCATACCTATAAAACTGTTATTTTTTGCGACATTTGATTTCCACGGCTGAAAGGTTACCTCCAAATTGAAAAGCAGTTGTCATTCATATCTCTCTTGTTTTGTGATTGACATTTACTTTGGTTAATTAATAATTTAACGGACTGATAACTCTTATCCGAGGATTGAAAAATCAGCCCTTAATCTATTTAACGACTTTCAACTTTATTTCGTCGTATTAAGATCAAGTAAAAAAAATCGTATACTTATTTCAGGAAATGACAATCAAAGAGGAGCTAGAAGACAACGTGACGGATCAAACCCACCACATCGTGGTCCCTTCGTACTCCGCGTGGTTCGACTACAACTCCATACATACCATAGAAAAAAGAGCTCTTCCAGAGTTCTTCAACGGCAAGAACAAGTCTAAGACCCCGGAGATATACCTCGCGTATAGGTGAGTATTTAATATAAAGAAAAAAACATGAACAATTTATCGACAGTGTCACTTTGGCATAATATTTGACCAGTGTGACCAGTACCTAAAATTACTAAGGTCATACTCTTGTTAAAAAACTATTAGCCATTATGGTTTGATAGTTGTTAAACTAATTGAAGTTATGCAACCTATAATAGTTGTTGAACAGTATCGCTTAGTTTCGATTACTCGGCTATCTTTGAGCAGTATAATACATCTGTTTTGATGAGCGAAGCGCATGATTTACGCCACCCTGGTCAAGACTGCATTCTCGTCAAGCCTTAATTTTTTTTTGCCTTAATGAATTTCTTGAAGTTGTCATAGCAACTTTTTTCGATTCACGTTTCATTCAGTACAAAATGTACATTGTGTTATTGTGACATGATCCTCCTAACCACTTTGACATGGACGGTCTTAAAACGATTCTGTCCTTGAAGTCTCAAATGTTCCGCATTATCTGGTAACATTTTGAAATCCTAAAATCTCCGAAAATAAAAAAGCTCTATAAAAAGAAAACTTTGTTCTGTGGTTGACATAAACTCGCTCTAAGGCTGTCTATGTTCCTAGTTACTAACATGAGTTTAATTCTTTATTTCTTTCTTATCAGAAATTTCATGATCGACACATACCGCCTGAACCCAACTGAGTATTTGACGAGTACGGCGTGTCGGCGCAACTTGGCCGGCGATGTGTGCGCCATAATGCGAGTGCACGGATTCCTGGAGCAGTGGGGACTCGTCAACTACCAGGTAAATTTTATTTTGGTTACCGGTGTCAAAAAAAGGGAAATAGATTTTGTTGGGGTTAAATTGATAATGTGAATTGTCTATAATCTAAAACTCATGTTTTTCTTGAATTACCTACTTGCTATCCTATTGATTTTTCTGTTTCTGAAGACGCCATAATCTAGCTTTAAGGGGTTAATAAGATTTTGATATTCTCGCGCCCTGCAAGTCCACCGGAATACACGTCCGATTTTTTCTCCAATAGTCTTAAATAATAAGTAATAAGATAAATAATAAATTTCCTACAATCACACCAATTATCTAGCTCATAAGTAGTTTTCATTAAGAAACTGTGTCAATGTTTACATGTTACAATGCGCGCGTTTCGCCCGCATTTATTTGCACTAGTGCACCGTGGACAAATACCTAAAGTTGTGTTTTGGCCGTTTATAATTATTAAACAAAAAAGGCACTTTAGGTGAATATTATAATTTAATCTATGGATACCATTTAGTTTATGATATGCAAGTAATCCCTGACGTAAGAACAATATTCTGCATATTACGACGTTTTTCTATCACTGCCATTATTGTTATAAAGTTAGAAACAATTTGATATAGAATATTCGAAATAAATCGACCTTGACAAGAGTTTTTTTTATTGAAAGCATTCTAAAAGACTCTAACATGAACAAAATCACCAGTTTTCCATTTTTAGTTCACACCCAAATTGTGTTTTCTTATTTTATTGATTAATTGACCAACAAGTACGTAGTTAATCATCATCAGCCATTTTAATGTCCCCACTGCTGGGGCACTGGCCTTCCTTATGGATGAATAAGGAGAATGAGCCATGACCCACCACGCGGGCTCAGTGCGGATTGGTGGGTATTAACGACTGCAAGTGCAGCCGGGACCAACGGCTTAACGTGCCTTCCGAAGCACGGAGGAGCTCGAGATGAAAAGTTTTTGTCACCCATCCCGTGATCGACCATTGCGAACGTTGCTTAGCCTCAACGATCGCAGGCCAAGCGCGCTATCCACTGCGCCACGGGCACCTCAGTAGTAGTTAATATCAGTGATTATTTCGTTTTCCTGTTTTTCAAGTATTCATTTATGTTATTCTAAATTATCACCCGAAGTGCTTTAATTGCAACCTACTCCATACAAAAACATTTATTTTGACTGGACTAGTAGGATTGGTTCTCTGATGATGCAGATTAGTCTGCATCATCAGAGAACCAAACCTACGTATATGCGTGTTGTTTCCATCAGATCGAGGCGGAATCCCGTCCCACGGCGATGGGCCCCCCGCCCACTTCCCACTTCCACGTGCTATCGGACACACCGTCGGGGCTGCAGCCGCTGGTGGCCCGCCCGCCGCAGCCACGCCCCGGTGAGTACTATACTGTCGTCACAACAACACTAGTTTGTTGTTCCCACCAGATGCCCACTTCCCACTTCCACGTGCTATCGGACACACCGTCGGGGCTGCAGCCGCTGGTGGCCCGCCCGCCGCAGCCACGCCCCGGTGAGTACTATACTGTCGTCACAACAACACTAGTTTGTTGTTCCCACCAGATGCCCACTTCCCACTTCCACGTGCTATCGGACACACCGTCGGGGCTGCAGCCGCTGGTGGCCCGCCCGCCGCAGCCACGCCCCGGTGAGTACTATACTGTCGTCACAACAACACTAGTTTGTTGTTTCCCTCAAATCGAGGCGGAATCCCGCCCCACTGGACGTTCAGGTGTTAGTCTGTAAAGGAAATTTCAGCCACATGGTATTATTAAATTTAACATAACTTATAGACGACTTGGATTTTATCTGTAAGTGTACAAGTTAAATGAATAAATAAATAAAAATTATAAAATGAAATAAACTTTATTGTTATTCTAATTATTATTTGTCTTCAACCGCTCAGATACAAGATCCCACCTGTATCACAGTTCATTTGCAACTTTTCGCTGCCTAGGTTTCTGTTTGTTCACGCCGCGCGTGATTCATTCATTCACGTTCATTCGTGGGTGCGCCGCCAACCACCGTCCGCGCAACTCGCGCTCAGTTGGCCGTAGGCAGCCGTGAGGCAAGTTTGTGTGTTTCTGTAACGACGTGCCGCGCCAGTTACCTACCCGTATCGTGACCGAGATCTCGAGCGTTTTGCACCTAGGAGCGCCCGGTCCGGGTACGGACTTGTGACCCGTGTGTGTTCGCTTTGAAAAGCGCCGGGAAAGTTTTAGCTGCCTATTAGGGCATTGTGTAGTTATAAGGGTGTTAGCTGTAAGAGTTTCCCATCGGGGGTTGCGTGAAGATCGTTTTGCCAGGCGCGCGCCGGCGAGACAGACATCAGCCCCCTGGATTACGGACACTATCTGCTAGTAAGGTAGGACTAGCTTAATTTACTTAATTTTGCATGAGAAACCTTCGTTTCAATAAACTGTGGAACACAGTCGATGGTCACCACAATTGTGCGGGATCATATTTTTGGTAGCAGAGCTTAGTTGATATAATTAATTTTCATATTAAAATTAACTACATAAAATTTCATAGTAAAAATAAAAAGCGTACCTAAAAAGCGTACCTAAAAATTATTTTTTTTGTTGAAATCTCGAGGGTATTTGAAGATCCCGAGACGATTTGAAGTACTAAGAAATTGTTCTAGTAAATTCTCGAAGCGAATGTTTCTCACTTGGTGGATCCGATAATATAGTGTAGGCAATGAACAGATTCTTTGTATGGAGACCCATACATTAATTCCTCAGTCAATGAAACTTTGCTGGGTTATAAAATAGCATGAGCCATAAACTTTTAAATGCTTATCCAAAAAAAACCTCAAACGGAAGTTAGGTTTTTATACCTAAATATACAAATATGTTTATATTTTGAACCGAGTAATTTCTCAACCCAAATTTATTTTACCAAATGAGTTATTTATACTAGTATGTGATACTTGATAAAAATCCAAAACTTTTTTCAAACATGAGTACTGCTTTTGAATGATAATTCCTTTTTTGACTCTCATTTTCATTGAAAAATTGCTCCGTCGTTTTTTTTTACTTATATGACCTTAGAATGTAATTTGACGTTACGAGTAAGAACATCCAAAAAAAAACTATTACCAATATTGATTTATTTTAAACTATGAATAATTCAATATGGAAAATTGCTCAGCATTATTTATCTTCAAAATTATGTTAAAAAGTCACATATACACACAAATCTAAAATATCCAAAAGAAATATCATCCGCAACACCAACATTTTGAAAGCGAAGATAAATCTATCCCCTGTTACGCAATAATGTACCGTCTTTCGTTACCAGTTGGGTGCAGATTAGCGTCCTCGTGCTAATAGTACGACCTTGAACGCGTGACCCTGTGACTGGGGGCACAACTGGGGGGCCGCGTTCGTGTCGTCGGTCGCTGTGTGATTCTTTCTTTTTTGTTTTCTTTGTACAGTCAGGGACAAATTCGGTGAACCACTTCCTGCTTATTTTTGTGAAGCTAGTGTGACTTCACAGTAGAAACACCAAAATCAGGATCTACAAGACCGTCATCAGGCCTATTTTAATGTACGGATGTGAGGCCTGGACATTGACACTTAGCGAAGAAAATAAGCTTCTGGTCGCCGAAAGAAAAATCCTTCGTAAAATATTTGGTCCTAAACATGATGCTGATGGAAGTTGGAGGATCTTAAAAACGCTGAAGTAGAACATCTCCTGGCTGGGCCTAATATCATTGGAGAAACGAAGGCACACAGACTCCGATGGCTTGGTCACGTCGAAAGAATGGGATTGGAGAGGAGCGCCAAAAGAGCCTATCTCGGTCAAGCAACTGGCCGACGCCCGGTCGGACGCCCCCGCTACCGATGGAGAGACGTGGTGGAGGCCGATCTACGTGAGCTCGATGCTGGAGACTGGCGCGAAACTGCAAAAGATCGAGATAGATGGCGAGCTCTAGTATCGGAGGCCAAGACACACTTTGGGTCGCTGAGCCACCGGAGTAAGTAAGTAAGTGTGACTTCAAAAAAAAGTAGCTCCTCAGTTTGACCATATTATAGTATTCTTTGGTTTGGTTTGACTATGTTTGTATGTATGTTTGGCCGATTATCTCGCGTTTGGCTGAACCGATTTTTATGCGGTTTTAAGAAAAGTATTTTTTACATTTAGGAGAAAGTTTTGGTATTTTAACCGCCTTCGAAGAAGAAGGTTCTCAGTTTGACTCATATGTTTGTATGTTTGTCTCTGAGATGCGGTTTTCAGAAAAGTATTTGTTACATTTAGGAGAAAGTTTCGGAGTTTTAACCGCCTTCGAAGAAGAAGGTTCTCAGTTTGACTCGTATGTTTGTATGTTTGTCTCCGAGATGCGGTTTTCAGAAAACTATTTGTTACATTTAGAAGGTTTTGGCATTTTAATCGACTTCAAAAAAGGAGGTGTTCAGTTTGACCCGTATGTATGTATGTTTGACTTTGAGATGCGGTTTTCAGAAAAGTATTTGTTACATTTAGGAGAATATTTTCGAATTTTAGCCGACTTCAAAAAAAGAGGTTCTCAGTTTGACCCGTATGTTTTTCTTTGAGGGGCGGTTTCCAGAAAAGTATTTGTTACATATAGAAGGTTTGGGAATTTTAACCGACTTCAAAAAAGGAGGTGCTCAATTTAACCCGCATGTATGTATGTTTGACTTTGAGGTGCAGTTTTCATAAAAGTATTTGTTACATTTAGGAGAATATTTTGGAATTTTGGCCGACTTCAAAAAAGGAGGTTCTCAGACCCGTATGTTTGTCCTTGAGATGCGGTTTTCAGAAAAGTATTTTTTACATTTAGAAGGTTTTGGCATTTTAACTTACTTTAAAATAGGAGGTGCTCAATTTGACCGTTGAACTGCGATAACAGCTTTTATTACGTAGGATATAAAGGCGTTCTCAAGGTCAACATGTATAGTCTGATGTGCCGCCGTGTGTACATGTTTCACACCCGACTTCAAAATACTCGTACTTACATTATTTGGTGTGAATACAGTTATTAGAAGTATTATTTCTAATTTTATTGTGGCATTTTTTAAAGCGCTTTTACTTTTTTATAAAATATTTTTTTTACTATTTGGTTATTTATTAAACTAGGATACCTAGAACATTACATAAGCGATTAGGGAGAGTTGGGCGAGTTGATTTTAACTGTTTACGTTTACAAAAACTAATGGATGAACTGCTCATGTCGGTAAAGTAGTTAAACGACATGAATGGGATAGAGCGCTGGTTTTCGATTACGAATACAGTTTGCCAAACTCATACCAAGTTTTACTGGTTGTACGTGCACACAAAAATACAACGTTCCATAGCGAGCAACAACAACCGTAACGTGTATTATAAACGCAAAACAACCATCGACCGGGAGGCGACCGTCGGTAACCCTACCTGCTCGAGTATCATCATAAATAATAATAAATAAAATAATAAATAACTTCTTACATTCACACCAATTATCTAAGCCCATGTTAATTTCATTAAGAAACTGTATTATGGAAAACTTGATAACGGATAAATATCGAATCCTCCAAAAATAATCTCAGTGCTTCAATCTTCTTAGTATCTTCGTCTATTCCTAAACGCAAACATTCTGTTTCAAAAAACTCCATCCACTGGGACACGTTTGAAGTTTTCATATTAAATTTATCCATTATAAACTTCTCCGTTAACTTCCCAATGTTACTAGGTCTAGAATTATATGTATCTTTCTTCATTTCAGTTAAATTTTCCAGAATTCTAGTTAAAGTCCCTTCTGAAATTCCATTTACAACGTTCTGTGTATCTGAAATAACTTCCTGTAGTAAAAAGTCCTTAAATTGCATGTTCCCATCTTCATCAATATAAGTTTTAATAATTTCAGGAGTCGTGGAGATCCACACCTGTCTAGTGTCATGTCGCTTCAGTAATGTTGTTTTTACTTTTTGGAATGCTTGAGTTTTAATTAGCAAATCATGAAATTGCGCTGGTTGAAGATGTTCGGGAATTAAAAAGGTGTTTTTGTTGTAGTCTGTAATCGAAGTAATGCAAATGGTATTTGATTTCGGGTCTTCAGCCGCCTTAACTTTGAATTCAAACCTTATTTTTTCCATTGTAGTTTAAAATATTAGCTTTAGAAATGTTGTTTTATAATAACTATTATTATAGTATTGTCCGAAATAATAGTATTGTGTTGCTCTGTAAATAGAGATTTATTTATGTTAATAACAATCATACAATAATACCTGTAAGTACGATATTAAATGCTATTACAAGAATAACTTACCTGTAAATAGAGAAACAACATTTAATGCTATTATTCCATATTTATGAATTCACGTTTTACAATATCAAAGTTTACCTTTCTTTGACACAATATTTCAAACCTTCACTATTTTAACGTTCGGCCGTCAGTCACCGGCGGCAATAAAAATAATAAAATGAAGAAAGGAGGATGATCTTCATTTACATATATACTTAAATACTTTTTTGTTTGTAAATACAAACTATGTACATAGTTAACACCCAGACCAAGCCAAATAGACATGTTCATGCACACAAATATTTGTCTTGTTCGGGAATCGAACCCGAGACCACTGGCGCAGAAGGTGGGTAGCCTACTCCTGCGCCAAATCGGTCGTCATCATCAATCATGACATGCTCATTGTTAGTAGTAAGACAAAAAGTTACGTAAAAAATAGATTAGGTTGTCTAGTCGCAACCTGGCCCTCTTAGTACAGTCATGAAAGAAGTGCGGCTAAAATGATGAGAAAATATATCATCAGGTACCAGCATGAAACGCTGTTCATACGATCAGGCTTGATAGATAGACTAGAAAAATGTGGTCTGCCACGCTCCGCCTTGGCCACTTTGTCAGTTCGAGCAAATTAAGCGGCGGCTTGCGGGGTGGTTTTCATGTCATGGGGTACCAGTATCAAACTAACGTCTTACTGTAACTTAGGCCAACCTACTACCAAAAATACTGGTCTGCCGACCCGCAGCCTGGCTGTCTTTTGTGTCCGAGCAATTTTATGTTTGTAATGTTACTGACATCTATTATATGTGGTCGTCCAAATCAAAAGGGACCTTGTGGCTCTCGGCACTACGCCTTTATTGCTGTTGTTCGAATACAAAACAACAAAAATAAAGACTTATATGCCGGCCGCAATAAGGTCCCTTTTGATTTGGACGACCACATATATTAATGTAGAGGGTTGCAGGGAAATTCGACCATAATATTAAAGGAGACTAATATTTTATATTAATAGTAATTAACCATTTCAGAAATATTTCACTTTAAATTTGTTTTTTGCGAAACAAAACCTAAACCTTTACTGCTCTTAGTTAATTTATTTTTATTTCTTTTTCGCACTATTGAGTATTTGCTATTTTTGAGAAGGGGTGTATCAGTTAACAAAAATAAATAAAGAAACTCGAAATAACTGCTCTCAGTTTTTACATAGTAACCGCAACTTTCAAGCACGTTGGTTGGATAAAATCGTAGAAACTTAATCTGCAGATGAAATGCAAACACTTCAACATCTTTTTGGCAAAAAGGTATAAGAAAGAAGTTCGTTTTTGGGGAAAAGTGTAGGTATATTTAATAAAGTTCCACAGAATTTAGTAGAGCTGCCTTTGAACAAATTCAAAAGTCATATCAAAAAATCGCTCATGGGCGAAGCATATTATAAAGTAGACGACTATTTGAAAGACCGTAATGCATGGATTTGATGTAACACATAACCTTAGCTGAACTAGTGTTATATTATTATTAAAAAGTTGTAAAAGTTAACGATATAAATCTTTGTAAATATAGTTACTCCAAATGATTAAAGCTGATAAGTTTATTGCGCCTGTTCTTCTTATCAGTTAAAAAAGAGTTGAACGGGTGGTAGAAAAATTTAGACGATTCAAAAGAGCTTATTTAATAAGTCAAGTCGAATACAGATATTTTTTATTATTTATTTTATACCAATTCATCCATAAGGAAGGCCAGTGCCCCAGCAGTGGGGACATTAAATGGCTGATGATAATAAAGGTCAGAGAGCGGTGACGAGTAGTAAAAAAAATATTGTTTGATGAAAGGAAAATAAGCATTTCGTTAAACACAGTTAAAAATGACATGTTGCAGTATTTTTATCAATCACAACACTTGTTTTACGTGCTCACCCCTACCTATAAGCCTATAACTAACACAAAGGATAATGGGCCTTTTTATATGGCGAATTGACGTAGTACAACTAACAGAAATTACATCCTTTGAATTTGTAGTACTCGATAGTAGGCCTAGTTAAAATAACCTTTACCTAATTTCATCTGCATTATCACCCACATTGAAGAAAAGTGAAGTCCAAAAGATGTATAATAGCTGGAATTAAAAAGTCGAAATACCCTGATGATATCGAATCAAGCGAATAATAACTGAGTGCATCCGCGCGCTTAAGCAGATAGGGATTATGACAAGATAATGAAAAAATTTATATTATTTTCAATTTATAAGCTATCCTGTTAAACTGCTCACCTGGTAACCTAAAGCACGCGCACATTAAGGGACGACGCAAAGCTTTCAAGTTGGAAGAGGCGATTAGCAAGTTACAATGGGATGTCATTGACATAACTGAGGTCCGAAGAGAGGAAGAGGACTTGATTATCCTACTATTCAGGTTATACCTTGCTATACCACCGGGTGGGTAACCAGCAGTCCATTGGTGGTGTTGCGTTCATCGTCCACAAATCCCTCGTTAACAACGTCGTCACCATAGGGAGTGTGTCGAGCAAGGTAGTTAGATACGCTACCCACCTACTCAAAATATAGAAACGGTATATGGTGCATATCATACAGGTCTTCGCTCCGACCTCGAAACACAACGATGTTGAAGTGGAGGCTATGTATGGGGATATCTCTAAAGCCATTCAAAGCTATACAAAACCCACTACACGTTTGTGACAGGGGATTTCAATGCAAAATTGGGGCATCGTTACGGTGATGAGTTGAGAGTGGGGCAATTTGGATTTTGGCAACGAAACGAAAGAGGCCTGATGCTGGCAGACTTTATGGAGCGGGGAAAAATCTCTTCCTACTGATGAACTCCTTCAAAAAGCCCGTAAGCCGCAAATGGACCTGGATTAAGCCGGAGGGTAAAGTTAAAAAAAGATTAACCGCCTCTGTGGTCTAGTGGTTCACACCACCGATTTCAGACCACGAGGTCCCGGGTTCGATTCCCAGTGGGGGTACATATTGTATTCGGTTTAGTTGGTGGTAGGACTTGTTCTAAGTCCGCCTGGCTAGCTACCACCATCTTATCTAAGTCTGACGCCATAACAATGATGTTTTCAGCATTATTGTGTTCCGGCAGTTAGAGATAAGATAGCCAGTTCCTCAGTGATTGAGGATTCCGGGAGTAGTGCGCTTCCATCTTCAGCGTTATCACCACTTAACATCAGGTGTGATGAATGCTAAGTGCTACACCGTTGTGGATAAAAAAAAAGATAGATTTTATATGTCGACGAGGAAGCAAATATTTAATGATGTCATTGTATTCAACCTCGTAAAGACAGGAAGCGATCACCGCACAGTTAGAGTACATTGAGTTGAGTAACAACGTCAAGCTGGACAGATCTCGACTAAAAAAATCTACGCTCCGACGAAAACCAGCTCAAATTAAAAAACGCGAGTGCTTTTCGCTCGAGATTCAAAACCGCTTCTAAGCCCTTCCATCCAAGCATCGATGTGGACAATCTATATACAACATGGTGGTGGATACTGCCCGCACGGAAATGTCCAGTTATTATAAAACTCGCCGTAACAAATCAAAGAAACTCTCCGGCCACACGCTCTGACTCATGGATCAGGGAGAATTCACTGTTCAATGTTTAATTAAAACAACCGTCCACTGAACAGTTATTATAACTTATATTTTGTTGTTCCATTTTTGGACAAGTTCACAGACACGTGTCTCAAGCGGATAGAACTCGCGCTCGTACACGACCGAGACAGACCGAGATATCATGTCCGTGAGCGGTATCTATGTGTGCGTTGCTCGAGCGAACTTTGTATGTAGATTGTCTTCTGTACCTATTTATTTTGTGCCTCTATCATGCTTCGAAAGTTAAGCCATTTAATGATCATAAATGAATGAATGTAATTTTTATTATTCTTTGAATGTAATGTATATTTTTTTTCCTTTACATCAAACAATATTTTTTTATTTTATTTGAACTTCAGATTTTACACAGTAAAACTGAAAACTATACACACAATCGTTAATTGCCTTTCAATTTCAATTTCAATCGCCAAACTGCATGGCAGTTTGTTGGCGAAGAAGAGCACTAATATCCATTATTATTGTGTTTGCTACATGTACGTCTACATTATGGGTATAACAAGTTTATTATTGTAGAAGCAACAAAAGAATCACAATACTTATTATAACATATACATAACCTGACATAATAATTTATTAATACAATAAAAACAATTAAAGGCAAATTTAACATTCTGAGGCTAATTTCTCTAAAAGGGTAATCTTTTAACTTTGTTTTAATAACAGTCTTACACAATTTATCCTCTTCTTTTTACAAACTTATTTCGTTACATATTTATATTTTCTATATGTCACTGCTTTCTCTGTCAAAACGTCTTTAGTTTAGGTACTTTACCTAGAGTGTTATACCTATTTGTATTTTTTTTTATCCACAACGGGGTAGCACTTAGCCTTCATCACACCTGATGATAAGTGGTGATAAGGCTGGAGGTGGAAGCGTACTATTCCCGGAATCCTCAATCACTGAGGAACTGGCTATCTTATCTTTAACTGCCGGAACACAATAATGCTGAAAACATCATTGTTATGGCGTCAGACTTAGATAAGATGGTGGTAGCTAGCCAGGCGGACTAAGAACAAGTCCTACCACCAACCAAACCGAATACAATATGTACCCCCACTGGGAATCGAACCCGGGACCTCTGGGTCTGAAATCCGTGGTATGAACCACTAGACCACAGAGATGGTTAAAAAAGGCGGTATTGCCAAAAAGATGTTGAAATGTTTTAATTAATTTGCAGATTTTTCTAAGATTTTTTTTAAGTTGCGATTGCTATGTAAAAAACCATAATTTAAATAGTTATTGTATGATAGCACTTATTTCGAGTTAAATAATTTATTTTTGTTAACTGGTACACCCCTCCTCAAAAAATAGCAAAAACTGTAACTTAACGGAGCTAAAAAGAAATAAAAACAAATTAAATAAGAGCAAAACTCAAAAGGTAGTGTCGTGTTTCGATATAAAAACTAAAAGTAAAATATTTCGGAAATGGTGGTACACCCCTCCTCAAAAAATAGCAAAAACTGTAACTTAACGGAGCGAAAAATAAATTATAAAGAGCAAAACTCAAAAGGTAGTGTAGTGTTTCGATAAAAAAACTAAAAGGTAAATATCTCTGAAATGGTTAACTCTTGGATATAGTACATTATTAATAACCTAAATAGTGGTGTCGTTTAATATTAAGGTCGAATTTCCCTGTTACCCTGTATATTCATATTATTGATGTAAGTAACAATACAAACATAAAATTGCTCGGGCACAAAAGACGGCCAGGCTGCGGGTCGGCAGACCAGTATTTTTTGTAGTAGGTTGGCCTAAGTTACAGTAAGACGTTAGTTTGATACTGGTACCCCATGACATGAAGACCACCCCGCAAGCCGCCGCTAAAATCGCTCGAACTGACAAAGTGGCCAAGACGGCGCGTGGCAGACCACATTTTTCTAGTCTATCTATCAAGCCTGATCGTATGAACAGCGTATCATGCTGGTACCTGATGAAATATTTTCTCATTATTTTAGCCGCACTTTTTTCATGAATATACTAAGAGGGCCAGGTTGCGGCTTGCCTAGCCGCCAACTTAACCAGCACCAACAACTCAACTTTTTTAACCTAACTTTTTGCCTTCTAACAATGAGTATGTCATTGTGGTACTCTATAGTAGGTAGAATTACCGACGGTCGCCTCTCGGTCTACCATTTATACAACTATTTGGTAAAGACAATGTCAACATAATTATTTTGCCTCGACGATTGATACGTGAAAATAGAATAGATCGCGCGAGCGGACGGCAGTGGCGCGGCGGCACGGTGGCGGGGCGGCGGGGAACCCGTCCTGCACGGCTCCCGCGCCCCGCTCCTACGCCTCGCTTCGTACTCACAGCTCCCCATTGCTGAATTAAGTTTTTCTATGTAAAATGCTTTTAGGTTTTGGTTTTTGTTTTGGATATTGTTGTAGTTGAAAATAAAGTGAACTGTATACTTAAATCAATAAAAAAAACAGATAGAGAAATTTTCCAGTGCGAGTAAAACGGCAATTTTTAAAATTGTTTAATTACATGGTTTATTTTTTAGATTTTCATTTTGTGGTTCTAAAACTTCAATAAAATAGCATTTCCGTAAAAAAGTTCGACGGAGAAATTTTACTGTTCGAGTCACACCAAAAACACATATTTTAGTAAAATTTAGTGTTTCTGCTGGGATATTTTTTTGGAAATTTCATAAATCATTTTAATACGTTACATGAATATGTATGGTGAAGAAAGTTTCAACGGAGCATTTTTCCTCAAAAAGATATTTATGAAATATGACTTTCATTAAAAAAACCTAACTTCTATTATTATTATTCTTTGGAATTTTATACAATACTTTTAATTTATTGATACTTTATCACGTTGTAAAGTTTTTTCTGACTGACGAATTACTGTGGGGGTCAACTAGCTTCATTTCCTACACTAATAGATAGACACTTATATAATTGTTGTCACATACTAGTGTTTTGATACGAGTTTACTCGCCTAGATGTGTATATTTTTTTTTTGTGTGTCCGGATTTATTTGACGAATAGTTCGTTCGAAAGTGTGTTTATTAGTACCACATACTAGTGATTTGATACGAGTTTACTCGCCTAGATGTGTATATTTTTTTTTGTGTGTCCGGATTTATTTGACGAATAGTTTCGTTCGAAAGTGTTGTTTATTAGTACCACATACTAGTGTTTGTTCCGAGTCCGCTTGCCTAGTTAAAAAAGTGGAACTAGTTTTAATTATTAGTAGTATTAAATTACGAGTATTATTATTAAAAATAGTTTTGTTTTCGTTTGTTGATAACGGTTTAGTAGTTGATTTGCGAGGTATGCCATACCGTTAATCCTATACGTTTTGTTTATACCGTTATATTGTTAGCCCTTGAAATTGGTAAGTTGTTAATAATTTATGAAAATAGTAGGGTCCGTGTATGTCGTCCGAATTTTAATTGTGTTTTATATTATCGTGACGCGACCTATTTCTATTGTTTTTTTTGTTGATGTTTACCACTTTTATATTTCTTTGTTTGCTTTGTTTATAAAACGGATTATAAATGGCTCCTACGAATCCGCTCGCCGTATCCAGGGCCGGCATCCAAGGAGTTTTGCGTTGGCTTGCTTGTGCGGTCACATTAATAGACCGAGCCGACCGGGTAGGCGCGTTGCTAGCTCGGTATGGCGGGCTGGCAGCTCGGCTGCAAGACCTGGAGCGCCACGCCATGGAGTGTCGCGCGTATTATATGGAGAACCCCCCAGCTGATGATGCCGTGTCGGAACAGCTGGAGCAGGATGTAGCCCAGGCCTATGAGCTGGCTGACCAGTTCACGGAGGCGGCTGAGAGGGCCCTGGCTGTTCGGAAGGGGGAGCCGGTTTTGAGCGGGGAGGTCAAACCTACCCCGACGGCGTTGCTAGGCCGATTGCCTACCTTGGAGATTCCCACTTTTAATGGGGATCTGTCAGCCTGGATGGGCTTCATTAATTTGTTTGACAGTTTGGTGGATTCACGACGGGACTTATCCCCTAGCGAGAAGTTGGCCTATTTGCGCTCCTCCCTGCGAGGAGAGGCCAGCGCGGTAATCCAGCACCTGCTCATCAGTGACGACAACTACCAGGTGGCTCGCCAGCTTCTGGTTAGCAGGTACCAGAATGTCCGGTTACTGGCGGACACCCACGTGGCCACGATTTTGGCCCTCCCGCGAATCACGCGGGTACACCTGTTACGGAGGGAGTTGCTGAACCCGCTACTGTCAGCGGTCAACTCCCTAAGGCGATTGGACCTGCCGGTGGATCAGTGGTCCTTTGTACTGCTGCACATAGTCCTCGCCAAATTGCCCGCTGAAATGAAGGGGCGTTTCGAGCAGAGGTACGGAGGCGACAGCGCCTCGTATCTCCCGCCCTTCGCGGACCTCCTTCGTTTTTTGGAGGACGAATGTAGGGTGACGGACCACCTGGAGCCCGCCCCGGTTCCAGGTGTTGGTCGTATGGTGGCGGCGAGGGAACAGCCCCGTCGCCCGACCAATCGCTATGCTGCCTTCCAGCAGTCCCCTCCCCCCGCACCGAGTGAGCGGTGCAGGTATTGCAGGGGAGATAGGCACATGGTGCACGAATGTGCCAAATTTAGAGGCCTCCGCCCAGAGGGACGGAGGGCCGTTGCTAGACAGCGCCAATGGTGCTATAGGTGTTTGGGGGGACACATGCAGTCGGCGTGTCCCCAGACAGAGGATTGTCGTCTTTGCGGAGGGAGGCATCACCCCCTCCTTTGTTTGGACCGCAAGGACGCCGGGAGCGACCGGGGTTCGAATTCCTCGCGCACGGGCGGGGGCCCGGCAGCTCGGAACCGGTCCCCTAGAGATTCGGCGGGGCTTAGCCCCCCCGTTCAGTCCCCCCCGGAGAGGGGGAACTATAGGAGAGACGCCCCCGCCACGGGCGGGGGTAGGGGGGTACCACAAGAGTACGCCACGGTGGCGATGGGCACGGGCCCTATTTGCTACTCCCCCCCCCTAATGGAGAGGCCTCGATTGGGGTACTATGTACCGAGGCACGCCCCACACGGGTATTACCCTGCACCTAGGAGTGCTGTTGGTCGGGGCCAGTATGTACCCGATTGGGACCCGCTCGCCCGGTACGAGCGTCCCACATTTGGCGCGCCGACTCAGGCGCGAGGGGGACAAGTACCCCCCCAAAATTTTTAATGGCGCCCCTGTCGGACCCAACCACCCCTCCGGAGCTTGTGCTGTTGCCAACAGCCTCCGTGAATGTTTGGGGACCTAAGGGCAATGTAACGGTGCGTGCCCTTTTGGACTCAGGTGCCCAGGGGTGCATAATGTCCAGGTGGCTTGTCCGACAGCTGGGTCTTTTGCTTGTGCCGCATCACGAAGCGGTACGGGGGGTGGGAGACTCGCGGATCCCTGATCCGATTGGTCGAGTTGAGTTCTCCTTCTCCCCCCACTTCACGCCAAGGCCGAAGATCGGTGCTTCGGCGATAGTTTTTGATAAGGTGGTTGGACCACTCCCGCAAGTGCGAGTGCCGCCATCCACGATTGAGCTGACGTCTGGACTGGCTTTGGCTGATCCTTCCTTCCACCGACCGGGCCCAATACACTTGTTGATTGGTGCGGATGTTCTCGGTCGTGTACTGTGTGGAAGCAAGCGAGTTTTGCAGACAGCCGATCTTGTCGCCTTGTCCACGTCGCTGGGTCATGTGGTGATGGGAAAGGTACCACAGACACCAGAGACCCCGTCGGTAGACCGCCAGACCATTGTCGGTTCTACTTTGTCCGACGTTCTCCAAAAGTTTTGGGAGGTGGAGGAACCTCCCACTGCCAAGCGGTTGGATCCGTTAGCCGAGGAGTGCGAATTGTTTTACCAGAACAACACTGGGCGCCTCCTCTCGGGTCGCTTGATTACCCGCTTGCCCTTCTTGGCGGTTCGCCCTCCTTTAGGGAGCTCCCGACCGATGGCCGAGAAGAGATTGTTGTCCATGGAGCGTAGGATGGCCAGGGATCCCGCATTCAAGGAGAAGTATATAGACTTCATGCGGGAGTATTTGGACCTTGGGCACATGTCCATCTCGCAGTTGGACTGGCGTAATGTGGAACATTACTTCCTGCCACACCACGCTGTTTTGAAGACTTCCAATGGGAAGATCCGCGTGGTCTTTGATGGTTCAGCGCCCACGTCAACCGGAGTGTCGTTGAATCAGTGTCTGCATGCGGGGCCGAAGTTGCATCACGATGTCTGTGATGTTTTGACCAACTTCCGCCGGCACGCTGTCGTCTTTGTGGCCGATATCCGCATGATGTTCAGACAGACCGTGATTCACCCGGAGGATAGACGATACCAGCTCATCCTTTGGCGTGAGGATCCCCAGGATCCGATGTTGGCTTACGAGCTGAACACCAACACTTATGGTTTGCGGTCGAGCCCCTTTGTGGCGATCCGTTCGCTTTTGGAGCTCGCAGAGCGCGAACGGCTACGCTATCCCCGGGCATCTGCTCTTATTGAGGGGGGGGCCTTATTTGTCGACGATATCTGCACGGGGGCCTCGAGCTTAGATGAGGCTCTCGTCTTACGTGATGAGCTGATTGCGCTCTTGAGGGCTGGTGGCTATGAGTTGCGGAAGTGGCTGTCTAACTCACCGGACCTATTGGCAGATTTGCCTAAGGACCACCAGCAAGAGCCGCTCCTCTTTGAAAATCCGGAGACTCCAGACATGCTGTCTGTTTTGGGAGTCCAGTATCGACCAGTCCCGGATTTGTTCACATATAGATTGGAACTGCCAGACCCAAAGGTCTGGACTAAACGCACGGTGCTGTCTACTGTAGCCCGTACCTTTGATCCGAACGGTTGGCTCAGCCCTGTAGTGTTTTCGATGAAGTGCTTCCTACAGGAGCTCTGGGCTGCGGAATTGTCATGGGATGAGCCCCTCTCTGGTAGCCTCCTACGAGAGTGGGTGAGGTTCGTGTCATCCCTACCCGACGTCAATCGGGTTTGTATACCGAGGCAAATGCTGCCTTCGGGAAAGTTTAAAGCCTCCCTGCACGGCTTTTGTGACGCGTCCGAAAGCGGATACGCGGCAGCCGTTTACATCCGAACGGTGGATGCAGCAGGCGTTGTCGCCGTACACTTAGTTACGGCCAAGAGTAAGGTCGCCCCCCTTCGGACTAGGCTAACCATTCCGAAGTTGGAGTTGTCCGGCGCCACTCTCTTAGTACGGCTACTCAATCATGTTGCCGACACCTTGGGAAACGGTGTCGACTTGGAGTCGATATTTGCGTGGTCTGACAGCCAGGTCGTCCTTTGTTGGCTGAAGAGTTCAGTCCACACCCTTGAGGTTTTTGTGGCCAACCGGGTCTCACAAATTCAGACTTCAAAGGCCCCGTTGATTTGGCGCCACGTACCGGGCGAATTGAACCCCGCAGATTGTGCCTCCCGCGGCTGCGAGGCGCCTGAGTTAGTGGACCACCACCTATGGTGGAGTCCATCATGGTTGTTACGGCCTGAGCGCTCATGGCCTGCCACCCCGGCTGTGGCCAGAGTCCCAGACCTAGGCATGCGTGTTCACGCCGTGGAGACGGTGGCGGCTCCGCAGATGGAGTTTTTGTTAGACCGCTACAGTTCTCTTGATAAGTTGCTCGGCGTGACTGCTTGGATGAGGCGCTTTGTGCGAAATTGTCGCCAGCCTCAGGAGAAATTGTTGTCTCCGGTCCTCGCCCCACAAGAGCGGCAAGACGCTCTTTTGCATTGGTTGCGAGTGACGCAACAGCGAGAGTTTGAACCGGAGCTGAAAGCCCTGCGCTCAAGTAAGCCCAAGTTGAAGGGACCCTTGGTGCGGTTGAATCCTTTCTTGGACAGTACCGGATTGCTGCGTGTCGGAGGTAGGCTCAGACATGCCAACCTGCCGTACGGATCACGCCACCCTTTGTTGCTCCCCAAGGATGGACCGTTAGTTAGACTGTTGATTACAGACCGACATGTAAAGAATGCTCATGCCGGTTGTAATGCTTTGACCGCGCTCCTCCAACGAGAGTTCTGGATTTTGTCAGCGCGGAGAATAATCCGATCCGTTATTTTTCGTTGTCTCCCGTGTTATCGTTTGCGCGCCGATACGATGCAGCCCCAGATGGGTGATTTGCCTGCCGATCGAGTGAACGAATCGATGCCCTTCTCAGGAGTTGGAACGGATTTTGCGGGGCCTTTTACCGTTAAGACATCGCGGCTTCGTAATGCTAGAACGGAAAAGGCTTACTTGTGTGTATTTGTTTGTTTGGCCACTAAAGCGGTCCACCTGGAGGTGGTTAGTGCCCTCACCACAGAAGCCTTTGTAGCCACGTTGAATCGTTTTGTGTCTCGCCGCGGAATGCCGTCGTTAATCAGGTCCGATTGTGGAACCAATTTCAAGGGCACCGATAGGTATTTAAAGGAAGTTTGTGAATTTTTGGATAGGAATAATTTTGAGATCGGATCCACACTCTCTCGCAGAGGGGTACGATGGCAGTACTCCCCGCCATCCTGCCCCCACTGGGGAGGGATTTTTGAAGCAACTGTAAAGGCCGCTAAAACTCACCTTCGTCGCGTTATTGGGGAGACGGTCCTCACGTTTGAGGAACTCGCGACCGTATTTTGTAAGGTTGAGGCGGTCCTCAACTCGCGTCCGTTGTGTCCGTTGTCTTCGGACGCGAATGATTTAGAGGCCCTTACGCCGGGCCATTTTTTGATTGGCAGACCGCTTAACGCCTTGCCGGAATATCCTTATTCCGAAGTGCCCTCCGGACGGCTCTCGCGATTTGAATTGCTCCAGCAGCTTACGCAGAGTTTTTGGCGCCGTTGGCATCTGGAGTATTTGCACATTTTGCAGCAACGCGTTAAGTGGTCGGATAGGACGACCCCACCCAAGACTGGAGACCTCGTGTTGGTAAAGGATCCAAACCTGCCGCCCCTCCGCTGGCGTTTAGGACGCATTGTTCAGCTTCATCCGGGGTCGGATGGTGTGCCCAGGTTTGCCGAGGTCCTGGTGGGGGACTCTGTTTTGAAGCGAGCGATCGCTACCCTCTCTCGCCTGCCCTTAGATTGAGTTGGCGGACAGTTTGCTACTGTCCGGGACGGGGGGATGTTCACGCCGCGCGTGATTCATTCATTCACGTTCATTCGTGGGTGCGCCGCCAACCACCGTCCGCGCAACTCGCGCTCAGTTGGCCGTAGGCAGCCGTGAGGCAAGTTTGTGTGTTTCTGTAACGACGTGCCGCGCCAGTTACCTACCCGTATCGTGACCGAGATCTCGAGCGTTTTGCACCTAGGAGCGCCCGGTCCGGGTACGGACTTGTGACCCGTGTGTGTTCGCTTTGAAAAGCGCCGGGAAAGTTTTAGCTGCCTATTAGGGCATTGTGTAGTTATAAGGGTGTTAGCTGTAAGAGTTTCCCATCGGGGGTTGCGTGAAGATCGTTTTGCCAGGCGCGCGCCGGCGAGACAGACATCAGCCCCCTGGATTACGGACACTATCTGCTAGTAAGGTAGGACTAGCTTAATTTACTTAATTTTGCATGAGAAACCTTCGTTTCAATAAACTGTGGAACACAGTCGATGGTCACCACAATTGTGCGGGATCACTGTTCTTTCACCATTTTATGATTGTTTTATTTTTCAAATATTTTGATATTAATTAAGTCATAGGTCCATAATTATTAGTTCGAGGATAGCATTTTTTTATTGCCCCCATACCAGTGTTCGGAAGTGTTTGTAAACAATCGCAGAAAACTTAGATACAATCCAAACTATTCATTAATACAATTTTAAACAGTTGACAAAATATGTTTGAAAACATTTAGTAACTTTTGGATATAAAACAAAATAGTACTAACATTGAAAATGAAGTATAAGAAATAATCGACCCGTCTCACAACTAGCTCCGATGGGGTTCGAACCCACGCACGACTTTTGACTTGCGAGATGTTTTCAAAAACAAAAATTACATTGTGAATCTTCGATCAACAATAACAACTAGTTCTAGATACATAGTTGGAGTGACAGACATGGCCGAGCGTTATACGCCCACTTGAGAGTATAATTATAAGTAGATTATTTAGACAGTGTCAATAATACTAACTAAGGTATTTCAAACTTGGAACGCTCCCTGTCATTTATAATGTAAGATCGTAACATTCGTAACCTTTTTTTCTCCGTTAAAAAAAAAGTCAGTCTGTGCCATATAAAGTTTTCATTTAGTTCGTGAGCCTTCATCTAGTACTATTGTTGATCGAAGTTGCTATTCGCTAACACAGCTGTGGGAGCACTATAACATGGATAAATCATCGAACAAACTGTTTGGTTCCAACAGCAGAAAACGCAGCTGTCCCCAAAGTGGAGGCCGGTCTACCCAACGGGACCGAAGCGGGCGCGGGGGGGCCTGCCCCCGCCCCAGCCCCCGCCGCCCCCGTCCCCGCCCCCGCCCCCGTCGCGCCCAAAGTGGAGCCCGGACTCGAGCTCGGCGCCGCGCCGGGACTCAAGCTGGACCAGGTATGTAGTAGTGTCCATAGCGTAACTTGTTATATATAGGAAATAGAGATCAATCTTCGGCTCCTTTAACATACACATATGCAAATTACAAAGTCGTATTAACACACACACATATAGGCATAGTATACATATTATTTATTTAAGAATTTATAAAAAAAAAAGGATTTTTCTCTTCTTTTCTATATTGTAGGTGTATTAACTTGGATCCATCTATCGTTGACTTTAGTGAACTATTTATGTGCAAAGTGACACCTACAGCGAGAACAAGCAACTTTTGCATTTTCTGGCTTCTCATTAGTTCCCATTTGAATGTATGAAGATTGCGCCCCCTGGTAGTGTCAGTCATTGATATAAGGTAGCGGTCCCCAAAGTGGAGGCCGGGTTAATGAACGCGACGGAGGCGGGTGCTACTGTACTACTGAACTCTTTACTGTCTCCGTTTTCGACCCCGTCGCGCCCAAGGTGGAGCCCGGACTCGAGCTCGGTGCCGCGCCGGGACTCAAGATGGACCAGGTATGTAGTAGCGTGGGTCATTGATATAAACGCAGCGGTTCTCAAAGTGGAGGCCGGGTTTCCCAACGGGACGGAGGCTGGTGCGGGCCGTGGCGCCCAAGGTGGAGCCCCGACTCGAGCTCGGCGCCGCGCCGGGGCTCAAGCTGAACCAGGAATGTAGTAGCATGGGTCATTGATATAAACGCAGCGGTTCCTAAAGAAAAGGCCGGGTTACCCAACGGGACCGAAGCGGGCGGGAACTCCCACGGGAACGGGTACCACGCGCGTGAAACCGCGGGTAGTAGTTAGTATTATAAATGCGAAAGTTTGTGAGTATGGATGAATGGATGTTTATTACTCTTTCACGCAAAGCTACTGAACGGATCTGGATGAAATTTGCAACAGAAATATATTATAGACTTGAATAGCACATAGGATACTTTTTATCCCGATTTTCCCATGGGCACGGGAACCACGCGGGGGAAACTTAGAGCGGCCGCAAGTAGATTGATGAGTTTATCCTGAACTTTCTCAGTCTGCCTAGCACGACCATCATTATATCACGCGATATGATATAGCACGTCATGCTGTCTTGCTTACACCTTAGTGGGGTAAACAAGACAGCATGACGTGCTTTATCATCATCATCATCATGTTAGCCGAACGACGCCCACTGCCGGGCATAGGCCTCCCCCAAGGATCTCCACAACGATCGGTCCTGCGCTGCCCGCATCCAGCGGCTTCCCGCGACCGCCACCAGATCGTCGGTTCACCTTGTAGGAGCCCTGCCCACGGAACGTCGTCCGGTTTGCGGTCGCCATTCGAGAACCTTTCCGCCCCAACGGCCATCGGTTCTCCGCGCTATGTGTCCCGCCCACTGCCACTTCAATGATGCAATCCTTCGAGCGATGTCGGTTGTTTTAGTTCTCCTGCGGATCTCATCATTTCTGATTCGATCGAGCAGGGAAATACCAAGCATCGCTCTCTCCATTGCTCGCTGGGTGACTTTGAGCCTTCTTATGAGACCCATAGAAAAAGCCCATACCCATGCTATATCATATAAAAGCCGCTTATGCTAGGCCGGCTGGAAGTGCAAAATTCATATACTAACTGATTGATTTATTTGTCTAGTACCGCGGCGGCGCTCGTGGGCGTGAATGGACTGAGCAAGAGACCCTCCTCTTGCTGGAAGCTCTGGAGCTACATCGCGACGACTGGAACCGCGTGGCGGCGCACGTCGGGACGAGGACTCAGGACGAATGCATACTGCACTTCCTGAGGCTGCCCATTGAGGAGCCTTACCTGCACGAACCTGCCTCTGGTGAGTAGATATGAGTAAGGCCTTCTTTTACAGCTGCCAATATGTAGTTGTTCCGTACGGTCTAATCCACGTCGCTGTGAAACAATATTCTGGCGCCTCCCATGTGTCTCCGTTCCGGGCGCGGTCAGCTTATTTATTAATCCAGCTTAAGTTACCAAAAAAAATTGCAGTATCTTGGAGAAAGGTACATTTTGCAAATGGCGTCTTTTACATAAGTGTCTTCGCATAATGTGTAATTTTTGAGTGTAAAGTGTTTTTTGATAAGGGTGTTTTGTGAGAGATTATAAAGGAATCATATTTACGCGGGCCAGTGTTAGATGAATGATAGTGAATGTTGTAACGAAGCGGTGAAATACCCCTCTGAAATTAATCTCGCTTGAAGTGTGAATGTCTGAATGTACGGAACAAGAGATCCTACTTTTGCTGGAAGCTCTGGAGCTACATCGCGACGACTGGAACCGCGTGGCGGCGCACGTCGGGACGAGGACTCAGGACGAATGCATACTGCACTTCCTGAGGCTGCCCATTGAGGAGCCTTACCTGCACGAACCTGCCTCTGGTGAGTAGATATAGACTGGTTTCACATTTGTCAATAGTTCCTCCAATCGGGCCAATCCGCGTCGCTGTGAAACGATATTCTTGCGCCTCAAATACACCAGTTCCGGGTGCGTTCAGCTTATTCATTAAACTAGTTTAAGTTACCAAAAAAGGTTTGCAGCATCTTTGAGAAAGGTATATTTTGCAAATGGCGTCTTTTAAATAAGTGTATTCGCATATGTGTAACTTTTGAGAAAAGTATCTTTTGATAAGGGTGTCTTGCGATTATAAAGGAGTCATATTTACGCGAGCCAGTGTTAGATGAGTAATAGTGAATGTTGTAACGAAGCGGTGAAATACCCTTCTGAAACTAATCTTGCTAGAAGTATGAATGGCTGAATGGACGGAACAAGAGACCCTCCTTTTACTGGAAGCTCTGGAGTTATATCGAGACGACTGGAACCGCGTGGCAGCGCACGTTGGGACTCAGGACGAATGCATACTGCACTTTCTGAGGCTGCCCATTGAGGAGCCTTACTTGCACGAGCCTGCCTCTTGTGAGTAGAACTTGTCTTGAGTTACGCGCGTTTTAAATGAGGTGTCTTTTGAGAAAGATGACTTTCAAAAAGTTTCTTTGAAATATACATGTAACTTTTGAGATGTTGTTTCTTTCCTACGTTGTACCTATTGCACTTTCACTGATTCACTGCAGTCATCATCATCGACCATGTTTCGTGTCATTTCAAGTTTCGGTTTAGCTGTCTTGAACAATCCTAAATACAGTCGAACCTCGATTAACCGGACTAATTGTTGTCATTAGCATTTGGATAATCAAATATATGAATTAGGTATAGTGTTAGGTAAAGTAAAATTACATAGCGAAGTAAAATACCGAAAGGCAACTAACTATAACAATAACACCGCGTGGGGAAGAGATAACATGGGGCGCGGACGTGAGTTCTGCGAGTTCGGAGATGTCTGTGCATCTCGTGTATGCAGGATTTGACTTGAAGGTATATAGTTATTTGGGCGGAGTTGGTATTTCGGCAGGCTTATCATCACGTGATAAGCCTGCGGATATTCGCGAATACGTAAATCTGAGGGCAGGTTAATCGAGGTTCTACTGTACAAGGAAAACAGAGTAAAGCTTTTTTAAAAGCATATCCTAATAGCGTTTTCTTCATCCTAATCATGTCTTATGCAAATAAACCTATTCTATTATATTCTTCATGTAGGTGGCGTTCTGGGCCCGCTAGCCTACCAACCGATCCCGTTCAGCAAGACCGGGAACCCTGTGATGAGCACAGTGGCCTTCCTGGCCTCCGTGGTGGACCCGCGCATCGCGTCAAAGGCCACCAGAGCTGCTATGGACGAGTTCGCTGCTATCAAGGTTGGTTTTTATATTGTTTACCTTTATCATTTGAGGAGCCTGTGGTCGCAGTGTTAAGGTTAAGCAACATTCACAATAGTCTCGCATCCTACTAATATTATAAATGCGAAAGTTTGTAAGTATAGATGTTTGATACTCTTTCACGCAAAAACTACTGAACGGATCTGGATGAAATTTTCAACAGAGATAGGTTATAGCCTGGAATTACACATGGAATACTAAATAATAGGGAAAATATATAGGGAATTTTTATCCCTATATATTTACACGGGGACGGGAACCACGGCGGTGAGACTCAAATAACCACCGCTAGTCTCAAATAAATTGAATTGGTTAATTTGCGTACAGGACGAGGTGCCAGCAGCCATGATGGAGGCGCACGTGAAGGCGGCCGGCGCGCAGGGGCCCGGCGCCGCGCTGGCCGCCACCGGCATCGCCGGCACCGCGCCCGACCCCGACCCCGCCGCGCCCCCAGGTACCACCACCACCATCACACATTAACGAGGTGCCGCGACCAGGATGGAGGCGGCAGGGGCCCGGCGCCGCGCTGGCCGCCACCGGCATCGCCGGCACCGCGCCCGACCCCGACCCCGCCGCGCCCCCAGGTACCACCACCACCATCACACATTAACGAGGTGCCGCGACCAGGATGGAGGCGGCAGGGGCCCGGCGCCGCGCTGGCCGCCACCGGCATCGCCGGCACCGCGCCCGACCCCGACCCCGCCGCGCCCCCAGGTACCACCACCACCATCACACATTAACGAGGTGCCGCGACCAGGATGGAGGCGGCAGGGGCCCGGCGCCGCGCTGGCCGCCACCGGCATCGCCGGCACCGCGCCCGACCCCGACCCCGCCGCGCCCCCAGGTACCACCACCACCATCACACATTAACGAGGTGCCGCGACCAGGATGGAGGCGGCAGGGGCCCGGCGCCGCGCTGGCCGCCACCGGCATCGCCGGCACCGCGCCCGACCCCGACCCCGCCGCGCCCCCAGGTACCACCACCACCATCACACATTAACGAGGTGCCGCGACCAGGATGGAGGCGGCAGGGGCCCGGCGCCGCGCTGGCCGCCACCGGCATCGCCGGCACCGCGCCCGACCCCGACCCCGCCGCGCCCCCAGGTACCACCACCACCATCACACATTAACGAGGTGCCGCGACCAGGATGGAGGCGGCAGGGGCCCGGCGCCGCGCTGGCCGCCACCGGCATCGCCGGCACCGCGCCCGACCCCGACCCCGCCGCGCCCCCAGGTACCACCACCACCATCACACATTAACGAGGTGCCGCGACCAGGATGGAGGCGGCAGGGGCCCGGCGCCGCGCTGGCCGCCACCGGCATCGCCGGCACCGCGCCCGACTCACCGCGCACACTTGTTTCATTTTCTAGCATTAAGTGGCGGCGTTTTTGGCTGCGTGTTGTCGCGTGTTTACTAGCCACTGTAATTTCAAGCTCAAATGTTGTCACGTATCCGAACAATTTTTAATTTGTGGCTTACGGTATTGGTTTTGCAATGAGTCACACCAACACATCAAAATATGACTATAAAAATCTTTGCATTTAATGCACGTACTCGTGCAAGTACTAATAGTTTTTGTTTCATCGAAATCTGGCCAGGATTTCCAAAGATACAGCGTTGTAAAGTTTCACCAGCTTTTGAAAATTTGCTTTCCTTGCGCCCTATTGCGATGACGTCATGTCGCACTGACATCTCCGTTTGCGGCTGTTGCGGGTGATTTCCGTCTAACTGTACCTACATAGAGTTCGTCTGTGCGCAATCTGCGCGCAACTCGTGCGTTTTTGACGCTAGTTACAGTACATTTTCTTCGTTCTAAGGTTATGGTAAATGATTAGTATTCAATTTCGACCGCGCGCAGGCCCACTCTAAAACTGTCACCTACTGTCGATCCCGAAAGACATTTATCCCACAAACTTATCTGACCCAGTGGTGGAGGCGCCACTAGCAGTATAAAATTATCGAAATGGCTGTCAGTTTTTAGGGTGCATATTTAACTACCAAATCAGTTATGGTTGTAAGGACATTTTGTTTTGACGGTTGCTATATGAATTGACAGAATCCCGCCCGCCATTACGAAAGTTGATTTAATTTATTATTCACGAAAATAAAACATTATTTGAAGGTGTTTTTTCACATGGGCTCAATAAAAAAATTCTTAAACATTTCATTGATCGACTATAAGAAAAATAAATAAATTTATTACGAAACCGTGAGAGCGCAACTATATAGCCAAAGGATTCTATGTAGGTATACGGAAGTGCGACGTGACGTCACACGTTAATGCCATTGGTTCACCCAAATTTTCCTCGGAGGCCGTACTTTAACGTTTAATATCTCAGTCATTTTTGAAGATTGGAAAAAAATAAAAACAGATTCTTTTTTCTCGAGTTACATATATTTTAGATATGCTGATAACAAAAACCATTGGTGTGACTCATTATGATATAATTTTAGTAATAGTGTTAGCTTATATCGTTTATAGCTTGTATCGTTTGACGAACTCCATGGCGGAGTGGTGTATGCACCGGTTTTCAAGGTGCCACTATCTCGAGAGGTTTCGGGTTCGATTCCCGGTCGGTTAAATGTTGAAAACAAACTTTTTAATGTTTCATCGGGTCTGGGTGTATGTGGTTATTCCCCTCGTTGTTTCCAATTTCCATTATACAAAAGCTCAAGCAAGTGCACACTATCACATACATTGTTCTAATACCAAACTGTAGTAAGTTTGGTATTAGAACAATGTATGTGATAGTGTGCAGTCCAATATTTATTTGTTATTTATTTATTTATTTATTTATTTAGGCGAGAAGAAGGAAGAGGTGAAATCGGAACCGATGGAAGTGGAAGAAGGCGAGCCGAAGGTGAAGGAAGAGGCGCCCGAGACGCCGGCCGAGGCTGATAAGGAGGCCAAGGAAGCCGCCGACACACCATCAGGTTAGTTGTATATTTATGTCACTAGCTGCCCCGCGCGGTTTATATATTATGGTTTAAGCTATAAGTATTATTGTAAAGGGTCATTAAAATTCATTAAGTAGTTTCTGCGTGAATGAGTAACAAACTATAAATAAGGATTTCAAACACGGCATGCCACTAATTTCGATATGTATCCGAAGTAATTGAATTTTATCTGAGAATTTTGAAGAAAAATTTACTATTAAATAAATGAGTTTCAAAATTAGCGCAATTGAGCATCTATTTAAGTCCAAACTATTCAATAGATGCGTGCGAGTGAATCTACTTTTTTTGTAGTTTAAGTTTGTGCTTTTACTGGCATACCATTTTAATCATATAAAAACCTAACCTCCCCCAGGTTAGGTTAGGTTAGGCTAGTGGCTAAAAATAGGCATATGAGCATGGGTTTCATTTGACATTTGAAGACCATATTATGCCCACATAAGGACAAAACATGGACTTCAAATGTCAAATGAAGCCCATGCTTATATCCATATTTTTTAGCCGGTAGGCCCTCGTTCTTATATCTCCCATAAAAACAAGTATACCTTACTCTAACGAACTTGTTGATCCATCTACGATCATCTCCAATAAAATAAAAAACCGACTTAAAATCAGTCACAGTCATCAACTCATCAATGAATGCGTAAGCATTTCTTTATAATATGTTATCTTATCATCACAAATAATAAGAGTCCCCGCAAACTGTAGACTTTCTCGGCTCTTAAGTGCGCTCACTAGAACGATTCGGTACCAACCGATAAATAAGTTTGATGGGCTTCCCGATTGCCTTCAAACTACACTGTCGGCCAACTATCGGCCGACTGGTTGATCAGTGTTGGCTCATATCCACTCGCGCACACACGACGATTGTTTAGTTGGCTGACTCGGCAGTTTATTTCGCTCCTAGCTTTGGCGCCGGACAATCGAACGTCAAAAGGCGAAAAATATTTTCGGGTGATCGAGTAATTTAGAATGCATTGTGTAAAATTTCCCATTAAATAATTTATCACTGAGGATGGGATTTACCCAATATTCTCGGACTCTCTTCTTGGTTTTCCTTCTTCGTTGTATGAGAGCAATAACAACCATTCTGGACAATAGTATATTAATTTTTATTGTGCGACCGAATTGCGATCTTCAAAAGTCGGTTACAAACTAGCAAATAATTCGAAAAGTCGGCCGACTGGTTGGCTAGTTTGCACACTCATCACCAACCAAATTGTTTAGTTGGTTCAGTGTGCGTACTAGCAGCCCAACCCGACTAAACTCTCGGCCGATAGAAAGTCTGCATTTTTTTAAAACATACCATTATTTTACACACAGATGCGCCTACAACAGTAGACGCCAAACTGCAATCCGCCGCGGCCGCCGCACTCGCCGCAGCCGCCGTCAAAGCCAAGCATCTGGCCGGCGTCGAGGAGAGGAAGATCAAGTCGTTGGTCGCTCTCCTGGTGGAGACACAGATGAAGAAGCTGGAGATTAAGCTGAGGCACTTTGAAGAATTGGAAGCTACTATGGAGAGGGAGAGAGAAGGTGAGTGTATTAAAAGGAAACTACTCTGGATTGTTGGAAACATTTAGCCGGCGTCGAGGAGAGGAAGATCAAGTCATTGGTCGCTCTCCTGGTAGAGACACAGATGAAGAAGCTGGAGATCAAATTGAGGCATTTCGAGGAGCTGGAGGCTACTATGGAGAGGGAGAGTGAAGGTGAGTGTATTCTAATAAAAATTAAGGTTTACGGTAAAGAGGAAACTACTCTGGACTCAAGCATTTGGCCGGCGTCGAAGAGAGGAAGATTAAGGCGTTGGTCGCTCTCCTGGTGGAGACACAGATGAAGAAATTGGAGATTAAGCTGAGGCACTTTGAAGAATTGGAAGCTACTATGGAGAGGGAGAGAGAAGGTGAGTGTATTCTAATGAAAACTAAGGTTAACAGTAAAGAAGAAACGACTCTGGACTCTTGCAAGCATTTAGCCGGCTTCGAGGAGAGGAAGATCAATTCATTGGTCGCACTCCTGGTGGAGATAGATGAAGAAGTTAGAGAATACCTCCCTTTTTGAGGTCGGTCTCAGTCTGGAGCATACATGATGAAACTACTTTAAAGATATTTTTTTTCTTTATTTAGCAGTTTTTTTAGGTCGGTTTAATTTTTAAATTACTTTTTTAGTATGTTAATGCACTAGCTTCCTGCGCGCGGTTTCACCCTCGAGGACTAAAACCCGTGCTCAGAAGTGGGATAAAAAGTAGCCTATGATGTCAGTGACAACGTACCAGTCTAAAGACCTCTACACACCAAACCCGCCGGCCCGCCACCGCGCCGGCTATACCCTATATATTGTTTATATAATACTAGCGGATCCTCGCGGTTTCACCCGCGTGGTACCCGTTCCCTTGGCAAAATCGGGATACAATATAGCCTATGTCACTCGGGAAGAATGTAGCTTTTTTTTAACGGTCAAAGAATTTTCTAAATCGGTCCAGTAGTTTCGGAGCCTATTCGATGCAAACAAACAAACAATCAAATTTTTCCTCTTTATAATATTAGTATAGACTTGCTTTCCGCCCGCGGCTTCGCCCGCGTGGACTACACGATGTCATCCCGCGGGAATGTGATATTTTTCTGGGATAAAAAGTAGCCTATTGTTCTCTCCAGGCTACAAAGTATCTGTGTCCCAAATTTGAGCTAAATCCGTTGAGCCGTTTTGGTGTGATTGAGTAACAAACATTCAAGCATCCAAACATCTAAACATCGAAACATCTAATCTTATATTTTATATTTATATTTTGATATAATTGCATTACATGTGATGTGACTTAAACTAAACATAAAATGTAGGTATAAGTACAAACTACCACATGCACCTAGAAAGGCGTAGCAATGAAATAGAGGGGCAGACACTTTCATTTAAGTTGTTTATCGGCAAAATATTATTCAATAGAATAATAACACTTTTTTATTAAAAGTGTTTTTAAGCCATTAATAAATTTATTTAAATTTGTTTCGGCTTTAAGATTTTCTGGTAATTTGTTAAAGATTTTTATTGACATTGGATGGGGGCCTGAACTGTGTAAGTTTAATTTTGACGTTGGTTGTAAAAGGTTATTTTTATAACGTGGGGTGTTGTGGCGGGGTGCATCTGAGATTTTGGTATAAAAATTTGGGTGTTTTCTTACAAACTTACACATTTCCAATATGTATAAGCATGGAAGTGTCAAAATATTAAGATTTTGAAAATGAGGTTTGCAGGTTTCTCTTTGTTTAATATTCTTTCACATTTATAATATTAGTAGGATATAGATTAATGCATAAACATGTTGTGCACCAGGTCTGGAGTACCAGCGGCAGCAGCTGATCCAGGAGCGGCAGCAGTTCCACCTGGAGCAGCTGAAGGCGGCCGAGTTCCGCGCGCGGCACCAGGCGCACCAGAGGTACGCTGCCGCCAACTCAATATCACATTGATACTCTCCGCCGCAGGTCACGTGGTAAACGGTGGGGGTTCGCAGGCTGGGTCGCGCTTTGGATGTAGCTTTGTACCGTTGTACGACTTCAAGTCAATATGCCATTGTTACTCTCCGGGTTCCACCTGGAGCAGCTGAAGGCGGCCGAGTTCCGGAGGTACACTGCCGCCAACTCAATATCACATTGATACTCTCCGCCGCAGGGGGGGCGATACACGGTGGGGGTTGTATAACTCGGTCAGTTAATTATTGTTTCATTCAACAATTCAGCACAAATAATATACACAATGTGTGTATTTATTTATTTATTTACACACATCATAAAACAAAATAAATGAAAAACACTTGTTTGACAGCTGCGTGAGGCCATTTTTTTTTTTTTTTTTTTTTTTTTTATTTATTTGGGAAACAAACAATATTTTAATACTAATACATTAAATAATATAAATAAACAGAAATCAGTTAAGTTTCCACCAAGAGTTAATACATGCTGAGCAGTGTAGAACAAAATATAAAAAGGAATCGCAACAATTAAATACTTACACACTAAAGCCATTTTCAATCCCTTTCTAAAACTGACCGAGTTATAGTAGACTGGGTCGCGCTTTGGATGTAGCTTTGTACGATATACGGAATAACCACATGGTCACAGATTACTAAATAGTTACTTACGTAACAGATACTGCAATCCGCTAAGCCATTTAAATAAATAGCATCTCTAACTATAACGCAATAAAATGGAATTCAGCTTGTACGGCGCAAATTACGAACGGCCACTCGTTGCATCTCTTTCTATCGCATATATTCTAGCTCTTTTGCGGACCTAATTTCTATGGATTTGCACCGCCGGCGGTACGGGCGCGAGTTGCGCGCAAGTACATCGAGTGACAGACGCCTGGTTTTGCGCTCACTCTGCGCAGTTTGCAGCGTTACGCGCAAAACAAGTAAATATGGAAGGGCGTACTAAAATTTCTATTCTAAAGCGATACGCCGCTAACCAGTCGGCGGCAAACAGTTTGCCTACTGGGAACGCAGCCTAACTCGGTCAGTTAATTATTATAACTATTATGAAAAACGGGATTTTTACCATGTTTATTTTGTTTTTCGAGTTCCCGATATTTCGGCGCAGTTGCACACGCCATGATCACGGAGTAACTGAATAAAGTTAATGCGGGTGGATGGTATTAGGAGCAGACGAATCTGTCTACCCTCTTTCTTGTCCGTTTATTGCGCTCGATACCCGTACCACTGTTTTCGTTCTCGCACTCAACTCGAACTTGTTCGCGACACACAATACTCACAGTATCACTCCGCGGAACACTTTTTTGATTTTTGTTGTTTTTACACAATCGAATCACTGGATTGTGTAAAAACAACAAAAATCAAAAATAAAATATCGGGAATATCGGGAAATATCGGGAACTCGAAAAACAAAATAAACATGGTAAAAATCCCGTTTTTCATAATAGTTATAGTGATAATGACCATGTAAGTTTAAAATCTTATTCAGTTAATTATTGTTTCATTCAAACACAATTCAGCACAAATAATGTACACAATGTGTGTATTTATTTATTTACACACAGCATAAAATAAAATAAATGAAAAGCACTATGTAATTTGCATGCTGACTGTACCGTTCAATCCCTTTCTATAACTGACCGAGTTATAGTAGACTGGGTCGCGCTTTGGATGTAGCTTTGTACGATATACGGAATAACCACATGGTCTACAGGCCTTCAAGTAAATGTACCACTTGTTACTCTCTGCAAGAGGGGCGGTGGGACGCTCACGCGCTTTGGTGATATTTGTATAAACTTTTGCATGTTTTGTATACCTACTTATTTAAATTTGGGATTCTTTTTATGGATTCATTCTGTAACTATTCATTCTATGATTATTAGTCCGTTTTGAGTTATTCTTCATTGAACATGGTAGTTTTAGCAGTAGCGAAGTAATGTTATTCACATTCCAATAGCTATGTGGGTTACATCGTTGGATATGTATTTTTGAGCTGATTAAAAGTTACCATTACGTGACATGACATGACATGGGTAACTCACATACCTATTGAAAGTTGAGACTATGATTTGCATCCTACTTTTAAAAAATCGCTTTTGCTCTGCGCCACGCTAGTATGAATAGACCCATATTGTGTTGATTTGAGTGATTTGACGCATGCTTGGTTAAATAAAATCAATGTTTTCTCCATGCAATCAATAAAATCAATGTTTCTCCTTTCTCCATACTATTAGAGATTTTCCTGCTTATGAGTTCCTGCTTTTATTGTTCCGATGATAAATTCGGAATGAAGCATTTTCTTTTTATTTTTAAAGTCCCAAATATTTACTTTTACTGCTTCGACGGTTGAACTAGTGAGAACAAAAGGTTAAACTTTCAAAACGCGCGCAAATGCACTTTTGTAATTCAAGTTATGGGTGGTCATGGATACAAATCAATATGTACTTTATATTGATTTTAATAAAAAAAAACGAAACAATCTATTTTTTATTTTATGGCATTTTTATCTGCGCAATACAAATTCCCTTTTTTTCGTGTAAGTTTAAAAAAATATAATTAATAAAATATTTTCGTTTCCCATAATTATATATTTTTATTTAAACGTCCATACGACCCTCACAATCACACCTGCCCTCCGTATTGCAGACTGCAAGCGGAGAGCGGCGGCGGGCCGGCGCCCGCGGCGCCCGAGCAGCCGGCGCCCGAAGCGCCCGCGGCGCCGCCACATCACGCATAAACACATCCACCTATTAGCATCTCAAACCACTATTTAGATGTTACTGTACAGAATATAACATTATAGGCACAGCAAAAGAACTTAAAAGAAACACAGAAAACAAGTTGGTATTAAAAATATTTATGATGATTTTTAACTCTGAAAACTTTGACAAGAAAAGTATTGTGAAGTCACAAGTTGCCATCCATACTAATATTATAAACTAGCTTTCCGCCCACGGCTTCGCCCGCATGGACTACGCGACGTTATCCCACGGGAATGTGATATATTTCCGGGATAAAAAGTAGCATAAGTTCCTCTCCAGGCTAAGTATCTGTGTCACAAATTTCAGCAAAGTCCGTTCAGCCGTTTTGGCGTGATTGAGCAACAAACACCCAAACATGTAAACTTTCACATTTATATTATTAGTAAGATGTGAAAGTGTGTTTGTCCGTCTTTTGGCATGGGGATAGTTTTGTAGCTGGAGAGTGAAATAGGCTACTTTTTGTCCCAGAAAAATATCAGGTTCCCGCGGTATAATGTCGTGTAGTTCACACAGGCGAAGCCGTAGGCGATGTGCTCGTTACTGATAAATCAATAGCTTTCACAAAATACGTCAATCGAACGATATTGTCCGCAACCTAATTAGTAAATGTAAGGGGAGTGTAGAGCTAGAGATGTAAAAGTGATTGTTGTTCGGAAAAACTTGTTTTGTGTAGCTTATTCCGAAAAACATATGATATTTGTTTATTTAATTAAAAGGTAATTAAACAAATATCATAAATATGATGTATAAATACACTATACTTATTATGGCAAATTGAAACATATTTATTTATCATATTTAAAAAATAATTAACCTTTTCTTTGTAACAATGTTAGTTGATTTTCAATTTCCTGTAATCAATTGCTAGTTTCCGATTATTTCGTTTCTTTTAAAGTTCTGCAGTGACCTTTGTTTTTTTAAAGTATTTCGCAATAAAATGGAACATTTATTAAATGGGAGTGGACAGCCACGAGCGCAATAATATGTAAACAATATAGAACTAAGTCAAATCAAATAATGAACGACTTTTGTGGCACTGATGATTCGTGTCAGATAAGTTAGTTACATTCATTGACTTAAAAAGTAAGGACCTGCCCAACGGTGCAATGAAATATGTTCCCATTCGCTGGTGCTAAAATGTCAGTTATAGCACCAACGCGATTTAGTTGTACGCGGAAGATTATGGTTGATGTGTCAACAAAATACCGAATTGTGGTTTCGGGATGCAAAAACTACGAAATGATGAATAAAAGGAGGGCTTATCGTATCATCCGTAGGATGCTTTACATTATTTTTATTGATTGTTTATCGATTTTTAAATAAACAAAATAATGTCTTGCTACAGTCTCTTCAGTTAGCAATTTTTTTTACCTAAACAATCTTAAAATTTAATTTTTTTTATAGGTAAAATGTTCGGATGGGCGTATCCTTACCGTATATTAATGGTTACAGTACATTTTTTTGTTCTAAGGGTAAGGTAATAGATTAGTATTCGATTTCGACCGCGCGCAGACTTATCTGCGCACTCTAGTTTTGTTTCGGAATGCTTTAATGTGTCAAAGTTCAATGCTGTTTACATTATTATTGCTCCTGTCTGTAGTTGTGAGTGAATAAATGTAATGATTAGTATTAATTTAGACTAAGTTTATGTCTGTAGCCGATTATTGTAATAGGCACTAAATATAAGTTATGAAATAAAATACGTATTATATAAAACCAGGAGGTGTTTAATTTCTCATTTTCCAATTTACTTTATATTTTACTGCCAAATCTCGGCGAAAATGAATAAGTAATAGTCCGTACAATGAACATAAAAAATAATAGTCTTGTATGTTCTTATCTCAGTTTATTGCTACAGGTGTTACGAACTATTTTCCCTTTGTAATTTCTGCAAATAGGCTTTCACAATTAGACTTGTTTTTGGTCATCTTTTTGCTTGGAAAAGTGATTGTAGAAGAAACGATAGTTCTAGTTGATATCTACACTTGAGGTCGACTGATTGGGGCTATGTCTACTTTATAAAATAATCGCTTAATTTAATATTGATTAATTTAGGATTTAAAATTAATTAATAATGGATAGATTTATTTTATTTTTATTTATTGATTACATTGGCAAGAGTCTAGCTACTACTGCTCCAGGATCTTACAAAATTGCTATGGTACGTATTTGTTGCTTTTTATATTATTATAATTTGTACCAAGTATTGTTAACTCTTAACTGTCTACGTATAGTGATTATATTTTTGATATAAAGCTAAATAGTCTGAGTTAGTTATCCATACTAATATAATAAATGTGAAAGTGTGATTGTTCGTATTTTACGTCAAAAAAGTGCAACGGATTGATGTGATTTTTAGTATGAGGATTGGATTGGTAGCTGGAGAGTGGCATATGCCAATTTTTATTCCGAAAAATAGCATATTCCCGCGAGATATCGTCATGTAGTGGTCCAGGTGGGCGAAGCCGCGATATTGTAAAAGTGAAAGTGGTTTTATTTTTTGTGTGTTTTTCCGTCTATCACGTCAAAAGGGAGAAATGGATCGACTTGATTTGATAGGTACCTACATAGTAAGAAAGCTGGAAAGTCACACAGGCAACATTTATCCCGGAAAAATATCACATTCCTGCGGGATAACGTCGTGGATTGCACGCGGGCGAAGCCGTGGTCGGAAGTGTAGTAGTTTACCGACCCTGTTTTCATTACTGCATAAACATGTAAAAAATTAAATAAAGGCTATAATAATTAATTCTTGCAACAAAACAACAAGTGTTTTTTTTATCAAAATATAAGGTAAGCATACAATATTCTTTTAGTCACACTGACTGTATTATGAAACGAGAATGTTATCGTCTTGCGATAGCTTAGCAATAACTACTATGCAAACGATACGATAAATTAGCAAACTTCTTTTCTAGGTAGCGGATAGGTAGGTATGTGATACACTTGAGGTTGACTAATCAAACACAATGACTATAAAATTAACGAATCTCTTCAATATTTATTAATTAAGAATTGAACGTTAAGTAATTAATTATGGATAGATTTATTTCAATTTTGATTGTCGATTTCATAGCAAAGTGTCTGGCTAGTAATCGAGGAGTTTACAAAATTCCATTGGCATCTCCAAGACGTTACAAAATTGATGTGGTAAGCGCAATAATAAAACGTATTAAATTATGAGCAGATTGCATCTTAAACCTTGCAAAGCACCAGGGGGGCTACCGGCTAAAACATATGGACATGAGCAGAGCATGGGGCACGAGTTTCATTTGACATTTGAAGACCATAATATTTGGAGGTCCATCCGACAGCGAATTATCTAATTCATTGAAATGAGCTTGGTAGTATTGGCTTGAACACAAAACAAACTAACTTAAAGGCAACATTATAAATATTTGACTCGGCTACTCTCAAAATTAGATTAATATAATGATATTTATTTCTGTACTAGCGTTCTGCCTGCAGCTACGCCCGCGTTAATTAGACGACGTCATCCCGCGGGAATATGATATTTTTCCGGGATAAAAGTAGTCTAAGTCACTCTCCAGCTCCCAAACTATTCCCATACAGATGTTTTCTCTCACGAGCGCGGGTGTGCCACCTTTATATGTGTAAATGTACATGCACACTGTCTTTGCCTGCGTGTATGAGTAAATGTACCTACATGCACACTGTCTTTGCCTGCGTAAGCTCGGTAACGCTAAATTTTGGCCGAGTCGCCGGCCGACGCACACAGGGGCACGTGTCTATACGCATTAAAACTACAAGTATGGCTCACCCAAGCTCATGTTATAAGATAAAACAATTGCACCAAAAATCACGTCGATCCGTCGCCCCGTTTTGACGTGAAAGAGGGATAAACAAACACACTTTAACATTTATAATATTAGTATGGATAACTTCTAAGGCACAGACTTTATGGAATGTGACACATAGGTATCATCAGAAACGAACCCCAACAAGCCGGTGATGTTCACCCACGCGGAGAGCCCCGTCTGGGACGCCAAGCGGCAGGCGCTGCTGTTCGTGGACGTGTGGCAGCAGAACGTGCACATCTTACACTATACTACTGGCAAGATCGAGACGAAGCACATCAGTGAGTTTACTAGTCTATACCAACTGTGATTGAACCACGCCAAGCGGCAGGCGCTCTGTTCCTGGACGTGTGGCAGCAGAACGTGCACATCTTACACTATACTACTGGCAAGATCGAGACGACGCACATCAGTGAGTCTAATTCTTTCTAGGCTGAATTATTGTGACGTCGTGATAGGCCCTCGATTATTATCCAGAACTCAACGCCTGCTTCAGCGTGTACAAAATGCCTGCAGTAGATTCTGCTTTAATGTACCTCCTAGGGCTCATGTCACTCCCTTTTTAAACTCGGCTGGGATGCTAAGAGTAGAATTGCGTAGGAAACTGCATTTTGCTTGTCTCGTATTCAAAATCATTAAGAACCGTCAACCTGAGTACCTTTTCAAAAAACTTAGATTTTCCACTGCTCATGACAGGTATGGTGGTATTAGGTCCACACGTACTCCCCTAATCAACTATCACCACCGCACTACAGCATTCAGGGGAAGCTTTCGTTTTCAAGCTACTAAATGCTGGAATGACCTGCCACCTCCGCTTAGAGCTCTTCGATCCATAGTAACATTTAAATTTAAATTTCGCTCATTTCTGTTAGAGCTCCAAAAGCGTAGTTAAGTTAACTGTTTTTTTCTAACCCCTGTAGTTTTGTATTTTGCATCTTCTTTTATAACAGCCGTGCATGTTTATTAACCATAATACGTTTATTCAGTAGTTTACTTTTATTATGTTCCCTCCTTTTCTAACTTAAGTTACACACTGTCCTCTTAATTATATTAACCGTTCCCTCTACTCAAATTATTGTTTTAAGCAACTATGACTATTTGGCTATCCAGCAGTAAACGCGTCAACCCCCGCACATCGCTTAGGGTGATGGCTGAAAATCGGCATTTCACCTTTGGTGGATATTTTTGCCGAGCCAGGACCCATTTGCTGCTGCACACAGGCACATCTCAACAAAATCTCTGCAACTATTGTAATTATTTATTTTCTTTCTTTCTTTTTTTTTGTATGTTCATTTGCTTGTGTTTGTGTGTGGCAACAATAAACGTTTATCGTATCGTATCGTATCGTACTAGTCTATACCAACTGTGAATGAACCACGCCAAGCGGCCGGCGCTCTGTTCCTGGACGTGTGGCAGCAGAACGTGCACATCTTACACTATACTACTGGCAAGATCGAGACGAAGCACATCAGTGAGTTTACTAGTCTATACCAACTGTGAATGAACCACGCCAAGCGGCAGGCGCTCTGTTCGTGGACGTGTGGCAGCAGAACGTGCACATCCTACACTATACTACTGGCAAGATCGAGACGAAGCACATCAGTGAGTCTATACTAGTCTATACCAACTGTGAATTAACCACGACAAGCGGCCGGCGCTCTGTTCGTGGACGTGTGGCAGCAGAACGTGCACATCCTACACTATACTACTGGCAAGATCGAAACGAAGCACATCAGTGAGTCTATACTAGTCTATACAAAGTGTAAGATGTAAGAATTGCCGCTACGTGCAAATAGCTGATTACGTCATACCCACTTTCTCCTTCCAACCTCTCATGCATTTTTTGCCAAGCTGTTCTCATAACATAATAAATAATATCATAGCGTAATATATCTAACTTCTATTTCCTTATAAAGATTACGGACAAGTGAACGTGGTATCCCTGGTGGCCAACTCCCGGCGCTTACTGGTGGCTGTCAGGTCCTCCCTGTACCTGATGGACTGGGACGTGGTCGGGGACGACTCCCTGCGCCTGTTGGCGACGGTCGATGCGGGGCAGCCTGATAACGTCATCAACGAGGGCAAGCCTGATAGCGAGGGACGGTTCTGGGCAGGTCAGTCTATTTATTGGCAACTAGCGGATCTTCGCGGTTTTACCCGCGTGGTACCCGTTCCCGTGGGAATATCGGGATAAGATATAGCCTATGTCACTCGGGAACAATGTGGCTTTCTAATGGCCAAATAATTTTCTAAATAGGTCCAGTAGTTTTGGAGCCTATTCAATTCAAACAAATCAAATGTTTCCTATTTATAACATTAGAATAGATGTCTCTATAACTAACTATATGTCAACGGGTATTTGAGGAGCCGGTGGCGTAGTGGTCAGCGCGCTCGGCCTGCGATCGTTGAGGTTAAGCAACTATAGCAAAGGTCGATCACGGGATGTGTGACCAAAATTTACTATGTCGAGCTTCTCCGTGCTTCAGAAGGTACGTTAAGCCGTTCGTCCCGGCTGAATTTGCAGTCGTTATACCCAACAATTCGCATTGGAACACTTAGTGTAAGATTTGCATGTTACTATAGTTGGCTGAATGGGAGGAGCTACAAAATGTATGACATCTGCAATTACCTGTACTGTAACATATTACCTCATCAAATATGATGAACTGTATGTCGTCTTCCTGATGGACTGGTATGTGTTGTGGGACGGCTCCCTGCGTCTGTTGGCAATCCTTGATCGTCGTCGTCGACGATCGTCGCAATCCTTGATAGTGAGAGCTGTTAGTTCAGTTACGCGTACCCATTAAAAAAAAAAAGACGTAAATCTTTTAACAAAAATCTACTCATCAATAAGAATGAAAAAGGATCTGATAATGATGAACGTATTTAGCTCGTCCTAAAAAAAGCTACCTACTATGTATTTGTTTACCCTGTATTTTTAAACTACCCGCTATAATACTACAGTATAATAACACTCGACAGGTACAAAAGGTCCCCAGACCGGCGACGACGTGCTCCCAGACAAGGCGACTCTGTACAGCTTCGACCAGTCGCGCGACTTCAGCAGCCCCCGCGCGCAGCTGCGACCCGTGTCCATATCCAACGGCATCGTGTGGTCGCTCAACAATACCGTCATGTATTATGTCGACTCGCCCACGCAGAGGATTGTGGCGTTTGACTACGACCCAGTGAAAGGGGACATTAGTAAGTATTATCATCAGCCACAGGAAACCTACAGCTAAACATAGACGTCCCCCAAGGATCGGTTTTGTGCTGCCCGCTTCCAGCATCTTACCGCAACCTGTTCATGGAATGTCGTCCGGTGTATGGGCGACATTAAAGGAGCTATCCGTTCCCACAGTCATCGGTTCTTCACGCTATTCGTCCTGCCCATTGACACTTCAGCTGAGCGATCCTTCAAGTGATGTAATAGCGTTGAGTAAGTACAAAAGGCCCTCAACTAGTGACTCTCTACAGCTTCGTTTAGTTGCGCGACTTCAGCAGCCCCCGCACGCAGCTGCGACCCGTGTCCATATCCAACGGCATCGTGTGGTCGCTCAACAATACCGTCATGTATTATGTCGACTCGCCCACGCAGAGGATTGTGGCGTTTGACTACGACCCAGTGAAAGGGGATATTAGTAATTAATTATCATTATCATACACATGACGCCTACAGCTATGCAAAGAGTTCCCCCAAGGATCGGTTTTGTTCTGCTCGCTTCCATCAGCTTTCCGCAACCTGCTCACGGTACGCCGTCCTGTGTACGGTCGACATTTAAGCATGAGATACCATAACTTTGTAATGTCAGTGATGAATCTGGTTTACTGGAACAAAATTTTTGCCACTACGTACTGACTGCGTTACTGATTCCAAAGTAACAGAATTTTTATACTACTATAATCAACAACTGCATCCACTAACTTTCTTTCTCATCATTCTTAAAATATTTATTTTAATGCTGTTTTTTTTTCTATTCAGGTAATCAAAGGACAATAATCGACATATCGAATTACGGCTATGAAGACGTAATACCGGACGGTATGACCATCGACAGCGATGGACATCTGTGGGTAGCGCTCATGTTCGCGGGAACTGTGAGTATATTATTATCATCTATCTATACCTAGCTACAGCCAGCGTCAAAAAGATCTGAGCGTTCAATCAAACCCACCAAAAATATCTGATCATTTGACAAAAACAACCTTATCTCAAGACGCAAAGGTGCATTTTCATTTGTTGTTTGAGAACAAATGACAACAAAATGATAGTAGACCTTAAAGTATTGTGCTGAGTGATTTTTGTCAAATGTTCAAATATTTTTGGTAGGTTTGAACGCTCAGATCATTTTAACACTGACTGTACTAATGAAACAAGCTTGTGTCACACTAGAACACTAGACTAGCGAGTAGCACACTAGGAATGATGTTTAAATTCTTCAAAAATCAGGTCATCAATTAATCCTTTTAACTGGATGATATTGTTATGTTTTTACATCAAGTCGGACAAAAAGCTCACTTTGAGTAAATTTGAAGCTTTGAAAGACTTAAGTCTCTGTACAGCTGAACAAACCGAATCGTTACCCACCATAATAGCAGATATAAAAATTCAATCTGTTCGAAACTCAAAGTTGTTGACATGGACACTAATTACCTTTATGGTTTTGACGGCAAAAATGGGTCACGATTCATTGGTTAAAACACAGTAGGCCATTATAAAATGTTGTTATCGAAATAAAATTAATCGTGAATATTGAGTTTTTAGCACATTTTCATTATATATACATCTCAGAAAATCCAATAAAAATCCATTTAAATTATGTACCTCTCCCAAAGGTACTCCACATAAACCCGGACATCCGGCAAGTGATCTACGGCTACAAGATGCCCGTGACCCGCGTGACGTCAGTCTGCTGGGGCGGGCCCAACCTCGACGAGATGTTCGTCACCACCGCCAAAGACAACCAGGAGGAAAGCCTGGAGCCTCTGGCCGGGGCCATATTCACCATCAGGGATACTGGGAGCAAGGGGGTGGTGCCTAACGTTGTTAGGATTGATAACGCCGACTCTTATTAGCAGTGCTGTAGAGTAGCTATATAGTCGACAAACGATAACTTAAATTCAAAGGACAATGGGTAACGGCGTATCCAGACATAAAAATAGTTGAAGTATTATAAGTTATTATCGGGCTATGTTTCCCTCATTAAAAACTTCAATAATTCAAAAAGTATGGACGTATTTTTTCATACATTTATGGTGAATTTTCAATACGAAAATCGTCATAGGTCATGTTGCTACAGTATTTTTTTAGTACGGAGTCCATACAAAATTATTTGCACTCTCTTACCGCGTATGTAATAAGAGCGGTATTCGAAGTAAAATAGTTTTCTATGAAGTGCAGTCAATGTTTAATCACTGCAAGTACAGTGCCACAACTAGGTATATCTGACTCGGTGAGCATATTTGGAACTAAAAAACTTACGGCTTAAAACCCATTACGGTCATTTTGTATTGCTAGTGGCGCCTTCACCACCGGGTCACTGTTTTAATTTGTCATGAAACCTTGATATCGTGTTACTTAATAATTTTTCGTGGTTTTACATTGTTTAACAAAATTGTTCTTATTAAAAGGCTGACGTAAGGTCACTTTAAAAAGTGGAGGCTATTGTGAATGTACCTTAACTTCTCAGCTAGGAAGTCATCAGAAAACCTTTGTATGTAAGTATGTGTGTGTGTAGTGCGTGTATGGCCGGCATTAATTCACTATTACATGTGGAAAACATTTTCCAATGTAATCTAATTTTTTAACACAAGAATTTTATTTGCTCCTCAATTAAAATTCATGTTATTAAATGTATGTGTAATTTATTCAAACAATAAATTATAAGATTATTTGCTTGTTTTATTTACCTACTTCCTGTAGCATTCGTTCGTTAAAAGCCTGTAATAGAAATGTGTAATGCTTCTATCTATTCTCGACATAGATTGGGCCTAACTCAATGTCTATCGTTATTGTGGTCTGTAAACGTCGGTACCACTGTAAAGGTTGTATTTTTTAATATATGTCGATAGAAAACAACTGGACCAAGACAAATAGACATGTTCAATATGTTCGTTCATGCACACCTAATGTGTCTAGTATGGGAATCCAACAACCTGTGGACCTATTTCAATTTTTCCTATATAAAAAAGGTGTGTTAAGCTTATCAATCCCTAGATTAGAAAGAAATAATTCTAAAGGCACGTGTAAAATTCACATTATCTAATTATTTACACTTAAAGAGATTATGCTAATGACCGTTATTCTAGACATACAGTTTAATGAACACAGAAGTATTCATTAGTGAAAATGTGTATAGAACGTAACCATTTCTTTGTATTAAATTGTAAATGTTTTTATTTTAATATAAGCTGCTTGTTTATCTTGATTGTAGCTGAGCAAATCGTAAGTACTATGTAATAAAATCATAGACTATAATGTACCTACAAGTGAATAATTTATCACTTATACCATTGATCTTGGTAAAATGACGAGTAACTACTAATATTGACTGGTATCTAATTATTACCAATAATAATATCAATTAATACTTACCGTAACATGAAGGTACACGAAGTTAGAGTTAGTACTAGCTTTCTGGCTTACTACCTACCCTACTAAGGTCTACTCCAAACGCAAAACCCGAAACTTCGTTATACACGTCCATCTCACTCTCTCTCATGACGCAATCAAGTGAAAGGGGCGGGACTAACGAAGTTCCGTATTTTTCGTTTCGGAGTACGGTCCCAGGGTCCCTTGCTTGGAAAACTTAAATAAAATTACGACTCGGTAAGCAATAAAAAAGGATGAAAAAATCCTACCCCGTGACGAATTACTAGCGGGTTCTTCTCGTTACAAGATCTCTCGCCGTAGGATTTGCGAACCGATGGCGTAGCTTCTTTGACGTTCACGGTGCTTGTCGACGGCCTAAACTGAAAAATGATATTGAATTTGAATTTAGCCTCGTGTAGGTATCTCAAACAATACGTGTGACTAAAAACTAATAATTTAATCGACAGTCATTGAGTTATAATGTACTATCGACAGTCGATTTTTTTGTTTCGCACAGATAGAGTACCCGAATGACCAAACCCGCTACAAATTCGGGTACACCAAAATTACTTTTGAGCACGCCGAGAGCCCGGCGTGGGACCCGGACGGCGACGTGTTGTACTGGGTGGATGTGCTGAACCAAAACGTGCACGCACTGCAGTACTACACGCAGAAACACAGCGCTAAGCATATTGGTAAGATTCTGATTATTTAGAGTAGTACCACTCTGTGTAGCATCACTCAAGCGTACACCACAAATCACAATGTCGTTTGAGCACGCCGAGAGCCCGGTGTGGTATCCATATGGTAGCGTGTTAGGGTCAGCGCAGACAGAACGGAAAATCCTCGCGGAAATTTTTGAGGTCATTGAAAAATGAACCATGTCACCATAGCCTGAAATACAAAATTGTATGAATATCAACAGAGAAGTCAGCGTCACCTCGCGCACATATTATTCATATCTAATGAAGTTCAATGTAGGTATATAGGATGGAATTATTTCATGAAGGTACTTTTTTTTTCATTTATTTATTTATTTAGGACAACAAACAACTGAACAAAGAGATTACATACACACAGCACATTAATCGGTTCTTTGGGTATTTGTACAGTCAACACCGTTATCCACAAAAATAATACTTACCTGGAGAGAAATTCTACAAGTGACCCTCGCTTGTCGGTGTCACTAAATTAGCATTATTTTTTCTCTCGCTTGCATACAGCATATGGACATGTGAATCTCGTGCTGCCAGTAGCCAACAGCAGCCGCCTTCTAGTGGGCGTACGTTCAGAGGTGTTCCTACTGGACTGGGGCAAGAAAGGAAACTCGGCTCTTCGCCTGGTCACAGCGTTGGACCTGGGCAGCCCGGATAACGTGCTGAATGAGGGCAAGGCAGACGCACGTGGCAGGTTGTGGGCAGGTAACATTACCTTAAGAGGATTGTGTCGCAAACGGTCTCCATACAATCGCCGATAACGGTTTCCACCCTCTAAACCTTAACATAGGCACAGTGTAATAACAGTGATTGGACAACTTTGTTGATAAACGCATGCCGCCACTGCGTAGGTATATGCACAGAAATTCAAGGATCAGGGTTGTCACAATATAAACTACTCAAATATTTTACATAAAAGTTTTAATTTGTTAACGAAAGAAAAAAATAGTAAAAAGCTTTTTCAAGAATAACATCGTACGTAACAGACAAAACAGAAACAGCAAACATGGAACAGCTGATTTTTTTTCGCGATTTCAAAGTTTTTCCCATAGTAAAAGTTTCATTACGCTGCAGCGCTGCTTAAAACATACACCCCTTTAAGTTAGAGAGCGCAAACTAGAGGAGATTGCGCTCGCCTACTCTGCCGCTCACTTCCCCGCGTACCCCCCATCGTTGCCCCGCGCAAGTACATGAGTCGACCGACTGTTAGTTTTAAGGCTGTGACATAGGCAATGAATTTTCGGTATAGAACTAGGGCTATACGTTTTGTTTTTATTCATATTCATTGTAGATTAAAAAATAGCCACTTTTTTGTTTTGTATGAAGTGCAAATATTTCAAAATCTATGATAAATATAAAAAAAAACGTACAACTCTACTTCTTATGCATTTCAACAACATACCGAAAATTCATTGATGTATATTATGGTTTAGTTAGAGGGTGGAAAACGTTATCACCGTTTGTATGGAGACCGTTTGCTACACAATCCTCTTAAGGCCGTTGTTACATTATAATACTAACAGACGAATGGTATCATACGCTAAAGTACGGTCGCTAAGCACGAAGAATCTCGCCCCTATCCCTGTCCCTGTCGCTCACACGTAAATATAGTGCGTCACACTCGCACAGATGCGATGACCACCGTCTCAAGGGATGCGTGTGAGCGTGACACTCTACATTTACGCAGGACCGACAGGGACAGGTAATAAACGGACATTGTACGAGATTCTTCGTGCTCCGCGACCGTACTTCAGTCGCGAAGACTAGTCGCCTAGGCGTATCTCCCATACATTTGTATTAATGACTCCGCCACTAAGCCACAGAATAAATAATAGTTACTAGTAACAGAACCTGCACTCTGCGAGACCATTTAAACAAATAGCAACTCTAACTTCAACACGATAAAGTAGAATTCAGCTTGTACGGCTATAATTACGAATGGCTAGACGTTGCATCTCTTTCTATCGCATATATTCTATCGCGCTCGGGCGGGCAGCCCGCTGTAAATTGTATTGAATTCGTATCCCGAGAGGTACCCGAAGCGGGTAGGCACTTATCTCGGGTTCTTGAGCGAGTGACAGACGCCTGACTACGCTACCAGTAGGTATTCGATATCTCGCACAATACAAATGACAGGTCTCCGCGACTGGCGTCGGATACCAGTCGTCTGTAAGTTTCGTAATGTAAGAAGGACGGTACAAATATCATATTTACCCATACCTTTTCAATTCAAGGTCAAGGAGAGAAGACTGTCTTAAGCAATTAAAATTCGACTTTAATTGCTTTAGGTTATCCATTATGGCTGGAAAGTAACCCGACAACAGCGAACGTTAATTGCCTGCCTCTGGAGTCGCGTTCCAACCAAACAACCATAGGTCTCAACTCAACAAATAAAAGTCGAATTTCAATTGATAACGAGAGTGTACTCCATGCTCCATGTAATATCACTTTGCATTTTTCCTAATTAAAATGAACACTAAAAACTGACGACCGATCTGGCGCAGGGGTAGGATACCTGCCTTCTGCGCCAGAGGTCTCGGGTTCGATTCCCGAACAAGACAAATATTTGTGTGCATGAACACGTCTATTTGTCTTGGTCTCGGTTTTTTCTATGTATATTAAGTACTTATGTATTTACAAACAAAAAGTATTTAAGTATCAATCGTATTTATCCGTTATCAAGTTTTCCATAACACAGTTTCTCAATGAAATTTACTTGGGCTTAGATAATTGGTGTGATTGTAAAAAGTATTTTTTTTACGTTTTTAAACTACACGGTCGACGACCACATAAACCTATAATATCAAGCTTTTAAATAAAACTATTAACTGTAGGTACTAAAGGCCCTCACATCGGCGATGAAGTGATTCGCAACCGCGGCGCCCTCTACGTGGTAGAGTGGCCACACGCGCCCGAATTCAGGCTCAAACCCGTCACCATCTCCAACGGAATGGCGTGGTCTTTAAACAACTCAGTCATGTACTATACCGACTCGGCGACGAAGAGAATCGACGCGTTCGACTTCGATTTGGATGCAGGCACTATAAGTAAGTTAGCTGCATTTCAATCAACTATTATTTTTATTTGGTTGGTGGTAGGACTTGTTCTTAGTCCGCCTGGGTAGCTACCACCATCATATCTAAGTTTGACGCCATTACAATGATGTTTTCAGCATTATTGTGTTCCGGCAGTAAGGGATAAGATAGCCAGATCCTCAGTGATTGAGGATTCCGGGAGTAGTGCGCTTCCACCTTCAGCCTTATCACCACTTAACATCAGGTGTGATGAAGGTTAAGTGCTACTCTGTTGTGGATAAAAAAAACTCCCTGAATTCAAAAAGAGGGGTTCTAAGTTTGACGTATCTGTGTATCTGTTTGTGGCATCGTAGCTCCTGAACGAATGGACCGATTTTGATGCGGTTTGTTTTGTTCGAAAGCTGACGTGATCAAGATAGTTCTTAGCTATAGTAGAGATCTGACACAAATAATGGGTCTTTGCTTATAAAAGTTTGTATGTTATTTAAAAAAGAGTGAAATAAAAATTTATTTATTTATTTATGATCTGTGAATGTACGTTAGTTTCTTGTCAAAAATAAAGGAATAGTTCCTTTCAGTGTAATTTGTTATCTGCATTATTTAGAGTACTTTCCACAGAAATCTATATCTGTGGTACTTTCCTTTCATGCCCCATAACGCTGAATCGCCTTGTGTTTAACGGTGTTTAAGATGAAAATATAATGGACTTGGCTATTGACCGACTTCGATTGAAATAGCTCGTTTTTTTTCTACTACTTATTTTACACGGCAAACAAACAAACAAAAAATAAATAATTAAAAACTTTTTATTAAAATAAAATATATACAAATTTATATATACTTCCTTTACTACTTACAAAACAAACTACTTCTCTATAAGCATATCGTAATCGATGGTCGTTTTGTTCTTGTAGGCACCAAAGAATTTTATCAAAATGTCTTTAGGTATCAAGTACGGGACGACTGCCGGATCTTTGAACATTTTCTCTATGTATTCATTCTGAAAAAAGACAGAAAAACGTTTTACGCCCTATCATTGAAAAATAATGTACGATATATTTCTTGACATATAAATAAGATTTTATTTTCTTTATTTTACTTCACAATAAAAATATTTTTACTACTTATACAACTTTATGTTCACTTGAAATAAATGTAAAAACCAAATCTCAGTAAGTAACGTACTTGGCTTTACAAAACAGTCAATAATTCAATTATATTTAAACCGACTTCAAAATTTCTCGAAAAGTCATATCGAGCTTAAGCTTAAGCTTGCAGTTTCCTTTTCATTAATCCTATAATATAATTTGAATAAGATTAAGATTAGTGTGTCCATTAAACTATTTGATTCCTTGTTTAGTTGAAAATTGTTTACTGTTTTAGGTAATAAGCAAAATTGTACTTAATTTAAGCGGTATTCTATATTGTGATGGAAAGTAACCTTACTATTATGTGAAGGTCATTTATCAAATTTGACGACTCCGTATAAGTTAAAACAGGGAGAAAAAAATAGCCCTTGGCGAGTTTCTTGCCGGTTCTTCTCGCTACAAGGTCTCCTGCCGTAGGATTTGCGAACCGATGGCGTAGCTTCATTGACGTTCATAAGTGTTGTTAAACAAACCTAAATTGAATAAACGATATTGAATTTTGAATTTTGAACTCAAAATAAAGAGATAAAAAAGTAATTTAAATAAATTAACCGACTTCAAAAAGTACCCGTCAACTGAAAAGGAAAATCGGCTGACGTGTCTGTTGACTGGTCAAACATCGTCATATCTTATCCGATAATATAAAAATAAACACTCACCAAAAGCTTGTACTTTGTCGGATCAATAGTAGCATATCCATCGATGCCATCAAGCAGGTTGATCCTCTCGAACCACGGCCAAATCATGTAGTCTGCGTAGCCAGGCTCGCTGCCTCCGAAGTAGGGGGTCCCTCGCTGCTTTAGCTGGTCTTGAATGAAGTCTAGAGCTTTATCGAACGAAGCCTGGATGTCGGGAGTGATGGATGAAGGGTTCGTCAACGCGCGGTAGAACAGCATCGATACCTTGAGATTAAAAATTATGTTATTTGGTTGATTTCATTTAAGCACATCTTAGATTTCTGCGCAATCGTTCATTTATTTAAAACACTCTTTTACGGATTCAATTTTTAGGTGTGTTTTTAATTTAATTTAATTCATACGTAGCGTGAATTCTCTTGCAAAACGAAGCTTTCCGCCGTAGCAGTGATAAATAGCTACGCCATACGGTTAGTTTCGCTACGATTCTGTAGCACTGCTTTGAGTCGTAGCAACTGTAAAGATTCGTAGCAAGATTCGTTGATGTTTTTTACTTTGATTTAACGTGTATGCATTCTAATGCATTCACTCATCTAAATGTTACAAGTGATAGCGTAAGGAATCGGATGAAATTTTGTATACTAATACACCATTGCCCCAAAAAGGACATGGGATACTTATCGTTTGTTTTCCAAAAGAGCGGGAATCCAGCAGTTAAACTGCGATCGTCCACTACTTGTTACAGTTTTACTTACCGCCCCAAAACTCTCAACAATAATCTTGTCGTAGGCCTTCTTCACGGGGTCCTTGGAGAGCAGAGGGCGCTGCGGGTATACGTCGTCCAAGTACTCCACGGTGATCAGGCTCTCGTAGATTGACACGCCGTCTGCGATCTCGATGGCGGGGACTTTACCTGAGGAGTTCAACGGAAAATTATTTGCAACGATGCTTTATTTCCATCACGTAACTTAATATTTGATATTGGGCAACCTAGGCAGTTGCCAGGTAAAAACATGAGTTTCATAATTCATTAACCACTTAGGGTTTCTTATAAAATAAATACCTAGTCACTTATTTTAGACTATTTAGTAACTACTTTGTTCTCATTATCATCCTGATGTTAGTAGAAGATTCTTAATTTTGACGTGTCCAATATAAGAACAAATCAAAAGTATCTGACCTTCTCTGGTCACTTTTAAGCTATTTCCGCTTTTTTTATCATAGCCATGCAATTCAGTCAGTCACCTCACTTTGACGACGAACACGACATGATTTGGAACTAAAAGAGTATCTAACATCTTCGTCGATGTAGATGGCATTTGTGAGCGCTGTCCACGCGTTGGCGAAGAGAAAACATGCAAGTATTACTTACCAAAGGCGCTCTTCTGGGGCAGCCACTCAGGTATATTCACGAGGTCCACGTTGACAACTTCGTAGTACAGCTGTTTGGTGCAAGGATGGTGCGCTACCTATTAGGCTTGGCAGGACGGTGGACGCGGCGAGGGACAGGCCCTGAGTCTGAGTTCAACATGCCGTTGGGTATGCCTAAAGATCGCATTCTCCTCTTGATTCAAAAAAGGATGGTGCGTACCGGTAGTACCGCATGTTGAACACGCGCAGATTGCCGTTGTATGGGGGAAGCGGTCGCTTTAAGATCGTCGCTCAGCGATGTCCAGCGCTGTGATACAATTAGGTACTCTTTTTTTATCCACAACGGGGTATTACTTAGCCTTCATCACACCTGATGATAAGTGACGATAAGGCTGGTGGTGGAAGCTGGCAGTCCCCGAGCAGACATTGGTGTCTGCTCCAAGCTAGGGCTTGGAGAAAGAACTTCCCTTTTCGCTGGATATATGACGAAGCATCCTGCCTCTACAAAATTATTATAAAAATTGTGTCTAGACGACTTACCAAAGGCGCTCTTCTGGGGCAGCCACTCAGGTTTGTTCATGAGGTCCACGTTGACGACATCGTAGTCCAGCTGCTTCGCGTTGAGCGCCAGGATGGTGCGGTGCGCGTACGGGCAGTACCGCATGTTGTAAACGCGCAGCTTGCCATTGTAAGGGGGGAGGGGGTCGCCTGAAATGTCAGCCAATAACTACTCGTATAATATAATACATAGGGTAAAAGATGTTCTAGTTATTTGCTACCTGCCTTGTTAAATGACCTGCAAACGGACTTAATAAAATCCTCGATTCACCGGGGAAATGTAAAAAAAAATTTAAAAAATCTTTTTATCATTGTGCCAGTGACTGATGGCAGCAATACATAGACCCCTTGCAGCTTATTTTGCTGCAATTAAATATAAATTTGGAATTGTTTTTGTAAATTTAGAAAAAAAATAGGCCAGTCATCTAAAACATTCTAGCTCGCAAAAAATCGATACCAATAGTGTAAAACCAAATTTGCAACCTCGAAAGATCTGTGCTAACTTCGTGGTGCTCGAAAAACCTCGGATTTTTTGACGTTAAGTTTTTGGCTTACAATTTCTGTAATTTTACATTTTTTGTATTTTACAGCAAAGTCATTTACGACACTTCGAAAAAAAATATTGTAACAATTTAAGCGCAACAACAGCTAACAACATCCCAAAATATCAGGACCCAGCGAATTTTTGCGACCTAACGCGATTTTTATGTCTACGGTGGGTGACTGGCCTATAAGCACAAAACATTACATTACACTTTACCAAATTGTCTAATTTATCCAATTGATTTTGAACCATACGACGCCCACTGCTGGGCATAGTCCTCCCCCAATGATCTCCACAACGATCGGTCCTGCGCTGCCCGCATCCAGTGACTTCCTGCGACCTTGACCAGCCTCCTAATTCACAAATCGCCGAAAACGATCCCGACAGCGGAATGTATGCACTGTCTCCGTCTCTCTCTATATAATCTCTAATAGACAAAAAAGCACAGAATTCGAATCCGATTCCGTTTAAGACGGTTTGTGAATCAGGGAATTCAGGGAGCAGATCATCGGTACTCTAGCTATTATAGTAACGCAATCAAGGCTTCATAACATGTTTAACAACCGACTTCTGTCGATTAACTAAATCAATAAGTAATGTAAAATTTAAAAATAAATCTGTGTTTCTACTGTGAATTGCTAAATCAATAACGTAAGTCAAGAAATAAGATATTGCTCAAACGCCATGGATCGCGTTTAAACAGTTGTTAAAAAGTGTGCTAATTAAAAGTCTAGGTAACGGTTAAATTAACATAAACTCAATGCTACTCGTTTATGTCTATGAACCAGCTGTGAACATACTTATTATTATTCTAGCCGGCTTAACTATTACCTATTTACAATCTTAAAAATCGGTAATCATTCACAGACACTCTCACATTATTATCACATATTATAATGTTTTGCAACTGGTAGGTAAAATAATCTAAGTAAAACAATTTTTTTCTAATCAGATATCATGTTTTCAAGATACCAGACATCAACGAATAATACCTAAATGAAGCACAACTTGGCTTAAAGACACAACTCCAAAATAGATCAACCACTGTTTTTATTTGTATTTTTAGGTTACAAACATTTTGAATACACGTATACACGTATAAACAAATGAAGTAAGTATACGTACCTTTTTTCAAATGCTTCGTGTTGAAATTAATTTTAGACATGATTTAAATAATTGATTAAGTATTTATTTAGGACTAGATCGGTAGACGCGTGGCGCCTTCTTTACCGCCTATCAAGGACTGATTTGTTTGGGCGATTTGATACTATGAATACTATGATACAAGCTTATATCAAGGTCACGCCGATAGCACGAACGAGCATGACATAACAGATTATTAAAGGAAACCGGCTCTTTTAAAACAAATATAATGTTATCTTTTTTATTCAATTCACCGAGAGCTATGTAAATATGAACGTTATTTTAATGTTTAGAGAGTAGTTAGTAAAAAAATGATTTAATAAAATTTAATCAACCCACACCTCCCCCAAGGATCTCCACAACGATCGTATATAACACCCCTATGATTACCTACCCTTATAGCACCCCCATGATTGTGGTCCCCCGACCGAGAGAGAAATTTTATATTTTTACTGAGTTTTTTGTGTACCAATTTTTTATTATTAAGTATTTCATTATTTTTAATTAACACACAATCATCACATAATTTGTTTGTAAGTAAATACCTATTGAGCGTGTAGAAATGAATGAAATTAGACCTTGAACCATCTGAACAAATCACAAATTGTACTTACCTAAGAACAAACAAATCGCATAAAAATCGTCAGGAGCTACGATGCCACAGACATATACGGACAGACACAGACATTAGAAAATCAAACCGACTTTAAAAATTACCTGTCAACTGAAAAGGTAAAAATTTTATCTTTTAAGCACTTGCCTACCTTTTTGAGGTCGACGCCAGCCAGGAGCATGCATGGCACTGACGTTAGTTTTCGAAAAATTCGTGGACAAACATACATAAACTTACGAAATTTAGCACACTTGCTTGGAAACCTCAATAGAACTTACTATACTCAAATAATATCCAATTCCAATCCAACTATATCACATAAATACAGGTCAATCTGATAACCTCCTTTTTTGAAGTCGGTTAATAAGATAAGTATTGGTGTTCTTCACCTTACAAATTATTATTATTTTGTGTCTGGCCTCTTCCGTTTTCCACGGAAATTCCGCCAACGTCCCGTATTGAGTTACACGGTGATGCGGAAGGCTAGTTACTAAAATTCCGGACCTCCGATATAGCGACTGTTGGCTAGGCTCATCTAGTGGCATTTACTTGCTCCTCGGGGTGGCATAGGCACCGGGACCGACTCTGAAACGCTAATCCGAAACTTAGGTGAACCCCGTCCCGTTCACTCGATTATATCATGACTAGAGAGTGAGAGGGACGGGTATAACAAAGATTTGGGTTCCGCGTTTAAGAGTAGGCCCTCAAGCGCGGGGTAGTGTGCTCGCGGCAGCCCTATGTAGGTAATAAAATAAAGCCTTTGGAAAGTATTGATAAACTTTTAATAGTAGATTTCATTACAAGTACGGAAAGCCTGTCATTGCAAAGAGTTCCGACAAATGTCTACCCGTGCCGAGGCGCAGCCGAAGGTGAGGGTTGACAGTCGGAACAAGTTGCAATGACGGTTCCGCACGTGTACTGAACAACTTTTTTTAATACAGTTGCGAAAAAATTAAGCAATTTAATAAAATAATAAAACACAATAAACTCAACTAACTAATCGTAAAAGAAACTTTAGAAAAAGCAGACTTTTTTTTTGTTTTCTTCACCCATTCTGGGTTGGCAAAGGAAACTATGATCATACAGCCAAGGCTTCAGTAGAATTTTTTTATTGATATGAAATGAAAATTAAATTAAATAAGATGAAATGAAATGAAACCTAACAAAAGCAATCCGAATCCTACAGGAGCGCCTTAGCTTATTTCTCTCTTTTACCACATCGTTTTCCATTAAAGCCACATTATTGCACTAATTCCACCATACTAAGTACCTACCACAATAAAAACCAGAAAAAACTAATTTAGAAAATTAAGAAATAAGGTCCCTCATTTTCTTACTTGCGCAAACTCCTATTAAGCAGATACTATGGTAAATAGTGCACGTCATACCATATTTAGTAATCTGTGGTCATACAGCCAATTTTATGTATTTTTTATATTCATAAATTTAATTTGGCCGATACTAATATTAATTTAATGTATAATTAAAATTACTTTTAAATCTGATATTGAAACAAATTAGTAGCTTCTTTTTAGAAATATTTGCATGAGAAAACTTCTATGATTTTTTTTTTGTAAAAACTTCGTGGCTGGTTTTTTCTTTTTAATAGACAATATTTTGACAGTTGGGAAAGAAAACGCACGAGTTCGGGAAAGGTAAAGATAAAGTTCGAGTGTGTAATAGCCCACATCCCGAACGCTATACGTCCCTGCAATACGCCACTTTTTGAGCAACTGTATTAAAATAGTATATTTCATTACAAGTGCGGAAAGCCTGTCATTGCAAAGAGTTTCGACAAATGTCTACCCGAGCCGAGGCGCAGCCGAAGGTGAGGGTTGACAGTCGGAACAAGTTGCAATGACGGTTCCGCACGTGTACTGAACAACTATTTTTAATACAGTTGCGAAAAAATTAAGCAATTTAATAAAATAATAAAACACAATAAATTCAACTAACTAATCGTAAAAGAATATAAGCAGATACTTTTTTTTTGTTTGCTTCACCCATTCTGGGTTGGCAAAGGAAACTATGATCATACAGCCAAGGCTTCAGTAGAATTTTTTTATTGATATGAAATGAAAATAAAATTAAATGAGATGAAATGAAATGAAACCTAACAAAATCAATCCGAATCCTACAGGAGCGCCTTTCCTTATTTCTCTCTTTTACCACATCGTATTCCATTAAAGCACTAATTCCACCATACTAAGTACCTACCACAATAAAAACCAGAAAAAACTAATTTAGAAAATTAAGAAATAAGGTCCGTCATTTTCTTTTCACTTACTTGCGCAAACTCCTATAAGCAGATACTATGGTAAATAGTGCACGTCATACCATATTTAGTAATCTGTGGTCATACTCATACAGCCAATTTTATGTATTTTTTATATTCATAAATTTAATTTGGCCGATACTAATATTAATTTAATGTATAATTAAAATTACTTTTAAATCTGATATTGAAACAAATTAGTAGCTTCTTTTTAGAAATATATGCATGAATCATAAAAACTTCTATGATTTTTTTTAGTAAAAACTTCGTGGTTGGTTTTTTCTTTTTAATAGACAATATTTTGACAGTTGGGAAAGAAAACGCACGAGTTCGGGAAAGGTAAAGAAAAAGTTCGAGTTTGTAATAGCCCACATCCCGAACGCTATACGTCCCTGCAATACGCCACTTTTTGAGCAACTGTATTAAAAAATAAATTTCTAATATTATAGGTCGAAGGCGCACCGTAATAGACTTACAAGAGCTGTATCCCGCTGCATTACCGGACGGGATGACTATAGACAGAGATGGAATGCTCTGGGTGGCTCTCATGTTCGACGGATCGGTAAGGAAAATATTTTAAGCAATAATAAAACACGTTCGGTTCGATTTTTGGGCGAATCAAGCTAATTTTAGAAAATCTAAGAATGCAGTTTTGTTTCTTTTTTTAAATAAAAGAATGTTTCCTTTCAGTAAAATGTGCTAACTAAAGGATATAAGGCAGCTTCCCTCCACGACCCATAAATTTTTCCCACCCTGTATGCACCTTCTAACTAACTCATTTCTTGTGTTGAGGGATAATAATAATAATGATACGATCTTTTTCCGTCCCGAGGTTCTCCGCATAGACCCAGACATTGGCCAAATACTGGAAGTAATCAAGCTGCCAGTGTCACGCACCACCTCCGTGTCGTGGGCGGGGCCGGAACTCCGCGACCTAGTCGTGACCACGTCGCGCCGCAACATGGCCGCCGGCCAACTTGAGGAGGAACCGCTCGCCGGATCTATATTCTTTATTTACGATTTAAACACTACCGGAGTGCCGCCACATAAAGTGGTATTCGAAAATGCTGATGAATACTGAATTTTATTGCCATTTGTACAATAAACGATAAAGCTCAATTTTGAATTTAACGTGCAACATGCTTAGATAGATTATAGTTTGTGTTGTCTTCCTTAATTTTGCCTATAGGTACTTAGTTTTTACATAAGTATTACCTAGTTATAATAAAATATATAAAAGGCCAAACACTGTATTATCTCGGCATACTCATAGACCCTTTGGGCGGTGCTGCAGTCTCTCCAGAGGTGCCAAATAGACTACAGGTACATCGAGGTGCTAAGGTACTTATACCAAAACGCCACCATGTCGGTCCGATTACAGGACCAGAGCTCTAATCTTATCCAACTACAGCGAGGTGTGAGACAGGGAGATGTCATCTCTCCCAAACTGTTCACAGCTGCGTTGGAGGATATTTTTAAGCTGCTGGACTGGAAAGGATGCGGCATCAACATCAATGGCGAGTACCTAACACACCTACGGTTTGCCGATGATGTAGTTCTTATGGCTGAGACCATGGAAGACCTGAACACAATGCTTGAAGATCTCGGTAATGCTTCGCAAAGAGTGGGTCTTAAGATGAACATGGCCAAGACGAAAATCATGTTCAATGTCCATGTTGCACCCGCTCCAGTTAATGTTGGGAACATTACACTCGAAGTTGTTGACCACTATGTTTACCTAGGACAGACGGTCCAGTTAGGTAAGTTCAACTTTGAGAAAGAGATCTCTCGTCAAATCCAGCTCGGATGGGCAGCGTTTGGGAAGCTCCGACATATATTCGCGTCCGAAATACCTCAATGTCTCAAGACGAAAGTCTTTGACCAGTGTGCGTTACCAGTAATGACCTATGGAAGTGAGACATGGTCTTTTACTATGGGTCTCATAAGAAGGCTCAAAGTCCCCAGCGAGCAATGGAGAGAGCGATGCTTGGTATTTCCCTGCTCGATCGAATCAGAAATGATGAGATCCGCAGGAGAACTAAAACAACCGACATCGCTCGAAGGATTGCATCATTGAAGTGGCAGTGGGCGGGACACATAGCGCGGAGAACCGATGGCCGTTGATGACCGATCGTTGTGGAGATCCTTGGGGGAGGCCTATGCCCAGCAGTGGGCGTCGTTCGGCTGACATGATGATGATGAGACCCAGACATTGGCCAAATACTAGAAATAATCAAGCTGCTAGTGTAACGCACCACCTCCGCCACATAAAGTGGTATTCGAAAATGCAGATGAATATTAAATATTATTGTCATAAATGAACACCTTGAGCCCTCGATTATAGTTTGTGTTATGTCTTTCTTGATTTCGTCGTGGGCGGGGACATGAATCTGTCATCTTGTCGTGACCAAAGCGCGTTGCAACATGGCCGCCGAGCAACTTGAGGAAGAACCGCTCGCCGAGTCGAAATTTTTTAATTTACGATTAAAACACTACTGGAGTGCCGCCGCTAGAGATTTAAAGTTTGTTTTGTGTCTTTCTTGATTTTATGTTGTCACCTAGATTATTATAATAAATTATTATTATTATCAGCACGGGTCGTCCCTGTCACCTATTTATAATGAAAAAATCCAAGTTATGAAAACAACTAAGACCTGGTAATTTAACTAAGTACTTATTTTATGTAAGTATTACCTACCTTATTTAAAATAAAAAGTAAAATTTCAATAAAGATTAACAAAAATAATAGCCCAAGCACTTTATTCTGAAATAATTTATTAGAGGACGAAATGACAACAAGAGCAATTAACAAGAGTTTGTTTAACACTTTAGACTCCATAAATAAATAACAAAACATCACATCACAACAGCGAGAATGACTAGATTAAATTACAACAGTTATTGTGACATTATTTTCATAACAATGAAAAAACGAGAAAGTTCACGTGAATTGCAAAATTTAATAAATACACATGCTAGCAAAAAAATCGAGTCACTGGGATATTTTCATACAAACATGCTCACTTCAGAGTCTCATAGATGGGAAACTATTTGCGTCTTGACTTTTTTATTTTTTTTATTAATATTATTTGTTCCGATTTTTTGAATACATTTTGTCATAGTGTTTATGTATTAGGGGGGGGGGGGGGGGGGGGGGGAGAAAGGCGGCGATTTAATACCGGCCGTTTCTGTACGGCACAACATTTTTTGTATATTTTATAAATGACTTTATGTTGATAAATATGTATATATACTTAAATTACTTTATGCGTTTGTTTCGCAGGGCCACCAGGTCTGGTCAGGTTTTGTTGAAAAGTTTTAAATTGTTTACAATGTGATTCATAAATTTGGTAAAACTTTCCCTGGTTGACTTCTTTTTTGATTATTTCGAGTATCTCGAATGGTTTTATTTTCAAAGAGTGGCATATGGACTCATGGTCCATTCTTTTGTTAGAAAATCTTGGGCATTTTTCTATTAGGTGTTGAACAGATTGTATCGTAGTATTGTCGCATGGACATAGGTTATCATCGGTGATTTTGAATCTGAATTTTGAATCTGTCTTAACTGTGTGCGTGTGTGTTCTTGAAACTGTGATTCGACAATTGAGCGTTTGGTCTCCCCATTGCCGTAAAAATCATTGCACAGAGGCAAATAGTTTCCCATCTATGAGACGCTTGAGACCCCGTTTACATCATTCCAATAAACGCATTCCAGTATACTGACATTCCAATGGCAATGTACTTACATTGCCTGGCATGTTCGTTGATTTTAAAAGAACGTTAAACACACCACGTAATGTACTCCTACTGGAATGTTTTTACAGGAATAATGTAAACGGAGTCTAAGAGAGCACGTTCATATAAAAACCTAGTAGCATGATTTTATTGCGAGCAAGTGTAGTTGTAACCGATTTGAACGTTTACACATTTATAAATGACACCAAAACTCCAAGTAATACAAGTATCTACGTAACCTACCTTACTCGAACAACTTTACATTCTAATAACAATAATGTGATTGAATGCAACACACATTGCATTAACACAGTTTAGGCACATTTTTGATAAAAATATCAATAAAATAACTAACGAAAAACAGAGCAGTAACCACTAACCTATGCATTTTATAATATGGCATATATAAATCTATTACTTTGTACATAAATAAAATATAAGCTGTACTAAATATCTTCTATTAAACTATCAATAAACTTACATAATTTTAATGAATATAAATACCTTATTTTGCTTAACAACATTAAAATGTTTTATTATATTTGCTTGTTTACGTTTGTTTACGAGAAATTGGCAAAATGAGGTAGAAAACAAAGTGATAACCACATAAGGCTATTTACGCGAGTATTCGCTAGATGGCGTATATTTTGTAGTCATTTTAATTTTCTTTTCCGATAAGATTATGTCAGGCAACTCAACATTTGAAGACTTCTAGTGTTCGATCAACAATAAAACCTTGATCGAAGCTTCTAGTACACACCCATATTAGACCCTCTAGCAAATATCAAACGTAAACTCATTTCCATTATTTGTTTTTTTCAACAAGAAACTGACTGATCCATCCATGGCAAAAATATTAAGGAATCGGTCAGTACCGATTGAATAGAGAATTAGTATTAACTGGGCTCTAGACATTAGAGTCTGCAGAGAGATATTACGAGATTCAATATTATCTGTCATCTAATATAATAATATATAGTTGTCAATCGATTAGTTGCTATATAAATTGACATTCTACACATAAATATTGCGCGAAATTTGTAAAAAGAAAATATAATTCTATGAACGGATTTCATATCGATTATATACTAAACTACATTTCATATAGAGAGTACAGTTATAGAAGTGGCAGTGTCATCGCTTACCATTCTACGAGTGATAAACTATATCTACTTTACAATTACAACCTTTATAGACGCACAACCCTGTAAGTCGCCTTAAAGGCAACACACAGAAACGCTCTTATATAAATTACATTTAAGTGAACGAAAAACTGTTTTACGAGCCTTTAAATAGAGCCTATTATTGGCTCAACAGTAATAGAACTCTCATATATCAACTACCTACAAATAAAAGGACGTATATTCTATCTACAAATCTAATGTGATACATATTTTTTACATACAAGTTTATAATAAATATCTAAAGTTTTAATAAAATTACATTCAAAATTTTAAGTATCCGATGAATATAGGTATTACTATTGTTTATAAGACAAGCTTTTTCATTTGGCATCACCTGGCCACCAAATGTAAACATTATAGATTCATATACTCTATTTCGCGAGTTTTACTGAACACGCTATTTGGTGTTATTAAGAAAGGACATAATCTCTAAGTACCTCTTTGTACAATCAATAGTTTTAGTGTAAGATGCATGATTGAGTTTCTATTAAAAATATAAGCAAACTATTTCGTTTACCGCACTACATAACTATATACTTTGTCACTGGTTTAATATTGATACAACTCTATATTTAAATTAACTCATTTATATCTTTAAACGGGTGTTAACCTATATTAACTAATATTATAATTATAATATTATTAATTAATAATTAAGTATTTTTGATTTTTCAACAAGATTGATAAAAGTCTGCAGAGTTTGGCAAACTTCTTATAACTATTGCAAAACTTCTCAAATGATGACTTTAGTTATTATTACAAAATATGTACTAAATATTAACCGCCTCTGTGGTCTTGTGGTTCACACCACCGATTTCAGACCAAGAGGTCCCGGGTTCGATTCCCAGTGGGGGTACATATTGTATTCGGTTTGGTTGGTGGTAGGACTTGTTCTTAGTCCGCCTGGCTAGCTACCACCATCTCATCTAAGTCTGACGCCATAACAATGATGTTTTCAGCATTACTGTGTTCCGGCAGTTAGAGATAAGATAGCCAGTTCCTCAGTGATAGAGGATTCCGGGAGTAGTGCGCTTCCACCTTCAGCCTTATCACCACTTAACATCAGGTATGATGAAGGCTAAGTGCTACCCCATTGTTGATATAAAAAAAATAAAAAATAAAAATGTGATATTTGACATCATTTGTGCTACAAGTCTTTTGACATTACTGCTAACGCCTAATTCAGTTACTGAATACTTATTTTATTAGGTATTAGTACATGGATGTGACGTATCGGTGCATTGTAACCGGTTAAAAACAAGACAATAGCAATATATTGTAATTAATAACTATTATCATAAAATATTGTGGTTATTGAGTTAAATTAACTTAATGCTTTTTTATTCTGACACTGTTCCTGGACTTTAGAATCAAACTACCTTTTTAAATACAATAATTTATGCCCTTAAAACGTCCAAGCATAATCACAACTAATATTGTGTAGGTAACTATTCTAAACTACTATCTAAAATTTAGGCCTTTCATATGTGATATTAACTTATCTTCAATATAGCTTCGTTTCTTTTCGTTCAAGGAACTTTATAATATTTTACCTCTTTGGATTTTTATGTCGAGTTTTGATTACCGATATAGACCGGATTGATGCTGTAGCTTTCGTGTTTGACAATATAAGTAGTAAAGGCTATCGTTGATATAAAAAAAATAAAAAATAAAAATGTGATATTTGACATCATTTGTGCTACAAGTCTTTTGACATTACTGCTAACGCCTAATTCAGTTACTGAATACTTATTTTATTAGGTATTAGTACATGGATGTGACGTATCGGTGCATTGTAACCGGTTAAAAACAAGACAATAGCAATATATTGTAATTAATAACTATTATCATAAAATATTGTGGTTATTGAGTTAAATTAACTTAATGCTTTTTTATTCTGACACTGTTCCTGGACTTTAGAATCAAACTACCTTTTTAAATACAATAATTTATGCCCTTAAAACGTCCAAGCATAATCACAACTAATATTGTGTAGGTAACTATTCTAAACTACTATCTAAAATTTAGGCCTTTCATATGTGATATTAACTTATCTTCAATATAGCTTCGTTTCTTTTCGTTCAAGGAACTTTATAATATTTTACCTCTTTGGATTTTTATGTCGAGTTTTGATTACCGATATAGACCGGATTGATGCTGTAGCTTTCGTGTTTGACAATATAAGTAGTAAAGGCTATCACCATCCAATTATCAAGTTATATTTTTGATTCCATCTAAAATCAAGTATCGAGAAAGTTTTATTCAGAAACTAGAACATACTGATTTTTAAGTTCACATAAATTAAAGTAGGTATTTGATGCAGATTTGGTAACATCGTCTTTTTTATGGTTATAAAATATTGTTTCACTGTATAAACTATAGTAACAAGAGAAATTTAAGTCTATTCGCTGAGCATTACCAGAGTTAATCACAAAACAAATATTATTATCGAACTTACTAATATACTTACTTTAATAAATAATAATAAATAACTAAATTACTTTTAACAGTATTGCGATTCCTACCCATTACTTTACTATCTTTTGATCACTTTAAAGCAAATTTAACTTATTTTAAAATAGCGTAAGCACATGCCACTTAAACTTTTAAATAAAACATGATGTTTTAGAATTACGTTCAATTCCTTAATTCAATTGTTTGTGTTCAACCACTAGACTGTGGTGTATGTAACTATCATTATTATATCTTTATTATACAGGGTGTTAGGGGCACGCTTGCAATAACTTTAAACATGGCTTCAGGCCATCATGCTGAACAACGCACAGCAAGATTTTTTGTCGGAAATGAAAAAAATATTTCGACTCTCCATACAAAATGTCCCGATTAGTTGCTAAATTTGTATGAAAAGTAGATTTTTTTTTCATTTCCGTCAAAAAATTCTTGCTGTACGTTGTTCAGCATGATGGTCCGAAGCCATGGTTAAATTTTTTGCAAGGGTGCCGCAACACCCTGTATGTTAAAAAAAGTCAAGAAAATCTTGGCTAATAAATCATTTGGTTAAACATGTCTAATTAGAGTAACAAATTATATCTGAGAACACCATTTTCATCATCATATTTTACATCTATACTAATATTATAAAGAGCAAAGATTTTTATATATGTAATAAATAAACTAAAAAACTACTGAGCCGAATTCAAAAATGCTTTCACTTTTAGGATGCTTCATTATCCCACATTAACATAGGCTTTATTTTATCCCTATATTCCCACGGGCATGGGTACCACGCGGGTAAAACCGCGAGGAAACGCTAGTAATTAAAATTATTATGTAAGATATGATGATGAAAAGGGAGTTCTGATGGTTGTCCTTAACAAATAAATAACTCTAGTATGCCTATATAAAAATAAATAAATCTTAACGTTGATCAAGTCTACTGTCAATTCTATTGACCTACATCACATATCGAGCCACTTATCTGTCAGCGTTTGGGCGCGATCAGCCCCGCCATGATGTCAAACGTGTTCCCGTCCGGCTCCAGTTTGAGCGTGCCTTCCGGCGTGCGGACCAGCAGCCAGCCCGCGGCGTCCACGCCCACTATCCGCCCGTGGACCGGCGTGTTGCCGCCTTCCGTTTGGACGCGGATCTCTTCGTCCCTGGATGAAGATGGATTATTACATTAGATAACACTAGCTTTCCGCCCGCGGTTTCGCCCGCGTGGATAGACGTTATCCCGCGGATATGTTTTTTCCGGGATAAAAAGTAGCCTATTAAAAGCCTAGAAAATATTTGTGTCCCAAATTTCAGCCGTTTTGGCGTGTTTGAGTAACAAACATGTAAACATACAAACATCTGAACTTTCACATTTATAATATTAGTAGGATTATAAAAAAAGCTAAGCTCACATTGAACGCGTATTCGTACGAATTTTACTCGTGCGTACGAGCACAAATGAACTAAACCAACAAGACTGAGAGCGAGTTAGTCGTACGTATACATACATCAATTCATACGTTTACGTATTCGCATCGAAAGTGAGCGTAGCCAGGTGTTAAAACCATATCAAACTAATTTTATAATCGAGATAGCGTTATAAGTGTATTTCAGTGATTTCGTGTGTTTTTACTGTCACGAACCCAAAGATCTATCCCCAGTAACGACAGGCATACTAGAGTTTTAATGCCTAAATCAGTTTAAAACAACAACACTCAACATAATAAAATACTCGCTTGAAAATTATCTGGTCCTAAAACGAGCTGCCTAATTGGTTGAACTATTTACTCACGCATGTACACTGGTACTGTTCCAGGAAGGCTTCCACGCCGCCGTCGTTCGCCATATATTTCAGAGACCGCTCTAGTTCAGAGCAATCCGCGCTAGAAACGACTCTACAATCTTTGGAGCTAAGTCAGCAGGAAATAATATTTTTATTTACTTATGCGTGCAACCAGTACTGGTAATACTGCTCCAGGAAGGCTTCCACGCCACCATCGTTCGCCATATAGTCCAGACACCACTCTAGTTCAGAGCAATACCGCGCTAGAAACCACTCTACTATCTTTGTTGCTAATTTACAGGGATATTGTAACATTATGACGTCACATTTACTTACGCGTGCAACCAGTACTGGTAGTACTGCTCCAGGAAGGCTTCCACCCCGCTTTCGTTCGCCATATAGTCCAGACACTGCTCTAGCTCCGAGCAATACCGCGCTAGAAACCACTCTATCTTTGGAGCTAAGTAAGCAGGATATTAATATCGTTATTTACTTACGCGTGCAACCAGTACTGGTAGTACTGTTCCAGGAGAGCTTCCACGCCGCCGTCTTTCGCCATATAGTCCAGACACCGCTCTACTTCAGAGCAATACCGCGCTAGAAACCACTATACTATCTTTGGTGTTGTCATTTATTTACTTACGCGTGCAACCAGTACTGGTAATACTGCTCCAGGAAGGCTTCCACGCCGCCGTCGTTAGCCATATAGTCCAAACACCGCTCTAGTTCAGAGCAATACCGCGCTAGAAACCACTATACTATCTTTGGTGTTAAGTCATTTATTTACTTACGCGTGCAACCAGTACTGGTAGTACTGTTCCAGGAAGGCTTCCACGCCGCCGCCGTTCGCCATATAGTCCAGACACCGCTCTAACTCAGAGCAGTACCGCGCCAGAAACCGCTCTACGGTCATAGGGGCGAGGTTGGTCCCGTGTTTCTTGTTATGGTCGGCTATTATGTCGTTCACGCAGATAGTGGGGATGCTGTTGGTTATGTTTACTCCGGTTCCTTGGATAAGAAGTTAAATTCAGTTAAAATAAATAAATTATTATCAATAATAAAATAACAACAAATCAGTGAATCAACTTAAACTTATTTTTCTACATTATTATAATTATGAAAACATACACCTTACTACTTTTATATTTATCATACCACTCTAATAATATAATGTAATAACAACATATTTCTTGATGAAGCTTGATGCACATTTTAACTTTGCTTGCGATTGTTTATTAATTATAGTTATACGTAATTACCATTTTTATTTTCTGTAGTTTAATCTCTCTATACCTATAAATCTGAACACCCAGTGTATAAAATTGTCTTAGTTTGTACATACCTAAAATAGTTATAATTCGAAGGGTGGAGTGTGCCTGGTGACTTGTCATACAGGGGGGTCTGACCCCACCTAGCACAGGCACCAGTTCTCTCCAATATTAGTTCTTTAACATAGTTTATAACTCAATACTGTTATTTAATTAGAAATAAGTAAAATGTAACTTTTGGAGAGAAAAATAAAGATTTTTTATTATTTATTATTATTATTATAAATAAAAATCTTACACGGATTTTTCAAGCATTTATTGAACAACTTGGTTAAATTTTTAGTTGTTTTTAAAGGGATTTTATGTTTTTATCCGACGTTTCGGCACCTTTCCAGGGGCCGTGATTACGGATTTAAGTACACGGGTCTAAGATGTGTTTAAAATACATAAATATTGGACACCATAAATAAAATACATTGTTCCAATGCCAAAGTGTAGTAGCTTAAGCACTAGTGTTATGGAAATTAGAAACAACGACGGGTATCACGTAATAGTATTGGTATTTTAAATATTGAAAAGTTCGGTATCAATATTTACTCGACCGGGAATCGAACCCGGGACCTCTAGAGATAGCGGCACCTTGAAAACCGGTGTGTCCATCACTCGACCACGGAGATCGTCAGTTAAAAGTCGCTTTTGATAATATTATTTTATTTTGAGACTAATGTGGGGTTTACACGGGTGACTAAAGCCGCACGATTTCCGCCGCGTCGCGAAAATCGACCGTCTAAATGGCAATAGGGTATTTTACTGTTGTTGAAATGTAGATATTTAATGATGACGTTAAAAAATATTGCAATTAAGAATACCAAATGTGAAAAAATAATTTGAATCTGTTTTATAATAAAAGAATTATAGTCTGTTTGATTTTGACTATAGCTGTCTCTTTCTAAAACGAAATCTTCTATGGCGTGACTATGACGCTACTAACCCACTGACGTCACTAACATAGCGTCCTGTCCTTGTCTAATTATAAAGTTTGAAGTCCTATATCTTTGAAAATATTCAAGATAATTCAAAATGAAAACTTGTTTTGTGTAGCTAATATTTCGAAAAACATTTTAAAGAAATAAAAAAATCAGTAAAATACCGTATTCGGCAAGGCCGCAGGTGACTAAAGCCGCAAGCCCCAAAGTTGGGTGCCATCCGACTTTTGCCGCGCGGCGACCGACCGCATGCGGCTGGTGACTAAAATCGACCGTGTAAATGCTCTGTCGCAGGCAATCGCTTGCTCAAACTGCTGGAAAATGAATTGAAGGAAATGACCGAGCCGCATGTGATTTTAGTCACCTGTCTAAATGGGCTAGCTATGCGGCTTGGTGGGGCGATTTGTGAAGCGACTAGCCGCACGGCGAAAACCGACCCGTGTAAACCCCTCTTAACCAAACTTGCTTTAGACGTTCAGCGTTACTTTTAATTCTTGGAAATTTTAGGGATTTTAACCAGGTCGATAATTACTCCAAATTGTACACTCTGTCTGATCGCTCGTGGCACGCGGTGTAGTAAAAGGTGGGAACGGCATAACACATATTACTGCCAAGGGTCGGAAACCAGGTTGAAACTACATACAAACAACATACAATTTCAAAAGAGCATTATCATTTCGGTTTCACTCTTGCATAATCGATTTTTTTCGGTTGTAATAAAAAATCAAAACGAAACGGTTTCTGCTCGAAATACAGGTATTATTCTGATTGTTTTCGGTCGCCCCGCCCTTTTGACAAATAACGAACGACGAGTTCGAACCAAACAGAAGTCTCGTGATTCGCAAGGGGTTGGGGCGTTTTTACTTGAAATCAACTAGGTTTATCCTAGCGGTAATAACATAACGTTCGCGAATCGATACCGCTCGCGACCGTTTCGAAAAATGCCTGGTTACGATCTTTATGAAGCGTTATTTTGCGAACCGTTCCCAAGTCCTAAACACTCCTTCCTGACCCTAAGACCCTAAATAAAGTCTAATGGTTAAGTTTAGATGTTTGGATGTTTGTTGCTCAATCACCCCAAAACGGCTGAACGGATTTGGCTGAAATTTGGGACAAAGTTACTTTGTAGCCTGGAGAGGAATATAGGCTTTTTACCCCGAAAAATATCACATTCCCATGGGATAACATCGGGTAGTCCACGCGGGCTTAGCCGCGGGCGGAAAGCTAGTGTTTTAAAAGTCCGCGTACCTCCAGCGATCAGACAGGCTATACTACCAATACCTTACCTACTGTGATGATAACGTCGTCTCCAATACAATTCGCCAACGTCATAGTGCCACCTATTTTTACTTCGCGTCCGAAGTAAATGTCGTTCGGCCATTTTATTCTGTAGGACAATACAAAGGAATTTATTGAATACGAATACAGCTTCCCCACAGAGCACGCCAAAGGAGTTAGAGGGATCATGTTAAGCATTAATACGTATAGAAGTGTCGTATTGAAAACCGGCACGTTGCCATAACAACTAACACATATAACCGTGAAATGAATAGGAATTTATTGAATACCAATACATCTTAACCACAGAGCACGCCAAAGGAGTTAGAGGAATCATGTTATGCATTTAATACTGAAAGAAGTGTCGTCTTGAAAAAAGTCACGTTGCCATAACAACTAACACATATAACCGTGAAATGAATCGACTACTTCTGCGTTACGCACAAAAGGGCGGCTAATACTTATTGTACGGTCTCATCACCGTACATTTATGCTGATACCGCGATACACTTTGGGTCGCGCGTCATCGCATAATCTACTTAATTATTATCATTTATTTAAATTAGTAGTACGCAAAAACGCTTACACCGAACGGTCGAGAAAAGAGTTTACCTATAACTTAATTACGCAATATTGTTTAAACTAAATAAATATACTACTATTAACTTCGGGTTTTCTCTCCAACTGTGTACTCCAACTACAACTAATATCATCTGCAAAGTGTGCGTAGTCAAACTGGCTCGTACATTTTTATGGTCCTTCGAGAGTTAGAAGTGTTTTGTGTTCCTGTGAAATCCTTGAAGTAAGGCGAATCGATTGCTTTGCTGGCCTCCCACAAGCGGGTCTCACCAGCGTAATCGAAACGAGTCTGCTCTACTGTCACGGAGGTATCAGTGCACGAAATACTGACGACCAACGATACTGAGATCTACAGCCTCAGCTTACGAAGATCAACTTTGAACTTTGTGTTAAACTAACACGCTACAAGCTTCGTCTCTTACAACGTAAACTACGTGTGAGGGGTACCTGCTACTACCAACAACAAGATGGATAAACTACAACTGCAAGAATCATGTTTCGAAAACATCAAAACTTTGTGTACAAACTACAAGAAGGATTCGAAAGCTCGGAAGACGGAAGACTACCTTACCAAACGCATGGCATCTCTTGAAGCTCAATGGTTAGATTTTGATGAACGACACAAAATTCTTCTGCGAGAAATTGCTGACAAGAATATAACATACTTCACGGACAACATATTTGAAAAAACCAAGAGCTTATACGAAACAACTATGAGTGACATGGGAGTTTTACTGCAACAATCTACCAGGGAGGTTAAGTTTGATATATCGGGATTAGTAAACGAAGATTCCTCAGAAGCAACAAGAACTTTGCTTGTCAAACAAGAAAATAACTTTAAAGCTATCGACAGAGCTTTGTCAAAGATCGACTTAAAGAAAACTATTGAAAAATGGGAGTTAGAAGATCACTTATCTATACTAAAATCCAAATGGGAGCTTATTGAGAAATACCATTGGGATATCGAGTCATCTTTGAAGGGTGAAAGTAGTGAAAGGTATTACGCTACTTTTGTTGAGATCGAAGACAAGTATGATGAAATGAAGAAGATGCTTAATAGTAGAATTTGGTCAACTGGACACTACGAAAGGTCAACGCCCCGTATCGAGGTACCGGAATTTTCTGGAAGCTATACACAATGGAATTCGTTTAAAGATCTTTTCTTAGAAACCATCCACAACAACCCGATGATTAATAAAGCTCAGAAGATGCAACATCTCAAAACCAGGTTACGTGGTGAAGCCGAGAGATTGGTCCAGCATCTGAACATAAGTGCAGAAAACTATTCATCATGCTGGGAAATACTTCTACAGCGTTATGATAACACGAGGCTGCAATTTACGTCATACGTCAACACCCTGCTTAACTTACCTACCATTCAACAACCCGATGCCCACAACCTGAAACGAATGCACGACGTCATAAATGAATGTTTGAACGGACTTTCAAATATACAAGTTGACACAGCGAGCTGGGATCCACTGATCGTTCATCTTATGACTTTGAAACTTGACTCAAACACCCTCAACGAATACGTGAAGGAGCTTCCAAACCATCGGGATCTGCCAAACTTACATGATTTTCTTTACTTCCTGGAGAGCAAGTTTATGGCGTATGAAAGCCTGAAAACTGCGAAAAAAGAACCCATCAAGCCTACAACGAACTTTGCCAGTCCGAGAACTTTCAACAAGAACTTTCAAAGAAAAACGAATACTTATCAGCATCCGAAAAGATATGATCATTCAAAAGTATATCATGCCACATACGGCCAATGCCCTTTATGCGAAGAAAATCACGTGTTAATGCAATGTACACGTTTTATCGAAATGGACACAGCGCAGCGAGCGAATATAGTTGCAAAACTGCATGTGTGCAAAAACTGTTTATTTAGTCATGGAAACAAAGAATGTCTATCGACTAAGAAATGCAAAGAGTGCAATTCCAACCATCATACATTATTACACAATTCGAATGTAAACAAACCGTCTGAAAATAAAACTAACTATAAAAAGTACTCAAGCCAGCGCCCGACTTCGTCTACTTCGCAAACCCTACAACAACAACAGAGTTCTAATCACCTACAAGGGGATGACCTAGAAGTTTTGTTGCCGACTGTACAACTTAATGTATTATCCGCAGATGGGACATACGTCACACTTCGAGCTTTGTTGGATCAAGGTTCGCAAGTTAACTTGATCACTCAGAACGCCGCACAACTACTAAGGCTACCTAGGCAGCATCTGAATGCTACGGTGACCGGAGTGGGTTCTGTAACTGGAAGCTGTAAAGGTCAACTACAGCTTACTTGCAAGTCTATACATTCAGATTACTCACTGAATGTTCAAGCTTTAATTATGAACAAACTAACTAATAACTTACCTAACTCAACATTCAGAAGAGGCGACTGGTCACATCTTGAAAACTTAAAACTTGCAGACCCACAATACAACGTTGCAAACCCAATAGAGCTTTTACTGGGGGCAGATATCTACTCAGAAGTTATCCTGGATGGAGTCCTGAAAGGCAGTCAACTTCAATCACCCATTGCACAACAAACCAAGCTGGGGTGGATTTTATGCGGAAAGTTAAAAACTTACAACTGTCACGTGACTTTAATCGATTTGAAGGAACTTACGAAGTTTTGGGAACATGAAGATATTAACCCCGGCAAGGATGACGCTTCTGCAGACGATCAATGTGAAGCATACTATTCGCAAACTGTTCAACGAGCTTCGAATGGGAAATACGTAGTGAAGATGCCGTTCGTAACTGACTTTGAGAAAAAGCTCGGGAACTCTAGATCTGTAGCTGTGTCACAATACTTACAACTTGAAAAAAGGCTCGAGCGTAACGAAAAACTGAAAAAAATTTACAAAGACTTCATAAAGGAATATATCGAACTTAATCACATGAAACCAGCCACTGGGTTACAGCCTACAAGACCGCAATGTTTTCTTCCTCATCATGCTGTAATAAAGGAAGGCTCGTGGACTACGAAGCTTAGAACCGTATTTAACGCATCTCAAAAAACTTCAACTGGTTACAGCTTGAACAGTTTACAAGAAAAGGGTCCAAACCTACAAAAGGAAATAGTCACTCTGATTATCATGTGGCGAACCTTTAAATACGTTTTCACAGCTGACGTGGAGAAAATGTACCGATGCATATGGCTGGCTGAGGAACAACAACCCTTACAAAAGATCATCTGGCGTGACGCACCTGAACAACCCCTACAAGAATACCAACTTCAGACCATTACTTACGGGATGAAAAGCGCACCCTGGTTGGCTCTGCGAACACTGCAGCAGTTAGCTAACGATGATGGTCGTCTCTATCCCGACGCAGCTGATGTGCTACGTAACAACTTTTTCGTCGATGACGTACTGTATGGCCACAGTACGCTCGAGGGCGTTTTGAAACTACAAAAAGATTTACTTACCCTGATGAAAGGAGGTGGAATGAACTTACGAAAATGGTTATCGAATGATCCTGCTGTACTGAAAAATCTGGAAGAGAATCAAATTTCAACACAGAATGTATTTGATTTCAAAAGTGAAGAATCGACAAAAACGCTCGGTCTCGGTTGGAATCCGAAAACCGACACATTTTTATTTAACTGGGACTTACAACCCTCTAACGAGCGGACGCTAACTAAACGACGACTACTGTCCGAAATTTCGAAGCTTTATGATCCCTTGGGATGGTTGTCACCCATAACTGTGTCAGCAAAACTACTTTTCCAAAAAGTGTGGATGAATCATAATATTGGATGGGATGGAATACTTCCAACAGATATACAAAATGAATGGATTAACTTAAAACTTGAGTTACCAGTAATAAGAAACATGAAACTAAACAGGTGGATCGGTGGCACACGCCAAGACATACAATTACTCGGCTTTTCTGACGCAAGCGAAAAGGCATACTCCTGTGTCGTTTATAGCCGCGTTATCAACGAACGGGGAACACCTACTATTACACTACTAACTGCGAAGACTAGGGTTGCCCCCTTATCACAAAAACTTACATTACCGAGAAGCGAACTAAGTGGAGCTTTACTTTTGGCTAAACTAATAGAAAAAGTTAAGGATTCGCTACCAGGATATAATATTACCATTCAAGCATGGAGCGACTCTCAAGTTGTATTGGCGTGGTTACAAGGTGAAACAACTAAATGGGAAAGATATGTAGCCAATCGGGTCACAAAAATAAAGCTAGTGATCCCGGCTGAACTATGGCACTACGTTCCATCTCAACAAAACCCTGCAGACTGCGCATCCAGAGGAATGCATCCTAAAAAACTAGCTGACTTTGATCTTTGGTGGAATGGTCCAGAATTCCTCAAACAACGTCAGGAGCAACAAGAAACCATAACTTGTTTATTTACAACTCAAACAGACGTCGCTAAATCTGAGTCGACAGCCCTAGCCGACAAATGGAAAAATAATTTTATTTATGAATTGTTAAATAATCGCAGTTCGTTGACACAGATACAGAGAATTGTAGCTTGGATTTTGCGCTTCGTCGGGAAAATTCGCTGTATTACGAAACAATACACGCCGTACCTAACTTCGATAGATATTGCAAACGCAAATGACAAAATTATTTCATTTGTACAGAAATCTCAACTGAGTGACGATTACAAACGCCTTCTCAAGATGGAGCCTGTTACAAATAAGAGTTCAATCTTTAAACTCAATCCTTACTTGGACGAAAACAACATTATTCGCGTCGGTGGAAGACTCATCTACTCAAGCTTACCATTCAGTCCCGGTCACTTTCTCACCGGGGGCCCGATAACTTCGTTGCCAAGATCTGATTACACAGACATAAACAACATCGATATTAGGCGCCGCTGGCAACTTACGGAGCACATGTACCAACAATTCTGGAAAAACTGGAGCAGCGACTACTTAACTCAACTACAAACTCGTGCTAAATGGAATACACCGAAGGCAAATATTAAAGAGGGTGATATCGTGCTGGTCAAAGAAAACAATCTACCACCCGGAAAATGGGCCTTTGGGCGCGTTACACAACTACATCCTGGCTCTGATGGCTACGTTCGGGTAACCACACTCAAGAAACAGACTGGAACGTTCAAAAGGCCTATCGTAAAACTAGCCCCGCTGCCATTACATGTTAACAACACAAATGATCAGAAAACTAACGAAACGGAAGAAAGAGGAAAAAAGACCCAATCAAAAACTAAGAAGAAAACGGGAAAAACACGACTGTCCGTATTGTTTGCAACTTTGTTTACAATGGGTCTCATGGTAACTAGCGCTCGCGCCCAAACATACGTAACCGCGCACGCGACACCGGCTCAGATTACCTACATAGAACCCGCGCGCCCAATTTACTACGACACTATTGGGAAGATACAAACAATACATGACGAATGGATACTACTTATGTATTACAACTTAACTAACTATTTTGGTGGATTACAACGAGTGCAAAACTACTTGGACGGCATCAGCAATTTATGTGAAAAAACTGATCCTCGATACTGCAAGCCAACCATGGAACAACTATATCACGAATTGAATATGATCAACCACTACAACAGTATCCTGCTGACTCCGCAAAAACACCTGACCTACCGGAAAAAACGTGGACTTTTCAACGGAGGGGGCTCAATAGCAAACAGTTTATTTGGATTATTAGATCAAAGTTTTGCTGATAAATATCACAATGACATAGAGTCCATACAAAACAATGAAAAACATTTACTTAGTTTGTTGAGAAATCAGACATCGATTGTGGAACTGCAAAACGACATTTTAAAGACGAGCGAGAATAACATTAACCGCCAACTTAATTTATTAGATAATTTCGTTAACCAGACGGAATCGAACCTGGCACGCATAGAATCAGAAATAGAAATTGCTATGGCCACGAGCTTCTTTAGCTCGGAATCGCTCGCTTGTTATCTACTGATTAACAACTTGAAGAAAATGCAAGATTTATTTTTCAACACTTTGACTGATGTTTACAAAGGACAAATAGACGTGCATTTAATAACTCCTGCAAACCTGATGAGGCAGATAACAGAGATTTCCGGAAAATTACCAAGATCACTCTCGATGCCCGTTGAAAACATAAGAGAAGATATAAAAGATTTATACAAACTTATGTACGTAAAAGCACGTGTTACAAAAACTTATTTTCTATTTGAGCTTCATTTGCCACTAACAACGAACGAAGACTTCAAATTATTTCGTGCGATTCCATTACCAGTCACCACTAAAGCAGGAAAAATCGCAATGAAATTGAGTTACGAATACATTGCGGTTGACTTAGAGAAGAGCACGTACGTTTCCCTTAGCGAAGGCGACATGAACTCATGCACACAAATAAAGATTGATAATTTTATTTGTAATAAGAACCTGCCCGTCTCGGACCTACATAACGTTAACGCACCTTGCGAGCAAAATTGCTAGGTCATCGTTCGGCCTCGCCCTGCGGAATCAAAACAATCGTCTGCAAGGACACATGGATTAAGTTACATACACCGAACAGCTGGTTGACGATTTGCTGCGAGACTTGTACATTACGAGCTATATGTGAGAATGATATTATGTCATCACATACTATGAATAGTTCCGGGATTGTAACTTTGGCGCAAGGATGCGTTCTACAAACAGAAAATTCGGTCATCCACGCACAAAACCATTACTACAGTAATGTAAAGCTTAACTACAGCTTACCATCCCTGTACTCGCACATAAATAACATCGTGAACGTGAAGCACTACAACTTTAATATGTCACACCTACAACTGTCTGAAGAAGAGCAGAAACTAAAAAAAGTACACGACGAACTTAAGGTTCTTCGCGCTCAAGAGGATCATCTGCCGACGACTATCAGTAACCATGACATCCACCAATATGCCATCTGTTATACTCTGCTGGGTGTGGGCATCATCATCCTCTGCATTTGGGCGCTGAAACGATGTGGACCTATCTCGTGGTTGAAAAAGAAACCTACCACAGTCGAGCAACCTCAGCAACCAGTATATGAAGACATAGAACTGCAAGCTCCACCACCCAATAAGAGACAAGGTCGTGAGGAGAAAGCCAGGACTAAGGCATCTAATGTGGAGCTACGTGATGAACGAACCAGTCGCAAATCTACATACGCTGTGGTCGGAAAAAGGGACATCGCTTTTAAATTTGATGATTGATTTTTTATACTTAACTTATGTTTGTAAGGGTTTCTCTTTATCTCGACAGTTTCATCTTTTCTGGTTGCCAACATGTACGGTCTCATCACCGTACATTTATGCTGATACCGCGATACACTTTGGGTCGCGCGTCATCGCATAATCTACTTAATTATTATCATTTATTTAAATTAGTAGTACGCAAAAACGCTTACACCGAACGGTCGAGAAAAGAGTTTACCTATAACTTAATTACGCAATATTGTTTAAACTAAATAAATATACTACTATTAACTTCGGGTTTTCTCTCCAACTGTGTACTCCAACTACAACTAATATCATCTGCAAAGTGTGCGTAGTCAAACTGGCTCGTACACTTATTCTTGTGTTCTGCGAGCTTTACCAAGATAAATCTATATATATAAAATCGAGTGGACATAACTCACTCATCACGAAATCTCGAAACCTACTAGACCAATGAAGATGAAATTTGCCAAAAAGGTAGATTATGACTAGGAGACGTCCGCTAAGAACGGATTTTGGGAAACTCCCCCCCTAAAGGGGTAAAATGGGGGGATTAAGGTTATATGGAACTTCCTCATTTATGGATTTAGAAGCATAAAAATTAGTACGTTGGATACTGGTTACGACTGAAAATGATATGAGTAAGCAAAGTAAAAAAACTCCCCCTTAATAGGGTAAAATGGGGAGATAAAGTTTATATGGAACTTCTTCATTTCTGAACTTAGAAGTATGAAAATTAGTATGTTGGATACTGATCACGATTGAAAATTATCTGCATAATGCGACGTTATAAAAAAAACTCTAATAGGGTAGAAAGGGGGGATTAAGGCTTATATGAAAACTTCCTCATTTCTGGACTTAGGAGTATGGAAATTGGTATGAAGGATACTGGTCATCATTAAAAATGATCGCAGGCAAAATAAAAAAAACCCCTAATAGGGTAGAAAGGGGGGTTAATTTTTATATAGGGTGGGTGGGGAATATTAAAGATACGGAGTTTGGATGTTTGTGGCTCAATCACAACTAAACGGCTAAATCGATCGGGATAATTGAACTCTGGCCTGGAAAAAGTATAGTTCCCGTAGGATTCAGTTTTTTTATTCACTTTATTCAATGAAGCATGGATCCCATGACAGCTCATTTTCGTGCAAAGCAAAAAGTTCTTTATGCATTGGAGTAAAACTCAATCAGTATTACACATTTTTACACTACACACAGAAGGCCTGTGCCCCAGCAGCGGGGACATTAAAATAGATTGATGATGGTACTGATGAGACCTTAGAGAATGCCTATCTACCTTCTTTTTGACAAAAAATTTTGCGATGTAGTAGTACTCGAAAACGTATTCGCGGCCGGCCATTCATATTCCTATTTCTACTATCCCTACTATTATTTTTAATGCGAAATTGTATATACTCACGTCAAAACGGCTGAACCAATTTTGATGAAATTTGGAATGGAGTTAGTTTGATACCCTATTAGGAAGGACATAGGCGAATTGTTACCGCGGGAATAAGGCTCATTCCCATGGTAAAATAAGTTTTAGCTCAGGCAAAGCTGTGGAATGGAATTGGTATTTAAGGTGATAGTTTGAGTTCATGGGAAGGATTATATTTAGAATAGAGATAGTTAAAGGCTCTGGAAAGGACATATTTTACTTTTTACCGTGGGAAATCTCATTGCTATGGAAAAATCACTTAAACACGGGCTAATTTGGGGGCAGAAATTGGTATTTAAGTAAATAATTTGAGACCCTGGCACGGATTATAACAGGCTACTTTTACATTTTACCACAGGATAGTATCATATTCCCACGGGAAAATCAATAAGTAGGTATTATTTGTTTGTCCATCTTTCATGTTCAAACGGAGTAACGGATCAATGTGATTTTTGGTACGGGGGTAGGTAGATTGGGAGCTGGAAAGTGACAAATTTATCCCGGAAAATATCACATCCCATCTGGATAATGTCATGTAGTACACGCGGGCGAAGCCGCGGGCGGAAAGCTAGTAACAAAATAAGATTAAAAAGCCGCAAAAATTTCATTGATTGCGTGTTCTCCCAGCAAAACAACGACCGGTCAAAGGAGAGATGCAGATTGTGGTGTGAGAGAGCTGACGTCCCTGCTCCCTTTGTCTCACAAGCCTTCCCCCTGGAGACGAGTTGCCATGGCCTACCTGGAAATCTTTGAATAGACTTCGGACTATGGTCGGCCGCAGCAAACACAACTTACACAACCTGTCCAGGTGGGGATTTTTGGATGATTCCAACTTGGAATGTGAGTGCGGTGCCAACTCCCCAAACGATGGGACATTTGATATCGTGCCCTGCATGTTCTTGCAGAACTTATGAAGGCTACAAGTTCTGCGATTCGCGTAGCTGAGTTTTGGTCGGATACAGTTTAGTTTGTCAACGACACGAAAGAAGAAGAAGATTATAGCCCATATTTCTACGTACCTAAGGTCTAAGTGTTCGTATGTAGGCATCGAGCGTATCGCCCGCACGGCGGCGAGCGCAGCCAAGTGTTGGACCAATGGGAGAGTGGGCGACATTTTCTGCCATATCTGCAGAACAATACAATGATACATAAAGGTTAATTTACAAGAAACTATCCACAAAAATATATTTTGATGTTTCCACTAAGAGTTGCCACTTCGATAGACACAAGTTGCAACGGCGGAATCTCAGTTCATAGTTTACCACGCCCATGGTTAAGTCAGTTCGCCACCCAGAACTGGCAGAATGCTACTGTCTTCAGGCAGGTTATGTGGCTCTCCAAACCCACTAATTCCCAATGGGTGCTCCCTCCCTACACAAATGTGCGGAGATGTTATCAGGATAACAATCACTGAGTCCTCTTCCCCCATCTATCCTATTTCGCACTCGCATGTGGCTTCCAGACTCACGCGAGAAGTCTCGCCTTGACTTGACCCGAGAAACGAGAAGGTGCGGCCTGACACCGAGCGGAGAACAGGCGAGCCCGAGAACGAGAAGGCGAGAAACTAATCACATTCACGCTTCTCGGGTGTTCTCGGCGTGAGTCTGGAGGGGTTTGACGCATACCGTCCCATTCGCATTTCGTCACAAATTAAAAAATGGTCCCATGCGCATTTTATCCCATTCGCATTTTGTCCCATTCTCAAAATGGTCAAACTCAGAAAAATGTTTTTAACATTTTCAACCTACAAGGTGAACTATTGTTTCAAAAATGGTAGGCTTGAAAATAAAAACATATAGATTTAAATAATTATGTGTATTGTTTAAAAATCAAAATTCTTACAAAATCAACATAACAATGTGTATTATTTAAAAATCAACATTCATATGAAAATAAAAAACGACCGGTTCATTTAAAAAATTATGATGATATAGGTAAGTATTTATTATTTTACTAACTTGCGAATGGGACCGAATGCGAATGGAGCCAGTTTTGAATTCGTGACGAAATGCGTCAATCCCGTCTGGAGGCCGCAACATGTGTTGCCCCGCCATCGACATGTCCCCACCACTCACCTGCAGGGAGACGGTGGCTTGCCCCGCGGGCGACAGCCACGTGTTGCCGCGGCGGCCGCGCCCGGCGGACTGGCGGCGGGCCACGGCTGCCCCGCCACCGACATGTCCCCACCACTCACCTGCAGGGAGACGGTGGCTTGCCCCGCGGGCGACAGCCACGTGTTGCCGCGGCGGCCGCGCCCGGCGGACTGGTGGCGGGCCACGGCTGCCCCGCCACCGACATGTCCCCACCACTCACCTGCAGGGAGACGGTGGCTTGCCCCGCGGGCGACAGCCACGTGTTGCCGCGGCGGCCGCGCCCGGTGTACTGGCATCGGGCCACGGCTGCCCCGCCACCGACATGTCCCCACCACTCACCTGCAGGGAGACGGTGGCTTGCCCCGCGGGCGTCAGCCACGTGTTGCCGCGGCGGCCGCGCCCGGTGGACTGGCGGCGGGCCACGGCTGCCCCGCCACCGACACGTCCCCACCACTCACCTGCAGGGAGACGGTGGCTTGCCCCGCGGGCGACAGCCACGTGTTGCCGCGGCGGCCGCGCCCGGCGGACTGGCGGCGGGCCACGGCTGCCCCGCCATCGACACGTCCCCACCACTCACCTGCAGGGAGACAGTGGCCTGCCCCGCGGGCGACAGCCACGTGTTGCCGCGGCGGCCGCGCCCGGCGGACTGGCGGCGGGCCACAGCTGCCACGCCGTGCGCCAGTGGCGCCGCCACCACGTCCATGGTGGAAGTTATCACGTCCGTATATATCACTACGCGACCGATCTCTCGGGATGTAAGGTTCTGTAAACGAGAAGATTGAAGTTATTTGGGCCTGCATTATGGCCAATTAAACGAAAACGTTGGGCCTTGGCATATGATACAAATGCTACCTAGAGTTTTGGCCGTGTACATACACAATAAAACTGAAAAGAAAAGTTAATGAAGATAACTAACGATGGAAAGACAAAAATTTGAACTTAAAAATCTACTTTTATTTCGTCCGAATCTTGGTTGACGGGGCAAATTGAAGGTTAAGTTAGAGCGTAACATATAGGTACATATTTATACTGTCGTAGGCCAATCGTTAAACTGAGCCAATACCGATACGCCGCGATTTTTTGATTTGCTTGTCTACTTCTGGTCAAATCGCTTAAAGCATAACGTTTGACGATTTGCTCGGCCATGTTTAGAAAATTTATTCTGACTGAAGGGGGTGCACTAACAACACACCATTTCTCTTTGAAAACGGTATTCTGATTGATTTTTCTAAGGCCTGCACCCTATTTGCTAGATCCAATCTAATCTATCCAACATAAAGAAGGAATAACTATTAGCTATATCACTTACATCATAATACTCGACAGTGGAGAAGTTCTCTGGGCACTCGTACACATGGACAGGCAGGAAGTTTCTAGAAGGAGGTCCTATGGGCGTCTCGCCGCGGAGGCACCACTGCACGCTCAGGTCGCCCAGCTTCTGTAGGCGTGGGCCTTCCGACGGCGGACACCACTGCTCCATCAACGATAGCTTTTGCTATGGGAAAAGAGGTTTTAACATTATAAGAAGAGAGACCAAAATGCTAAGCAATGTTCCAAATGTTAAATGTTGATGTAGCCGGGAAATACTTGGGAAGATAGGAGTATTTTTTGACGTTTTAACTGTGCCCCCCGCGATAGCAGTCTTAATCGTTGGTTAAAGCCGTTCATAAATATTAGAATCAGGGCTTGGGAACGGTTCGAAACGTACCTGCCGCTTAACAAAGAGGTAACGAGGTTTTTTAAAAACGCTCCCTCGGTGTGGAATAGATCCTCGAGCGTTATAACCGCTGCGATTTACCTGGTTAATCCGTACACCGACTCATACATACGTTGTATTTGATTGTTTCTTTTTGTGAATGTGAGTGTGCAACCCAAATCGAGCGATCGAACTTAACTGGTATTTCGCGCAGAAACTGTTATTTTTAATTTTGATTAGAACCGAAATAATTTCGATTCTGAAAGAGCGAAACCGAAGTGCAAATGCTCTTTTGATAATATATGGAGTTTCTAGCGAACCGTTCGCGAGTATTAACCAGGTTTCCGAGCCCTGGGGGCCGATTCTCAGGCAATCGAGAAAAGTTCACTTTTATAAGCTCGAAATTCAAATATAACACAGTTTTTGTATTGTCAGAATTTCAAAATCGAAAAAGTTCGATCGAAAACCAGTCGAACGCAACGAGTGGTACAGACCAATAGATGTTCGTATACGAACTTAGCTGTCAAAATGAATTTGTTGACATGTGGGACAGCTTAGTTTGTTTGAAACGTTCAAACTTTTCAATGGAAACCACAAACAAAATGTTCGACATACGAATTACCACACTGAAAAAGTTCGAATGTCTGAGAATCGGGCCCCTGATTAGAATGGAGTTGCCGCAACTAATCATTCGACCGTTGAGTTGTTTAAGCCCATATACCAGCGTATATGGGTCTATACAACGAATTACAATTAATTGTTTAAGGGGTATCACTGCATAAGAGCTGTACTCGTAGTGTAAGGCCCGTATTCTAGAACGACAGATCTCTTCTCACTCAAGTATAGTTATAAAGGGATGAATGTATTCGTTGCATGTATTTGCATCCCTTTCTAACTGTACTTGAGATGAGATCTCCACTTAAGTGTCGTACTAGAATACGCGCCTTAAGTTTGTCATGTGCAAAAGTGATAGTAAAGTTTGAGATAAATATTGACAGGTAGATCGTAATGACAAAGAAATAAGGTCTGGGCAAGCATTCTTAACGCTAACGCGATAGTAACGTTTGCACATTTACTAACTTACACTAGGGGTGAAAACTCATTAAATTGGCATAAAATAAATGATTGGCAATTTTTACACTTAAAAAGTTGTTATTGTATCAACTACAAAGATACGTCTTTTAAATTGTTTGTTTTCGTATACTGCTGGCTCTACACGTTGGTCACAAAAATCCCGCCAATACATCGTAATTATACTGACTTCATAGCAAATCTATACTAATATTATAAAGCTGCGGAGTTTGTTTGTTTGTTTGAACGCGCTAATCTCAGAAACTACTGGACCAAATTTTATTGGAAAATTATTTTTGTGTTGGATAGTCTATTTATTGAGGAAGGCTATACGCTATATAACATCACGCTACGACCAGCAGAAGCGAAGCATTAATTTAAAATGTTGCAAAACGGGAAAAAATATTTCTTTTTAGTAGGTTTTTCCTTTCCTCAAAATAACGCGGGTTAAACTACGGGGCACAGATAGCAATGTCATAAAAGTTATTTCCAAAGAAGTAATGTACATTGAATTAGCCAACATTTTGGCCAACGTGTGTTTATACAATTTGGTTGTTTTTATGAATGGCTCACTCAGTCAACCAGAAAACGTCTAAAAGCAGTTTTTCCACAACCAGAGTCAGACGGTCGAATAATTAGTGTGGGCCAATAAACATTATAAAGTTATTTAAATTTTTACTTTCTTGCATTCACAATGCAATTTTTATCATAGAAAAATGGAAAATAAAGTATTTAGAAAAAATCGACCCGTCTCACAACCAGCTCCGATGGGACTCGAACCCACGACCTTTCGCCCAGATAGCGAAAGGTCGTGGGTTCGAGTCCCATCGGAGCTGGTTGTGAGACGGGTCGATTTTTTCTAAATACTTTATTTTCCATTTTTCTAAAACATTATAAACTTTAATTTAAAATTTAAAAGTACAAATGGGTTCGAGCGACAAATAAAAAATACTGCAGATAAAAGGTCTTTAGGGTTTGGATAATGGTTTAAATTCACTCACACCTAATTAAAGAACAAAATACACCAAGAAGGAAATATAATAAATATCAGTATATCAAAAAGACTAGCACTAGCATTATTTTCATAAATAGAAATCACTAGGGTAAAAAAAATTACGGAGCGCAAGCGAAAGTCCGAACTCTAATTAAATGAAAAAAGATCATTTAAAAAGGGTTAAATACATGCAAATTTTTAAAACATAAAAATGAAATCATCGTGGCAAAAGTATGATTAATTAATTAATTAAAAACTCTATTTTTGACAGACGTTTTTTTTAAATAGCTTTTTAATTCAGGGTCTAATTCTCTAACTCAACATCTATCGCGATCGCTTTCAGTTTGACATCCATCGCTTGTTGTTGAAGGCAGTTGAAACAGATATTAGTATTATTGCAGCAGCATTGGTTGTACAATATCTTTCGAACTGAAAGCGATCGCGTCAGATATTCGAGTTAGACAATCAAGAGGCTGAAGATTTTAGTGATAACAATATTTAGCATAAAACGTAACCATTATTATTAAAATCGTGACGCAAGATAAAAAATGCGTGCCAATCTTAAATTAATAAAACGTTGAAAGTAAGTGAATTAAACTATAGTTTACAAATAGTAAAGCGTTAGCTTAGTACGAACTCTCAACAGAAAGCTGATGTTATTTTATATTTCACTTTATTTTTCGTTCATAATAAAGACTACCACACAGGCGCGTTATTATCGTAGATAATACCAAATACAAATACTAATACCGGATGCGTTATTGCGATAATGCATCCCGATTCCTTGCACACAAGTGCAAGTCCTAATACAAATGTTCTAAGAACTCATATCGCAGGACGCAGGAACGCAAGCGTCCTAGTCGATATTATCGCAGCAGTGTGTAACTTCGTAGCCATCCTAATACATAATGTACTAAAAACAAATAACGCAATAACGCATCCGATAATAACGCGCGTATGTGGGAGAGCTTTTATTATTTGGAATCATTCATGCAATCATTGATATCGCAGGATATTTATAATTTATGGAGTCCTCAATGTATGAGTGAAATGATGAGAAGTCATGATACGAATGAACCTTGTCACATCTAAACCCTTGGCTGGGTTCCCAAGTCTGGACTGGGTGTCTGGCAATAAAGAAATTTACAAATAAAGTGACATTCATTCGACATTCTTCATTCTTGTCTTTTTATTTCGTTAGCACCCTTCGATCATATAAACCCTAGATACACGATCCCATACTAAATGCGCTTGAAAATGTGATTCCAACAGCGCTGTCATTAGTAGTTATACTTAAGTATAGATATTTCAATTCCGAATACTGCCGTCACCACATTTGATATTCGACCCTAAGCGACAGTAATAGGATTTAAATTCCGTCGGCATGGTAGTACTTACGATCTTATTACATGGAAAGCTCAGATGGTCGGCCGACGCTAGAACAGCGAATCGTATTTCGTCATGTTTGCATCTCTGTCTCGCTCTGTTTGCGTTAGTAAACGCAAAGAAACATAGAAGAAACGGTTGCGCGGCAAGGAATATTGCAATATTTTAGTATAAAAAATGAAATTATGATAATTTCAGTACATGTCTGACTTTAAATTAATTGTGCAATTATACTTACGTTCAATACTGACTGAAAATATTATATTACATCTCTTTTTTTCCTTTTTTCGATTTGTTTTTGCGCATCTTCTCAGCACATTTAGGCATCGTTTCGCCGGGCGGTCAAATGACTACTGAGGCGATCTAATGCCCATTTTCGAATTTGGCATTCGTTGGCGGCTTCACTTTCCGTGTGTTTACGCTGTATCTAGGGTTTATATGATCGAAGTTAGCACCTTAAAATGTCGTAGTGCATACCAATACAGAGAGACGGCATAAAAAGGCCGTATTCCGTATGTCCACAACCGAACTTTCGTTTGCTCAAAACGTATTATTTCTTTTCGAAGTTAACCGTCAGTTTGTGTTGAGAGTCCGCGTGCGCTGCTAATAAAGGCGTAACTTCGGTCGGTGCGCCTCACCAGGGATCACACCGTCACGTGGCCGGGGCCGGCGCTCGCCGCCGCGCGCCCCTACCGGACAACACTTGTTACAAACGGTATAAGGTTCATTTTCGATCGCACTATGTTTTCTGAGACAATTAAAGTTACGATCAGAGGATGTGTAATGTAACTATTTAAAGGGCTCCTTCACATTACGTCGCAATCAGTGCGGCAGCAGCGCGACAACCGCAATGCTTCGGCTAAGTAAGGGCTCCTTCGCATTAGGTGGCAATCAGTGCGACAGCCGCGCGGCTTCCCTACATATTTAGGTAGCGCGGCTGCAGCGCGACTTTTGCGCGACTGGTGCAGCGCTGGTGACGCGCGACTAAAGGACTTAGCCTACTTATACCGCACCGCTACCACCCAAGCAATGTATGAGCAGTCAAACTCTGTAGATGCACTTTAGCTTGCGGCCGGCTCGCTTACCGCGCGCTGTCTGCTATTGTATATTGTTACTGTAAAGTGCATCTACAGTGAACGATATTAAGTCCATATTTGGCTGCTCATACTTTGGTTGGGTTGGAGCGGTGCGGTATAAGTGGGCTATGATTTTAACGCCTAAATGTGAAGGCGCTCAAGGACGATCGTTTTCAATGTGACAATCTGTTAAAAGTAGTTAGATTGGTAATGCAGATATTTCTTTAACAGTGTTTTACTTGTGATAATATTTAAAATAAGAATTATAATAAATTCGAACGATCGGCTACATTTGATCAGTGATAGTGATAGCACTGACTTACACAGTGATTTATAATTTTAAAGAAATATTTAATTCACTAACGTCCTTAGGAGATGTTCGATATGGTATAGGTATAGTTTTTTTCTAAGCAAATCAATATGAAGTTAGAAGAATTTTGATAGGCCTACAAGTAATTTACATTGTGTGCGAAGCTGTGTGTGATGTGGTTCAAATAACATATTACTGCTATACATATATTGTCTCTAGAATACATAGTGCTTTCTTCAATATTGATGATGAATGAATTATATTTTACCTTAACGTATGACGGTGAAACTGTGAAACCATGACGGTGTATCTAAAAGCTCGCTATAAGATGTAAATACCTCAATATAGTATTTATCCTAAATCAACTATTACTCATACATCTAATATAGTTGCATTTATTACGTCACAAAGTACTCAGAATCTAATTCCATAACCCTCATTCTATTGCCGACGTTTATATTTTTTTTAAAGTAAAGTTAAACAGTCGTCTTTAAAAAGTTTCGATTCCAAATAGTTTTAATTTTACTACAGAACACGAGAAAGAGGTAAGAAGGAGCATGTCACATACTTCTTACTGGAAAGAAGTGATAGAAACCGTGAGCTAGAAAACGAGTTGTCAGGGCAACGTGAAAGCATTCATAATCGTATATAGAGAAATGTAAATATTGTTTCTGTGTTTCGAGCAAGACAGGGTGACGACGCGGTACACCTAACTTACTACTTTAACGCCCGATTCCTCGAATGCTACTTAACTTTACACCCCGCTTACATTATTCCAGTAAATCGTTCCAGTAGAAGTACATCACGTGGTGTGTTTAAAGTTCTTTTAAAATCAACGAACATGCCAGGCACTGTACTTCTACTGGAATAATGTAAACGGGGTCTTAGGAGCGTCTCACACATCCGGCATGCCGCATTAAATGTCAAAGGTACGAAAGAGACGCCATGATGTTTAAGAGGCTCCCAAAATTGAGTACTGTTCGGGTATTCGGGCGTAAGCCTCTTTATTGTATTCTGCGGTTTTTACATACGGTACATTTACAATTTTAAAAAAATAAACGTCGGCAAATCAGCAATTTCTACTATGATGGATATGCGGTAAAAATGAAACTAATAGTAAAACTTCATACCACGTGGTTTCCTAAGAAGAATCCCCTAGTGTATTCTACGTGGTTCAGCTGTTGTGGGTCTTTGACATGGAGCCCGAAGATGTCGCCCATAATCTTATGGATGATGCCCAGACGAGCTTCGTTGCTTTTGGTTCCTTCTTCGCCCAAGTAGTCGCTTGGGTCTACTTCTAAATGTATCTGCGAAGACGGTGCGTAAATAAAGAAAGAAGTACGTGCTGCATTTTTTTCTTTTGTTTTTTTAAGTTTTCAATTTTGCTCGCATTTTGACAAAACATATCTGCAAATTCTGCAAGGAGCCGTGGTCAATGGATTACTACATTTAAATAAGAGAGGTTCTTAATCTACAACTACTAGTATGCAAAGGACCACACCTTAACACGACATGGACCAACATTATAAGAAATCATGAGACAGAAAGTACTAATTTCTAATTATATTTTCGAAAAAGTTTCGAATAAAGTTCACCGAACAGAACCCCGAAACCGCTTACCTGTGAAAATATTGCAATTCCATTATTAGTAAGATCAGTCGCTTGCAGCAACGAGGGAGTCCGCCAGGTTTCCTCAGAGGCTAGGACCTGGATGTCCAGCTCATGGCCTGGGTGGCCTGTATACTTCGATGGTCTGGAACAAACACATTGCTGCAACGCGCTAAACTGCTTGGTAACTATGATTGAGCTGTCTAAAATAGCAGTGGTTTTATCTGTAGTCTTTAAAGTTGTTAAAATCTCTTTTGTTACGCGAAAAAATTCTAATTTACTCTTTCAGTAATAAAGATCAAGTCGAGTGGACAGTCTGTACAATAAAAATAATAAAGCGTTTTTTTCTCCACAATTTAAATAACAACAATAAGTAGGCAAGAAATCTTAATACTTAAAGAGTACTAAGAGTACCAACAATTAGATTGTGAGAGACTGGCGTCCAAACTAAGCAAAGAGCCTGTATTCCGAACACCATGTTGCGTATGCGTTGGTAATGAAAATTACCTCTTGGTGTTTATAGAAAAAGACATTTTTAGGGATTACAAATTATTTCAGAATTTGGGTTAATAAATAAAACACATGATTTATTTCATGAATTAAACCACCGCAATTTTAGACCAGACCTTATTTTAGTAAAGCTCCTCAATACTTTTATTTTTTTAAGTTATTGGCGGGCAGCGTGCTAAGGTTGTACGAGTATATGGAATCAAAAAGTATTAACATGCAAGCAAGGCTGTTTTTGCAATACGTAGGTACTCTATTTATAGCATTTTCGAACTAGAGTTAACTTGACAATATACTGAGGTATGTTATGTTAAAGCAGACTTCTTACTGTGTCCAACTAATTTAGTATGTTAATTTAGAAACAATGTTACATGTACACTCAGGGCCTTATTTGGTGAACCACTTACTACTTCTTTTTGTGTGGCTGGTGGCATTCACGCGCAGACCCTTTTACTATTTGGTTATGTATTAAACTAGGGTAGAACAATGCATAAATAATGAGGGATTTTTCTGACAGCTATAAAGAAAAAAAAAGTTGATTTAAAGTAGCGACAGATGGCGCTCGCAAATAACGAAATGATCAAAAGTAAACTAAAAGACTAGAAGTTAGGTCAAAAACACGCACGCACGACGTTGCCAGGCTACGCTTGTCATGTCATGTCAGTTGAGCGCGGGGATTTTACACACTTTTCGATTGCTTATGCTTCAACTAGTAGTTTACGTTGCGTTCTCACTGATATTTTTGTTACTTCATTTTTATTTTACTGTTTTAATATTAGACAGTGCTACCTACTTGCTACCTACGAATTTGAAAACAAATCAAAATGTTATCAACTCGTAATTTTAGTTTATTTCTGATCACACCGACTTCGCTATTTGTCAGCGCCATCTCGTTTAATTATTAGAACTATTTTTTTTCTGTCTCAAATCTCTCATTGGGGATAGGGACTTCAAGTAAATGGTAAGATGCCAGCTACATGAAAAGAAATAACAAGTGGTTCACCGAATTTGTCCCTGACTTCCTTTGAAAATTAACAGAATAATGTGAATAGCCTTACTAAGGGATAAAGTGTAATTATCACACTAAGGTTTGTGGACAAGGATACCTACATTATAATACTAATGCTAATCATGCTATGCTACTAATATTATAGTCAAGAAAAAAATTAAAAGGGTTTATAACTGAATGCAGTACCATTTTATATTATAGTAAGTATATTTAAATTAGATGTTTACAGAGCAATTAAATAAGCTTAGTTCTTAAAGCTTATCATGGTGTATAATACAAAAGCCTTCGCATACATGAAGAACCTAATTAATTCTAAAAGAACATAATAATAAACTTCGAAGAGTTTCAAAAACAATAAATGATAAATTATTTTAATATAATTAAATGATTAATTAGAAAATGTACAAGTATTATTAATTGCATACCTATACATATTATTTTCTTGACTTGCTCTGAAAATTTACGAAAACAGGTATAATAATAAATCACACACTAAATAGGTCAAGTGAGCTATGACATAAGATACATCATATTTTTATAGAAAAATTAAACAACTTAACATTATTTTTTCAAGTCATATTTTTTTAATCAACTTGAAAACGGACGAGATTATTCATTATTATATTAAATAAAAGAAAAAAGGGGCCTCTCCTTCTCCTCTCAAATTTAAGTTATATAATCAGAATCAAGTTTCTTGTGACAGACACAACACTTTAGGTAGCAACTAACATCAAAATAATATAAATATCAATTAATACTTACTGTCTGTCATTTTCTGTGGAGAACTGTTTCTTTGCTGGAGACGCTTGGTAGCAGAATATGTGGTGTTTCATTTTCACGGATTTCCATTTGTCGTACGAGAATTGTACAATTTCGTTTTCACGAACCTGTAACAAAATAAAGTATGTACTAGTAATCTAGATAATTTTTGCTTCATAAAGTTAGCGATATAGAATTATAGTGCAAGTCGTTTAGGGCCAAATCAAACCAAGATGCCAGCTGCCAGCAGCGGCGCGGCGAGAATTTTCAGTGTAAAAATATACAACGTGTTACACTTTACTTTATTTTATTTTACACATGTACTTTTTAGGGTTCCGTAGCCAAATGGCAAAAAACGGAACCCTTATAGATTCGTCATGTCTGTCTGTCTGTCCGTCCGTCCGTCCGTCCGTCCGTCCGTCCGTCCGTCCGTCCGTCCGTATGTCACAACCACTCTGGTAGGTATATTCTGTGAACCGCTTTAGGATTTTTATAGAAAAATAAAAAAAATACTCCTAATAAAAAAAAGGCTCCCCATACATGGAACTGAAACTGAAAAAAATTATTTTAATAATACATATTAGTGTGGGGTGTCTTTAGATAGGTAGGTATTTAAAAATGATATTTAAGTTCTTTTTATCATTTTTTATCAAAGTCAATATTTTAAAAGATATACACTTCCAAAGTGGTAAAATGTGTGTCCCCCCCCCCCCCCCCCTCTAACTTTTAAAATAAGAGAGTGAAAAATCTAGAAAAAATATATGTTGTAGATCTTAAAAAAAACTTTCAACGAAAATTGATTTGAACGAGATATAGTATGTACTTTTTTAGATATAACACATTTTCAAAAACCGCAAATGTAACTTGGTCATTCATACAAACTCTATGAAAAACAAAGTTAAATTTTGCTGACGAAAAATTATAGTAGAATTTTGGCTAGTTTAAGCAATAGGTACGTTAAGTGGGTACGGAACCCTACATGGGCGAGTCCAACTCGCACTTGGCCGATTTTCAAATTTTTGCCCCTTCTAATAATCTTTGTGTCTACTGCCTGTTCATTCAATACGCGGGCGACCCGTCACGTGCTCTCTTACGTCTCACAGTAGAGCCTAAAATCTGTCAGAAAGTCACGGAGACCTACGAGCACGAATATCTTTGAAGTTTCTTTTAATTGTAAATTAGTTAGGGTATATGGGCTTTTCAGTTATTGCATTAACACGTTGTATACTTTAACTAGTAGCTCCACACGGTTTTACCCGTGTTGTACCCGTGTCCGTGGGAATATCGGGATAAAATATAGCCTATGGCACTCAGGAATAATGAAGCTAAAGTATTTTTAAAGTCGTCAAATGTGCCTTCAATCCAACGCCCCTAAGCTTCAGTTCATTCAGATCAACCAGCGCGGTTCGGCCCGACCCGGATGGCATTTTAAAATGAGGTAAAGAAAATTTAAATCTATAAACAGGTTCATGATTTTAGCTGCACTACTAAGCCGTTCGCATTCAGTGACGGGCGTACGGCTCCGTACGGCCTCCGGGTATCTGAACGGTCGCGATCGGCATTTTACAATGCGCTAAAGGAAATTAAAATGTTAAGTTACAGTTCATAATAGCTGCAACCCGCTAATCTCTGTTTACATTCCGCGGCAGCCGTACGGCTCCGTACGAACGCGGACGGCCTCCGCTGTAGCCATACGGCTCTGTGGGCCGGGCCGATCCGAGCCGGTTGGTCTGAATCGTAGCTAATTCGTGATGTGCGCGTTTAAGACTGCGTACATACCGGCCCAACGTACGCCAACGAACGACATAGTAGAAGTAATAGCGACCCGCCTCTAGCGTCTCGCGGGTTGCATATCCTGTATGTCGTGTTGTGACTGACCTCCGCAGTCTTGTAGTAGGGCAACACGGTGTGCAGCAGGTCGCTGCAGAGCGCCAGCAGGCGGCCGCCGTCCAGCAGGTGGGCCAGTAATAGCGACCCGCCTCTAGCGTCGCGGGTTACATCCTGTATGTCGTGTTGTGTTGTGACTGACCTCCGCACTCTTGTAGTAGGGTAACACAGTGTGCAGCAGGTCGCTGCAGAGCGCCAGCAGGCGGCCGCCGTCCAGCAGGTGGGCCAGTAATAGTGACCCGCCTCTAGCGTCTCGCGGGTTACATCCTGTATGTCGTGTTGTGTTGTGACTGACCTCCGCAGTCTTGTAGTAGGGTAACACAGTGTGCAGCAGGTCGCTGCAGAGCGCCAGCAGGCGGCCGCCGTCCAGCAGGTGGGCCAGTAATAGCGACCCGCCTCTAGCGTCTCGCGGGTTACATCCTGTATGTCGTGTTGTGTTGTGACTGACCTCCGCAGTCTTGTAGTAGGGTAACACAGTGTGCAGCAGGTCGCTGCAGAGCGCCAGCAGGCGGCCGCCGTCCAGCAGGTGGGCCAGTAATAGCGACCCGCCTCTAGCGTCTCGCGGGTTACATCCTGTATGTCGTGTCGTGTTGTGACTGACCTCCGCAGTCTTGTAGTAGGGTAACACAGTGTGCAGCAGGTCGCTGCAGAGCGCCAGCAGGCGGCCGCCGTCCAGCAGGTGGGCCAGTAATAGCGACCCGCCTCTAGCGTCTCGCGGGTTACATCCTGTATGTCGTGTTGTGTTGTGACTGACCTCCGCAGTCTTGTAGTAGGGTAACACAGTGTGCAGCAGGTCGCTGCAGAGCGCCAGCAGGCGGCCGCCGTCCAGCAGGTGGGCCAGTAATAGCGACCCGCCTCTAGCGTCTCGCGGGTTACATCCTGTATGTCGTGTTGTGTTGTGACTGACCTCCGCAGTCTTGTAGTAGGGCAACACAGTGTGCAGTAGGTCGCTGCAGAGCGCCAGCAGGCGGCCGCCGTCCAGCAGGTGGGCCAGCAGTAAGGGCGCGCTCCGCCCCGCGCAGCCGCCCACGGCCACGAGCGACGCCCGCCCACGCCACGCGCCCGCCTCTAGCGTCTCGCGTGTTACGCTGTATATCGTGTACCTGACACAAAAATTAAATCGTACCTAATAGAGCGGCTACATTAGCGTCGAATCGCAAGGAAAGTCTCGTGTGGAGTGGCAAGGTCGCGTGAGTGAGACTGCCAATGCACCGTCACCGCGATGTTAGCGCGAGTGGATGAGAGGGCAAACATTTACGGCAACACAAGTAAAAGAGTAAAGCAACGCCATAAGGCAATGCACTCTTAACCCTACAAATAAAGAGTTAATTTATCAGTTTCGCCGCACTTTACATTCAATGCGAGTAAACAATCACTGAGGAGCTCGTGGCGCTTCGGCTTGCGATCGTTGAGGTTAAACAACTTTCGCAATGGTCGGTCACGGGATGGGTGACCAAAAACTTTTCATTTCGAGCTCCTCCGTACTACCGACACGTTAAGCCGTTGCTCCCGGCTGCATTGGCAGGCGTTAATATCCACCAACCCGCAATGAGCCCGCGTGTTTGGTCATGGCCCATTCTCCTTATCCATCCTTATGGAAGGCCAGGCCAGTGCCCCAGCAGTGGGGACGTTAAATGGCTGATGGTGATGGAACAATCACTGAATATTTATAAGATGTTGCTGTCTTGTTTGAAACCATCTCATATTCTCTATTTCAAAATCGGTCCAGTTATAACAAATACTCAGATAGACTGGCTTCAATAAAAATAATGTGTCCATCGTTCCAGCAGCGCCCCGGTCCCCGATTTGTTGAAACAATACACCCATTTTTGTTTCCCACAAAAATTCCTGTAATCTTCGGATCCAGTAGGGTGAATCAAACCTATTTTTTCCCGACTGGTAAAAAATTGGCCTTACATGGTGTTTTTTTTCCAAGCACATCGGAGACCGGGGCGCTGCTGGAACGATGCACACAAAAATAACTAACTCAATTCATTGCAATCTAAATAAATCTCACATTTACTGGTTCCATGAAAAGGTATCATAATTTAACGTTTAGTTTAGTAAAGGAAAAAGCTAGAACTTACCTATCACCATCTAAAACTTTCCTCAACGACGCTTCCAAGTTATCTCTAGCCGCTATACTATCAGAATATATCAACACATTAGGCGATTTAGTATTAACTAATGGACGGGAACATTTGGCAGACTTCGGTGTGCTCTGCTGAGAAGAGGACTCTTTCTGACTCTCTTCTTTAACCTGAGTACTAGGCTCCACTGCAGGTTGCGCCTTCTTAGTACTAACTATTCGTTTATGAGTAGTTACAGACTTAATTTGACTGGATATGTTGAGTAATGATGTTGAGAGTTGACTCGTCCCTTTTTTCAAGTCTAATCGTAAGCTCGACTTCTTTGGCGTAATGTTGTGCTGAATCTCAACGGTTACGTTCTCTAGTACTATTTCTTCAGGCTTGTCAATTAGTTCTGTGGTAGACTTTTTTTCTGGTGACCGCTCTGGTGTTTTTTGAATGATTTCCAAGGTAATTTTCGCCTCTTCCGGTTTTGTTTCATCGTCTGCGTTCAGCGACTTTCCAGTGTTACAGCTAACATCAGCTAAAGTTATATGCCTTCTAGGTGTAGTTTCTAATGAAGTTTCGGTTCCACCATTCATTTCGACGGTGGTGTTTCTTACGTCAGTCTTTATATCTACAACTTTTGACAGTTTACGGAGTAAAGCTGCGTGTACAGGCCATTGAAACTCGTTATAAGAACGCTTGAGACCGTGTTGTATTTCGCTTCGCAAACTTCGCATGGCTGGATCAGTGGCTTTATTTGGCTCGCCTGATAATTGGACAGCTATAAAATTTCATTATAAATAGTGATTACAGATCATCAAGGAATTTATAATACAACAGGAAGGTGCACTGCTGCCAAAAAACGGTCCTAATGAGATAGTAAGAACGAGGTCAGTTTATCTCACTCCATCCCATTACGGCGGCCACGAACATGCGCGACGGGCGGCGGGCGGCGACGAGCGAATTGCGAACTTGACACAACGAAGACTGATAACGTCAGAAAACGTCATTCGGCTTGTAATGTTGCTACTTTAACATTCTGAAATCTATCATTCAAATTCTTTTCTAGGATAAGCCATAAAAAACTTAAACGACCTGATACATTTTTATGCTTAATACGGTAATACCTAAATGAATATGCGATGTTTTCTATTGACTAAAAGTAATACGAAGCGGAAATTTTACGAAATTTAATTTTTATAACGAAAGTTGTGAACCATAAATCTACTAAACCTGATAATTAAGAGTGCTGGCAATTTCAGAGAAAGGGACACCCTCACCTCGTTCTTGCGGTCTCAGCTGGACTGTTGACATTATGTATTGAAATATAAACCTTATCTCTTTATATTAAAGTGTATTTTTAAATACACAAAAATACGGAGTGCACCTTCCTGTTGTACGTAGTACTTATAAATTCCTTGCAGATCATATATCAAATGACACAATAAAAGAAGAAATTAAGTTTGACATTTTATGAAATTGTCATTTTTTTTGTCACATGTTTATTGATTTCTAACTTTTTAATTAATATCAATATTAATAATCAGTTTCGAAAATAGAGTATTTTGTAATGTTAAACATCAAAAAAAAATTAAACATGCATCTAAAATGTATATAAATGCTTCTAAGTTGTTTGGTTTTCGTCAATTTGACTGATCCAAACAGTTTTTTTATCTAAGGCAGTTTTTATGAGAATATAGCCAAAAGTTAGATTAATGTTGTCTGATCTTATCTATAGTTTAGTTGAATTCCTGAATTCGGAGTTCACATGTCCAAGAAATGTCCAAATATCTTTGTATGATAATTCCAACTTCCTTCAATTTCCCCATAGAAAATGGCAATTTCCTAGGTAAAGACCTATTATTTTTTTGTCTTGTCTCATTGTCTTAATCAAAAAATCCATAACATCAGTTGTTCTACCTTAATTGGGTTTTAAGGAATCGAACTTATTTGAATAACATGGTTTGAATTGACATTAACTACTCAAAGACCAAGCGACTCAATTGGGTCACACTGTCAAAACGCAAGAACAAAATTTAAAGTATTTTGAGTGGACGACCCCGGTGACAAAAAAAACAAGTTCTTTTCATGGATGAGTTAAACAAAATTATAAGCACCAAATCTTTTAGCTGTTGGTCTATAACTTACTTTGAACTCTGACTACTGGCAATCTGTGGTCGATAACAAATTCACCACCCACAAAATTGAATCCAATAGCACTGAGATTTTCAATATTAGTCTTTAGAACTATGGCCAGATGTGAACCAGCTTTCCACGCCACTGGCTGTCCCATGGACTCCAACTACAAAAAAACATATCAATGTAACCTTAAAGTTGCTATTTAATAATAAATTATATGAATTACTTCTATGTCTAGTAGATAATAATATAAAGATATTATCATGACTTTCTCTCGCAAGGGAAGGCAGACATTTCTTCATTTTACTTACTAGGATCATTACACATCTCTTTTCCTTTCATATATTGGCATCATACTTTTTAGTAAATGAAAACTTAGTAATTTTTTAGCAATTTATGACAAACATTTGCAAATTACAACACTTGTTGCCATAGCAAAACACCATAAATCACTTCAAAACCCAAAATCAAAAGACCCAACAGTTGCTATCTACTACAAGTAAAGAATGTATTACATAATTAATTGCAGAAATTTCGCAGAAGCTTTGGAATACTGTTCCATGTATCATTTTGCAGACAAAAAAATTACTACAACTTACGGTAGTAATATTATCTTGTGAACTAGATTCATGCGGCTCCATCTCACACTCAAACAGGACTTCTACATCCAGGTCGGTGACCGGGGATAGTTCATCAGAGCCCAGCGGCAATCCACCAGCACAGGACACCCAGTCACTGATCTCAATACACTGCATCGGCTTCATACTACATATTCTAGTGGCGTTTGTGTAATCCAGTAGGTCGCAAAGATATGCATTCTTTGGATTTGTACAAAGTTTTGAACTTAATGTAGGGGTTTCTGAAAAAGATTAATACAGTTGTGTTAAGAAAAATTTGATATACTCACCAAGATTAGTATATTGTGTGCTTCTGTTGTTTAATAAAGTATCTTACCTGCAGCATTTTCAGGCACTTTACAAAAAGCTACGCTGGTATTTCCACTCAAAAACTCCAGTAGGCGCGCTCTAAAAGAGCGAATGCGCCAAGTTTTTATAAAAGTCATGGCTATGTATATTGGAGTGAACAACATTTTCAAAAACAATACTGATTTTATTCGTATTAGTCTAAACTGTTCGCCACATCATTAGGTAGGTATTTAATTGAAGAAAACTGTATTTTTTTAAACTAATATGAAACTGGGTTATTGATTCTAAAGTCCAACGAACGTTATATACACTTTTTAGTGATGAAACAACTTAAATTTACTGTGGATATTAAAATAAAGACGTCAAAAAAGACATAACATTTACTAAAAATGCACTAGCTAATCGTAGAAGTACAGAATAAATGCAAATATTCTAACAATGCCGAAATAATTTCAGAAATTCAATAAATCGTGCCCTTTCAGTCACTTCAGTCGCAGATAATTGCGTTCCGTTTCAAGTAATGATTGACTTGAATAGCAGCCAGCTATAAACCTTTAAGTACAGTTTTATTGTATTTGCCTTCTTCTTGTTCGATTGCAAACAATAAAATAAGAATATTTTTATACGTTGCAATTATGGGATTTGAATAAAAAATATATTAAATTGTATTTCAGATGAAAATCACATTTTCAAAATAATTGTACATTATACTATTATTTTATTGCGTTTAACGGACCGTATAGTTGTCAAACGTCAAAACTTCGTCTGCCGACTGCGTTCAAAGAAGAAAAATTTAGATCAAATCTGTTTATTAATGAAATTGGTCATTCATAGGTCATAGCTTTGGTAGGTATTTAGATCTTAGGTTAGGTCGATTTTAGAGGCCCAAAAGCGAAATCGCCTACAATTTTAGGGAAACATTGTAGGCTACATTCACGCGTTCACTTCATCATTGCCGCTACCTCGCGACCCGCTTCGTCATACCGCACCCCCTGCGTCGCCCGTGCAGTAATTAAGGGTGACTTTCACCACTGATATTTAAACGCGATTAACGGTAAACGTGATTAAAACATATGTCTGTCTCTGTCACATTCAAACAGATGACTGAGACAGAACTATGTATTAAACACGTTTAGCGTTAATCACGTTTAAATATCAGCAGTGGTGAAAGTCACCCTAAAACGGGCGACGCAGGGGGTGCGGTATGACGAAGCGGGCCGCGAGGTAGCGGCAATGATGAAGTGATCGCGTGTATCTTTTCAATACCTACATATTACATGTACGCTCTCTATGTTGCCTATGTTGAATTTAGGTAAGTATGCGATTATTCTACTGTTTTTGTCTGGTAAATAATATATAGGTACCTAATTTACCGCAAATTAACATCATATAATAAATGCCAAAGGATATAATTTCAGTTTAAGATTATGCTACCTACATTCGCCCGTGACGGGAAAAATACTTTAGGTAGATAGGTACCTATACCTACTGTACTATGGAAATTATTATTTTTCACTATGGTACCTAGTAGGTACCTACCATGTGAATGCGTGATATGATAACTGATAAGTAAATATAAATTAAATGATTAAATAAAATAAATAAATTAAATAAATAAAAAATTATAAAAATGTGCAGGAAGGAAGACTCTTCATCGCGTCTTGTTTTCATAAAATTATATTAATCTTGAGATTACTGGTTTGTTATAAAATGCCCGCATTAAACTACTTAAGTATCTCACCAAATAGGTAAGTAGGTACATTGTTTTGCTAAGTGTGAACAGAGATGCTCAAATTTTTGTGTTGTAAGCCCCCACTTCGTAACAAATTGTTCAACTCAGAAAATAGTTTATTTTAACGTCAGAGATCAAATAAGAAACTAGAAGGAAGTTGAAAAGCACTATAGTGGACGCCAAGACTATTGTGGCAGTCGCGCCGCGCGCGACAAAGTTTCATGTACCTACCTACCTACTAAATAACGCTAAATACGCTAGTAGGCCCTAGGAGGCTATGGCCGCGACTGCCACGAATCAGTAATATGATTCACCCATTGAGTTAAGTATAATACTTATAATGTAGCAGATGTCGCAGTGCTCGCAGTGCATCCCTGTCAACTGAGCCAAAAGTCGCGGGTTCGATAAATATCGAGAACATCAATTATGTTTGTTCTATCTGGGTGCTATCATCAAACAAAATCTTTCGCGTGAAGGACACAGACTATCAGTCCGCCAACCAGCCGCCAACAGGCAAAACATCCTGTCAGTTGGCCGCAACGCAATCGGCCATGATATTCAGTTTTTCTATGTAAAACGTAAAACTGTGAGTATGTAAGTACCTATGTGGCCGATTGCGGCCAACTGACTGGCGGTTGCCTGCTGGCGGATTGAGTCTTTGGGGCTCCTAATGATTTGCGTAGCTTCTTTGACATTCACAGGTACCCGAGTAACAGACTAAACTGAATCCATCTTAGAATATATTGTACTTACCTAATAATTATAGTACCTACCTAATTCAGACCCAGAGACTGCAGTATATCATGTTTAATGCATCATGTAATCAATGGAAATTGGTGATGATGATGATGATGAAGCCGACACAACACACGACTGTTTTTATTCTTCTATGTGGGATCCTTACCTACTAAGTTGTCATTCGTAATTACGTCTAAACCTAATGCCCGATCATTAGTAAATTATGTGTTGTGGTACTTTATGACTTTAATCAGTTTATTGCAATCCATAAGTACGAATACAAAAGATTTTAAAATTAAGTAAGTAGGTACCTACCTACACAGAACATGGGTTCATTCAATGGGTTCATTTATATGTCTCTCTCACGTGCCTACCGAATGTTTGATGGATTTTGCCATAGATACTCGGGTCATGCGTGTCTCTCTAGCATAGGCTTTACTTAAAATATGAGGGTAGTTTAAAAAACACACAAGACCACACAAATAGCTACTTCGAGAACCGAGCGTGGAATTGCACAAGGAGATAATATATTTTTATAACAAATGGTTCTGATTAATTATCGTCATGTTATTTACAACTCGGGGTTGTCGCTGATAAAACTATAGTAATGTTAATTATTTTGCAGTAGTCTTTGAGTGCCAGAGGGAACGCACGCACGCACAACGCGGTTACATTGTATTACGAGTGGTTTTAAAGTTAACTAAAATAAAAATGGAGTTGAATTTAATAACTTTGATAAAACATGATGTGAACCATAATGTGAGACAGTGCTTCAAGTCAAAGAAAACATTCGGTAAGTAATTATTTATGTTAACTTTAATTTCCGTGCCCTGGAATAGTGTCAAAATTCGACGTAGGTAAGTTGAGAAAAACTAGTGCGGTTTATATTAAGAAGAACTCTTCAACTTTAAATTATTACTCAACTAGCGGCCGCCCGCGGTTTCACCCGCGTGGTTCCCGTTCCCGTGGGAATATCGGGATAAAAAGTACATATAAACCTTCCTCTTGAATCACTCTATCTATTAAAAAAAACCGCATCAAAATCCGTTGCGTAGTTTCAAAGATTTAAGCGTACAAAGGGACATAGGGACAGAGAAAGCGACTTTGTTTTATACTATGTAGTGATACAGTTGATTGATAGCCAGTTGCTTAAAATTTTCGAACTTTAACTTAACCAAACATAAAATAAGTTTCATCCGAAAGGGAAAATATTTGATGGGATTTATTCTAATTTTCATAATTTCTAAAGTAACATAGATAGGTACCTACCTACTAAAAAAGTTTTACCAATCCAAATCACAACTTGAACCACAGAACACAGATACTTGAACCGTCTCATAAAACCCCATAGGTATCTAGGTAGGTATAAATAAGTGTTGAGGAAGCATTATCGATATGAGAAATTTCTAAGTAACTAGCGATAAATAAAATGTATTAACTACTTAAGTAGGTACTACTTATTGCTTACAAAATTTTGGAAATAACGAAATAGGTACCCACAAATCTTAAAAGAATAGGTACCTACTTAAGTTCCTAAATTGGAATTTGAATTTAAAATTGACGTCAACGTTGCATACCTACTTGCAATTTCAAAGTAGGTACCTACTTAATTACTTACCTAATCAAAGTTATCTAATAGCTGCAAACACTAATTCATTTTCGCAGATAAGGTTCAATGACCCACCGGCATCGGTCAGTGTTTGTTTGCCAGAATTCGAATCGTATCAATAGTTAATATTAGTTGATTATTTGGCAATTATAAATGAATAACTCATCCTCTTTTAGCTGTAATATTCCTAAAGGAAATCATCGATTTTTGTTTACGTTTCTTTCTGTTTTAAATTGCCTCTTATCTAGAACAAACAAAGAGATCGACATTAGTATTCGGTCTTCGTCAATTTAGTCAGTTATCCACTCTGCTTAAATAGGTACATGCTAAAGTACAGTTGTACCTACAGTAATAGGGCTAGGGGTGTTTTTCATTAACATTTTGTGCCCAGTGTCGTAAAAAAGAGGAAGTTAGTACAGTGATAGTGCTAGACTTAGAAGCATATTTTAATAAACAAACCCAATGCTGGGAAATGAAACAATGTAACTCTTATCTTATCCCTTAAACACGTAAAAGTTATGCGAAGATTGGAGTAGCGAAACTATGGTTGAGTTTTTGGACTTACGTTGTGCCACGCCTGCACGCTGTGCGATTTTCTAAGAACTGTAACTGTAAGATTTATACTACGTTCGCTTAAAGTTATATACTTAAACCATTCTTATAAAGAATAGTTTAATAAACAAACCCAATGCTGCGAAATGAAACAATGTAAGTCTTACATATTCTTTTAAACACGTAAAAGTTGTGCGAAGATTGCAGTAGCGAAACTATGGTTAAGTTTTTGGACTTATTTATTTATTTATTAGGAACACCTTATACTGTGCCACGCTGTGCGATTTTCTAAGAACTGTAAGATATTCTAATTTATTCTACGTTCGCTTAAAGTTATATAAACAATACTTATAAAGATACCCTTACCATCAGTAATTATCCCAACATTGAAGTAGTGTCAATTTAACACAGTCACATAGTGCGAATAGAATGGGTTTCGTACATGATATCGAATGTTGCTATAATCTAACGAAAACGGTGCGTCGTCGCGTCGACCGTTCTTCAAAGCGATGCACGCACCATGTTACGCCTTATAGCTAAAGTCGCGCGCGACATAAAATGCGCTCTATGGGCGCTTACTCTCTTATAAAATTACTTTGATATTGCTCATGGTAAAGGCATCTTATTCCCTGTCATCATAACTTTTCACTTGACAAAGGGCGTTTGTGCACTACCACTGAATTTTACCGATCCGGAAAAAATCGGATGCTTGTATTTTAATAATTAATCATTTATATGAGTAATTAATTAAATACAAGCATCCGTTTTTTTCCGGATCGGTAAAATTCAGTGGTAGTGCACAAACGCCCTTACAGCACTTTATTTCGGAAGTAATAACAGTTCATCCGGGTTTTTGGAAATAAAGAGTTTATAACCTATTTATTAGTAAATAAAAAGTAGTCGTCTTATATGTGTTGTGGTGCCACTTGTACCTACTTATTACTATTGCAAGTTTGAACTAATCATTCTCTTCAATTTTTTTTGTTTATATTTCTTGAATAATGCGACTATGTAAACATCCTTAATACATAGCTTTTTATTTATTTGCAGTGAGCAGAAAAGAAGAAGTAATGGCAATAAAAAGCAAATTCCCCAACAAAATACCGGTAAGTAACGTAGTGTTACAAACATCTAGATGTGTAGTGTTACCAGTTGAATAAAGTGATTGTTAAAAGTGAATAATGTGTGTTCAAAAAGTTTTTTACGGTCCTTTGTTTACAGCTAATAGTGGAAAGATATCACAAAGAAAAAAGTTTACCCACCTTGGACAAAACGAAGTTTCTAGTACCCGGAGATATCACCATGTCACAATTTCTAGTCATTATAAGAAACAGAATAAGGATGAAACCAAATCAAGTAAGTGGAAGGAAATATGTTTTACTTTATAAATACCAGCCTAAATATTCATTTAAACGGAGTACAAAAAATACGAATAAGTTTTTATTCAACCCTTAACAAACGCATATTGGATAGACAGACATTTTGAACTACAATTCTGTCGTTTTTTTAAGAATGAAGTAGGCATTTACCTACTAGGTTAGATACACTTTTAGACATTTTGCCACCTGCAGGCTGCGTGCATAAATTTTGTCACGGGAGGGGGATGAGGGGGAATACAGTCGAGAGCTTTATGAATTGATCTCATCACATACGAGGTATTGGCGGACATTAACAAAATATGCGAGAAATTTGCCGCCCCCAAAAACTGCCGCTATAGGCTATATAGACTACTCAGCCTACTGGCAATCCGCCACTGTACACGAGATAAAGAGAAACACACACACACAAACAAACAAAGTGAAAGAAACCCCTCCAACTGTTTCAATTAATTCAGTAAGAAATAAATCAATTACACAGCGATATCACGTTTGATATCACGTCTAGACCAGATTTCAGTGTAAACAAACATATACAGCAAAGAGTAAAGTAATATATACAGCTTCTAAGCTAGATAATTTATCTAACCACGTTAATTATTCTTATGGCAACCAGCAAATTATTTCATGAAACATTACATTAATAGATTTAATTAACCTTTAGTTTATTGATACACCAACCAAGCACTAAACATACCGCCGATATTTTAATATAGGACTAGTATAGTATTAGGGTTGGATCTTAAAACAAGTCGCCTTCTTTGAGGTTAATTCAGGCTGTGGAGGTGTTTTTGGGCTTCGCCTAAAATGCTTTAAAGCCAATTTAGCTGCCGGAAATGAGTAATTTTTTTTTATAAATTTTTATAAATTCTATTTTTTACGTGAAATGAAACGTTAATTAGATACTGCGTTTTATGAAATATGTTTTTTAACTTGAATTTTGCGTTTCACGAAACGTAAAACAAAAACCACCATTTTGATTAGTTGACTGACATAACATTAGACAGATTGCGTCATTCATTCCGTTGCTTCTTTTATTTTCATAGTATTAATTTTCATTCTGCACCGAAGGGGGCACCATGGGGCTGGGACTTAAAAACGTAGACCGTAGGTCACGTCACGTGATAGGTGCGAGGAGCGTATCGACGAGCGTGTTATGTTGACATGAACCCAGCGCGCGAGCCGAGCGAGCGAAACGAGCGTGCCGCGGGGCGACCGGCGAAGCGCAAGAAACGACTTGATGCGTACTCTCGAGCGAATTTTGAAAATCGATCATCTCGGAAACTAATAGGCGGCAGCGATTTTCATACTAAACTTCTATCGCTCATAATAGGGGGATTTGAAGAGGAGAGTCACCTCCCCCTCCCCCTCCTTCTCCCTCCCAAAAAACCCCTATTGAGGCGACTTGTAACGATTTTCATACTAACTTCTATCACTCATATCTCGAAAATTACGCATTTCCGGCAGGTGGAACTTGAAGAGGGTGGTCCCCTGACCCTCCCCTCCCCCTCCCACCTCCTAAAAACACCCTAGCGAGGCGACTTATTTAAAGGATTTTACCTAGTATTATATTATCTGTGATATAGGTAATGCCGTCTATAAACATTTACTTGCAATGTAACAAGACGGAGGAATACGGAGGGTGAAATCACATTTTTTTCGGACATCGCCATTTTTACATCTACCCTCAAAAATTTTACTGTTAAAGTCTAAACATCTTTATGTTTTAGCTTTATCAGCAAGATGCACTTATTTTTATGAGAATTTTGATTATAAAAGTGATTTTACAAACATGAACAAGATGTTTACTGTAATATTAAAAACGTTATGACGAATAAAATTACTCAATGTAAATTAAATAAGGGGCAAATAAATAATAAATATAACCTTTGACGCCAGCCCGGCCGAATGGGGCCAAACTGAAATGCTGCCTTATTTTTATATATACATAAGTAATTCTCCGGCTCCATTCGGCCGGTCCGGCGTCCTGAGGAAAATCAAGTCTCATACTATTGCTATTTATTGTCCTGTCCCACGGACAAAGTTTGTAAATAAAATGATAAATCCCTAAGAACGTACAACCAAGATATTTATGTGTTGAAATCTATTAGTAAAATTAAACCCTCTTTCCCAGGCGCTATATCTGATAATCAACAACAGATCCATGCTTAGCATGAGCCTCACCATGTCCCAGGCTCACGAGGATTACTGTGACGAAGACGGTTTTCTCTACATTACATACGCCTCACAAGAAGTATTTGGCTATCAAGACGGTAAGTAAGATATACTTATTCGATTGTAAATTGTTTTACATATTTACTAAGTTTTTTTAAATGATTTGACTGACGTAATGTTCTTTTTTTCAGACATGGCAGGATCAAATCAAGAAGTTGAAGCAATAAAACAAAGATTTCCAAACAAAGTACCAGTAAGTATACCTATACTATTATGATTAATTGAGTTTGTATTTAACATGGTCAAATAACATTTTACAGCCACATAATCAATGAGATTCGAGACAAAAAAGTAGAACGTTTCAAAGATTTTTAAAAACATGTGAGTATTTATTTTTCTGTGAATAAATCCTATACAACCCCCAAGGGGTCCATAATCATGACTTTGGGAATCACTGATCACTGAAGTGATTAATGTATAGTTTTCCTATTCGACTTATTGAAAATTTAACAAAGTACTTATTAGTTATGATTTTGTTGTAGATTCGTGTCGAAAGATACTCAAGAGAAAGAGAAGTTCCAGCTTTGGGAAGAAGCAAATTCCTTGTCCCACAGGAACTGACCATGTCCCAGTTTCTATACATTATTCGAGCTAAGATGAAACTGCGAGACTCTCAGGTAAGAACATACATAGATCTTACAAATTATACTCTTGTTTCTAAATGTGTAAAAGTTACTACTTATAGCTTTCGCATTAAATATTTGATTCTCAATTTTATTGCCTTGTTCTATGAACTATCTGTTAATCTGTTAAAACTTAAGTCTAATGTGATAGTAACGTTAGCAAATTTACAAATTTAAATCTAAATTATCTCAAGTTTAGATGTCATTAATGTATCGTACCTAGGTAATTAATTAAGTATATTATGTAATTATAAAATTAGCTAAATTATTTTGCATGGATAATAATAATAATAATAATAATAAATAATAAATAACTTCTTACATTCACACCAATTATCTAAGCCCATTTTAATTTCATTAAGAAACTGTATCATGGAAAACTTGATAACGGATAAATATATACTTAAATACTTTTTTTTTGTAAATACATACTTAATATACATAGTACATAGTAAACACCCAGACCAAGACAAATAGACATGTTCATGCACACAAATATTTGTCTTGTTCGGGAATCGAACCCGAGACCACTGGCGCAGAAGGCGGGTAGCCTACCCCTGCGCCAAATCGGTCGTCAAAAGTAAAGTAAAGGTAGCATGGAGACTACTATCTTATCTGTGTGGTAGATAGAGTTATGTTTCCATGTGAAATATGAGGGAGGAGCGGCAGTGATTAAATTAAATATACATAATAAAATTGCGGAGGATGGCAGCAGCGTGTCTGGCAGTTAACAGTTATCTATACGTTATAATAATAGCAAATTGAGATACATATTATAATAATCATAATAATATTAACTAAATGATGATGATGTCCTCTTAGACGTATCTGTCGACGGCGACACCCTTAGGCTACGTACGCACAGGTAGGCGGCTTGCTTGGCGCCTAGAGCCTAGCGAGTCACCTTAGTAAAACGAACGTTCTAAAATGTTCGCGACCCGCCGCACTGCGCGCTTGGCGCCTAGCTAGATGCGCTAGTAGAATGCAAGCCACTAGGCTCTAGGCGCCAAGCTAGCCGCCTGTCTGTGCGTACGTAGCCTTAGCTCGCGTTAGCCTGGGCCCTTGCATGGGCGCGAGCGTGATTAGCAAAGCCAAACTTGGTTTCGAAAGTCCTGTTGCAGGAAGCACAATGAAGAGACCCACTTGAATTATATGTGTAGTCGTGGCTTGGGCAGAGCTTTTCAGATCTGGCGTTTGGCGTCAAGATCTTCAAGACAAAGGAACGCGGGAACGCTTAAAGTTTTCTAGTCCCGATTTGACAGCAGTTCGCCATTCTCTCCTCTGAGTAGCAATCATATCCCACGAATCGCCAGATATGCCGGTAGCAATCAGATGACACTTCGGAATATCCCTGTAACGCACCTGCGACACATGCGTGCAACACCTGCGTGCTGTCCGCCTAGTTTGCGTTTACCTGAGCTAAGATCAGAGTAAAATATGTTTTGGCAACCTGGTAGACTCCATGCGCACAACGCACCAGCAAAGTTGGCCTTTTATTAGAAAACACTATATTTCGGAGATTTTGGTCCTACCAAGCCTATTTCACTCCCCGTGTCAGCTCAAAAACGCGGCGGCAACGCCGGCAGTGTGAATCCATAGAAATTAGGTCCGCAAAAGAGCTAGAATATATGCGATAGAAAGAGATGCAGCGATTCGCCGTTCGTAATTTGTGCCGTACAAGCTGAATTCTACTTCATTGCGTTATGGTTAGAGTTGCTATTTATTTAAATGACTTAGCGGAGCGAACTATCTGTTACATAGTAACTATTTAGTCATCTGTGGTCCTACGTAGAACCTCCGAGTTCTGCACATGATCCTGCCATCTCGGCCGAATAATTGATAAGATTTTAACCAAATACCAAGGTATATCTTCAACAGTTTGGGTATCACTGCTTATTAACCATAAAACTTTTTTAATTTGCAATACAATCTCTGAATGTGAAATGTTTTTTTTTTACTTCGAACACAATCGTAAGATTGGTCCCTATTGCCAATAAGTTTCTGTTTAAGTACTATTTATTGTTAGCTTGCTTATAGTTGGAGTATAAAAAACAATTCTTTGTCAACAGGCCCTCTACCTCCTTGTGAACGACAAAGTGCTGGCCAGTCACAGCATGACGATGGCGCAGGCCTACGAGCAGTTCCGCGGCACCGACGGCTACTTACACGTCACGTACGCTGCGCAGCAGGTCTTCGGATGAACCCATGGTGAGTTAGCATCGTCATTATAAACAACAAGTTTTAGGATCAGCTAAAGTGTCGGCGTCGGGTCGGCGGGACAAATAACGCGGAGATCCGATGGCAGTTGGGTCGTAAAGGTTCTCTAATCACGACTGCGCTCTTACGCACTGTATGTATCTAATCTACACATATTATTGAACGTGCTAATTAAAAAAGAGCATTTTTAATTAATGTTTAAGTTAAAACGAGAGCATTGCACCGCTTACAAAGTTTCCGTTGATATCATTTTATCGGCCCATTAAGGTACCAACTGTTACATTTAATTGCATTAACATAATAAAATATGACACCAAGAATTGTTGTTATTGTATTACTTTTAACATTATCGTCGAGCAATTAATAATAATTAAAAAGGGCAAGGATACTTATCGACTTGTTTTGCAAACAGGGCCTACTAATTTATTGCATCGAGGGGACTGTTTACTTTGACGATAAAAAAATTATCACCAATGTTGTATTATTATGCTGACATTATCAGTAAAAAGTTCATTGTTCTTATAAAGATTTTTGTTCTCGTTTGAGCATACGAATAGGAGTGTGCAATAATATGTAAATACCATGTATATGTCGCAGCCAAATAGTTGAATCCGCCATTCAATTAAACGTCTAGGCCGATCATTTTTTTCCGTAAGCTATTTTATCTTCCCATAAGTTGACGGAGTCACAAAAAAAAAACCTTCTGAGGGATACATGCTGCCATACTTAACCACCCAGCGGATTCAACCATCCGCCTGCGACATATATACCATAGAACCTTGCCACATTGAAACGTTCTGAATCAAAGTAACTAGTATTTTTTTGGAAACTTGTATTGTAAATGCTTCATGCATGACTTAACTAATAATTATCTCACTATTGCAATGTAATTTAGTTACATTGCTTATATTTGCATTTGAGTGCAGCGGTTGTCAATCTTTATACTCGAAAACCCCCAACAGCAACATTTATTTAAAATCCTTCCGTTTTGTGGCGACATCTAGACGACACTGCACATAAATGTCGCCACACCGTCTTGTCGGGGTCGTCAGAATAGAGAATCAGTTAAAATATACGAATTTAGTAAAAGTTGAAACAGTTTGATGCATAAGTATAGGTCAGAGAATCCGCTACAAGAACTTGCATGCCATTTGCTGAAATTGCTTAAATTTTTGGCAATTTCAGCTCCATATCTAACCTAATAAAGTCGAATTGGTGATACCACAGCAAATTAGTAGAAGTTAGGGTTTCATTAGCAAAAAAAACTGTCTTTTACTGTCTCTGCCAACGGTCTGCGTCAAAGTTATGAGTATTTTAGGTAGGTATGTTTCAATGTTAATGGTTCAATAGTGATAAATGTTGGGAAAGTCTGTCATTCATCAAGAATGACTTATCTTTTGTAGCGGTCGCCGAAGGCCAGTGCCTCCCAGTGATCTTCCAAAGGCAGATAAAGAGATGAAAGTACCTACAGACAAACGCACATGTTTTTCAACATTAAGTTAGTAGCGTTAAGGAAATTCAATTGATTTTGATCCGAATCATTGTCGTCATTGAGTTCATAATAGATTGCAGTAATTTTATTCGACCTACTGTTAGATTAACTAGCTTTTGACTATGTATGTTTATGCTTTTTACTAAGTACTTAGGTAACTAACTACTAATTACTTACATATTTTAAACATTTCCATTAAAAATTCAAGCAACATCACATAATTACGAACATTAAATGACCATTATCTGACTGATCATGACTCAATTCCTAGAAAAAAGAACTGAAAGTGATAATATTTACTTAAGTAGGTTTAAAGGAAAATAGCAACAACATAGATGCCCATGAATACTCCATACCTTTTATTGTGTTAATTTAGTGCTAGGTTTAACTCTATATACTAGAAGGCAAATCCAAATTCCTTTCCTATCTGTACATCGTCTAAAGACATCTTAATTTTAGTTTTATTATAATCTAGTTTACTTTTCCTGCACTTCTTACTTAACCGTGCATTTAATAACAGATTAAATACGTAGATTATTCTTTATGCAACTCCATCTATAACATTGCGATTGTCAAGAAATGCACTTGCATTAGCACAATGCATAATGCATTGTCTACCGGTATCTACTTATTCATTATTATTATCAGGTTATTTTCATAATTACCGAGTGATCCTAAAAATAATATTTAACCAGCATCTGATAAAGCACGACGAATAATAGTAACACAAATATGATTATTTGTAGATCGATAGTTACATTGTAGGTATATTATAATTTTAATATAATGTTCGTCAAGTAATAAGATAAGAGTAATTGCTGGCTATATAATGTAATGTTGCGATGCGATGACTTTAAATAATCTAATGGGAACATTATTAATCGTCTGTGACAAAACAGAATTATAAAACTATACGAGTAGGTACCTAATCATTTACTTAACCACTTAACTCGTTTGCCTAATAAGAACGTTATTTTTAATGGAAAATGTTGCTAAGGGGCACAGTCAGTGAACAAGTAAACTGAACCTGTTCTATAAAATTCACATTTTGTATAAGTACAGTAAATGCAGTCTGTTTAAAATAAACACTTTTACCCTCAAATTATACAAGATCAAACCCATTACAAATCACCTTTACATAAAAATCTAAACATACTTAGTTAGATATCTATTGTATATTGTATCTGTTATAAGGAAACTTTTCTCGAAATCTCTATCCATGAATTGTTTGTCCCACTTCAATATAATACATAATAGTTCTACAAACATTTTAGACTAGGTGGTCAAATTAGGAACCAAAAAACTTTTCTTACATCTGACAGCTAAGTAAGTGTATCGCTAGTGGCGCCTCCACCACTGGGTCAGATATGTTTGTAGGACTGTATTATTCCATGCAGGCTCTCGGTGTATTTATGTCGCTCCGAGTTTATCAGGGGTCGATGCGGCACAAACAACATCGGGCCTGTAATTCTATAACGACGGTTCCAATTTATGTCCTTTCTAGATAATATCTTTTACCCCCACTGGTTGTTGTCAAGCGGAGACCATATGTCAAACGGGCGATTGTAAATTAATTTCCGTCGCTTTTGCGAGGGAAGTAAATATGTTTATTTAAGTAATTAAGACTTATCGTTATTGGTTGTTGGGTTCATCATGTATTTGTTTTGGTGGGTCTAATTCGTATTGGACACATGGTGAAGCGCGAGTTTATCAATTAATTGAGGTATTTCAAAAGCATTTGATGCCCAAAAGATAACGACAACGTCTTGGTTGTGAAACGGGTAGATTTTTTCTTATCCCTATTTCATTTTCAATAATTTTTCAACTTCTTGGCTTTTAAATATAAGTAGCTACCTACCTACCACATTCTTATCAGCCCCGGTGATGGTTTTTGGAACTAAAAAAAATTCATTCTGCCAACAGCCGCATTTTGACAGCTGATTTTGTATTGCAATTGGTTCGTCCACCACCGCTGTCACCGGGAGGGCTACCAGCAAAAAATATGGATATGGCTTCATTTGACATTATTTTTTAAATGGTACTCCCTCTGGTCTGATATGTTGAGAGAACAATGTTGTTGAAAAATATACGAATTTGGTAAATTAAACATTTTATGAGACAATGAATCACCACTAAAACTTATTAGCCCGAGAGCCAAACTAATTCGTTCTATGGAGACTCAACAATAATTCTATATCAGTAATTTCTTAACATAGAAAATTAGATTATCTAGTTTAATAAATAATTCATTAGTAATCCACCAATATTTATGACCGCGACATTAAAAAAAACAAATACAAAGCTTTAAAAAATCTATAAAAAAATAGGCAAAAATGGTATAAGTGTTATTCACTTTACATTTGAATACATTTATTATTATCTTTCGTAAAAGTATATAATCCCCCTATATTTGTATATGAAAAACAAATAAACTTTAAAAAAATCTCTCTACGTAAACTCAAATTGGCATTACACCTATGTTAAAAATGCTATCAGAAACAACCGACTTCTTCCTAAAGTATTAGTTTCCCGTTTTATATCTTTATGGATTTCGACTTTGGTGCTTAGATATGGTGAACATAAACACATGTTAACGATAAAATTGGTGATAGCTTATTTGCTGAAAGAATTGCACCATTTTCGGGGTATAACTTTTTTTTTATACCTTCCAATGCGATATTATGTTGGATTCCAAAATATAGTCTCTTAAAATTATATTTAAGGGCCGTTTACAAAAATTTGGCCTGTTATTGAATTTTTTACAAAAATATCGGATAGTTCTTGGGGTATATTGCAATTTATTATATGATCCGTATTTATCGATGAACTAACCTATGTTTTATTTGTTTCAGGTATTTTCAAGTAGGCTCGGTGATCCAACGGTTCCTGAAACTGTCTTCTAACTTAAAGACTGATAGTATTCTGATTTTCCAAATGTGATAGTTAAGTCTAGATTTTGCAATTTTACTCAAAGGGGAATAGAATGAAAGGTATATGTATATGCGTCGGCTGGTCCTTGATAACTATATTATTAATTATTACCTACTAGATATTATTAAAATTAACTTTTAAATTATTACCTGAACTATATATAAATTAACGTTGTTATATTTTAGAATTTTAACGGAGCTCATAGTTCCTGTGCATCTGACGAAATTTTAATGATCTCAAACATGTAACATTAATATAAGTGTTGCTAACATAATTAAATTATAACATATGATGTACTGAATCTCTATAATATCTGTAATTTTACATGTTAACAAATAAACTTACAATGAACTTAAATAAATTAAATTGTGTTTTTATTTAAGCTAATTAATATTTATTTTTATCAACAACAGTGCAGCACTTAGCACTCATACCACACCTGATGTAAATTATGATAAGGCTGAAGGCGGAAGCGCACTATTCCCGGAATCCTCCATTACTGAGGGACTGGCTATCTTATCTCTAACTGCCGGAATACAAAAATGCTAAAAACAACGTTGTTATGCCGTCAGACTTAGATAATTTGGTGGTAGCTAGCCAGGCGGACTTTGAAAAAACCCTACCGCCAACCAAACCGAATACAAATGGGAATCAAACCCGGGACCTCTGGGTCTGATACCGGTGGTGAGTACCACTAGACCGCAAAGGTGGTTCAATAGAGTATTTGACAGAATTTTTTTTATCGACTTAAAATGTTCATTGAATTAGTCGCAACACAACATAGGTATTTATTTTCAAATATCTTGCATATTTTCAGCGATATAGAGCATGAAACTTTCTAATTAGACAAGGAGAGCGCTATAGAAATGTGACGTCACATTTCTATAGCGCCTTCGAGCAACGCGCGGAAGGCCTGCGTTGCTCGAAGTATAGCGCCATACTCTCGCCATAGAAAATGTCGTTTTAGAAAGAGATAGCTAGAGTCACAATTAAGTAGCTCTAACTTGCTTGTTTTAATACAGATTGAATTTCTTTTTTCACATTTGTTATTCAATAATGTTATATTTCTGAATGTCATAATTAAATATCTACATTTCAACAACAGTCAAATACCCAATTACAAACAGATAAAAGTCGATAATATTTGCTAAGGCGGGTTTCAACTAGAACTAGCTAGAACATCGCTTCGCAGCGACGACGACCCAACTATTAATATCTTCCAGTGCTGCGTACTATAGGGCTAACATGACGGCAACGAGATAGCACGAGATAGTTTGTCGCGCGCCTTCCAACCAATCAGCAGTCACGCGCGCTATCTATGAGCGATCTGATTGGTCGAAAGTAATGCGACAAACTATCTCGTGCTATCTCGTTGTAGCATGTTAGCCCTACTGGTCTCCCGGACAGCAGTGAAACCAACCTAAACTACTATCCTCTCTATATCAAAGCGTAGGTTTACGCTAGCCTTTACAGTCTGTAAGAGCGTTTCAAATAATTCTTCATTCAGAAATATCTATCTATCAGAACAATTTAGTACCTTAAGCAGTCAGTGTTCAGGGTTACCAGAACATGTTTAACTCAATCAATCTTGAACTTTACTCCTAACACGTGAAGGATAAAAATTGATTGGTGTAATTTAAAACTTTAGTTCAACATGAAATGCTTACCTATTACTATTGAACTGCACCCCAACAAAGGCAAAAATCGCTAACAATGCGACGTGGATTAAAGCTATATTTCACCAAACTTTTATTCCAAGAATAACGCTTAATCTCGTATACTAATGTCATACTAGTATGGGGTTTTGACATTACTATCCGAGAGTAAGTGTTATTCTTTAAAAAAAAGTTTGGTGAAATTTAGACTTTTATCAAGAATTTAGAATAAGTTATCTTTTCAAAGACAGAAATTAAACCAAGATTTTTACACAAAATAATTTATTAAAAAGTGTACTTACAGCTAACTCTTATTTAACACTACTCGACACTTCACTCGGTAGGCGATATGTTCTGTGCTGCCGCCACCAGCGTATCGTGGATGTCCTTCGCGTAGGAGATCTGCAGACGGACCGTGTTCAGGTACTGGGGGTAGCTCAATGTGGTCTCCTTGAAACAAGAAACAGTCTTTTACGTTTACTTAGAAGTAGCAACATAAGAAGTGGTGGTTAGTAGCTAGGGTAAGGGTACAGTCAGCCTCAAAATTATCTGAGCGTCCAAGACTACCAAAAATATCTGAACATTGGACAAAATCAACCTTATCTCAAGAGGTAAAGGTGCATTTTGACAACAAATGAAAGTACCTACACCTTTAAGTTTCGCGCTAAGAAAGATTTTTATCAAATGACGACGCTCAGATAATTTTGAAGCAGATTGTACAAATTTAAACGACTCTTAAGGCGCGCGTACACGGGAAAGTTTTTTGGTAGTAGTTGCCTGGCAAGGCAACTGTAATGGATCAATCTGGAGCAAATAAGTGGAGCGATGTTGCTCCAATTTCGTGGTATTGTATGGCGGTATATTAGCAACAGGTTGCTACATTTTGCCATCGCTCTTAATTGCTTGATGTGAGACGTCATATTTAGCGGGGATTGAATGGAATTGCGCAATTTTAGTTGCCCGTGTAAGCGCGCCTTTAGCAAGTGGAAATACGTTGCATTGCATCTATTACAAAAGTCTGATTTTGGAATCATAATACTATATTGTAAGAGAAATAATAGCTACCCACTAGAGAAAACAACACATAACATAACATTCATCTACATATATTCGATTCTACTGGCCGGCTTTGCCGATTAATGCCGGCCCGACTATATGTGTAGCAACCCTTACTGGACAAGTTCCTAAGATTATTATCATAGAATATTGCCTCAGAACTCCTTAAAACACTAAGTTCCCCTTCCTTACTAACTACATTGTATCAAAATGGTTGCATAAGTTACGCACTTGTTTACGTCAATTTTTGACGTTGCCGGCTCTAGCAGTGCACATTCAATGACTTCGGGTTGTGTTGCCAGTAAAGATATATCGTATCTTTCCCAATAAACTATTAAAATTTATTATTATCGTAATTTATTACTGATTTGATCGTAAAATACTATAGGCCTTTTCTGGAAACAGGAGCGAACATAAACACTTTAGGGCTGAGGCACACTTACTATGATAAGAAGAAACATGTCAGACACATAGCCCGGACTAACTGAGGACCGAGGCGATTGCAAAAACAAAGAGATAACTTAGCATATGAAGAGACAACACAGCCTAAACCAGGGTTTTTAAACTTTTTGCAGTCACAGCCCACTTTCGCTAAACGCTAAATTGACAATAAATCCAATGACATCGAAAAATTTATGCAAAACGTATTTGACAAGACAAGGTGCATTTCCACTACGACATTCAAAGACGCCAAAGTCGCGTGGTTGTTTGCCAAAGTTCATAGCTTGACCAAGAATTAATGTATGTTTACTGCGCATGCACAATTTTCTAATAAATATGTAAGAGTTTACTGTGCTATTGCGGACCCCTGATACACATGCTACAGACCCCTAAGGGGTCCTCGGACCTCACTTTAAGAAACCCTGGCTTAGACGTACTCCAAATAATTGCACACTTGTTGTGTCATCTGTAACTTATTTGGGTAACAACGGTTACAAATGGAGTTTACGTTTAAAATTAATATTCGTACGTGATTGCAATATCATAAATATTGTAATTGTTTATCGATTGCCATTACCTTTGATAAACTGGTAAGTGTGCATGCCCTTACTAATTAATGTTTGTACGTGCATATCAACACGCATAATAACCATTATTTAGGTAGTCGACAGTTGCTGCAGTAATATGCACCATAATGCAAGTCAATAAGGGTTATTTTATATACCAACTTTATTGCTGTCAAAAACAGTTCATCAAGCTTTCTCAATATTACAGTAATACCTATGCACCATATTGCAAGTCAATAAGGGTTATTTTATATACCAACTTTATTGCTGTCGAAAACAGTTCATCAAGCTTTCTCAATATTATTAACTAGCGGATCCTCGCGGTTTTACCCGCGTTGTACCCGTTCTCGTTGGAATCGGGATAAAATACAGCCTATGTTACTCGGGAAGAATGTAGCTTTCTAATGGTCAAAAAATTTTCGAAATCGGTCCAGTAGTTTCGGAGCCTATTCGATGCAAACAAACAATCAAATCTTTCCTCTTAGTAATATTAGTATAGAAAACAGGCACGGCAGGGTCACGCGGCGGCAGTTCTTCGTATGGATTATTATATGAAGCACTGACCGATGCAAGCGAACGCGAACGCACGCGACCTGTGGGCGTGGCTAGCATATAAATTTAAACTAAATGTGTTAAAACACCTTCCTAAATAAGCAAAACAATTTTATTGATTTTTCAAATTAATTTTATGCATTTACAATGCAATTCTGTAAGAAGGTAGGTCCTTTTTTAAATGTTTCAAATAAGCAGATTTGTACCAACATCATAGATGTTTGATTTAAACGAAGTTTACTTATACGTCACTTGTTAATTACAGGGTAAATATTAGTAAGAATTGCACACGCCCCTAGCAGCACTATCCCCACTATTAACCGTACAAATATTTGTTTTGCTCACGGGTGATAGTCAATTAAGTTGGTTAACTCCTATTTCTAAAGGCACATATACAATACAATAATATATACTTGATTATGCTGCGAACTAATAGGCGACTGTTAAAGTCAGCGGTAGTTCCTCTTAATACATAGATAAATTATACCGCTAGGTGTTTATCGGTAGCAGAGAAGATAATGCATCTGACAAGTGTTTTAATCAAATGAGTCTAAAAGGTTCTTTCGTAAGTGTCAATGTACGAAGCATTGGCCAATGTTCGGGCCAATGTGTGGAACCGGCATTATAGAGAAATAAATAATTACGTAACTGGCCACACTCGGCGAAGAAGTAAGGACGGCCAACTCTTGGTGCGTCAAACTCAAACTTTCGTTAAGTCGGTATGTCTTAAATGCTATGCAAAAGCGATCGATGACGACGACTGGCGACGTCCTTAGGACCCTTCCTGATCAGAAGGTCTAAGTAGCTAAATGTCCAAAAGCGCGAAACGTCTGATGAGCAGTAAGTCTAATTAGCAGAATGTCTATGTAGCAAAACGTCCAACTATCAAATGGTCTGTACCATATCAGAACATCTATTTAGCAAAAAGTCATTTGTGAAATGTGTACACCCATGATAAAAAGGAAAAGTCATTTGTAAATTACATTACATTTATTTGAGAGAAACAAAATCTGGATTAAAAAGCTAGTAGCGCCATAAATATTATTAGGATATTAGGCGCACAAATTCCCCTGCATTTATTTACTTATTCTTTTGATATGACCAAGGTGTATCAAAAATTCAAAGGGACTATCTTTTTGGCCCTCAAACTTTTGCAGCTCTTTTGTAATTGGCATTAAACATTAAATCGATCTTCCTTCTTTTATTTCCTTCAAATAACATATTCTTGTATTTGCGATCTTGCCAAAGCGCTTCTTTTCTAAGAGCTTTATTATGCTAATCAAATAGCATTCTTGACAATAAATTGTCAGCCACCATCAAAAAGATATGATTTAAGCTACATAGACCAAAGTGTAATGTGACGATTTGCTAAATAGATGTTCTGCTATACAGACCATTTGATAGTTGGACGTTTTGCTACATAGACATTCTGCTAATTAGACTTAATGCTCATCAGACGTTTCGCGCTATTGGACATTTAGCTACTTAGAACTTCTGATCAGGAAGGCTTAGGACGCTCTTTTCCATGCGGGTGATAATGATTTCTTGCGTGGCAGACTACAGAAATTAATGGTTTGAACATAATCCAGTCCCTGTAACATTTTTGACCCTGGGTGGTGTAGACGCCACTAGGCATAAACATTTACCGAAATGGCTTTCAGCTGTAAGAAAAGCTTAAAAGTTTCCATAATGACCACTGACCACTGCCGGCCTAGCATGAGCGGCTTTTATTAACTATTGACGAGTGATAAAGAGCCTCTGTCATGCTTGCACCTTAGGGCCGGCTGGGTTCAGATAAGTTACCGAAGCAAGATTCACAGCCCCTGCCTTATAATATACCAACCTGCGTGGTGGGTCCGGAGTCCAGGCGCGAGGGTATCACCGTGAGGGGGAGGTAGTGGGCCGCAGACTGCGCCTGCTGGATGCAGGTGATGGCCGTCCGCTGGGGTAACAAGATTTGCATTAGTTTAACGATGTGTACAAAGTTATTTTCTGGGATTAAATTCGTATGTCAAAACATTTGACGACCAATTTCGCGCAGGGGTAGGATACCTGCCTTCTGCAGTAGAGGTCTCAGGTCCGAACAAGACAAATATTTGTGTGCATGAACATGTCTATTTGTCTTGGTCTGGGTGTTTTCTATACTTACATATTATAATATCAAGTATATATTTACAAAAAAAAGTATCTAGTTTCCAAAACACAGTTTCTTAATGAAAACTACTTATGAGCTAGATAATTGGTGTGATTGTAGGAAAAGAAATTTATTTATGTGCTGATGAGTGCTAAGCAGGGGCGTATTTTGATATTTGGCGCCCTGGGCCAGTTACGTGAGCCGCCCCATACATTCAAGAAAAAAAAACTTTATAACTAAAAAAACACTCAATAGAATAAACATCGCACGCGCTCTAAGATGAAACAAAAAATAAAAAAGTCAAATTATCATTGTAGTTGATTGTTTTTGTTTACATACTTATACTTAATATGTTTTTTAGGTGTTGTTGACAATTAGGTAGGTATTTGAACTTCTTCAGACAAATGAGAAATAAAATTAAAGTAAAAAACATAACAAGTGGGCACACAAAGCTGAGCGGGGCGGCCCGAGCCGCCCTGGTAAACTATTTGAGTTAATTTAAATTTTTAGTTTTTTGCATTCACAATGCAATTTTTGTTACTGAAAAATGGAAAATGAAGTATTTAGAAAAAATCGACCCGTTTCACAACTAGCTCCGATGGGTCTCGAACCCACGACCTTTCGCTTTCCGGGCGACTGCTCTAACCACTGAGCTACGGAGTCGTTACGAGAAGCGTCGAATTTATCCAATACTTCTTACGCACTGTAAAGTCAGTGTTAATTTCATCAATGTGGAGATTTTATTACCCTCACACGCGAAAGAAATACTTTTCCAGGTATTTGGCAATCGCTAAAGATGAAATTACTATTGCCACTTATTTTAATTTTTAGTTTTTTGCATTCACAATGCAATTTTTGTTACTGAAAAATGGAAAATGAAGTATTTAGAAAAAATCGACCGGGTCGAAAACGGGTCGATTTTTTGAATTTAATCAGACAAATGAGAAATAAAATATAGGTAAAGATCATAACAGGCGAGCACACAAAGCTGAGCGGAGCGGCCTGAGGCGCCCTGGTAAACATTTTTGAATTTTGTCCGACAAATAAGAAATAAAATAAAAATAAAGATCATAACAGGTGGGCACGCAAAGCTAAGCGGGGCGGCCCGAGCCACCATAGTGAACTCTTTGAATTTTATTAGACAACTGGGAATAAGTTATAATTAAAGATCATAGCAAGCGCGCACCCAACCGCCCTGGTAAACTTTTTGAATTTTGTCCGACAAATGAGAAATAAAATAAAAATAAAGATCATAATAGGCGGGCACCCAAAACTGAGCGAGGCGGCCCGAGCCACCGAGGTAAACTTCTTGAATTTCATCAGACAAATGGGAAATAAAAAAGTAAAGATTATAACAGGTAGGCACGCAAAGCTAAGCGGGGCGGCCCGAGCCACCATAGTAAACTCTTTGAATTTTATTAGACAACTGGGAATAAGTTATATTTAAAGATCATAACAAGCGCGCACCCAACCGCCCTGGTAAACTTTTTGAATTTCTTCAGACAAATAAGAAATAAAATATAGTTAAAGATCATACATAACAGGTGGCACCTAATGCTGAGTGGGGAGGCTCGAGCCGCACTGGTTAACTTTTTGAATTTCATCAGACAAATTAGAAATAAAATATAGGTAAAGATCATAACTGGCGGCACCAAAAAACTTTTTGAATTTAATCAGACAAATGAGAAATATTATAAAGGTAAAGATCATAACAGGCGAGAACTCAAAGCTGAGGGAGTGGCCCAAGCCACCCTTGTAAGCTTTGTAACTTTCATCAGAAAAATAAAATAAAATATAATAAAAATTTCGTCGTCGAATCCAGCTCGGATGGGCAGCGTTTGGGAAGCTCCGGCATATATTCGCGTCCGAAATACCACAATGTCTCAAGACGAAAGTCTTTGACCAGTGTGTGTTGCCAGTAATGACCTATGGAAGTGAGACGTGGTCTTTTACTATAGGTCTCATAAGAAGGCTCAAAGTCACCCAGCGAGCAATGGAGAGAGCGATGCTTGGTATTTCCCTGCTCGATCGAATCAGAAATGATGAGATCCGCAGGAGAACTAAAACGACCGACATCGCTCGAAGGATTGCATCATTGAAGTGGCAGTGGGCGGGACACATAGCGCGGAGAACCGATGGCCGTTGGGGCGGAAAGGTTCTCGAATGGCGACCGCGTGCCGGACGACGTTCCGTGGGCAGGCCCCCTACAAGGTGGACCGACGATCTGGTCAAGGTCGCGGGAAGCCGCTGGATGCGGGCAGCGCAGGACCGATCGTTGTGGAGATCCTTGGGGGAGGCCTATGCCCAGCAGTGGGCGTCGTTCGGCTGACATGATGATAATAAAAATATAGGTAAAAATAAAATATAGGTAAAGATCATAACAGACAGACAATCCAATTAGGTAAGTCCAACTTCGAGAAAGAGATCTCTCGTCGAATCCAGCTCGGATGGGCAGCGTTTGAGAAGCTCCAGCATGCATATTCGCTGGGCTTAAAAATGTCAAATGACGCCCATGTACATATCTATATTTTTTTGCCGGTAGCACAGAATAATGTAAAGGTACAGAAGGCTCACTTCCGAAACAGTTACTATAAATTATCAATCTTTTTCCACGCGAAAATCAGGTCTAAAATGCCTACCCGTTCATTACAAGCGAAAATGAACCGTAGCTTTACGTAATAGTTCTATTACTCGGCATACGCTTATCCCAAATTGGTTTTGGGTACTCGACTGCAATGTAACGTCGAAATTCTGTGTTTAAATTAATGTTTTGAGTAACTAAAAAGAATAACCACCGTGTCAATACTATACAATGCTAGATGATCAGCGCATATAATTTTTTAATATAGAAAGTGGATATTTTGTAATTTAGTATTTTGAAAGTGCTACTCGAACGTAATATAAGTTAATGAAATTTTTAATTATAAGTTAATTTAAAATTATGACATTTTTAAAAGAAATATAAAATTATGAAATTTTAAATCCGATCTCTTTCTGTCTTTGTTAAGAGAACCAAGGGCCGCACAATAAAGTTTTAATATTACCAATTTTCAATGGGCCAAACACGTGTGTTTTGGCGAGAAAATAAACTAATTTCTTCTTGTGTTGTGTACCTACTACGTCGTGTCGGGTGCACAACTGAGAGCGCACGTGACACCCGCCTGATATTCTATCCTTCGAAGGCGCCCACGCGTAGGTGAATAAGTCAACTGAATTGCGGAGTGAGCCACGCCTTCGGTAGCCTCCCTGGTAACTTTTTGAATTTCATCAGACAAATGAGAAATAAAAAATAAAGTGCCATCATGAGCAGGTGGGCACCCAGAGCTGAGCGGGGCGGCCGGAGCCGCCCGCCCTGGTAAACTTTTTTTAATTTCATCAGACAAATGAAAAACAAAATAAAGGCGTAGATCATAATAGGCGGTCACCAGAAGCTAAGCGGGGCGGCCTGAGCCGCCCTGGCAAACTTTTTGAATTTCATCTGTCAAATGAGAAATAAAATTAAGGTAAAGATCATAACAGGCGGGCAACCGGAGCTGAGCGGGGCGGCCCGAGCCGCCCGCCCTGGAAAACTTTTAAATTTCATTAGACAAAAAAAGAAATGGTAAAGATCATAACAGGCGGGCACCAGAAGCTGAGTGGGGCGACCCGAGCCGCACTGGTAAACTTTTTGAATTTCATCAGACAAATAAGAAATAAAATATAGGTAAATATCATAACAGGCGGCACCAAAAGCTGAGCGGGGTGGCCGGCATGAGCCAAACTTTTTGAATTTTATCAGACAGATTAGAAATAAAATATGGGTAAAGATCATAACAAGCGCACCCAAAGCTGAGTGGGGCGGCCCAAACCGCCCTGGTAAACTTCTTGAATTTCATCAAAGCATCAGACAAATAAGAAATAAAATATAGGTAAAAATCAAAACAATGATTATTACTGGATTTTTGAGTTTAATATGTTGTTGACAATAATTTATTACCTAGTACTTAAGCTTTTTGATTTTCTTCCGACATCCGAAGACAAGTGAGCGCGCTAAGCTGAGCGGGGCGGCTTGCGCCGCCCCTAGCAGCCTGCCGCCCTGGGCCATGGCCCCCTTGGCCCTTAGGTAAATACGCCTCTGGTGCTAAGCTAGCCTAAAAGAAGTTTTGTTGTGTTTGTGAACACGGCGCCCGTCTACTTCTTAACCCTTTCCTTTATTCTGTGAAGAAGAACGATGTTAATGTTTCTCTAAAAAGAGAAGTTTAAGTAGGATCAGGCCAAAGTAGGTGTCTAAAACTGATAAATATGAGTTACTGAGATCTCATATCAAGTTGAAAGATTAGCACTCAATGATATGACATCATTGTATGTGGGTATCTATGTTTTCTTTGAGCTTTTGATTTTTTGTTTGGGGTCCTCAGTCTTAAAATCAAACCCAAAGTTTATCTATAACCAAGTCAAGTACCTACCTATACAAGCTAACTTTTCGAAAAAACAGGGACCGTACTCTGAAACGCAAATCCGAAACTTCGGTTAGCCCCGCCCCTTTCACTCGATTCTGTCATGACTAGAGCGTGAGAGGGACGGGTATAACGAAGTTTCGGGTTTTGCGTTTCAGAGTAGGTCCTCAGTTACCTACCTAAGTACAGTCGCCAGCACGTCAGGTTACTACAAACTGTCAAATTTCTTCAATTAAAATTCAACCTTATGTCCAACAAATAAGAGTTCAGTTTCAATTAATAAATTTTGACATTTTGTAGTAACCCGACGTGCTGGCGACCGTACATAACACAATAATTAACTGAGAGCGAACCTGGATGTTAGAATGTAATACGATAACATTGATAGCCAGTCACGTAAGCAGCGACATTAATAATAATAATAGCGCGATTACGGATCGTTGCCGGGTCAATAAGTTAACTAGCGCACTTCCAGCGTATTTGTTTACCCGATGCAGCCGATTATTGTCGCTGTGTGCGTCCAAGAGCATTTTAAAAACACAGCACATCAGTTTGAGGATGTTTTTTAATCCACAACGGGGTAGCATAGCACTTAAGCGCGTCACAAACGGTGAAGATGCTATAATATTTTATCTTAAGATATCGTAAGATAAAATATTATAGCATCTTAAGGTATCACACACGGTTAAGATACGATATATTTTGGAATCTTTTCACTCTCTCGATATCACGTATTAAAGGTTTGAGGGCCATAGCTAGAAACAGCTTGAGACCTATCAGAGGATTTAGTTAAAAAATAGTTGATTCCTAAGCAAAACTCCATGTAATTTCTAATAGTCAATTAAAACTGCTATGACCAAATGAGTCAGGCCCTCAGTTCATCAAAGGTCAAAAATTTGCTGTCACCTGTCAAAGTAATTAAGCATCGATTGTTAATAATTGTTGAACCCGAATATAGTAAAGAATTCGTGAAATCTTTTCAGAAGTTTTCAATTGTCTAGAATATACCGATACAGATTTATAAAGGTTTAGCTTGGGCTCTCAGTTCATCAATTTGTACAATAATGAATCTTCCAAATTTGCAATTAAACTAAAGAAATACATAAAAATACTTTGAATTTCTGATTCTTTAACACTTTTGGGAATTTCTAACGTAGAAACAATGGTGCAAACGTTAATAGTTTAGTAATAATTGGAATGTTTTATTTTGACAATTGATGAACTGAGGGCCTGACGTTTTCGGTTCTACTGACTAGGCTTCGCCACATAGATTAATGAAAGTAAGCTTACGTTTGTTAACGAAATCTTTACTAGAAGTTGACCTAGCATCCGTTTCTCTAAGTACCATACTTTCAGAGATTGAATTTTTAATTTTTGTGAGAACAAAATTGACAGATGGTGACCATCGATTTTTACTTTTTTTAAGGACGGTATTATTATAACAAAGTGTAAAAAAGGCGTTAACTATTTCGACAGTAGATGCCAGAATAATAAACAGTCTAAATAATCGCGGTGAACGTCGCGAGTGCGCATTTTTACACTATGTTATAATAATACCGTCCTTAAAAAAAGTAAAAAATGATGGTCACCATCTGTCAATTTTGTTCTCACAAAAATTAAAAATTCAATCTCTGAAAGTATGGTACTTAGAGAAACGGATGCTAGGTCAACTTCTAGTAAAGATTTTGTAAAAAAACGTAAGCTTACTTTCATTAATCTATGTGGCGAGGCCTAGTCAGTAGAACCGAAAACGTCAGGCCCTCAGTTCATCAATTGTCAAAATAAAAACATTCCAATTATTACTAAACTATTAACGTTTGCACCATTGTTTCTACGTTAGAAATTCCCAGAAGTGTTAAAGAATCAGAAATTCAAAGTATTTTTATGTATTTCTTTAGTTTACTTGCAAATTTGGAAGATTCATTATGTACAAATTGATGAACTGAGAGCCCAAGCTAAACCTTTATAAATCTGTAACGGTATATTCTAGACAATTGAAAACTTCTGAAAAGATTTCACGAATTCCTTACTATATTCGGATTCAAAAATTATAAACAATCAATGCTTAATTACTTTGACAGGTGACAGCAAATTTTTGACAATTGATGAACTGAGGGCCTGACTCATTTGGTCATAGCAGTTTTAATTGACTATTAGAAATTACATGGAGTTTTGCTTAGGAATCAACTATTTTTTAACTAAATCCTCTGATAGGTCTCAAGCTGTTTCTAGCTATGGCCCTCCATCCTTTGGTTAATCTCGATATCTGCCCTAGGTAGCAGACGAATATTCTGTAAAACATCTTATACAGGGTGATCAAAAATGAGCAATTCGGATTTGCTATTAGACTTATTGGACAGCTCATCAGACAATGATTCTAACCTGGCATTTGATATAAAAATTGCTATAGCTAATTCGAAGTCTAGATCAGTTTGGATAGAAAATCGTATTAAGTTTAGAAAAGAACGCGGGGAATTTAATCTTTACGAAGATCTCTCAACGAAAAAGTTTCAAATGTATTTTAGGAAATCAAAGGAAACATTTTTTGCAATTCACAATCTGATTAAGGAAGATATTATGAAAAAAAATACAAACATGCGAGAAAGTATTACGACTGAAGAACGACTTGCAGTATACATAAGGTGAGTAATAAGACAAACTACTTTTGTTTATTTTTTTATTTTTACTCATAAGTTGATACCTAGAAAATGCAAACAATTTAAATAAAACAGGTACTTAACCCATAGTGTGTGTACTACACAATGGTATTGGATTGGAACGAAATAACACTGAAAAAACTTAAAACAGTACTAGTCCAGTGAATAGAGGGTTTTCAGCTTACAAGTGGTCCGGTAGTTTTTAATTTTTGATATGTTGTCTAGGATGGTTTGTGAGTATTTAAAATGCAAAATGCACAATTCCTCGCCCTCCGCCCCCGCCGCCATATTGAAAAAATCGGCATTTTTTTCAGATTTTCGCTTAAATCTTCGTTTAGGTGCATTTGAGCCAGAGAAGAGTCTTCACAATGTTGTAGAAAATTAAATTTTCTATAATTAACACTTTTAATTTTGTTACTAGGACAGATAGTTATATGCACTTTTAATTAAATGGTTTTCCAGGAATTTGTCAAACTTTTAAAGAACAAGGTGCAAAATGGGCCCAGAGTCGTAGCACTTTGAAACCTTATTTAATATATACTAGTAAATAATTACAACATTTTATTATATGGCGACGAAGTTCAGTTGTGAAAAATTAAAATGTTAGAGTAGTTCAAAAGTCTTGAAATAAGCTAAAAACTTTCGCTAATATCTTCGTTTAGGTGCATTTTAGCCAAAAAAGATTCTTCACAATGTTGCATGCTGCATTTTGCATTTTTAATACTCACTAACCATCCTAGACAACATATCAAAAACGGGACAACCTGTATACACATCTTTTCGTATCCAAAATATATATTTCGTATGTTAAGATAGTATCTTAACATGCAAAATATATATTTCCGTATCTTAACATACGAAATATATATTTTCCGTATCGCTTAGCATCTTAAGATACTTAATATGAAAATATATGTTATCTTCGTCGTGTGTGATGGTCCATTGAGTTGTATGGCGAGCGATATTCTATGTTAAGATAAAATATTATAGTATCTTCACCGTCTGTGACGACCTTTAGCCTTCATCAAACTTGATGTTAAGTGGTGATAAGGCTGAAGGTGGAAGCGCACTACTCCCGGAATCCTCAATCACTGAGGAACTGGCTATTTTATCTCTAACTGCCGGAACACAATTATGTTGAAAACATCATTGTTATGGCGTCAGACTTAGATAGACGTAGCTAGCCAGGCGGACTAAGAACAAGTTTTACCACCAACCAAACCGCAATATGCACCCCCACTAGGAATCGAACCCGGGACCTCTGAGTCTGAAATCGGTGGTGTGAACCACTAGACCAGAGAGGCGGTTAAAACGGCGGATGTGACGCTGCGCAGGAGAGGCAGGTAGTTACATCTAGTGATGTACCGTGTCCGGGCACGTTCCCAAGGACTGGAAATTTTGCCGGCAGCGTTGCCGGCAGTGTCCCAAAGTTCCCAGCAATATTCCCAAGCAGCATTTTGTTGATGAATATTTTACCATGCAAGACAATTTAAAATAAGACTTTAAAACTGTTTGATTATATTGAATTACGTAATAAATAGCCGCCAACATCAGAGGTAAGCACATATGAAATGAAAAACAGTTTGATATAAAATGGTTTATTTTTTTATTCACCAAACTAAGAAAACAAAACAAAATAATTTTGCCATAATTATCAACAAATGATAAAATTGTAAGACACAGAAGAAAAATACATTATTTATTTATATAATTTAACAAAACGACCAAAAGTCTACTGGGAATTTTGGGCAATATTCCCAATGTGCCCGGAAATTTCCCGGGCACATTAGGAGTAGAAAATTGCCGGCAGTGGCAATATTCCCAGGCGTACATCACTAGTTACATCCAGGGACAAATCCGGTGAACCAGTACGTAACTTCTTTTTGTGAAGTTGGCGTCTCACCGTTTACTTGCAGTCCCTATCTCTAGTTCCTTATACACTGTACTACCCTAGTTTAACACATAACCAAATAGTAAAAGGGTCTGCGTGCGAATGGTAAGGCACCAGCCAGCCACACTAAAGTCTACAGTCCCTATCTCTAATTTCTACAGTCCTTATCTCTATTTCCTTATACACTGTACTAAGTACCCTAGTTTAATACATAACCAAATAGTAAAAGGGTCTGCGTGTGAATGGTGAGGCACCAGCCAGCCACACTAAAAGAAGTAAGAGGTGGTTCACTGAATTTGTCGCTGACTGTACGCAAAAGGTGGATGGCTAACTACGCTGACATTATGAAATTGCAATTCTGCCGTTTTGGCTTTTCAATTGAAGTTTCTGTTGTTTATCGAACTTCTTTTCAGACTTTTTTTCTACCGTCAATGTGTACTTATGCCTTTCTTAAACTTCACCTTTGTTAGTAGTTTTGTTCTAATAGCTAAGACGTCCTTCCGAGTGATTTTCTTTCTGGGATAGGAGTTGCTATTGTTTATTACACATTGTGTATTGCATTATGTACCTACTAGCCATCCGCCCGCGGCTTCATCCGCGTGGGCAACACGACGTTATCCCGCGGATATGTGATAATTTTCGAGGTAAAAAATTATCGATCGTAAAAGTCGATCGATAATTTTTAACCGCCTCTGTGGTCTAGTGGTTCATACCACCGATTTCAGACCCAGAGGTCCCGGGTTCGATTCCCAGTGGGGGTACATATTGTATTCGGTTTGGTTGGTGGTAGGACTTGTTCATAGTCCGCCTGGCTAGCTACCACCATTTTATCTAAGTCTGACGCCATAACAATGATGTTTTCAGTATTATTGTTTTCCGGCAGTAAGAGATAAGATAGCCAGTTCCTCAGTGATTGAGGATTCCGGGAGTAGTGCGCTTCCACCTTCAGCCTTATCACCACTTACCATTAGGTGTGATGAAGGCTAAGTGCTACCCCGTTGTGGATAAAAAAAATAAAAAAAGGATAAAATAAGTAGTCCAACAGCATCGTAGCTCCGAACTAAATGAATAAACTGTTTGGTTCCGTTGCTTTTTAGATTATAGTTTTTTTTTTAATTCCCTTTGGCGAATCAGCGTGTCCTTTCCAGACTCGGTAGCTAATAACGCTAATAATAATAACTTTTACCATTTACTCGGCTAATCAAGTTCAATCAAGCTTCCATACAAAAGTGCTCCGTCGCGGGCCCCGTCGCGGGCACCCGTCGCGAGGAGGCGGGCCCCGCGCCCGCGCCTTGTGGCGGTTTCCCCGCGACGGTCGCCCGCGCGGGTGCCCGCGACGGGGCCCGCCAGCGGGCCAGCGGTAGCACGCACGGGCTTGTTCAGTCAATAGCGCTATGTGATGCAGTTCCACGGAGCCCGCGCGTGTATCCACGCGGCCCACGCGCGTGTCCACGGACGGAGACCCACGACGTGTGCCCGTCGCGGACGCCCGCTTTACTCAGTTTAGGCTCATTAATAAGCTTTGTTCATAGTAACAACTTAAAATAATGATATCGTTAGATTCTTTGGTGACGCCGTATAGTGGAAATTTACCGTTACTCTAGCGAAAAACAATCAAAAATATTGATCTTTGGGAATACCTCATTACTAAGTTAGATAAACAAAAAATAATGAGTTGGAGGGCAAGGAAATAATAACTGGACACGTTTACGAAATCACGTAAACATGATCGCAAACAAAAACCAGGCCTCATTATTTTAGTGGCAATATTGATTGCCTAGAATAGTTCCGAATTTAGTTTGCTATAAAAATACCCAGATTGGTCGTCAACATGTTTGTCAATACATACAAATAATGTACAGTTGAACCAACCGATTCGTGAGTTTCGTGATGACCCACAATAAGAAGGCTACATTTTCTAACAGATATTCAAATTCATTAAGATCGAAATTCAAACTTGTTGACATTGACAATGACCTTTATTGTTTTGACGATTTTAAAGAAATTTTTAGCAAAATGGGTCACGATTCAATTGCTTCGACCGTACTTGACTAGTATGTAAGTACAGAACACAAGGAAAGGAAGGAAGTGGGCGGGGCCCTTTGCTTAAAATAACAAACCTTAACTTTGGATTCACAGAGCAATTTTTATTATTGAAAATGAAGTGTTATAAATTCGACACTTCTCCGAACGACTCCGTAGCTCAATGGTTAGAGCATTCGCCCGGACATTGAAATATCGTGGGTTCGAGTCCCATCGCAGCTAGTTGTGAGACGGGTCGATTTTTTCTAATACCTACTTCATTTTCAACAATAATATATTTTAGCTTCGTTCGATTTTGAATTTATAAAAGTTAACTAGCTTGTTAGATTGCACGCTCATTTAGTACAATATGCGTGATATGCTCCCTATTTTTTGTGTTCTGTGGTTCTATTCTAGTATGTAGTATTACCACAGAGGAAAAAAAAATACTACGTACTAGCGGCCGCCCGCGGTTTCACCCGCGTGGGTCCCGTTCCTGTGGGAATATCGGGATAAAAAGTACCCTATGTTTTATTCCAGACCCAGATCCTTTTAGTAGTTTTTGCGTGAAAGAGTAACAAACATCCATACATCCATACCCACAAACTTTCGCATTGATAATAAACTACACTACGCTATCCCGAGGGAATGTGATATTTTTCCGGGATAAAAAGTAGCCTAAGTTACTCCTTATTACATTAGCTACCTGCCAGTGAAAGTCCCGTCAAAATCGGTCCAGCCGTTTCAGAGATTAGCCGGAACAAACAGACAGACAGACAGACAGACAAAAATTGTAAAACAATACATTTTGGTATGTGTACCGTATATATATATAATCATATGCATGTAGTAAAAAGCGGTTATTTTAATGTTACAAACAGACACTCCAATTTTATTTATTTGTATAGATGTATAGATTACTACATCGCGCAAGCAAAATAAATCCATAAAGTTGCTATATATACAACTCTCATCCATCATCAACCAGGACAGTGGTCCCCGGGCTAACACCACCCTAGCCCGGAAAGGAATGACACAACATCAGTCTTCCTTTACTAGTTTCATCAAGCATCCTGCGGCTAAAGTACAATACGGATGTTGGCGACACGGCATGCCGCCATATTATGAAATTTAATTAGGAAATTTGCTTGGGTATAGGAAACATTTAAATAGAAAAAACCAGACAGCACCAGCATAGTTGATTTTTGGTCAGGTTTCGAGCCCAGACCCGGAAATCCGGTCCAATGCCTTTTTCTATTTAAATTTTTTCCATACTTACAGAATTGCATTGTGAATGCATAAAATTAATTTTAATAATAAATAAATTTTATTTGCTTATGTATTCAAGGTGAAATAAAACCTTTAGTTTAAATTGATATGCCGGCCACGTCCACAATACATGTAGCGTGACGCGTGACACAGCTTCACGCTTGCATCGGTCAGTTTTTCATATAAATTCATATACGAAGCAGTGTCGCCCCGCGATCCCTTTCAGTCAGAGGCGGATTAAACGTGGAGAGCGCCCTAGGCAAGCACCTCGTAGGCGCCCCTCAGACACATTTTTTACTAACTTCGAAAGAACATTAAATTGCTCAAATGATAGGCTATATGTAAGAAAGAAAGAAAAAAACGCTGAGCGAAGCGGGTGGGTGACAGCTCTTAGACCATGTCATTGAAATAACGCAGAAGATCAGGCACCCCAACTGATACATACCTACTTAAAAAATATATTCATGCTTTTTATTTCATTACCGTTGGTACAGTCCTATCGATTTATAGCTCTAGTTCAGACTTATCAATGAATCATCTTCGCGCTCTAAAATTACCTACTCTACTACTCTTATAAGAATTATAGCATTCAATAGTTTTGCATAGAAACGAAGACATCCGAAGCGCAAACTCAACTCTTGCGCGCGCGCCCCTTCGCAACCTCGCGCCCCTAGGCACGTGCCTAGTTTGCCTTAGGGATAATACGCCTCTGCTTTCAGTCGCTCGGGTCGTGCGACCCTGTCGCGCAACCCAAGCGCGCGTCGCGCAGATGTTGGCGGCACATCGAAACCTTTAGGTTACATTAATTCATACTTACTAAGTGCAACTCCATTTGATCACAAACGGAGAAAAATTCTTCTAAATTCTTATCAAATCTTGGAACTGCATTTTCCATTCCTTTTCTGAAATAATAACAATAATTTCATTTGTATTTAAAAAAAAAACTATTTTAAGCTGTACGAAGTAAAAGTAACTTATGGCCGATTTCTATAGTCTATCTTCAGTAAGAGATAGGCCCACTATGGATCTGTTCTGATCTGTTGGCAACTTTGTAATCGCATCCCAACCGTGTACAAGCTACCTACGTAACACTGATTGGCGGAATTGTGAATGAACACAAAGCAAGCCATTCTTAAAGAAGAAGAATCTATAGTAAGCCTATCTCTGACTGAGGATAGGTTATTGAAATCGGCTGTTAGTTCTGTTCAAAGAAAACTTACTGTGAATTTGAATCTACATTGTGATTTTGATGTAAAATTTGAGCTGCTGATTTTAATGTCATCTGAAACATAAATGATAATATGTATTATTGCGACAAAAAATGGAGTAACTGTAATGTTACCCATGCGCAACAGTGTTTACCATACCATAGGAATGCGTCGATTGAAACGAAGATTTTCTCAATAATTTCTTGTATTGTCTTCCTCAAGTTAGCCATGCGAGCTTACAAAGGAGCCTGCGCCCGCAAGGCCCCTAACGTACATTTTTGTTATGCCTGAACATACATCGATTCCTTACAAACGAAATACATTTCTTATTTTAATAAAACTAAGGTGGGCACGCGCAAAACATTGTGCGCCGGACCCGGCCACGCGCCATCAGCCCATTTCGAAGGACCGACACGGTTTCTAACATTTCTGTTCACCTCTCTGTCGTACGTCCGACCTCTCGCTTGCTCATGGGCGAGGCTTGCCCCCTCCAAGAATTTATAAAATAACTACCTACATTTATTTTGACATTTATCAGTCTGTCTCTTTTTCCTATACTGACCCATCCTGCTCATTTACAGGGACCATCGGGGGGCCATAGACTGAATACCTACCTGGTGCCTGAAAACCTATTTATTAAAGATAAGTTTTCAGTCACCCTTTTTCAGGCTGCCTACATCATCGACCTATATCAGAGGTCTCATTATTTCAGTGTATTACTCAGTACTTTATAGTTTATACTTACATAGTCCCTACCACATCACCTGGCTTCATTGGGATACCTCTGGTTTTCCACCAGCCCAGGATTGTAAGACCTAGAACCTTGATACCTTTCCCTACGTACCTAACTAGTATTAATTACTTATAGCTAATTAGGTTAGCACAATGAAACCAGGGAACACAACTAGTTTTTATTTTCATACCAAACACCTTACACTATAAGTTAGGTCACATTAGGGCTTATGTAAGTACTAAGTTTATTTAATTACACTATAACTTAATTATCTTAAAAACTATAAAAGCCACACAAACGTAAAGCATATCACTAGAAAGCTTATAATTTTATCTACGTTATTAAACTAAAAAGAACGTTACATATTCATATACAAAAAAGTTATCAAAGTTATAAGCTTATGGCTTTTACTAGGCAAGTTTAGCAAATTTTACTTATGCTAGGTACTTACATGATATAAACAATCACTGATTTTAATCACTATTTACGCACTTAGTATCACTTTAAATTGTCTTTTAACACAAATTGATGCTGTCCGTAACATGTAAGCTGTGCTGTAAGGCTGGAGCTGGACTGGCAGTTATGCTGCTGCTATGCTACAATTCTCTAATTAATTTTAATATCATAATGTTAGGAACATTAAGGCTCAATGATATTATTTGAGGAACGATCAAACAATTGAATTGTAACCCATTTCACTAATAATTTGTTTGAAAGCATCCAAACGTTCAGTAAAGATTTGTGTCAATGTCAACAAGCTTTAATTATGACCTTATTGAATTTTTACCTCTATTAGAAAATAGCTTTATGGTTGGTTATGATTTAATTGGTTCAACTGTACTATAGCCATCAGTCTAACTTAGCTTTGGGGTTGTTATATCCAATTAGTTGTGAATAAAACCACAGCCAAAACCAAACATAACGACATTGTTCATAACGATGGATTGGTTATAACAACTGAATGGCAAGATCCCAGCCAAATCCCTATACAGCATGCTAATGACATTGTTTCTCTCTATGCTCTTGTTTCAACATTGAAATTTCTTAAGAAGGATCATTATAAAGGAAAGAACAAAGGTCTCAGCTGAAAATCAGCAATTTGCTTGTATTGCAAGTAATATGACGCTGAGCTGCAACCATTGAGTACTGCTGCGGCACACACACATTTTATTTGGAACTTTTTGTCCTATTAGGTCTAATTTGTGCTTTCTATTCTTGTTCGTAATATAGTGCTACCTACTCTTGTATACACCTACTATATGTGAATACCTGTCATATATTTAATGAATATGTATGTGTCTGTAGTAAGAAAATAAAGTGAATATCTATCTATCTATCTATCTACATTGCTTAACATAGACTTCTGTACGTACATTAGGGCCGCAATGAGCGTTTAGAGGATCTAGTTTCTATTAGTTGACATCAAATTTGGCGGAATGGAAAAAGGGGGAAGGAGAGGGCGTCCCTCCCCTCCTAAAATTTGGTGGCGTGGAAATGCATATGAAATTATTATGAAGAAACCTTATAAAATCTGCAAGGTAAATGTAAAGTTGGTTCTGTAAACCTAACATGCTCGTCGGTTCGCTCATCACACCTACCAACACTTCTTTTAGCTGAAACTCTGTCTCAACAAATGGAAAGAACCCGCGAGGAGTTTCTGGTAGAAGTTTGGCCGCATAAACGGCATGCACAGTGCTGAAACTCCGAAACGGAATCGGCCGGACTTTCAAGATCACAGGCATTTGTTACACTTACCGGAATAGATTCTCTTAAGGATCCCATTAAAGTCTTAACTTTTGATATATTATCCATTTTATCTTGCTGCGTTTGCTGGGGCATAGCTGGTTGTATTTGTTGTGGAGAAGGCTGTTGCATTATCGGGCCTGGTACCTGCATTTGCATGCCTACGTTGGGAGCCGCACCAACAGAGTTCATTGGGACATGCATGTTCATTTGATTGTGATTCATTTTGTTATATGAAATTAATACGGTACGCTTAAGGTACGCTTAAAATATTTTAAATAAAAAGCACACAACACAAATGTTTTTGTAACTTGTCACAGGGTGTTATTCCACTTATCAAAGATCTTTTGTCCAATATACATTTGATAAAAAATTTGATGTCGAATGTATGAAATTGGACGTCAAAGTCGTCCAATTTCTTTGACCAAATGTATATTGGGCAAAGATCTTTGATAAGTGGAGTACAACTAACATTATGTCACATCGCAGCAAGGGATGTAAAAAAATAATCAAGTGTAACCAATTCAATTATTACAAGAATCAATTAGTTATTCAAAACAAACGATTTTAATAAATTGATTTTAAAATTAAGATTATTAATTACAGTTTAAATAATTAATGAAATATATTTTACTTTTCATAAAGTAGATTGATTTTTTGTTTAACGTAATCTATAGGTTCGCGCACATTATGTTGGAGCGCAGCTGGTCGGGTCGCTGTCGCAGCGCAAAAATCCAATCAAATCGCATCGTAGTCTAGAAGAATTTTTGAATTTTACGACTTTGAACGGCATGGAATGTAACAGTTTGACACCGGGTTTTTTTAGACTAATTCGACCCTGCTGAACTCGATTTTGCCCGGTGACATTCCAATTTCCCCCCCCTTCCCCCCTTTTTCATTGGAAATATGTCCCTCGCCACGGTTTTATCCGTTTTGTACTAAAACTATTAGATCTATATGAAAACTGTCAATGACAAAATTAATCTACATTAAATTACCTACCACATGGTAAAACTTTTATTTTAATAAGTCTTATAGTTTTTGAGTAACATCCACCCAAATTTCAAAGTTTTTTTTTTAAATAATTTTAACTATATTTTCGCCATTTTATAGGGAAACCGCTGAATTTGGAACAAAGTGATGTATGCACTAACCAATCTTGATATATTAACCTACAAAATAAGACCCTATTTACAGTCATACGAGTTTTGTTCACATTTGACAACTTACAGCGCCGAACTTGCGAACATTGAACAACAATTAATCCTCATAAACTACCTACTTTATATTTCGTAGTGGTAGGTTTCTAAAGATAAGCAAGCAAATCTTTTACAAGGTGCTAGTCAAAGATATATTATATGTACTAACGCACGTACTAGTTCACTAAAGTAGATCTGTAAAGAAAAGAGGCCTCAATTTAGACAAAAGTATATTTTAATCGTCATAGATTGTGTTTATTTTTTGATGATAATAAAAAAATTATAAAATTTCCGACTTAATATTATTATTACATTTATTGCACATTTGCAGTAACATTACTAATGTCAGTCCTCTCAGAGCCAATCATGAGGAAGCCGACACAAGACTGATACTACACGCTACAAACAGTCCGTTTGAGAATGTTATAGTATCAGTCAGGGATACTGATGTCTTTACCTTACTATTGCATCATCGTGGACGGATATCCGCAAAAAAATTATGGATGATGGCTGGGACAAGTTCTGCGAGAAAATATATTCCAATCCACGATGTTGCTGTAAATATGTCTGAAAACGAAAAAAAATATTTTACCAGCGCTGCACGCACTGACTGGCTCAGACGTGACATCATACCTAAGTGGAATTAGCAAATCACAGGCCTTAAAAGTATTTGAGGTACATGGACATCTCTTTCATATTTAGGAGTTTTCCCTCTCAACGAAAATACTCTTGCTGACGCAGAGAGTTTTTTGGTAAAGCTATATAAGATAGAGTCCATAAATACAGCCGACCAAGCCAGGCACGTTCTATTTTCTAAAGCTACATCTCCTAAAGCACTGCCACCAACTTCAGATGCTGCTCACTTTCATATCCGTCGAGCGCATTACCAAGTTTTTATTTGGAGAAATGCACATGTTGGAGAATTAGAACTGCTTTCTCCAACGGATTACGGCTGGCAGCAAGAAGGGGATAAGCTCACGCCCATTCTTATAACCTTAGAGGCTGTTCCCAAGGCCTGCAAAGACCTCCTTACATGCGGCTGTAAGGCAGGGTGTAAAACGGCAGCTTGCATTTGCCGCAGAGACGTGAAGCAACCTTGCACATCTGGCTGTTTTTGTCGGGGAGTATGCCATAATAATGTTACTGCAAATGTGCAATAAATGTAATAATAATATTAAGTCGGAAATTTTATATTTTTTTTATTATCATCAAAAAATAAACACAATCTATGACGATTAAAATATACTTTTGTCTAAATTGAGGCCTCTTTTCTTTACAGATCCCTATACCTGCACCAAAACTTCTTTCTCAAACTACTTTAGTGAACTAGTACGTGCGTTAGCACATATAATATATCTTTGACTAGCACCTTGTAAAAGATTTGCTTGCTTATCTTTAGAAACCTACCACTACGAAATATAAAGTAGGTAGTTTATGAGGGTTAATTGTTGTTCAATGTTCGCAAGTTCGGCGTTGTAAGTTGTCAAATGTGAACAAAAACTCGTATGACTGTAAATAGGGTCTTATTTTGTAGGTTAATATATCAAGATTGATTAGTGCATACATCACTTTGTTCCAAATTCAGCGGTTTCCCTATAAAATGGCGAAAATATAGTTAAAATTATACAAAAAAAAACTTTGAAATTTGGGTGGATGTTACTCAAAAACTATAAGACTTATTAAAATAAAAGTTTTACCATGTGGTAGGTAATTTAATGTAGATTAATTTTGTCATTGACAGTTTTCATATAGATCTAATAGTTTTTGTACAAAACGGAAAAAACCGTGGCGAGGGACATATTTCCAATGAAAAAGGGGGGAAGGGGGGAGAAATTGGAATGTCACCGGGCAAAATCGAGTTCAGCAGGGTCGAATTAGTCTAAAAAAACCCGGTGTCAAACTGTTACATTCCATGCCGTTCAACATGAAAAGGAGAAGGCTTTTCAGATTATTCTTCTAGACTATCGTATGTATTTTATATAAACTATCGCACAATATGCCGTGGTCAACGGGGCGCAATCCGCCGTGGATTTTGGTTGCGTGCGATGCGGCCCGCAACGCCCCGCTGCGCCCCGGACGACACAGTGTGATATAGCAAGCGGAATTTTCTCTTAAAAAGAAATTGTACGTTTTGCATCGTCTGACAGTACACTGTACTCAAAATCAGTCAATGCGCTGCGGCCTGGCCCGTCACTAATGTGTTAAGTACGCATTAGCGCTGCACTGCGGCCCGCTCCATTATGCCGGCTTTGGCGCAGTGGGGGCTGCACCCCTGCCGGCATGTGCGTGAACCTTATCATGCATGTACAGTCGTCACAAAATAAGATGCCCGTTTTGACACATGCTAAAGTGACGTGATTAGGCATGCAACCATACGAGTCTATGATCGAACCTCGCGAATAATCGATTAAGGTTCTGAGTAACTAATCGATTATAGTAGGTTTGCAACTTATGTGGATTAAGACTAAAGTTATTATTATAAAATGTTAAACTTACTATATAGGTACTTATACTTTTAATAAACATATTCATCATCATCATCATCATGTCAGCCGAACGACGCCCACTGCTGGGCATAGGCCTCCCCCAAGGATCTCCACAACGATCGGTGCTGCGCTAATATAATATAATATAACATATTATTAAAGTATAAATTGACCTTTTATGTTATATAAACTTGATTCGAATCCACTTATATTGCATAATTTATATAAGAGCGAACGCGCACTTGTGATTTTTAATCGGGCGATAGTTTGGTCGTTCTCGGATTCAGGGGGGCTACCGCGTAACTTTATGGATATGAACTTCATACGTTTTTGGGAACTTTAAGTCAATTTTATAAAGAAAATAGCCGCTATCAGTTCCTTGTTTTGTGACGTTGGGAATAACGATAACTAGCTAGCAACGTTCAACAGAACAACGCAGCAAAAATCTATCAGAATAAGGAATTCAAATGACAGTTGAAGCCCATACCCATATCCAGAATTCTTAGCCGGTAGCCCCCCTGTATAGAGTTATATGGCAGTGGCAATCGTCAGTGCGCTTAAACTATCGACCGATCAAACTATCGAAAATGACTGGCCGATAGTTGTACGATCAAACTATCGCACAAATATCAGCCGGGCGGTAATGTGCATGAAGGCCTATGTGAGCGCCAGCACTGCATTCAACTAAACTATCGCCCAACTATCAGTAGGCTGCGCATTCAGTAACGAACTATCGAAAATGAATGGCCAATCGTTACTACAACTATAGTTATAGTTACAGTTATACAACTATCGGACAACTATCGGCCTGTGCATGAAGGACTATGTGAGCGCGCGCCCGGATTCAACTAAACTATTGGTCGACTAAAAATCACAAGTGCTCGCAGGTTCTCAAAACCAAACTATCGGCTGACAGTTTGATCACGATCGTCTTACGATTCCGACTAGACTATCGGTCGACTAAAAATCACAAGTGCGCGTTGGCTCTAAAAGTGCAAGTATTTTAACTACAGCTCACAGCATAGACATGGTCATAGAGTAGCTACATTACTTATTATAGCGGCCTGTACACGTTGGCCCAACTATTGGCCAATACGTCGTATATTAACACTTTTGAAAGAACCTTTTTAAACGTTTCACACAAAAAAGATCAATTTTACAAATAAATCTGCAAAGTGTATTCCGCGTATTATTTTTGCGTTTATTATAATATTATTAAGTAGCACGCAGATTCGATTTACAAAAAAAACCTCTCAAAAACAGTTACGTTCTGTGTTTATTTTTTTAAACTACTAGTGTTGTAACCGTTGAGTGCAGGGTTTTGCCAGCTTCATTCAATTTTCTCGTAATAACTGTTATAACTGCTTTAATGCGATGCGGCCCGCCCGCCCGCCTTGCCCCGCTGCGCCCCGACACAGTGTGCCATAGCAAGCGGATTTTTCTCGTACAACTCGGTCGAGTAAACATGTCACCTGCAGGTTATACCCGTTCCTCTCACTCTCCAGGCATGACAGAATCGAGTGAAAGAGATGGGTATAACTTGCAAGTGTTATGTTATCTTGATGGAGCTGGACGTCTGGCAGTACACTGTACTCAAAATCCATCAATGCAATGCGCTGCGGCCCGGCCCGTCACTATGTGCTATGTACGCATTTCGTCGCCTCAGTGCTTAATGAGCGATTTTCTGAGAGGCCATTTAAAAAAAAAAGCTTCCATTTGCTTCACTAGATGGCGTTGAATAAGTATGTACATGTCTATGGTATATTTTGGTATGAAACATATTTAAATTAATTACTTTTTAAAAACCCAAAGGAAACTTATAATATATTAAATAAGTACTACTGTGAGGAACAGAAACGAAATAGGTAAATTTAAAGATTTAGGTAAATAAATAACATCTGTCTGACGATCCGTTTTACGTAAAAAAGTCGCGTCAAAGTAAAATTTATAACGTTCCGTTCCTTCTAACTGCATAGGTGGGACAGCGCCATCTAGTGACTGAGCTTTCAGAAAATCGCCCATTGTCCTATCTACCATTGGTCCCATTTTACAGGAGAAGCACTTATTGCTCTATTTTTATTATAAAGGTCAAGTGTCTGTGTTTGAAGGTCTTTCCTAATACATGAATTACCTTTGAATTAGTTGCAATTGCAATAACTTTCGTCTTTAGATGGTAATAAGTAATATTATTTTACAGTTTTTTGATGAAGGTAGAATTTGCACTAACAAAATTACGTAAGTGGACTTAGAACATAACCTCATTGGAGATATTTCAAAGTCACTGTTTAAGTTTGGCATGCTTGTTTGTTCTATCTTTTTGCCCTTTTCTATCACAGGATTTAAGGATCAGACTATGTGAATCTTTAGTTCTATCTAAACTCAATTATGCTGATACAGTGTTCGGTCATTGTCCACTTTCAAGAACAGAACGGCAGCTGCAGCGTGTACAAAACGCTTGTGCACGCTTCTGCTTTAACATACCACTGAGAGCACATGTCACACCATTTTTGAATAACTCCAGCCTTCTCAAAATGAATTCACGCAGAGCACTTCATTTTGCCACTTTGCTTTTTGACATTGTGCATTCCAAAACACCTGAATATCTCTACTGCAAAATTAACTGGGCAAAGAATAGAAATCCCTATAACACCAGGGCAGCCTCATACATGATACTCACTCCCAAACACCGTACTGCTGCATTCCGTGGGTCTTTCAAATACTCAGCTTCCAAATGCTGGAATAATTTACCTCCCCCGTACCGCGCGCTGAAAACCCATAACACATTTAGCAAATCACTTAAGTTATATTTGTTAAACTTACAAAAAACATAATTGTAGTTTTCTTACTTGTTTGGTGATACGCGCTGGCAATGGGGTGATTTGTTCATCGTAAAGTATTAGCCTCTATGATTGTGTACCTCCTGATGAAGACCTGCAGTATACTTTGTTGTTTTTTGCTTCTCATTTGGCTCACTTTTTTATTTATAAATTTAAAAGTACTTGTGCGTGCACATGAATTTTATAGAATAAAAACATGTTTGCTTGCAGTGTTTTGCGATTGTAGTTGTAAGTGTTTATTAACATGTTAGTTTTCAATCATGGGGTAAGTATTTATTCCACATTTATTCACTACTGATAAAGGAGACGGACTTTAATAATACTTTGAGAACTTTCACAAGTTTTCACAACTTTTTTTATATGCAAAAAGTTTGACTTGGCTTGGCCATAGAGTATTAGAGTCACAAGTAGTATTGAAAAGTTCGTCCTTTTGAACAGGTGAAGACATTGGGCCATACTGCCAATTTTTGAATGTTGTGTATTTATGTTGTAGTTTCTTATGTTTTCATTAATTTATTATAATATTGTATTGTACCAATGTAAACTGTATGTAAATGAAGGTAATGTGATGTAATTATGTAGGTATTGTTTTTTGTATACGTTGTCCATTAATTGTATGTCCAGATGTCACTACTGTGTTCAGCAGAATAGCAGTGCAGCCAGGCCTCGTCGCTTGCTGCTTATACTGAGCTGAGCACAGTTTTGGCATCACACAACAACACATGGAAGTATTTTCTTGTTTATTGTTCTTCTTATTTGGTTCTCTGTGTGTATATTTTGTTGTGTGTTGCTAAAAATAAATAATTTTTTTTCTTTCTTTCTTTCTTTCTATCTACCAGTTATACAATACAGCCTCTGTACCGGCAGTAAAATCTGGGAATGGACATAGGCTTCATTTGACATTTGAAGCCCATATTATGTTCATATAAGGACAAAATATGGGCTTCAAGTGTCAAATAAAGCCTATGTCCATATTCATATTTTTTGCCGGTAGACCCCCTGGATGGTAAAAGATTTTAAATTATTTTTAATCGACTTAAAAAAAGGAGATTATCAGTTTGACCTTGTGATATTGTTAGAATTGGATAATATTTGAATATAGCGATCCATTTAGGCTTTCAAGCACGTGTGCTAAATTTCGTAAGTGTTAGCATGTTTGTTTGTCCACGAATTTCTCGAAAATATCGAATCGAGATGATTATTTTTGTTTTAAAACAGGTGCATTTCAACTTATTTATATCTTCGAACTGAAATAATTCAGAAGGTATATCATTTACGACATTTTGTCAATATTATTTGTCGTTTGTAATTATTTTCTCGGTTGACTTATTATTATAATCGATCAATTACTCAGATACTTAATTGATTCGCGAGAATCGATCACAGACTCGTATGGTACATGACTAACTACGTCACTTTGGCATGTGTCAAAACGGGCCTCTTCTTCACCAGCTCGTCAGGTTACTACAAACTGTCAAATTTCTGTAAATAAAATTCAACCATAAGACCAACGTATAGAGTTCAGTTTCAGTTAAATTTTGACATTTTGTAGTAACCCGACGTGCTGGCGACCGTAAAATTAAGTACAAATAGTACAATTTTATTGTACGTTGTAATACAAACAAACAACTTGTTACTTGACGTATAAGTATATAATTTCGGCCTGGTGCACAAAGTAAAGAAAGTTGTATCTTTTATTTATATGCCCGGTGACCGTGCCGTGCCCGTTGGCATCAATTCAATCAAGCACAAGCACTCCTCTAAATTTACATGATTAATAAAAAAAATGTCATACAATGACAAAGTTTATAGCGCGGCTGAATTATGGCAGGTACTTACCTACTTATACATTTTCATAAAGTTACAATAACAGTTCAGTCTTTTAAATAGCAATGTATGAATGTGATCTACCAATGTACCTAATCATAGCATTTGTTGTTTTTGAAGCAAGAAACAAGTTTACCATCAATTCTTACATTCAGTCAAAGTCTGGACAATGTGTTTGGAAACGATGGAGTCCAATTGGGTTGTCTGACTGAAGTGCTGGGTCTACCGGGAAGTGGCAAAACACAAATATGGTAAGGATCATTACAGCTGAGCCATCATTACTATGTTTATTTTTATTTGACTTTTTAGTGAGCATTGCTTATGTATAGGAAGCACTACTTGTTTCCCGCAGTTTAGCCTGCGTGGTACCCGTTCCCATGGGAATAACGGGATAAAATATAGCCTATGTCACTCGGGAAAAATGTATCTTTCTAATGGTGAAAGAATTTTCTAAATTGGTCCAGTAGTTATGGAGCCTTTTTGATGCAAACAAACAAACAATCAAATCTTTCCTCTTTATAATATTAGTATAGACTAGTTGCTCCCCTAATGGTGGTACCCACAGAACACGGTTTTTTTTTCTTGTGGTGGTATCTGTTCCTAAAGAAATATTGGGATAAGCAATCACACTCAGGAATAATGTATTTTTCTAATGGTGAAAGGGTTATCAAAATTGGTTCAGTATTACCACAAACATTAAATCAAATTTTACCTCTTTTGATATTAAATGTAGATGAATTTGTGATTCCAAAACACTCTTTAAGTAATTATCTCATAATACCTATCTATTAACTAAATGTACAGCTGCGTTGGAGGATATTTTTAAGCTGCTGGATTGGAAAGGATGCGGCATCAACATTAATGGCGAGTACCTAACGCACCTACGGTTTGCCGATGATGTAGTTCTTATGGCTGAGAACTTGGAAGACCTGAACACAATGCTCGAAGATCTCGGTAATGCTTCGCAAAGAGTGGGTCTTAAGATGAACATGGACAAGACGAAAATCATGTTCAATGCCCATGTTGCACCCGCTCCAGTTAATGTTGGGAACATTACACTCGAAGTTGTTGACCACTATGTTTACCTAGGACAGACGGTCCAGTTAGGTAAGTCCAACTTTGAGAAAGAGATCTCTCGTCGAATCCAGCTCGGATGGGCAGCGTTTGGGAAGCTCCGGCATATATTCGCGTCCGAAATACCTCAATGTCTCAAGACGAAAGTCTTTGACCAGTGTGTGTTGCCAGTAATGACCTATGGAAGTGAGACGTGGTCTTTTACTATGGGTCTCATAAGAAGGCTCAAAGTCACCCAGCGAGCAATGGAGAGAGCGATGCTTGGTATTTCCCTGCTCGATCGTATCAGAAATGATGAGATCCGCAGGAGAACTAAAACGACCGACATCGCTCGAAGGATTGCATCGTTGAAGTGGCAGTGGGCGGGACACATAGCGCGGAGAACTGATGGCCGTTGGGGCGGAAAGGTTCTCGAATGGCGACCGCGTACCGGACGACGTTCCGTGGGCAGGCCCCCTACAAGGTGGACCGATGATCTGGTCAAGGTCGCGGGAAGCCGCTGGATGCGGGCAGCGCAGGACCGATCGTTGTGGAGATCCTTGGGGGAGGCCTATGCCCAGCAGTGGGCGTCGTTCGGCTGACATGATGATGATGATGATGAACTAAATGTACTGTTTGTTTCCAGTATTCAACTATGCGCTTCTGTGCAAATTCCTAAAACTCTTGGTGGATTGGATGCAGATGCTCTTTTCATAGACACAAATACTAATTTCACAGCTGAAAGATTTAGAGGTATGATAAAAAGTGTATTTTTTCTAATCTAACCAAAACTATATTTTATTTTATTTTCAAAAGAATAGTTGGTAAGAATAGTGAGTTATAAATAAAAAAAATTAATGCAAAAGCTGTTAAAACTCGGTTAAATTCGTGATTGTTATTTATTTAAAAACTAGCTTTTGCACCTGTGGTTTTGCTCGCGAGAAGTACATGTGGTTTTCCCGATGCAATGAGACATTTTCACTGTGTAAAAAGTAGCATATATATACACCTTTCTAGACCATTATTCATGCCTGTGTGCCAAAATTCATCAAGATCTGTACAGCTCTTTTGCTGTGATTGAGAAACCTACATCAAATCTGTTGCAACGACCGATGTTATTCCGCGGGAATGTGGTATTTTTTCGGGCTAAAATGTAGCCTATGTACGTATGTACTCCTCAGCTCCAAAACTATCCCCAAACTAAAAATCACGTCAATCCGTTGCTACTTGCTACCTTATGGCTTAATAGACGGACAAGCAAACCGTTGATGAAGTGACAATACTGCCTATCTGCGGATATGCATTATCTATTTGCAGGAGATAGGAGATATTGCCATAAAACATACGTAAATATTTACTAGTGCTTATAGCAGCTATTTCCTGAGTTATAAGAGCCAACGCGCACTTGTGATTTTTAGTAGACCGATAGTTTAGTCGGAATCGTAAGACGATCGTGATCAAACTGTCGGCCGATAGTTTAGTTGAATCCAGTGCGCGCGCTCACATAGTCCTTCATGCACATTACCGACCAGCCGATTGTTGTGCTGTGTGATAGTTTGATCGAACAACTATCGGCCGATAGTTTGATCGGTCCATTTTTAATCGTCAGTGCGCGCACTGCCATTTAACTCTATACTGAATCCGAGAACAATTAAACTATCGCCCGATTAAAAATCACAAGTGCGCGTTGGCTCTACTAGCCCCTTAAAAGGAAATTTCAGATAGAAGAAAAATTATTAGTCTACTAGCTTTCCGCCCGCGGCTTCGCCTGCGTGGACTACACGACGTTATTCCGCGGGAATGTGATATTTTTCAGGGTTAAAAAGCCTATGTTCCTCTCCAAGCTACAAAAGTATCTGTATCCCAAACAGCCAAATCCGTTCAGCCGTTTTGGCGTGATTGAGTAGCAAACATCTAAGCTTTCACATTTATAATATTAGTAGGATTCCTTCCAGTCATACAAAGGATTATCATAAGTATTACGTAAAAAAGTAACAAAAGTCAATTGTTTATGTAGCCAAAACGAATTTTTCATACTGCATCCAAATTCACTACGGCCAATTTAGAAATTTTTATACTATATCTCAAACGTAGGACAGTAATAAAACCAGTCAAGAGCAAATCGGACTCGCGCACCGAGGGTTCAGTACCGTACCATCATAAATAAATAGAAAAAACTACAACTGTGCTTCACCCAAACAAAGCAACCTGCGAGTAGGTAGGAAGGAGGATATTTTGGTTGTAAATAAAACGTAAAAATGTTTTCATCGGCGAGGCATATATTCTTCCAAGAATTTGCGATGTAGAATTTTGCAATTTTTGGTCAGCGCCATCTCTTGACCGATAATGGAACTAATGTAATTTTTGTTGATGATTTCTGAAAAAGTTTACTATTTAGAGACATCGTTTTATTTTTCCCGTAATCTTTACAGAAACTTCTATCACCTAAAATAATTTATCTTGGCAAACTTCGGAGATAAAGGGGGGGGGGGGGGGGGGAGGTATTTTTTACATTTTTCATCATAAGTCAAAAACTATGCGGCCTAAAACAAAAAGAAAAATTTTTACTTTTTTGCATTCACAATCGTCGTGGGTTCGAGTCCCATCGGAGCTGGTTGTGAGAGGGTCGATTTTTTCTAAATACTTCATTTTCCATTTTTCAAAAATATAAATATTTTTATTTCTCTCTTATCAGCAAAACAGTTGTGCAAACGTCGTCTAAAATTATAACAAACTTAGGTCGAACCTTATCTTTTAACCAAAGCAGGATATGTGCGTGAGGTAAGCCGCGTTTTTGCCACTCAACACTATACATATAACACAATACTTCTCTAAAAATGTTATCTTTGGTAAGTAGATCTATCATTGATTATGGCGTCGCGAAGGTAGTATTCTTCAGCGCGCAGTTGCCTTTGATTAGATTGTATTTTAAACTAATCTTTCGGTTTAAATTTTTGCGTACATGTCAACAATAAACTGATTGAATAAGCAACGAAAACGTTGAAAGCATACAAATCTATTCCTTCTCACTTGCAAGTGGTAACAATGAAATTGAAGGTTCCTTTTATTAGGTATAATTGTATGAAGCTCGCGCTCGGACGCCCCGCCTTTTTATACCTTCGGCCGCGAGACGCGTCGAGCGAACTGCTAAGCTATCGGGAGTTACACGTGTTGTTGTGAGTCTACCATAAAAGATAGACATATGCTGTTGTGGGATATTTTTTATATAATTTTAAGGAGAACATTTCCGTCATACATGATTTCTGTGTAGCTTTAACCATGAAGGTTGCACACGCGACGGAAGCTTAAAAAATGGAGTAACCCGCTCCCGCTTTCCCAACATTTCCCTTCACTGCTCTGCTCCTATTGATTGTAGCGTGATGAAAAGTACACTATAACCAGCTCAGGAGTGTGAAAAATAACTGTACCAAGTTTCGTTAAAATCCGTCGAGTAGTTTTTGTTTCTATAACGGTTATACACACAGACAGACAGACAGACAGACAGAGAGACAGACAGACAGACAAAAATTTTACTGATTGCATTTTTGGCATCAATATCGATCCCTAATCACATCCTGATAGTTATTTTGGAAATATATTTCATGTACAGAATTGACCTCTCTACAGATTTATTATAAGTATAGATAGATAGATGTGAAATTGAATTTATGGTTATTGAATTATTACAGTATTTTTCAACCTTTTTCATGACTGAATTCACGACCCCTTTAGTATGAAGGAATATTTCGCGACCCCCTTAAAGAGGCTTCGCGACTCCCCAGGGGGTCGCGTCGCGACCCACAAGTTGAAAAACACTGGTCTATTACATTTGAAAAGAAGACATCATCAAAAATTATAGTTAGAAGGTATTGTCTACTAGATTGTAAATAACAATCTTAAATTGAATAAACAAGTTTGACTTTGACTTTGACTTTGTCACTTCATTGACGAAACACACTTGCACATTTATAATATTAGTATGGATGGATTACTAAGATTCATTTCATTTGTTTTTAATTTCAGATATTGTTACAGGAAGCTTAACAAAATGCCACAAACTACTAGGATTACGAACAGAAGTTAATGAAGAGGCTGCGTTGAAGAGGCTCCACTATGTGGATGCTTTTGGATTGGAACAATATTGTGCCACCATGATTAGACTGCCTCGTCTCTTACAGGAGCGTCCTAATGTAATATTTTACTTCTTTTTGCCACTTCTGAATAGTTTTATAGACCTTAGATTTGACCAATTTCTACTTACTGCCTTACACTTGGTTAGTTTGTATTTTGTTTTAAATTTGAGTTATTCCTTATAGCGCACCTAATTTATCGCACCTAAGCTATTCCACATAGCGCACCTTTAAGGTGTGCTAACACAATCAATTACCTCAAAAAGGTGCGCTATGTGGAATAGTATGGGTGCGCTAATTTAGGTGCGTTTAAAAATGGGTGCGCTATGAGGAACACCTCTTTAATTTTTATTAGGTAACTAGCTTTCCACCCAAGCCCAGCCCATGGCCCACGATTTACTTGGAATAATAAGAGTTCAGACTGACAGACCCTTCTTTAGTTGCTTGTTCTATCAAAAAAGTAATAGTTTCTCTAATTGTTTCAGATAAGACTAATAGTGATCGACTCAATTGCTTTCCCATTCAAGGATGGAATATCTCCCAGCCAGAGAACAGGTTTATTGTTCAGGCAGATGACAGAGGTCCAAAGATTGGCTATAGAAAAACAAATTGCTGTAAGTTTAATCACACTAAAGAATTTTATTGTTGTCAATAAGTAACTTTATGCCACCTTATGACAAAATATTATGTGTCAAAATGGGGTATTTTTATATAAAGTCCGCGCTACATAATTTGGCCTGTGTCAGAGGGCGCTGATAGTCGTGGCCGGTCGGAAAAATAAGCCTGATTCCCATGTCATAATTTTAGTTCCAGATCTTGACACGCGCCAAGTTATGTGGCGCGTAGGTACTTTACAAAGTTTATCTTTAGAGCCAGCGCGCACTTGTGATTTTTAATCGGGCGATAGTTTGATCGTTCTCGGATTCAGTATAGAGGTAAATGGCAGTGCGCGCACTGACGATTAAAAATCGACCGATCAAACTATTGGCCGATAGTTGTTCGATCAAACTATCGCACAGCACATGCATCGCACACCATGTGCGTGAAGGACTGTGAGCGCGCACTGCAATTAACTAAACTATCGGCCGACAGCTAAATCACGATCGTCTTACGATACCGACTAAACTATCGGTCGACTAAAAATCACAAGTGTTAAATGGGACATTGTGACTTCGAGCACGTAATATCGTGGACATATAAGGAATATGACTAATTAATAATCAGGAACAAATAAGAATGGACATTCTTGCCTCACAGCACTCTGCAAAAAAGTTTGGCAAGTTTTGGAAGGGAACTAAGAAGTTGAATAGTAAAATCAGACTACCTGTTAGTGTTGATGGGGTTAGCAACCAGAGGGAAATAGCCAATATTTTTAAAGACAACTTTATAGTGCCATCTGGTCTGCTGTCAGTGCGAGATGTTGAGTATTGCCATGGTCAGCAGCCTATTAAATTCTCTGCCAAAGATGTATTAACAATTGTAAAGAATATGAAACATGGTAAGTCACCTGGCCATGACGGACTTAGCATCGAGCACTTGCAGTACGCTGGACCTCATCTCTGTAGAGTATTGTGTATGCTGTTTACTCTATGCTTACGACATGCTTATTTGCCTAAGGATCTTATGAAGACGATTGTAGTACCAATAGTGAAGAACATCAGATAAATTAAATTATAGACCAATCTCTTTGGCCACAATCGTAGCAAAGGTTTTGGATGGATTACTGGATAAGCAGCTTGAAAGAGTGACGTCATTGTTGCAGGACACGCAATTCGGTTTTCGGGCGGGGCTCTCTACAGAAAGTGCCATACTAGCTTTAAAGCATACAGTAAACTATTATGTTAAAAGGAAAACTCCTGTTTATGCGTGTTTCCTTGATTTGTCCAAAGCCTTTGATATGGTTTCTTATAACAGGCTATGGACAAAGCTAGAAAGTGCTGGTGTATCTCCTGAAGTAGTTAGAATATTTTCCTATTGGTACAGCAATCAAGTAAATGTTGTGAGGTGGGGAAATTCATTCTCTGATGAGTATTATCTGAAATGTGGGGTGAGACAAGGAGGTTTGACATCCCCTCGCCTTTTTAACATTTATGTCAATGACCTCATTGTGGAGCTTAGCAACACACATGTCGGATGCTTTATAGATGATGTGTGCGTAAATAATCTTAGTTATGCAGACGACATGGTGTTGCTAAGTCCCTCAATCGGGGGGCTTAGAAAGCTGTTGAGGACCTGTGAGTCTTATGCTGTGTCACACGGTTTGAAGTACAATGCGACAAAAAGTGAGTTCATGTTATTTAAATCTAACAATAAAGGGCCGTCCACAATACCACCACTCACACTAAACGCAGTGACTTTAAACCGTGTCACACAGTTTAAATATTTAGGTCATGTAGTAAATGAAAATATGTGTGATGATTTGGATATCGAGAGGGAGCGTAGGGCATTGTCGGTAAGGGGTAATATGTTGGCACATAGGTTTGCTCGATGTACAGCCGAAGTCAAAATTACACTTTTTAAAGCCTATTGTCAGGCATTTTACACGAGTAGCCTGTGGGCCAACTTTACACAAAAATCCTACAATGCCCTACGCGTTCAATACAACGTGTGCTACATCACGGCGCGGCCCACTCTGAAAACCGCAATTCTGACTACATGGTCATTTTGTCCTATTTCGTCCTATTTCTGTCCCAAATTTTCAGAATTCGTCCTAAAGGGGACGAAAAGATATAAGGGATTTAAATGGTCCACGCCAAAGCAAACCTTCATTATGGCACGGACAGGCTATATTTATTGAACCATAACACCTAGCTAGGATCTGATTAGTATAACATTTTGTCCCTTTTTTATAGAACCCGCAATGCCTGGAATCAAAACGAAATGAAGCGCCGTTCAAAAGATATAAAGGAATGATTTGGTCCATGCCATAATTAACCTACATTATGGCGCGGACTTTTTAACCAGGTCACCTAGAGAAAATCTGCTTATTGAAAACGATTCGTGTACATTCGTCCCAATTCGTCCTAAAAGCCACAGAATTCGTCGTCCTTTGGTTTAGGAGATATTCAGTTTTTTTATATAAGTACAGTCACGTACAAAAGCGTACAGTAAAAATTAATTAAAACTATTCCGTTCCGTAATACGCAGTGTTCCGATTGTAAAACATTAAGCGAGTTATTTAAATTTTTATAGTTTTGCATTCAAAATGCATATTTTATTATTGAAAAATTGAAAATGAAGTAGGTTGAAAAATTAAAAGGAATTATTTAGAAAAAATCGACCCGAACCATCGGAGCTGGTTGTGAGACGGGTAGATTTTTTTCTTAATAATTCCTTTTAATTTTTCAAACATTAAGCGTCCTATCTTGCGGCTCTTTGCGAAAGCTACATCCTTTTGCACGAACTTTTCCTAGATTGAGGAATGCACGAACAGTCTCTGTGAACATTAAGTTTTACAATCGGAACATGAACAGAATGCGCATTACGGAACGGAATAAAGTTGAGGGCTTGTAAGGGCGTTTACACACGAACAACGACACGAGACGATTTACTAAGTGTTGCCAGAACGTACCAAAAAGTACAGTTTTCTGTACCATTTACCATCAAACCGTAAACTGTAGGTGCTATTTTGTTGCATGGCAACTGCAGTTCACAGTTTGCCGTATCTGTCAGCAATTCGCTGTTAAGTTGGTCGTACTGTCTTTATGTATGCTCAATGCTGTGAACTGAACCGTCTTTTATTGGAAAATAGTGCTGACAACACTGTCGCGCAATTTGTAAATCGTGTCGTGTCGTTGTTCGTGGGAAAAACCCTAAAGCCGCGTTTAAGCCGACACAAAACATGAAGCAAAATGGACAAGACAGGTAGATGTTGCGAAACATGTTGTCTGGTCTAAACGGCTCTTAACCAAGCCATAAACACCCAACCAAAAAAAGAGAGCGTTCTTGTCATACGTGCAGTGTTGCCGTTCTAGCGGATTTTTAAATAATTTGCAACTTTTTGTAGTCTATTAGTGAATGTCTTTGTCTCCCCCGGTCGGTGGAGACAAGTCGACAAAAAAGTGGACGTGTCTCTACTGGGGTAGACACCGGGGGAGACAAGTGCACGGACTGGAAATAACTAAAATCTATAAAACGGTTCGATTTTCATCTCAACTCGATTCCGTCAGGGCCTCAGGGGTTAGGGGGCAGTTTGTGTGCATTTGCAACGGCAATCACAAGCAAACTGGCTCTGTACTTGTACACGATCGCCCATCATGGTCGGCCAATGGGATCGGCCATCCTGTACTGGGAGCTTTTCTTGCCGACCATGATCGGCCAACGTGTACAGGGCCGGTTTGTGTGTGATTGCCGTCTGCGAGCAACGCAAACTCGCCCTGTACACGATGGGCCATCATGGTCGGCCAACATAATCGGCCATCCTGTACTGGTAGCCTACTACAAGCTCTAATAGCAGTTATTTTTTAGTTGAGAGAGTGAGACGCCGCTATACGGCGTGTAAAGCGGCGTCTCTGTCTCTCAACTTAAAAATAACTGCTATTAGAGCTTGTGGTAGGCCATCTGTTAAAGTTTTCCGTTCCGTGGTTTACCATAAATTTATTTACCCTGTTTTTCTTTCTAATAACTCTCGCTTGCGCTTCGTTTCTCGCCACCCATTGACTTTGAAATAGTTAATTGTTTGTACATTAAAATTCGGTTTTGGTAAAATAAAACCGTACCTTGAAGTTAAAAACCGTACCTTTTCAGAAGCCAACCGTCCTGTTTTGGTAAATCATACTGGCAACACTGGTGAGGTGTGCCGCAATATATTGTGTGCCGCAATTCATCAACTATATTTCCCAAAATAAAACATTTTTTCAAAGTGATTTTACTGTGATTTTGCAATAAATAAATGTGATTTGGTGACAAGGAGGTATCTATGAATGTACAATTATTATAAAAAAACGTTATCTTATAAAAAAAGTGTCATTTAACCTACCATTAATATTTTTCTAATTATAATGATAAAACGGGCTGAATTTTTATTGGTTTTAAAGCCGAACCGAAACCCTGGTGTTCTACCCATCATTCTGAACAACTTTCACTATGGGACTAACTCTACGGTAAAAAAAAATCAGCTGTTCCAATCTAATATCTGTCTCATAATGAAAGTTGTTCAGTTTGATGGTCTGATTAACCCCACGAGATGTTTTAAATGAATAAAAAATAACCCTGTATATGTACACACGGCGGCACATCAGACTATACATGTTGACCTTGAGACCGCCTTTATGCCCTACGTAATAAAAGCTGTTATAGCAGTTCAACTGTTTAACCTGATATGCTGTCGAGTGTCCAATGTTTCAAGTACCTAGCTATTCCATTGAAGAAAAGTTTCATACAAACAAACCCTTTTTTGCCCCCAATCCCCACTCCACTATTCACTTCACTCCCACGGTGGGAGCCCCACCTCCAAATATTAATAATTTCGAAAGAAGAGCAATATAACATTGAAATGCAACTTCATACATGACCTCTATCGAAATTATTTTGTACGCGACAGTACATGTTTTTGATATAGTCTAGGAGCCCAGGATCAAAATATCTCTTAAGAAAATATTTTTGTTTATGACTTAAAAATTAAGGTTTTGAGTTTCGAAAATGCATAAAAGTTACGTATTACTTTACGTTATACTTTTGTGTTACTAATAAACTTGATTATTGTAACACAAACACGCAAAACAAGAACAAGTTACAAACATCGTCACTAAATAGGAAGTCAGCTCCTGTACTATAAAAACAAAATTTTAATTCCGATTATCTCCTAAATCAAAGGACGACGAATTCTGTGGCTTTTAGGACGAATTGGGACGAATGTAGACGAATCGTTTCCAATAAGCAGATTTTCTCTAGGTGACCTGGTTAAAAAGTCCGCGCCATAATGTAGGTTAATTATGGCATGGACCAAATCATTCCTTTATATCTTTTGAACGGCGCTTCATTTCGTTTTGATTCCAGGCATTGCGGGTTCTATAAAAAAGGGACAAAATGTTATACTAACCAGATCCTGGCTAGGTGTTATGGTTCAATAAATATAGCCTGTCCGTGCCATAATGAAGGTTTGCTTTGGCGTGGACCATTTAAATCCCTTATATCTTTTCGTCCCCTTTAGGACGAATTCTGAAAATTTGGGACAGAAATAGGACGAAATAGGACAAAATGACCATGTAGTCAGAATTGCGGTTTTCAGAGTGGGCCGCGCCGTGATGTAGCACACCAATACAACAACATCTTCAGGGCTCTGTTCCGGCTCCCACGCTATTGTAGTGCGTCAGGTATGTTTGCCGATGCCAACGTGGATGACTTTTACGCATTAATGCGAAAAAAGGTTGCCTCGCTGGTGAACAGGGTGCGGCGAAGCTCGAACAGAGTCCTGAGGATGGTGGGTGATCGCCTCGATTCAGCTCTGATTAGCAGGTTCACCGAGCTACATGTGGTTCGGTGAGACTGCCCATTGGAGGTGCAAATTTACTTTTGTGTTGCCAAATTACTAACATAGTCTATAAGTTATATTGTTACTAACAGTCTATGGATCTCTGGTCTGAAAATAAATGTTTTTTTTTTGTTTTTTTTTATTTATTATAAGATTGGTTTTCGATTTTCATAGTTCAAACTGCAAAGTTACAAATCGCAAAGCAGCAAACTTTAATTTTTGTCCAAAAGTAATGTAGGTAGTCATAATTTTGTAATTTCGCTATATTATCCAGGTTATGGTAACAAATGGTATTCCAGGTTGTGGTAACAAACGAAATGACCACACGCGTGGGCCTATCGGGCGGCGACATAGTAGGCTCGCTAGGCGACGCGTGGGCACATCGGTGCAACAAGCGCGTGCTGCTGACGAGAGATGGCGCTGCCAACTGCGAGAGGACTGCGCTGTGTTTGAAGAGCAATGACACGGGGAATGTGGTGGGGCGGTTTAGGGTGAGTGTAACTTGGGATATGATCCACGCGTGAGTCTCTCAGGTGGCGACCTAGCGATGCGTGGGCACAACTTGCTACAAGCGCGTGCTGCTGACGAGAGATGGCGCTGCCAACTGCGAGAGAAAAGCGCTGTGTTTGAAGAGCAACGACTCGGGGAATGTGGTACTGGTGGGGCGGTTTAAGGTAAGTGTGACTTGGAAATGATCCACGCGTGGGACTCTCAGGTGGCGATATAGTGGGCTTGCTGGGCGACGCATGGTCTCATGCTGCTGACGAGAGATGGCACTGACAACTGCGAGAGGACTGCGCTGTGTTTGAAGAGCAACGACTCGGGGAATGTGGTGGGGCGGTTTAGGGTGAGTGTGACTTGGATATGATCCACGCGTGGGACTCTCAGGTAGCGACATAGCGACGCGTGGGCACAACTTGCTACAAGCGCGTGCTGCTGACGAAAGATGGCGCTGCCAACTGCGAGAGTACCGCGCTGTGTTTGAAGAGCAATGGCCAATGACTCGGGGATTGTGGTGGGGCGGTTTAGGGTTGTGACTTGGATATGATCCACGCGTGGGACTCTCAGGTGGCGATATAGTGGGCTTGCTGGGCGACGCATGGGCTCATGCTGCTGACGAGAGATGGCACTGACAACTGCGAGAGGACCGCGCTGTGTTTGAAGAGCAACGACTCTGGGAATGTGGTGGGGCGGTTTAGGGTAAGTGTGACTTGGATATGATCCACGCGTGGGACTCTTAGGTGGCGACATAGTGGGCTCGCTGGGCGACGCGTGGGCTCATGCTGCTGACGAGAGATGGCACTGCCAACTGCGAGAAACTTGGGCTGTGTTTGAAGAGCAATGAAACGGGGAATGTGGTGAGGCGGCTTAGGGTATGTGTGACTTAGATATGATCCACGCGTGGGCCTCTCAGGTGGCGACATAGTGGGCTCGCTATACGAGAGATGGCGCTGCCAACTGCGAGAGGACTACGCTGTGTTTGAAGAGCAATGACTCGGGGAATGTGGTGGGGCGGTTTAGGGTGAGTGTGACTTGGATATGATCCACGCGTGGGACTCTCAGGTGGCGACATATTGGGCTCGCTGGGCGACGCGTGGGCACTTTGCAACAAGCGCGTGCTGCTGACGAGAGATGGCGCTGCTAAATGCGAGAGAACCGCACTGTGTTTGAAGAGCAATGACTCGAGGAATGTGGTGGGGCGGTTTAGGGTGAGTGTGACTTGGATGTGACCCACGCGTGGGCCACTCAGGTGGCGATATGTGGGCTCGCTGGGCGACGCGTGGGCACATCGGTGCAACAAGCGCGTGCTGCTGACGAGAGATGGCGCTGCCAACTGCGAGAGGACCGCGCTGTGTTTGAAGAGCAACGACTCTGGGAATGTGGTGGGGCGGTTTAGGGTGAGTGTAACTTGGGATATGATCCACGCGTGAGTCTCTCAGGGGCGACATAGCGACGCGTGGGCACAACTTGCAACAAGCGCGTTCTGCTGACGAGAGATGGCGCTGCCAACTGCGAGAGAAAAGCGCTGTGTTTGAAGAGCAACGACTCGGGGAATGTGGTACTGGTGGGGCGGTTTAAGGTAAGTGTGACTTGGTTGGATATGATTCACGCGTGGGACTCTCAGGTGGCGACATAGTTTTATTAATCTATTAATTTCTCCTACTTTCGCAATGCAACCTAAACAACGAAGATTGTTCTGCCCATTATGCTCCTGCTACCTTGCTAGATCTTTACGAATCAAATAAACGTCGTATGCATTGAGTTCGTGGCGAAAATTACCACTTTTTAAGTTAGTCCGGCGGACTAAAGTCCCTTGTCGGCGCAGGGAGGAAATGAATTTTATTAAATATTTAATTTCTATTCCCGTTCGTCACACTGAACTTGTTGGTGGGATGAACGGGAATAAAATTAATTAATTTATAGAATTCCCGTTCGTCCTACTGGTGGAACAAAGCTTGGTAGGACGAACGGGAAAAAACGAGACGTGTAGTTTGATTTAAGGGCTTATCACACATATCCTAATTAGGATCCTAAATAAGCATGCTTTCTTTGATCTCATTTTTAGCAAGCGATGCAATCAAAACAAGCCATGTATGTAAACAAGCTCTTTATTGTCTCTCTTTTTTGAGAAAGTTGAGCTGTTTTGATCATATACAAAACTTGCGATTCGTATCTTACTTTGGTCTCTGCCTCCATTGACATAAAATTCATTGCAGAGATACGTATAGATTCCCATCTACAGTCTGGCCGCTCAGAGAATGCGATCCTGACGTTTACTTATTTCGTTAGAGTAAAGTTCAATTTTGAATGAAACGGTATATTTTCTATGGTTTTCGACCTGTCAGGATCGCATTCTCTGAGTGGCCAGGCTTTAGTACGTCAAAGTAAGCTCGTTTGAATAAAAAATTGTATGTTGGCCAAGTTTTGGTGTCGGTGAGTTTATTTCGTTCGACATTGACATAGCAGTTTTAGATAAATATCTACTAGCTTTAAAAGTATTGGAATGCGGCCAAACGCAAGGTGCTTTCCTCGTATTATGTTTGATATTTGGAGGAGGGCCAAAATGCGAGATTGATGTGAAGGAACATTTACAAACGGCCATTCATAGTAAATTTTGTAATAAAAATGTTAATGAGTTTATTATGATCGTTTGGCATTTTAAAATTATATGGGTTAAGCTTTTGTATGTATATAAAATATTAAGAAAGCTTATTTTAAAGGTAGTAAATAATCTCAAAACTCGTTCTCGCTAGTTATAAAAATATTAATGATTTCTATTATTTGTGGCAAAAACCTACATACTTATATCGTGTTCGTGTCTGTTTTATGTAACTTACCATTCGTTAGATCTCTGGTTTTTACTGGTTTTACTGGTTAAGCTTAATCATCAATGTCCTATTTCAGATAACCGGAGAAGGAATCAGGGACATAGAATAAAACAACACCTGAACATACATACTTTAATTAATATTAATGTAAATATGTAAATAGTAAACAAAACTAGAGCACCAATAAATATCTCGTTTCATAAAAATATCAAGCTTTTATTTCCAAAATATATCGTATAACAATAATTATGTAAAGGCAGTTTCATACTGGAACAAGAACATTGCAAAGGCGAACATTCGAGAGGATTCCTTAAATATTATGCTACGCTTACGAAACGAGAGTGAGTAACACGCGTTTGTAGTCCCCTTTCGTATCATCCTGCAAAATACATTATATCGTTTGTACTTTTAACAAGGCATAGGCCACACCAATGCATGCGAAAGCTCAACAAAATACATGTGTATAAGTATAAAAATAATTTTGTTCAACAGACTATTTTGCAGGATTAAGCGCAAAGTGTGACTAACACCCTCTTGAAGTCTCCGTTTAGGTCATCCTGTAAAAAATACGGAATAACCACTCACATTCACGGAAAAATTTAAACAAAAAAAAACAGAAACTGGCCCATAATTTGCTTCAAAACATTACAAAACGTGCATTCGAGTAAGCATGAGATTAATCACTTAAATTAAGCTTAAATTAATAAAAAAATAAATGTCTTTAAAGTAGTAAAATGCAACATTTAAGTGTGATTGTACTTTACAAAAAATAAATATAAATTCACAGGACTTTGTTATATAGTTATACAATGAGAATTCTCGTAATACTGAGAGTTTGGCCGTTACTTAAACTAGTAACAGAGTACTGAAAGCATTTGTCCGATGGGACCTCCTATGTCCTCCTGAAAAAAAGAACGTAACTACGTGTAAAACTAGTGGAAAAGACTATTTTTCTATACAACCGATCCCTCATGCAAGTAAACGAATACAACGAAGCGTTAGCTACTGTGGTATTACATGAAAGTGTGAAAAGGAAGCAAAATACAGATCTCTCTTTCAAACAAGCCTTGACACACTGAGCTCAAAGCCTTCACTTTGAAGTCAATGCGTCGCTTTGGAAATCACTTAACAACCTAACAAATTGACAAACAGAACTTATATTTATTGGAATAAGGTGGTTTTCGATGACTTCCTGACCATTCGCCTAACGGAGGGACCAACGTTATTCGATAAGGGTCAAAAGTGCTTTCTTGTAATCCCCTGACGTGTCATCCTGCAATCAAAACCGGACTTTTCTAATGTCGTTTCTAACTCTAATCATGAATTTTCTCGTTAGAATCCAATTAAAATAACACATCCACACAATTAGACTGTTAAATACAGAAAACCCTTGTTATCCACATATTTCAAGTGGACTTTACACTATGACAAAGAGGGGTTAAAATCCAATGTGTCTGTCTATTTTTGTAGACGATAATATTATCATACCGTGATAGTGATGGATAGATATTCCTGCCTAACAAATCCACAAATAAATAATAGTGAACAGATCTGTATACAGAAATATAGACTGTTAAAAGATTGTGTTTGTTATGATAGGATAATGTGTACTATGAATGATTCTTTGGTGAAATGTTTTGTTGCGATTTCAACAAAGCAATCTTTCTCATGCTTATTAGAAGCGGTAAAACTTTTTTTTAAAGAAACTATGGGGCAGTTTCTCGTCAAGTAAATAATATGAATGCAATGATATCAAAACATGTATTTCGTTAAGATACTAGTGCTGTTAGTATACACAAACATATATAATTGTACTTTTTGTTAGTGACAAAATAAAGGCAAAGGCTATAAACATTATTAGCATAGCGTGATCGGCTTAGTATATAATACGTGATATATGTCTTTTTAAATATATAGTTTATATACATTTAAGATGTCTATACAGATTTAAGATAAAAAAACATACAGGGTTATTTTTAACACCATCTAAATTGAAAAATTGAAAATGAAGTATTAGAAATAGTCGACCTGTCTCACAACTACTCCGTTGGGACTCGAACCCATGACCTTTCACTATCCGGGCGAATGCTCTAACCACTGAGCTACGGAGTCGCTCCGGGGTTGACTTTTCTAATTCTAATTTGTCAATGATAAAAATTGCATTGTAAATGCAAAAAAGCCATCTAAATTTTTTCCAGGCTTTAAGTATCATTCAAAGATTCCATCCCAGCGAATCGCGATAGCCGGCGCATGGTGTAAACGCGGTTTTATTTAGGATAACTTTGAATGGCTTCATATCATATTAATATTTTACTATTGGGTGATAATAAAAGGAAAAGACACGTGTTTCGTTATTTTCTTTAAAAATCATAAAAAATAAATTTACATGGAGTTAAAGAATAACCCTGTATAAAATGTAATGGCAAAAATAATACATTTCCCGGAAGGTCAATTTTTAATGAGTCTGTAACACTATAGTCTATTCCAAAATTAAAATAATTAGGGTTAGTTTATCTTTTGTATCTCAATGATTTAAGGAATAGACTATAATACTTACTAAATAATAATTGATTTTTATTCTATTAGTTGACGAAAAAATGAAGATTTTTTTTCTTTTATATTTTTCGGTTTGTGACCACACTCGGAAATTTGTCTCAATGTTGTGGTATTTTTTAATTATTTGTTTATATAAAACAAATAAATGTTTATCATTATGTAGCGACTAGCAATGGCATAGGAAGACAATAGTAAAGGCCGAAACACACCGCATCGCTATGTAAACATGTTTGTGCACGTGCAGATTTCAGTAAGTTATAAGAAATGACTTCTAATGCTCTCACAAGGACATGATTCTTTCTTAGCTAATACATGCGTTATACTCATACATAATAGCCATATCATATATCCAACTTCAGCTTCCGCCGTATGTGTCCAGCCAGTCATAGATATCGAACTGTGAGACCTGATAAACCACTTGCGAGACCACGTCCATGCACGTCAAACTTCTCACGTGATCCAGTGTGTTACGGCCTTTACATTACACTCAAGTAACGCCTGAATTCTCGAACGCTACTAAGTTTTGGAAGCGTCATGTAGGTACACCATGGCGGCTCTTTCATACCTCTGACATTTAAAGCGACAGGACGATGTTTGAGATGCTTCTGAGTTTGAGTAGCCTTCAAGTATTCGGTCGTTAGGGTCACAGACTAAAAACTCAAAATAACACAGAATAAAAAAAATCAAACAACTTACAGCGATCCAGCTGTCCAAGGTCTTCCCATATTTGTCAAGGAAGGCCTGCTTGATGTCTCCGAGGTCGATCTCCGAGCGGCTTACTATGATTCTGATGAGGGTCTTGTCGTTGGTCCCGAGACCTTTCATTGAGTAGTATAGGCGTTCGGCGAAGAAACCCACTTTGCTCTTTACGCATTTTACTGAAAAAGATACGGGGTTTTTCTAAAGATTTTGCTGATTTATAGAACTATTTTATCCTCGTTTAATTTGTTAAAAACTGCTGCGAGGACATTGCTAGGGCACAGACGTTCGGTTAGAGAGTATGTCCACCAAAGCGGAGCGGAGTTGCAGAGTGGTGACGGTGACATAGAGAAAAGGAGCGAAGATTTAATGCAGTTCTATTGGTGGATTTCTAACTCCCTCACCACTCCGCTTTGGTGGACGGACACCCTTATGGGGGGAACAAGTAGTTTCGGCCCTTGCATAACCCATCAAGTGGGCTGACGTAATCAAACAGAATAAAGTGCCTTTCGAAATTATGCTGAAGTATTCAACTTTTATGGATTTTCATGTATCAGTCTCAGTCGATGCATTCACTAATGTATATTATTACAAAATATCATCCCAATTTTTTGAGTGGTACCTATTTGAGATACTTATTGTTAAATATTTTTAGTAGAAAACTAGAGATAAAAGTAGAGAAAAGATTCAAAATAAGTAACTGTATTGTTTATATGGATTAATTTACTGGTAAGTAATACTTAAGTTTATGGTAGTTTTTTAGCGTTCTTTTTCAATCAACACATTATAATATTTCACACAAACATTAGAGCGGCTTATTCATCGAAACGACACGGAAAAATTGAACGCATGTACAAGGTCACAGCTTCATTATGACTGTCAAAGTCGACAGATAAGACGTGACCTTGCAACGTGCCGCAGTTTTGGACGCTGATTTATCCGTTACTTATCTGGTGAACTCACTTTTATTATACTTTCCATGACCTAACTGTTTACAACTGGCAACTCGCTTTCGTTCGAAATCATTTATTTTTTTAGAAATAGAAATAGAATATTTGCTTATAAATGAGGTACACTGCAGATCTTAATAAATTACATAAAGTTCAGCTCATTTAGCTATCCTTAACAGCATGCAAATATTATTTTCATGTCAGTTATTAATTTACTTTAAGTAGGTACTTACATATATTTATGCCAATTATTAATTCAAATTCATTGTTCAAAATTTGTAATTATAATCATTAATTTAAATAGAAATTACATAACATAAGTTAAACATTAATGTCAAAGTTAGATCATAAGTCATATAAATTATTGGAATTTTACAAATTTACGAATTTCAGATTAATATAAGTGAAGGAAAGAATAATAAAACGATACGCAGAAAATAAAATAGCAATATTGTAGGTATATAAATTATACATTAATTAATTATTTATTTATTACACAAGTATCCCCCATTGAGTATTTTTTATGGGAAAAGTTTGTCTGCTTTTCTATTTAAATCACTCTCAAATACTTAAAGTACCCTAACTACAGCAATTTCCAAAGTCTCTGTATACCTCAACTTATCAAAATTGAGTACCTACTTCTGTGTAGATATGCGTGATAAAGCAACGTTTAGGTAAACATTAAAAAGTAAAATTAGGTTACATTTATTATAAGGTAAAAATATGATACATTATTTTCTAACTCACCAATAGCCAGCATGCCCTTTTCGATGCTTCCCGAGAATTCCTTCTTGATGGTTTCTTCGATGTCTTTGCCAGTTATCTGTTCGTATTCAGCGAAGATCTGGAAAAACATAAACAAATTCTTTAATTTTATTCAATAAGGCAAAGCATGGCTAAACTTTATAGGTCAAGTAAGTGGTACTAAGTACAAACTATTAATCTTATGGCCGTTTTCACCAAAACTTATGAATCGCCTAAGTCATTGCTTAACTACTACCCGAACAGGTTAACTCGGCACCAGAGGGCACTGTGAAACGCAAAACCCGAAACTTCGTTATACCCGTGATACCCGCCCCTCTCGCTCTCCAGTCATGGCAGAATCGAGTGAAAGGGGCGGGGCTAACCGAAGTTTCAAATTTGCGTTTCAGAGTACGGCTCCTGCCTTGAAAACGTCTTTTACACTCAGGTGCCGAGTTAACTTGTTCGGGTAGTAGGTAGTTAAGCAAAGACTTAGGCGATTCATAAGTTTTGGTGAAAATGGTCATAATTAACAGCAATTTTATTTTTCAAGTCTGCTTTGAGCAAAAAATCAATGTATACTTCAAGTAGACCTGTCATGCACAGTGAAATGATAGCCACGCACCATCAGCGTGGTTGAGTGGATTGCACACCGGATGTTGTGCCGAAACTTGAGAACTGCATGGGTTCGATCACAGGTTGATAAAAAAGTAATCGTACCTACTAAATTGAAATTTAAACGTTTTATCCATATGTAAGGAGGCCTATGCCCAGCAGTGGGCTATAGGTAGTGGGTATGGCTGATGATGATCCAGATGTTATGCTTTGCTATGGTCGTAGACATAGTTATTGACTTCAGCCAAGCTAAAACCGTACTTACATTACGATACTTACATACCGACGCCAGTCGCGGAGATGAGTCGCTGAGGCTTTTCAGTATCAATACATTTTGTGACTTGCTCACTACGCTACCACCTGTCCCTCAAAACGAATGACAGGTTTCAGAACAAATTTTAATTAGGTAATTTATTCAATTCCCGTTGTCCCCACTGTTGGGACAAAAATCACAGGGACAACGGGAATACAGGTCAGCAACTGGCGTCGGATATTAGTCGATTATGTTTTGTAATAGGTACATACTTATTAGAATATGAGCTAAGATTTTCCCTTTGACCTTTTTCACGGTCCTCATTGTGCTCTTAAAACTCGGATTTATGAGTCTAGTCCTAGATACACAATTATTCAGGTAATAAGAATCGTTTTAATCGGAATAAATCATTGCTACTTAATAGCAATTTAGGTCTGACCTCTTAATTCGGCTATTTTCAGCCTGACTTTTAGCAGGACATCAGCTATTGCATTCACGTTCACGTCACATCGTCCGTCAGTCTTATTAAGCAGTGCTTGAGGTATGTAAATTTTAATTGTTTTCCAATGATGAAGGTAAATCAGCTAGTATAATTGCCATGGAAATAGCGTAGGGGATGTAACTGACTGACCTCAATACGATGGTGTTAAAGTTATAATATAATATCAATGTGAAACTGCAGTTGGCTATTCGGTGTATCCGTATCCGGTTATGGTAAGTATACATTTTTTATATTTTTTATCCACAACGGGGTAGGACGTAGGACTTAGCCTTTATCACACCAAGTAAAGATAAGGCTGAAGATCGAAGCGCACTACCCTCGGAATCCTTAACACTGAGGAACAGGCTATCTTATCTCTAACTGCCGGAGCACAACAATACTGAAAACATCGTTGTTATGGCATGGCGTCAGACTAAGATAAAATGGTGGTAGCAAGCAAGGCAGCCTTTGACCAAACCGAAAACAATATGTTGTTACATATCATTGCTCGTGACTGTAGCCCCACTGGGAATCGAACCCGGACCTCTTGGTCTGATACTGGTGGTTTGCACCACGAGACCACAGAGGCAGTTAAAATGCGTTCTGCATTTGAACTTAAGCTGCTCAAGAAAGATTATGTGGCTCAGGTATTTTACTAACTTAGTATTTAGTAGGTACACTCGAGCACATCAAGTTGAACTGATAAAACAGCTTTTATTACGTAGAGCATAAAGGCGGTCTCAAGGTCAATATTTGTATAGTATAATGTGCCGCCGTGTGTACATACCTAGCTACTTTCTGTAAGTGTAAGCCTTCATGTTTTAAAAAGGATTGAAATACCTAGTATAATTTCGTTTAATCTACTTTCTGAATCATTGATATTATCTGCAATAAGTATATTTCGTTTGAAAGTTCACATGTTATTTTATACCATGTCGTCATGGTCTACCTCGCTCGAACAGGCTAATCTACGTATACTTACTTATATAAGTATAAGCACTTTACGTTCTCTCTGTAGTTTAAGAAGCGATACCAAAATACATTTATTACAACTTCAGTGTTTCATATCGAACGGTTATAATTATGAATTTCAAACGCTAACGTAGGTATTTACGAGTAGTATTATTAAGTATTATTAATTATCTAAAAATAAAATAGAAATAAATATTTACTGATAAATGGTAAGGATAAAAAGGTACAGATTCTGTGGTTTCCATCCATATTGTTAGTACCTATTCATGATTCTATATGTACCTACCTACATTGAATGAGGAAAGCATGTAAGTACTAATTAATCTAGACTATTAGTTACTTATTTATAGTACCTAATCATAATGTTTAGCATTTTCCTTACACTAGTTAGCCGTATTCGTTCCGAAGTTTAAAACTAGGGAAATTACTATACATTAATCTATATATATAAAAATGAATCCCTATTTCCCTTGGTCACGGCATCACGCGTGAACGGCTGGACCGATTTGGCTAATTTTGGTCTTGAATTGTTCGTGGAAGTCCAAGGAAGGTTTTAGCGGTGAGAAAATAAGGGAAGGAGGGGTAAGTAGGGGTAGAGTAGAAGTAGGGTAGGGGTAGAGTAGGGGTAGGGTAAGGTAGGGGTAGAGGTAGGGTAGGGGTAGGATAGGGGTAGGGGTAGGGTAGGGGTAGGGGTAGAGTAGGGGTAGGGTAGGGTAGGGTAGGGGTAGGTAGGGGTAGGGTAGGGTAGGGGTGGGGTAGGGTAGGGTGGAGTAGGGGGTAGGGCCAAGGGAACAAAGTCGCGCTGGGTCAGCTAGTATTTTTATATTTTTTCTCATAGTCAAAGAAATAATTATATCAAGAAATACTTAGACAATTTTATGTAGGGTAGGTACTTAGGTTAGGTGTAGTAACTGGACACAAAATATGCATTATTAATATTTAACTACTTACCTACCTACTTACTAATATGCAAATTGGTTGTTTTCACACGCAAACTAAAGTCTAGTCACATACTTAACCAACATTTCTAGGAAATGGAAAAGCAATCAGCAAATTAGCTGGAATGCCGTTTGTGGCAAAACCATTTTCGTTCATTTTCCAGTTTGCTGCAAAACCATCAATCATCCATATTTAAACAGAAAATGTGTGTGTCCCGGTTTATTATCGTATCGATCATTTGGACTTTTTAAATAGTGTGTCTCCTATGCTCCGGGCTAGTCCAGTTATGGGCAAACTTTCTTATTGAAGGGTCAGAAAGTTTGAGTTTGATTTGATTATAATAAGAGTTACCTACTTAATGCAGTTTTATTTGAAAGTTGAACCACAGAATAATGTTGAACCACAACACAACACATGAACTACGCGGCTAGTTTAGCGGGCTCCTTTATATACCTCTTCTTCTGGACCCTCAAAAAATATATTTATCGCGGGCCATATTGAGTAAGTACTATTTATTTCGAAGGATTTAATCGTGAAATCCCGAAATTCGTCGTAGGTACGTACCTACTTTGCCCATCAATGGGCAGGTCGGTGCAGCATAGTAGGATTTGACGACGGCCTTCGTTGGCCATTGGTGTCCCTATGACACCATACTCTTGAAATAGCCAATTGACTCCTTACCTGTCTAAGTGTAGGAGCGCGTGATGAGGATGGAATTGAACACCGACTCGTCAGTGCCCCATTGGCCTTCTCCAGCGTTGGCTAAGGCCTCTGCGTCGCCTTTCGCGGCGCCTTCCTCGACTCGTTGGTTCTCGTCGCGGTTGGCCATGCAGAAGGACACGCGCAGACGCTTGAAATGGCCAAATAGCTCCTTACCTGTCTAAGTTGTTGGTAGGAGCGCGTGATGAGGATGGAATTGAACACCGACTCGTCAGTGCCCCATTGCGGCCTTCGCCTGCGTTGGCTAAGGCCTCTGCGTCGCCTTTCGCGGCGCCTTCGTCGACTCCTTGGTTCTCGTCGCGGTTGGCCAAGCAGAGGGACACGCACAGACGCTTGAAGTGGCCAAATAGCTCCTTACCTGTCTAAGTTGTTGGTAGGAGCGCGTGATGAGGATGGAATTGAACACCGACTCGTCAGTGCCCCATTGACCTTCGCCTGCGTTGGCTAAGGCCTCTGCGTCGCCTTTCGCGACGCCCTCGTCGACTCCTTGGTTCTCGTCGCGGTTGGCCAAGCAGAGGGACACGCACAGACGCTTGAAGTGGCCAAATAGCTCCTTACCTGTCTAAGTTGTTGGTAGGAGCGCGTGATGAGGATGGAATTGAACACCGACTCGTCAGTGCCCCATTGACCTTCGCCTGCGTTGGCTAAGGCCTCTGCGTCGCCTTTCGCGGCGCCCTCGTCGACTCCTTGGTTCTCGTCGCGGTTGGCCATGCAGAGAGACACGCACAGCCGCTTGAAGTGGCCGGAGGTGTCGCCCTTGAGGTCGGACTCTAGGCTTTTGCTGTACACTGCGGAAAGAGGGACAGTTTAGCTTATAGGCAGTCAGTTTGGCTTACGCCATACGTGTGGGGGATTCTTAGCATTTGGAAAATAAAAGCGTTTTTTTTGTTATGTTATAATAATAATATAAATACCACATATTTTATTAAATGTTCGCTTATCTTTTTCAGATAAAATAAGAAAAATAAGAAAATTAAATATTTATTGCCACATTTTTTACATACTTGTGATGAAGTCCCTGACCCCTATAAAGGTTTATCACCTGAGTGACAGAGGCCATAAAAGCCTGGCAATTTCACCGAGAAATGATAATTTTCTCTTAATTGCTTTTTTAACCATAACATTCGGAATTTTAAGAACCTAGGTAATTACTCATAATCCAGACCGAGTGTAGGGCAGGACATTAAAGGTCATGAACCCCGTATAACCTGGGATATAAAACTCCCGCATTCCGTTAACGTGCCACGCCCTAAAAATCCGGTCCCACTCCCATAAAAACAACTAACATGACCATTAGACCACGCCTCGACATTTCATGGGTTACGAAAAAGGGTAGGTAAGTAAGTATAGACGGACGGACGCTTTGAAAATAAACCGGAATGCAAAACTTGGCACTATTTTTTGAGGTAAACTTTCATAATAATACAGGATGTTTGTCTTCAGCGGGCGAAAAACATCGCGAAAAAAAAAATCGGCTGTTTCATACAAAAGGGCCAAAATGTATGGAATAGCTGTTTTTATTTTCGCAATGTGGCACATGATCCCATAGTAAAAGTTGTTTGTATTGATGGCTACTTTCAACAGTTTCAACCCCTGAAGTATGTCTTATCTTTCAACAAACATCCTGTATAGCTAAGTAAAAATATTCTTTATTCACTTAGACATATCACATAACAAATATGTACTTATGAAGTCACCGGCGCCGCGATGAAATTAAATGGAAACAAACCTATGGTATGGAATGAATGAGTCGCTTAATAGAGCCAACCGGGAATCGAACACGGGATCGTAAGAAAGTAGCTCAACGCAAAAAACATAGGGCTACAAGTCTCAGAGCATTAGCACTGCATCTTTTAGTAAGGTGACAATGACAACCATTTACCTACAGCCAAGTAAAGTAATAAATTAATAATTTATTCTGTGTTTCAAACAGAGAATATTTTTTTAAATTAAACTAAAACTATGAACAGCCGAAAGGGCTGACCAGCTGAGTCAGCACATTTAATTTCGTACTAAAACGATCAAATGAAAATGGTCTAATGACTGTGGCATTAGCTAACTACACAGTCAAGTCAAGTAGGTACTGTTTTGTATTAGTTATAAACGAAATGACTAACGCCCTTAACACATAAATGTTCACGCTAGTCATAAAATGTGCATAAAATAAGCACCACATCCTTTTAATTACTTTTCGATTGAATGAACTGTGTCAATGCCTAAGTAATCGGTTCTATTTTGATTCATGACGGTTGCTGGACTGGTGGAACATATGAAATGACCATTGTTGTAGGTATAATATACCTAACTATGATTATTGGTATAAATAATGATGACAAACATATGTAAGTACCTACATTGTTTAACGTCTGACGACTGAGTCTGCCTATGTTACTCAGTTGCAAACACAATAATTAAAAATAAACCATGACCTATAACGCTAATTATTTTTATTAAGTGATTGCAGACATACATACCTACCTACTTAATAAGATTCAAGTTAAAGATAAGTAGGCAGGTAGGAAGGTAATTAAGCTGTTTTACTGGATTAGGCGTTTTATGTATGTTTTTGAAACCTATTCGAAAAGGCACTCAAGAAAAATCACCAGGGACCTTATTGCGAACTGACAAACAATGATAATAGTAATATTGTAAGCGAGATAGCGCTATACAAATACAACGCGTGTACTATAGCTCCGTCCTCAACATTACTATAAGTTAAAACATTGTTTGACTGTGGCGGTATCACTGCGAACACAAAGGCGGTTAACTCTGCCACAGAATATATATGGCTTTGCGGAGCCGGGAGCTCGTAGCTGGATACGCGGTGACCGTGGACAAGCCGTACCTACTCACTTGCATTGCAGGTTGATACAGTAGCAGATAGTACCCTGCTTTAGGTCGATAGTTTTTACGTTTTTATCGAGCAGAACAAATTCATTGGAATCCATACTTTATAAAATACCTACCTACTTACCTATACAGGGTTCCTTTGAAACCACTGGCCAAATTTTTAAGTTTAACTCAGAATCGGTAAGTGAACAACTTTCTCCTAGAAATATGGGTCGAAATACGACAAAAAATTTTTGGACTTCTCATACTAAATCGATCACGTGATCAGTATGATTTGTATGAAAAGTAAAAAAAAAACATATTTCGACCCATGTTTCTAGGAGAAAGTTGTTCACTTACCGATTCTGAGTCGAACTTTAAAATTTGGCCAGTGGTTTCAATAATAACCCTGTATAATTTTATTTGTGTAAGTCACTTGAAAAAGAAGCACAAGAACATGACATAAAGGTTATCCATAGATGCCAAGGCCGTGAAAGTAACAAATAAAAATAAACATGATAAGCAACTTACACTGCTCGTAGAAAGCAGAGATTGTCCTGATGCCGTAGTTGGATAGAGTGCAGAGGATCTCAATGATGGCTTCCTCATCAGTGCCCATTCCGGCAACGGCGTCGTGGAGCTCCTTCGCGTAGAAGTGGGGGAGGGGGGTCATCAGCGCAACGATCACGTTCTCCAAGTTGCCAGTCAGCTCGCTCTTCAACTCGCTGATCAAATCCTGGGCGAAAATGTTATTTTTTAGTTTTATTTAAGTAGCTATTTGTTGTAAGAACTGTTGAGAACAAACTTTAATTCCAGCCAGTAATCGTTTTACTAATACATATGTCAATTAATTCTTTAGACAATCTAATACAGGATGTTTTTCTATAAGCGCCAAACCTCTTAGGTTTGTTACCTACTATTATATATTCTGTGCTTAGGTGGTGATTGTGCTCATGAATGTGAACAACTTTTACTATATGGAACCAATTCTGCAACTCAACAAAAAAAATCAGCAGTTTTATACAAATTGTCAATACCTACTCGACAAGAATGCATGGAACAGCTGATTTTTTAAAAGTTGTTCATATTCAATTCATGAGCACAATCACCACCTAAATGGTTTTTCACTTATAGAAAAACACTCTGTATTACAAAGTTTTTTTATGTTTAAAGTGTTTTAAGAAGAATCCGTGTAGTCCCCGTGTACCTAAGTAAGGATGGGCTACCTCATCTCGTCCTGTCGGTCCCATATGAGCTGACTAAGGGAGTTGGAGTTCCTTTTCCTTCTAGAGCGCGTGATATAGGAACACCCGTATGGCGGCGGGAGTTGGAACCGCCAAGGATGGCATTTCCAAGGAGGGGTTTTTTTTATTAGAAACCTGGCAAGCATTTGACCGCCATCTTGTTTGGCTAACAGGATGCAGTCTAGGATGTTACATGCCTGCCCAGGAGAAGCCTATTCACTCTCGACTTAAAGAGACCGAATCAGGGAACACAGAGACAGGCAGCTCAGGCAGCAGGATTGGGGTCAGACAGGCGGCTGGCCATAAAAGACTGCGAAACCTTTCTGCAGTAATATACAGGATTAGAGTGGAGTGGAGATGAATGAGGTAGGTACTGCGCCTACCCCAAATAGTATCTATAGGTTAAGGTCAGGAAGATGATGAAGTGTTTTAAGAACTCTTGAGAACCACATACCTACTTTACGTTCAGTAATAAAACCAGAAAACCTACTTATCATAATAACTGCCTACTAGTAGGTACTAAAAATTTACATCTAGGTATCTGTAGCTAAGAGATGAATTGGTAGTCAGAAAAACGACTATTATAAAAGATGAAAGATAATAAAAACCAGTCGGTCAAACAAATTGCAATTTTTACAAGCGATAAACATGTGGATGAAATCTTGAATGTCCTATTCAATAGAACTGGTACCTATCAATCAATCTCAGTGCTAGATTGGTCTGCCTATGAATACCTAGACTAGGAATCACAATAGGTACCTACATGTCAAGGATTTTGATATTAAATTTTAAATTCAAAATGCCGTATGACGACTTGTCAATGGCTGCATCAAGGACTTGTTTTAAAACTTTTACTTTTAAATCTTAAATGTAATTGCTATTGTCCAATAGCACATAGTTAGGTTGGTTTATATAATCAGTGTTGTAGATTTTGTCGCCAAATCGTTTAATATCTTGTTGCAGTTGGAAAAGATAACCTAGACCATGCCTAGACCACTAGCTAGACCACAGAATAATCCTAGACGTAAAAATAAAGTAGGTAAGTATATGAAGGACTTTGTTTTTTGTATTTACAACTCCCTCTCACTGCGATGCAGTTTCATTTTCACTGTCAACTTTGAAAGTTTATCCACGCACGATAAAAATAACGTTGGCAACGTGCTAGTGTTTTTAATTAGCAGCTAATTAATGATTTCCTAGATTAGCTAAGTAGGTAATTGTTTAAAAAAACTAATAACCATTATTTAACACAGGAAGGGCCATGCATAGTAAGTAGGTAGGTACTTATATAGTTTTTTTTTAACACAACGCATGGATTTAATAATTAAAATTAATCGATATGAAAACAGAATTAAAAATAATGAGCACAATGTTGACAAGCCCACACATAATACTTAGGTAGGTACTTATAGGTATTTGGTGTCGTTGGAACTTGGAACTACGACTCTTATTTCTAGGTAAATTCCTCAAAAAGAAAATTAACTTGTTAAAATTTTTGTTGTTTGTTTTCTCCAGTGTGTTTTCTTCTAGCTATCTTTTTGTATCGTTGGTTACATCAAGGTGAATTTGTTTAAGCAATGTTAATTAGCAGTTCCAATTATCTGTCTTTCACAAAGATATCACTAAAAAGGTGTGTAATAGCCATGTAAACATTTCAGATAACATGACTGAAAGATATGATCGGTGGTAACGCATGATAAAATGATAACAGACTGACTTTCTACAGTTTTCCCAAACAATATTATATTTTTAGCCTTTTGTTTACCTAGCTGAGTAGCTACTTTCGAAATATCTATTGAGAATGAGAAGATGCATAAATTCGTAAACATTTAACAGTAAAATATACTTTTGTGAAAGCGTAAAAATCTCAACTATTTTATTTAATTACTTACATCATTCTAGTAGGTAGATAGGTATTATACCTATACCTAACATATTATTTGCATAGCCTAGCACAGCTAGCACTATTAAATATTCTGTGGTCTAGCTATGATATTTAGTCAAAGTTTTGGCGGGAACCATCAACGTCGGCCATTATAAATGGCGGCAAAAACGAAAACTTTTGTCAGACAGAAGTTTTCGTTCAGAAGTAGCGTATCTTTTTGCAAAAAAGATACGCTACCTGCCAATGCAGCATCATAGTACGTGACTACCACTTGCCTTCGTCACTGCCAGGAAATGCGATTAAACAGTTCCTCATAGAGTTGATTGAGTAATGAATCAACGAAACGATGACTAACTGGAGGTTATCTCAAGGCTCGCCGTGAGAGAATTTTGACCCACTCAAACAGCTCGAGACTCAAGGTTTATACTTAACATCATAGCGGAAATTTTACCTAATTACAACTGTTGTTAAAGGTGAAAATCGCTTATAGTGTGTACACAATGATATTTTTTTCTGTTTTAGGCTCTTGTGGTCGTAGTATTCTTGATGTAAGTATGGTTATGTATGACGTCATAGTTCATAATGCCGGAATTGTAATCGTTGTTATTAGCCCTGATTTTCTTAGATTTGCTCGCCATACTTTTGTTAATGAATCATTTAGGTAGGAACGCATAAGGTTATTTTTGTATATAATATCATCGTATGATTAACATGTTCTATGAAACAAAGAAACTCCCCTTTTAATATTTATTAGCTACCTACCTACCTAAATCCGTCAAGTTTTATAACTTTCAAAACTGAGGTAGGTAAGTAAGTAGGTAAGTAGGTTAGGTTATTTTATAAGTAGGTAGGTATTTACTTATAAAATAACCTGACGAATTTGCTTATTTAAAAATTGTGTAAGTAGAAGGAGAACAATTTTGTGTAGGCTAGGCTAGCTTTAAATGCACTCATTGTATGTAGGAATAATGGTTCTATAAAAAGTAGGGCAGGTGTACCGGTTTTGGCCACTGTTTGCTCTAAAAGTTTTCTAAACAACTTTTAGCCATTTTTGAGAAAGGCAATTAAAATAAGGTATTTTAAGGTAATAATAACAACCGTTAGAATTCCTTATGTCATATGATTTTTTTTCAATAAATTCCATTTTCTGTTTGAAAAAATGTTTTGTAGGCATTGAGTTATAATGTACTAACGTTTTGTAGGTACTTATGAAAATTTTAAGAAATTTGTTTGGGATGAAATACTTTATAAACCTTTGTTTTTTACAATCAAATTGTTCTTTTGCAATTGACTGGTTTCAAGCGCATTAGAATATATTGATTTTACCTGGGTTTGGTTTTGATTTTTCGCAATACTTACAAAAGTTTAACTATCAGTGGCCAAAACCGGTACATATGGCACCTCTCACACATTGTGTGTAACATAAAAAAAATTATTTTACTTTTATAAATTTGAAAAATGTACCTACCTTTAAAGGTAGATAAATCACTACATAGTATAAAACAAAGTCGCTTTCTCTGTCCCTATGTCCCTTTGTATGCTTAAATCTTTGAAACTACGCAACGGATTTTGATGCGATTTTTTTTAATAGATAGAGTGATTCAAGAGGAAGGTTTATATGTACTTTTTATCCCGATATTCCCACGGGAACGGGAACCACGCGGGTGAAACCGCGGGCGGCCGCTAGTTATCTATAATTTTAGGTATAATTTGTGTCTTAAATACCTAAGACTATTTAGTACTTAGTGCTTAAAAGTCAAAAAATCCTTAAAGTGGCCACAAAGGGTACCTCTGCCCTACTATCTTTTGTCTCTTTTTGATAAAGTATGAGTCTGGGAATTTCACTGTACCTAGTAATGTTGCAAATTGCGATTCTTCTTGTAAACAAGCTCATGTCTGAAGATAAGACATGTTATTGTACTGTACGTATCTATGCTGAATCACCGAATCACTTTTTTAATAACTTTAACTGGCTGTAAATTAATGTACCTACCTACCGCTTATTATGCTACCGAAGCAATGCAATGCAAGACAAAATACAAACACTATATTTCTATACTAGCGGATTCTCGCGGTTTTACCCGCATGGTACCCGTTCCGGTGGGAATATCGGTATAAATATAGCCTATGTTAATCAGGGATAATGTAGCATGCTTTCTCTGTCCCTATGTCCCTTTGTATGCTTAAATCTTTGAAACTACGCAACGGATTTTGATGCGATTTTTTTTAATAGATAGAGTGATTCAAGAGGAAGGTTTATATGTACTTTTTATCCCGATATTCCCACGGGAACGGGAACCACGCGGGTGAAACCGCGGGCGGCCGCTAGTTATCTATAATTTTAGGTATAATTTGTGTCTTAAATACCTAAGACTATTTAGTACTTAGTGCTTAAAAGTCAAAAAATCCTTAAAGTGGCCACAAAGGGTACCTCTGCCCTACTATCTTTTGTCTCTTTTTGATAAAGTATGAGTCTGGGAATTTCACTGTACCTAGTAATGTTGCAAATTGCGATTCTTCTTGTAAACAAGCTCATGTCTGAAGATAAGACATGTTATTGTACTGTACGTATCTATGCTGAATCACCGAATCACTTTTTTAATAACTTTAACTGGCTGTAAATTAATGTACCTACCTACCGCTTATTATGCTACCGAAGCAATGCAATGCAAGACAAAATACAAACACTATATTTCTATACTAGCGGATTCTCGCGGTTTTACCCGCATGGTACCCGTTCCGGTGGGAATATCGGTATAAATATAGCCTATGTTAATCAGGGATAATGTAGCATTCTGAAAGTGAAAGATTATTTTTTTTCTTTTTTAAAATAGTATACAGGGTGTTAGGGGTTATTTCCGACAAAATAATCTTGCTGTGTGTTGACTGTTGTCCAGCATGATGGCCTGAAGCCATGGTTTAAGTTTTTGCAACGGTGCCCCTAACACCCTGTAGATAGACAGCTTGCTACATGTCATATTCATATTATATAGTGATCTGTGAGATAGACAGACAATCGTCTGGCGCGCGCGACGCGACGCGACGTCTGTACAAAGTTTGTAAAGGTGTTGCCCCTTTAGACATGACCTCGACTCGAAAGAAGTTTCTACATCACAATGCAAAAACTGCTTTGACTCATGGAAAACCCCGAGAGTAGGTACTTAGTTGTCTTAGATTTGTCTATATAAATATTGTCACAATAATTACAACCGTCATTACTGGCTGAAATAAGTGAAAACCCTCAAAAAGTTTTGTCTACATCAAATCAGATCAGATAGTTTATAACAGAATATCATTTTTTGGCGGGAAAGTGGTCACCAAGGTGATTCAACCAAGGAAACTGGAGATAGTAGTAGGTAGTAGGTAGGTCTACGTACTAACACTTTTTTGTAGACTGTGGCCGTCTTATGAGACAACAGAGAGCCACGACGCAGATGTCTGCTGTGTACACTTTTTATCTGGCTGAAAACTCCAGTTTCCTTGGTTGAATCTTCTTGGTAGTCACGGTCATGGTCACTCACCTTGCCATAGTTGGTCTTGAAGGTCTCGGCGATCTCCAGTCGCTGGACGATGCCTCGGCGGCACAGGACGTCGATGATGGCCTTCTCGTCGGTGCCGAAACCCTTCATCGCCTTGCGGAGGGTCTCGGCGTCCGCGGCCGGGTCGAACGGCTCCGCGGGGTACACCGTGGGCGTGCACTGGGGAGAAAAAGATCGGGTTAGGAACAAAATGCTTAGACTAAATACTGAGGTACCTAACTGGAGAGTGCAGTACTTAGTAATATTATAGTATTCTTTGGCAGTACTGTGCACTTTTTGTGGCACTGTGGCTGTCTTCCGTCTCACCTTCACTATGAAAAAAATACGTATGGTCATTACCTATGAGACAACTGACAGCCACTAGGTACGTACTAAATGTCAAATTTGCTGGACACACTTTTTATTCAGGGTGAAAACTCCAGTTAGATACCTCAGTATTTAGTCTAAGCTCTTTGGAAGGAGCAGTGGCGTAGCGTAGTGTAGGTAGTGTGGGCGGCAGGGGCGGGCACAGAACAGCGGGCAACAAAAATACCTCCTAAATATTTGAATCATTTTACCCATTTTTGCCTGCCGTGCCAATTTGGGAACACCTATAGATAAATTTTATGAAAACGGGATTTTTACAAACATGGTAAAATAGTTATTCCCAAAAAAGGTGTTCCCAAATTGGCACGCGTGCGGCGGGCAAGAATGGGTTAAATTTTATCGAAACTACGATCGGGCCCACAGAACAGAAAAAGTTCTGTGATCGGACCGATTGAAAAAAGCACGGATTTTTTCATTAGGTCTTATTCTGTGACGAGTTTTATTCAGTGGGAAGGAGAGGGAGTCGCGTCATCATCATCTTCCTGACCATACCCCAATTCTAATTGGGGTCGGCGACTTCCTTCTTTAAGTACTCAACTCTATCACCTGTCATCACATTTATTAATTTCTCATTCACTACGCTCTGCTGTAGGTACCTACCTATCATGTTTCAGAGACGTCAACCATTGAAACTAATGATTCGCTTTGCACATAAACGGACCCCTAAGCACAGTAGGTATAAATAAATAAATAAATAAATATTTTCTACAATCACACCAATTATCTAAGCCCGTAGTTAATTTCTTAAGAAACTGTGTCTACGTGTGAACTTGATAACGGATAAATATACTTATATACTTTTTGTTTGTAAATACATACTTAAAATACATAGAAAACACCCAGACCAAGACAAATAGACATGTTCATGCACACAAATATTTGTCTTGTTCGGGAATCGAACCCGAGACCTCTGGCGCAGAAGGCAGGTATTTTACCCCTGCGCCAAATCGGTCGTTATTCTACAAACATGGTTGTAGGTAGGTAGGTAAGGTATAGTTCATTAGTCTGCAACATCTTCTGACGCTATTTGCTCATTTCACTATACATTCCAGATATGTATTCCACGTCTATGAAAATTTTGTGAAAAAAAAAGAAATTGTTTTGTAGAAGCTTGCAAACCGCTGACGGTCTAACTTGCGTCTAACTTATTTTTATATTATACCTACAAGTATTATGTTAAGAATATAAAAAGTTCCCCTTTTAATTCAACACTACAATGAATGCTAATGCAAACCTGCCATTATACAATTTATGGGGTGCGGCCATTGTGACCTATAAAAGCTTGGGATACCATCACTCGTGAGCCTCGTGGCTTTCCTTGACCTAATTTAACTCCTTGGAGTTACTTAGCCCAGTCCAATGGCCCAGTAAGAGAATCCGCATCGCAAAGTTATTAAATTAAAAAGTATGGAGTTTTTCCAAAAAGGTCAGGGGTTGACAACCTTTTTTCGGAAAGTATGGCCATTTTTTAAGCTTTTATTCTAAAGGTTTCAATATTTTTTCTGTATCTAATCAAATAAAAAATAAAACGCTCTGAGATGATAATTAGGTAGGTACCTATAATAATGTGTTAATATTTGATTAACATAAGACATTAATAAATTTGGTTGTATGTTTTAAGTATTAATGTTTAGGAATTGTAGGTTTCAATTTAGGTACCTACTTGTATTGCTTGAACTCCCAAGTCAATTAATCTTAATTCCGATTTCCTTCAAATAGTTAGGTACTTACTTGTTTATTACAAAAGCCAAGGCACGAATCAGTTGTTACAAATCAAATATTTGCGACTCGTTTTCGTTATACTCGCATATAAAAGCGTTGCGTTACTTGCGTTGGATATTTTGGTCCATTTGAGGAAAAAATAGAGGTGGGTATGTATTTTTTTCCCTTACAGCCAGTAGATTATTTATAATTACTATTTTAAGGTTAATAGGGTTGTTAGTGTAGTTACACAATTAGTTATCAAAATTAGAATCTTGTTTCATAAAAATGTTTAGGTACTTACAGCGTAGCGTAATGCAAAACAGATGTTTATTTAAAGCAACATCTCAGTCTCATTTTAAACCAATGATATACTAATATCCGTGCATCTTTTTCTAGTAAATGAGTTTTCAATCAAATTCAATACAATACCTATGTTTTTGCAAAGATCGTACTTTCCTGGCATAGCGCTTTTACCATTTTGTGGAATAAAAAGAGTTAATCATAATATTAGCATAGTACCTATCTATAACTATCAACAAATGCAAGGTCACTTTTTGTTACTGGCGATAACTGACTTATTACGTGACTAACGTTGCAATAATTTCACGTACAGCTAAAAACAAGCATACCAATCATTTTAGGAATATTAATGGACTATACTTGTTAAGGTTTTTCACAGTTTTTCCTTCCGATTCTGGCAGACGGCCTCTATTTCAGACCTACTTAGCAACATTTCTGAGAAAAGGTGACATCATCTGTGTGAATCGATAGCTGTAGGTAGGTACCTAGATGTAAACGAAAAATGTAGGTGTTAACTTACCTTGTACGGGTAATATTGTTGGCCACTCATTTTGGAGTTTTCTATAAAAAAAAAACACGTGTAAATACTTTTTGTACTGGTTACATTCGTCTAATATCTAAAAATAGGCCCGGCATTGCCGGCGTTGCGGTAACAAACAGAGGCCGGAATTTGCCGGTTAGCACACCTTCAAAGTCATAAAAAATAATTAAAATACTACTTTCTACTATCATTATATAAGAAAATCACTTAACCATCGAACTGTTTACTAGTTTAAAGTGGACAAATGTAAAAAAGTACGTACTTGTTTAGTAATTTATATGACACACCCAACCGAACTCGACGGCGCAAACTCGGAACGCGACTGGCGGCTGGACTGGTATGAACTGCGGTGCCCGCGGTCGACTCGTAACCTCGTATTGGTGTTTGCTTCACGTCTCCAGGGTTCACCAACCTTTGGTCCATTTATGATTTGAAAAGATTTACTTAAGTACCCGTGTACACTCAAACGCTTCTTAACTTCGGAAATACACGGTTCATTTTTGCCTTTCAATTTGGATAAAGCAACCAAATTGAACAATGTAAACGTAAAAGTGAATCAATTTGGTTTAACCGTGTGATATTAGCAGGAGCATTTTCAACTGCACGTCTTTACCAGGTAGTTTTAGCCACTTGAAATTAGGAAACGGTTAAGATTTTGGTGTTAGATACTTAAACTAATTGATCAAGCTCATCTTGAAATTTGAATTGAGTGTATGACCACTGTCCCTGAAAAGATGCCTAAATAAAACACTCTTTTTTAGGAATTCTGTCACGTGTTTATTATTATAAAAAAATGACTAATAGTAAACTAATAGTAACTTCTATTATTTAATTTTTAGTTATGTCTTTTAAAGACTTTTTAGTTTTTTCTGACGTTTCAATGGGATTTTTAGTTTCCGTAATCACGACCCCTGGAAAGGTGCCGATACCGTCGGAAAAAACTAAAAATCCTTTAAAAACACAACAAAAATTAACTAGTACTTATTTGTATAATGAATGCGTGATAGATTCCGTAAAGGAGTTTTATTTAAATGAACAGTTCGCGCAGAAATCTGAGATGTGCTTAAGATGTTGAAACACAATGAAATCCAAAAAACTATAAAAGCAAACTAAAAAATACTCAATAAGTATATTATGTATGAATGCAGCTAGCACTTTTAAAGGATTCTATTAGTTTGTTACAGAAAATACATGAGATTGTTGTTGATAACGGAATACGCAGTGTCTTAAAACCTTTTTCCTTTATCTAGGCAGTTTAGTTGGTAGTGGTGCCTTCTCCGGTTCGCCCCATCTGGCCTGCCCACCAAGAGTGGGTAGCCCTAAGGGGAGCTGGGGAGTTAGCTCCCTCCTTCTTCTCTGTCCGGCCCCTTCTCGAGCTTACGAGCTCGCTAGGGGGTGAGGCAGGGCTTAGAACCGCCTAGCCCTGATGCGTAGCCTATTAGGCTTGGTGGGAGGGCTGGGTGCGGCGAGGGGACATGCCCTGGGTGTGACGGAGTTCAACATGTCGTTTGGTATGCCTAAAGATCGCATTGATCCTCATCATACAAAAAAGGGAGGTACTAGGTACCTAATTGATTTAAAAGTTTTTGGATATGAGTTATGTAAGTACCTATTAAAAGACGTGTCTTATTTATAAAAGTAAACTTTTCATCTAGGTAGGTATTCTATTTTTACAGTCGATAGCATCGAGCTCTACTAAAACTGTTCCAAAAGCTAGATGTGCTGTAAAAATTAACATAACAATATTTTATCATAAAGTGTTATGAAAAGAAGTGTTACCTATAAAAGTAATAACTTAATATTTTCGTTTTTTAACTGTGATATTTTAATACATGTAGGAAACTAGGTACCTTATGGGAAAAAAGAATTGCATTGTGAATGCATAAAAATAATTTAAAATCTCAATATCTACCAAAAGTTGCGCGCCCCTTCGCCACGTAATCTCATCGGGCGAGCTCCGATGATGTCATCGCAGTTCCCGCACTGCACTGTGTTCTCTATACCCGACGCATAAATTTTGCCGACCCAACTTGAAAACATAAATTAGAAGTGTACCTTATTGAAAAAGCATTAAGGTTGATATTAAACGATTTCTTTACAGGTGAAGTATATTTTGACTGGCGGAACTTGAAAACATCACAATAAAAAGTGCACCTTAGTTCTTAAGACTAGACTAATAAAAGTCGTTTAACCCATTGAGTTATAAATGTAGTTAGGTAGGTACTGACTTGTTTTTGATAGTATTCCATAATGGAATACGAGCTTTCATGTCGATATAAACATTAAGTAAGTAGGTACCTAATCAATATTCTAATAACCCACTTTACCCCATGCCTATTTCACCCGGGTATTACCCGTGGGCCCACCGCTATGACCCACTGGTGGGTTCATAGGTAATTTTTATTCCCCGTAGACCCACTGTTTCACAGTGGGACCACGGGGAATTGAAACAAAACTGACTTTAACCGTGGTCCCACTGCTTTTATGTTTGAAAAAGTATGAATAATAATATAATTATTTTTATATTTGTTTTAATTTGTATTTACATTTTTTTTTTATATAGGTAAGGTCAATGTGGGGAAGTCCGTCTAGGAGGTAAGTCCGTCTAGCGCCAATAACTTCCATTTTTGAATGACTAGCTTCTTATGCCTCGGTCGGTAAAACAGTATTACGGAGCTAGTTCGAACTGAGAATCATAGACGTCGCTAACATCATTAGGTTGAAAGAAATTGGTAGGCCATTTTTTTTTCGAGTTTTGTACTTGAAGCTGGAGTGTAACGTCTTTTCAAAAAACTAAAAAAAAAGTAGTAAATCAATGGAGTTCTTGGAGTTTCTTTGATTACGCAAGTCATTTAGTGATCAATATTCTTATTTCTGGTGATGAATTCATTTATAGCGCTTGAGTTTCGTAATTATTACCTGCAACAAATTACTAACCACAAAATGTAATAGTTGGGAAGTCCGTCTGGCATACGTAAGGCAAGTCCGTCATATGACGGTCTTGCCTCAATTGCAGATATTGTCAACCTTTTCAGCTGCACGTATTTTACCTGCATGATAAAGCCGTGATATAGATAAATCCCTAGGGATATAATTATGTACCGTAAGGTAGTAATGAATCGCTTTCGTATATCTACCTTATTAAGAATATAAAAATTGAATTAGAAAATAAAAAAATATGTTTTACTAGGAAATTGGCTACATACAATTTTATTAAAAATGTTTGCGACCACTGTCACCAAAGACATTGGCCGGACTTGCCTTCTTCTTCTTCTTCTTCTTAGCAATACGGGCGGTTTCCGCAACTCGACGTCTATTGCGCCTATTTTGCGTCCGGAGGGTGCGCGGCCAGATCACTCCAGCCAGCCCAGCTCAGCCAGGAACGCTCCAAGAGCTTTCACATTAGTGATCGCTTCCTGGACGCTGCCCGGCGAGCCGAGGTACCTCGCCCGGTAGGGGGCCACCCCCCTGCATTCCAGCAGTACGTGGGCAGCTGTTTCTTCTTCCTCCATGCATCCTCTGCATAGGGGACTGTCGGTGACACCTAAATTAAAAAGATGTCTGTTAAATTGTCCATGACCAGTAATGGCACCTGTTACCAGGCGAAGTTGCGGTCTGCACAGTTGCATCAGGGCCCTGGATAAACGCGCGTCCACGCGCGGCAGTGCGAGCTTCGCCTGTCTGCACGAATCCAGCGAGCTCCAGTTCTGTTGGTGTAATTCTGTAGTGCGTTCACGGATCTTATTTGCATACCAGCTCGTCGGGATGGGCGCGATCGGCTCTGGGCCAACAGGCGTCGAGCCGGATGCGCGTCTGGCCAGTTCGTCGGCTGCATCGGTTCCACGTGATCCGCTGTGACCTTTGATCCATTGGATAGTAATAGTATTAAGTGCACCTCCTGTATTTAAGGCGTGGTGACACTCAAGTAAAAGGCTCGATGTGATGCGACTTCCCTGGAGAGCTTGTAGGACGGATTTACTGTCGGAGAGAATTAAGATGTCGCGGTCTTTTACCTCTCTTGTTTCGATTGCCCGAGCCGCCATTATTATGCCCATGCACTCGGCCTGAAAGACCGTGTTGTATGAGCCTAAGAGGGATGCAATTTGTATGTTGAGGTCCTCTGAGAAGACACCCGACCCTGTGCCCGATGAGGTCTTAGAGCCGTCAGTGTAAATGAGGAGAGCCTTGTGTGTTTTTCCTGAGCTGATGTCGTCTATCAGGTGTATTCTGTATTTTTTGTCGAAAATGAAGGTTGGCTTGACCTTGTCGCATACTGCTTCGATAAGAGGGTCGTTTAGCCAGTCCTTCAGTAATACACTGAGATGTTTTACCCTTTCGAATTTTAGAGATCCCAGTTGTTTTAGTCTTAGAGCTGTTTTGGCTGCCTCCTGTTGAATGTGGAGATGCAGTGGTGTTAGGTTCAGCATTACCTCTAGAGCCGCTGTGGGGGCTGTGCTCATGCAACCTGTGAGAGCGCAGCAGGCCTGACGTTGTAGTCCCTGTAGTTTTTTTGCGCCAGTGGTTTGAGCGGCCTTTGGCCACCATACTACAGATCCATAGCTTACCAGGGGTTTTATGATCGTGTTGTATAGCCAGAGGAATAGTTTGGGTGCTAGACCCCAGCGTTTGCCAATCATCTTCCGGCACTGCCATAGTATGACGCTGGCCGACTGCGTTTTATACTCCAAGTGGCTGTTCCAGTTTAGTTTGCTGTCTAGGATTATGCCTAGGTACTTTACCTCGTTAGATAGTTGTAGTGTAGTTCCAAACAGCTTCGGCAGACGGAAATCGCCTACCAGGCGCTTGTTCGTGAACATTACCATTTCCGTCTTCGTAGGGTTGACGGTCAGGTCTTTTCGTTGGCACCATTCTTCAACCTTTTTCAGGGCTGCTTGCATGGTGTTTAGCGATGGTCGTTGAATCAACGAACGGTTTAAATAGACGGTTTACGTTTAATCGACGCTTCGACCGTCTATAGTTCATTCGTGAACTAGTCGAATTCATAGACGACTAATCTGAGAGTCCACAGCGTTCTTTAACTACTGACAACGCGACGACGCGAAACGTATGCGTTCGTTGAGTATCGTCGGACAATGCAATTTGGACCTTAAGTATAATATGGCGTAGGAGTTGATATTTGTAATCTTTTTTAGACTTGTTAGAGTGAAAAGGCAAGAACATTCTGATATTGTGCAAAAGAGTATGTCGATGGACTGGCTAAACGATGCAGTGGATGAACTTATTTTGTAACTGCAGTTCATTCGACTGTCAAATAATGCGTAAAACTAGACTAACTAAAGACACCGTCGAAGCGTCGCGGTCGCGACGTAGACTAGACCTGATTTAGACGCCGCGCTTAAGTCGATTGAATTGAACGCCTTCCATTATCGCGTCGACTAGTCGACGAATTCTACTAGTTGATCGACTAGTCGATGGACGGTAATGGACGGTCTAGTTTCGTTAACGAAAAATACGTCGACGACCCATCTCTAATGGTGTTACAGGTTATGCCGGCCTGGTTACCTATGGTTAATATGGTAATGTCGTCCGCATATCCTATAGTATAGAAGTAGTTAGAGTTTAGATGTGATATCAGGTCGTCTACCACCAAGTTCCACAGAAGTGGAGAGAGCACACCTCCTTGGGGGCATCCCCTCGCCACCAGAGCCCTTTGGGTGACGTCTCCTGACACCTGTACCGTTCTATTGCGTAACATGTTCACGATCCAGTCTATGAGTTGTTTATCAACACCGTGTCTCCTTAGTGCTGCCTCGATGCTGGTGAATGTAGTTTTATCGAAAGCGCCCTCTATGTCAATGAAGGTGCCTAAACAGATAAGTTTATTTTGGAGAGCCTCCTCTATCTTACCGACTAGTTGATGAAGAGCTGATTCTGTCGATTTTCCAGCGCTGTAAGCATGCTGATGTTTATGTAGTGGGAGTTTAGCCAACGCTCCACTTCGTAGGTACCACTCACAGACTCTTTCCATAGTCTTCAACAGGAAGGTTGTGAGGCTGATCGGTCTGAAGGCCTTTGGATTAGTGTAGTCGGGTTTACCTGGTTTAGGTATAAACACTACCTTGACTTCTCTCCATAGGTGCGGAGTGTAGCGATGCGCCAAACAGGCTTGTAACAGACGGGTGAGGGCTGGAACTACCTGCTTCTCTCCCCATTGTAGTAATGCCGGAAAGATGTTGTCCGTTCCGGCCGCCTTGAAAGGGGAGAAGCTCTTAATAGCACTTCTTACCTTTTCAGGTGTTATTACCTGTTCGGCATGGTGCCAACAGTTTTCGGTGGGTTGCACAGGTTCGTCTTGCCAGCTTACCTGTTGTACTAGTTGACAGTCCGGAAAATGGGTCTGTATTAGGATAGCATTTGTCTCCTCCTGGCAGCGAGACATCGTGCCATCGGGTTTCTTCAGGTTGCCTAGCGGGCCAGGACCCTGGTTAGACAAAACTTTCCTTACCCGATTTGCCTGTTTAGTGGAGCTTATCTCATTACTGAAGCTTCTCCAGGATGAGGTCCTCCAATACCTTATCTTGCGTTTATATTCTGCCTTAGCAGCCTTATATCGGTCCCAGTCGTGGTCGTCGCGGGTGTTCATTGCCCTGTTCAGCCTTTTCCTGACCAGTTCACGTTGCCTTTCAAGCTCCGGACCCCACCATTGGTGTTTGCCGGAGCCTGCCGAGCCGGGAACTCTCAGGGGACAGGCGTCTTCAAAGCATTGTGTTATGGTGTTTGTGAATTTTACTACCTGTTCCTCTAGCTGCGCGGCGGTCGAGAGGTCCCACCTTTCGCAGCCTATGTCAAGTGGCTCTGCTAGGAGTGTTCTGTAACGTTGTCTGTTTGTTTTCCTTGGATACCTTTTAGGGCCAATAGTAACAGTAGGTACCTGTAAGTTGAACAGTAGCCATCTATGATCTGAGCATGAGGCTTCATCTGAGACGTGCCAGCCCGTTATCAAAGATGCCGCTAGCGGTGTTGCAAGTGTTAGGTCGACAATCGTCCCTCTACATCTCTTTGCGACGAAAGTCGGTTTGTTTCCTATATTAATTATTTCTAGATTGGTTGTAAGTAGAAATTCTACAAGATCATTACCTCTAGTGTTGCTTTTCTCCTCTCCCCACAACGGATGGTGGGCATTGGAGTCTGTTGAGATGATCAGCTCAATGTTGTTTTCCCTGCAGTATCGAGCAAGCAATACGACCTCCTCAGGTGGCGCTCGCTCCCCCTCAGGCATGTATGCTGATGCCAGGACCAACTCCTGGCTGTTATTTCCATTGTTAATTTTCAGCTTAGTAGTGCTTAAATCTCTGGAACAGAAATTTAGTAAAGGCTGTGTTTCGATATCGTTTGATGTGTATATGCACGATCTTACATCACCACTGGCGGCATGTATGAGCTTACCTCCAATACTGGAGAGTCCTCGCACAGTGCCGCCCCTGATGCACGGCTCCTGGATCAGAGCGACCGTCGTTTTGTTAGTCTCCAGCCAGCGTCGGAGTTGAGCCGTTGCGGTTATGCTGTGCTGGAGGTTTGTCTGAATGAGTTGGGCCTTAGAAGGGGACGCCATCTTCGCAGACAACGTCCTCCAAGGCCAACTCGTCGAGCCCCAGCAGGAGTTCCTCGCTCGTCGGCGGAGCCTCTCTGCCGGAGGGGCCGGCAGCAGCAGCGTCGATTTGCATCTCCGCTGCGGCCGGCTCGGCGGTGTCGGTGGTAGCCGCTTGTGCGGCTGGTGTAGTCGTCGTCGTATCTCCACCGGTAGACTCGTGGGGGCGGTCGGTGGGTGGGGTGTCGACGAACTTACCCTTGGCGTTCCTGAACTTCAGGTACACCGAGCCGGTTAGGAAACTGACTCGGCGACCTTTAGCCAGGATCACCGGCACGATGTCTACCGGCACCGACGCGATGATAAAAGTACGGTTGGTGGACTCTTGAGTTTGAAGCCCGTTCAAGAGCCACCGTTCAACCTGAAGTTCCGGGTTTGAGAAATGCAGGACCTTACCCACCATTCCTTGCTCCCGCTTCCAGAGCTTGGGCAGAGCGAAACCACACTGGACCTTCTTCGGGACCTGCTCAGTTCTCAGAACACTGAGCTGTCCCACGTCCGTTATGTGGTGCCCCTCCGCCCACTCTGTCGCCCACTCCAGGGTTGTGTTGTTGGTGCCTGTCAAGTGTAAGCACCCGTCCTTGTACATGGGCTTCCCACAGAAAGCGACTTTACCCGCTTCGTAGTTGCCCAGGAGTATTTGCTGCACCATAGCCTCCTCCATGTCAGCCTCGATCTGTTCCGCCACCGCCTTAGAGATATATCCCGAAGGCGATGTGATCACAAACCTGACCTCGTTGGATTTAGCCGCAACAGCAGCGTAGGTTCGCACCCCAGTCGAGGAACCGCTCGGCAGCTCTGCCTTCAGCTTTTTGGACTCGCCTCGAGGAGAGATCGTCTCATCCAGGCGGGCCCTTTTGGCTTTAGGCTTAGGCCGCGCAGCGGCTCCTGCGACCGGGGTGTTGAGGGGGGCCGTGGTGGCCTTGTGCCCTTGCGGGGGATTTGGAGCACGTCGGGTTGACTTGGGTGGGCGCGGGTTTCCCCGCCTCCCACTTTCCATCCTCCCTGGCGCTCCCAACCGGACTTGCCTTAAAATAAAATAAAATCAATTATCTCTGAAATGTAAACCTTATAGACAAATACATAAATCACACATTTCAACGCTAGTTTAACGTCACTGCTAGAAACTGTTTTCATACATATTGCCTCACAAGTTATGGATATAGTGCTAGTAGACGGACTTACCCTAAACTGCACGGGAAGTCCGTCTACACGCCGTGTTTTAAAAAATATCATATAAATCTAAAGATAATTGCAATTCATACTATTTTAAGACCAATATAGGTAAATAAATATATTACCTATAATTTCGGACGACACAAGTCACTTTAGAAAGCGTATCTCGATTCAATAAGTTCAGTTGAACTTAAATTTTAGAAAAGTATGCCGGACTTCCCCACATTGACCTTATACTATATATACTTCTTTACTTATTATAAAGAGGAAAGATTTGATTGTTTGTTTGCATCGAATAGGCTCCGAAACTACTGGACCGATTTATAAAATTCTTTGACCATTATATTTATTAGAAAGCTACATTCTTCCCGAGTAACAAAGGCTATATTTTATCCCGATATTTTCACGGGAACGGGTACCACGCGGGTAAAACCGCAAGGATCTTCTAGTTATTTAATAAAGTTAGTTTTTTATTTGTTTTTATTTAATTTTATATCAAGTGGGGCATTGCGGTGGGACTACAGTCAAAAAAGGACAGTGGGTCTACGGGGAAAGAAATTACCTGAGGCGATTACCCGTGGTCCCACGAAAACTGACACATTGAAAAGCATAATTTAAAACTCTATTTCAGTGGGTCTACGGGGAAAACAAATTAACCGTAGACCCACCAGTGGGGCAAAACGGTGGGGCCACGGTTAATACCCGACACTGGTAAACCACTAAAATGAAAATGACTTTAACAAAATGAATTAGTTTTTTTCCAAAATGGATCATAATCATAACAATATTTTCCTCCATAAAGTTTTGTGGTTGTAGAGTGCTTTGTTGGTTAATTATTACTTATGGTGTCGCTATGGCGAAAGTCGCGGGTTCGAGTCTCAGTTCAGCCCGAGTTAAATGGTAACAAAACTAACCTATATCATAGTTCTATGGTTTGGGAGTTTCTGCTACTAACTCTTGAAAAACTCTGTTAAAAACTGCATAATTAAGTACTTAAGGCGCTACTCGGAAAAAGTATGGACTTTTTGATTTAAAACTATAGGACGGTTACAGTTGTTACAAATCTGGTATTAAGATATATATTTCTTCATACCTTTATCTAGAATCGTATAGTTTCAAAAACACGATTTTATGATTTTGCCTCGACACTTTTTCTTTTCGAAAAAACCTCTAAAAAATACGAAAGTTCAAGATTATTCTTAAATGGGGTGACTTACACTATTAAAAATTGGTTTAATTAGTGGACACTAATAATATTTAGGATCGTATAGAAGCATTTTTTTAAATTCGCTGTAGTTTTTTAATACGAAGTGATTTTGTGTTTTTTTGCCTAATCTGCAAAATCGGTCTCGCTCCCGCGCGCGTCGTTTTCTCATTGCTATCTCGCTTCAGCACATTTTTTCCGAGTATCGCCTTAAGTAGGTATCATAAGTTTCTTAGTTTTTGAAAAATCTTTTACTAATAACATCAGTCATAAAATCTGATTTATTTGTCTTATCCATTCGAAGTCTAATCCGGTTCAGCAGCGTTATTTTTTGGTTAAAACTTACATGTGACGTAGTAAGTACCTACGTAACGTATAGTAGTCATTCTACGTAACACAAAGATGACTCCCCAATCTCATCATACAATCACTGCTAACTTGATGTCATAGTTATTCTCCGAGATGCCAATCGTCATTGATCTTATTCGCGATGATAAGTGTTTGTTTCTGATTCACTTTTGAAGTAAACAGGTTCATAGTAAGTATGTACCACTACGTACCTAGGTTCATGGCACTGGCACTGCACTGAAAATACTAACTACTTATAACGTTATGTCTCACTGTTACCTACCTACTTTCAACGACAAAAAATACCAACACTAGCTTTTCTGTCGAGCTTAACTTTGAAACTTTTGGTGGAACTCATAAACCAGAACGACTCAATTAAATAGGTACCTATGCGCTTCGTAAAAGTTGTGGGTTACGAATATCTCGAACGAAAATCGTTGTTTTACGTAGGTAACTAGGTATTTAGTAATCTGTGGTTTTACGTTTATTTTGTAGTACTTAACCTACTGCCCAATTCGTGTGAGAACACTGAGAACAAAGAAGGAATACACCTAGGTATATCTAAGTTCTTACTAATGTTAGAGATTCATCACCAATAAACTCTACAGAAAACTGATTTAGAAATAATTGATTGGACTTCATAAACAATAAGTATTACTTAACTCAAAAGATATATAATTATGTACCTAGGTCCTGCAATGCAATTTGATTTTTTACTACATTTTAACAACGCTCTATACAGGGTGTTTTTTTATAAGTGCAATACCTCTTAGGTGGTGATTGTACTCATGAATATGAACAACTTTTACTATGAGGCCAACTCTGGAACTTCACAAAAAAAATCAGCTGTTCCATACATCTATATATATAAAAATGAATCCCTATTTCCCTTGGTCACGGCATCACGCGTGAACGGCTGGACCGATTTGCCTAATTTTGGTCTTGAAATGTTCGTGGAAGTCCAAGGAAGGTTTTAGCGGTGAGAAAATAGGGGAAGGAGGGTAAGTAGGGGTAGAGTAGAAGTAGGGTAGGGGTAGAGTAGGGGTAGGGTAGGGGTAGGGGTAGGGGTAGAGTAGGGGTAGGGTAGGGTAGGGGTAGGGTAGGGTAGGGGTAGGGGTAGGGTTAGGGTAGGGGTAGGGTAGGGGTAGGGTAGGGGTAGGGGTAGGGTAGGGTAGGGTAGGGGTAGGGTAAGGGTAGGGTAGGGTAGGGGTAGGGTAGGGTAGGGTGGAGTAGGGGGTAGGGCCACGGGAACGAAGTCGCGCTGGGTCAGCTAGTAGGTAATAAAAAATTGTATGAAACAGCAGATTTTTTTTGTTGAGTTGCAGAGTTGGCCCCATAGTAAAAGTTGTTTATATTCATGAGCACAATCACCACCTAAGAGGTATTGCACTTATAGAAAAACATCCTGTATATTATGTAATACAATAGGGTACCTACTATTGGACTGTTGTTAAAATGTAAATAGATAAGTACTTAAGTAAGTATTTAACAATGATTCTTATATCAACAAAATATGTAGCATTTAGTAATAAGTACCTGTAAAAAACTGTTTTACAACAAGCGACTAACGAGCTGTTTTCTAGCTGTCCTTTTTCTAAAACGAATTTTCTATGGGGAGACTACGCAGCGGCGGCGTTGCAGGCTTGTGCAGGTAACAATGCTCCAAATAGGTAGGTACAACGTTGTTATGGCGTCAGACTAATATAGGGTAGCTAGCTAGCCAGGCGGACTTTGAACAAGCCCAACCACCAACCAAACCGAATACAATATGTGCCCTCACTGGGGAATCGAACCTATCGACCAATAAAAAAAAAAAATCGAACCCGGGACCTCCGGGTCTGGTACTATTGGAACGTACCTATAAAGTTACAAACTGAAAGAGATGAATAGGTACTCAGATAAAATTGAAAAGAAAATATCTTTAGGAAAATATTGTAAGGAAAATATGTGGAGATGTAATACCTAAGCATCCTAGCGCACAGCCACTTTCGAGCCCCGCTATGAGCACTGCGCTCTATGATCTTGTTTCTGTAAGGTTCGATGACTTCGATGGGATTGGCCCACTGACCTCTATTGTGGATTGGCCACAGACAAAGCCATCTTCTATCTCACTCGTTGCACTTGTAACCCTCTGTAACCATCTTGTAACATGCTTGTAACGAAATAATAGCGATACAAGTACGATACGATAATAGGTGATAATAGCCATGCCACAGAACACGAATGGCCAATAGAGAAGGCTGTGGATTCGCATGTTTTTTAAAACAAAAGTCCCTAAATTAAATATAGAATAAAAAAAGCGGCGGTTATGGTGGTCTTCCTCTTGTCATGCATGACAGCGTTTGCTCGTTTTCTCACACAGTATCACATACGTAGTGTGTTTTTTTACCCTGTGGTATCACACAGTTACTTATTTAGTAATCTGTGATATCACGCAGATCATCCTCAAGATCATCGGTAGAAAACCTACTAAATCTGTGACATGCACGCACATGCAGCATGCTCCATTCACAAGGAATTTATAATACAGTGCCACAACCTTTTCTGTGCCGGTGACAGCGGCGCTACGTACGTTTTTCTTTTTTTTTGTAGTATTTTAACCGGCCCTGACTTCTAAGAACTTCAGCCGCCAGCAGCGCTATGGTTGGGCATCAACTTGACAGCAAAATGACATTAAAAAAAATCATGTTAATTTCACATTTTGGCCACCGGCACAGCAAAGTTTGTGGCACTGTACAACAGGAAGGTGCACTGCTGCTAAAAAACGGTCCTAATGAGATAGTAAGAACGAGGTCAGTTTATCTCACTCCATCCCATTACGGCGGCCACGAACATGCGCGACGGGCGGCGGACGGCGACGAGCGAATTGCGAACTTCACACAACGAAGACGGAAAACGTCACAAAACGTCATTCGGCTTGTAATGTTGCTACTTTAACATTCTGAAATCTATCATTCAAATTCTTTTTTAGGATAAGCCATAAAAAACTTAAACGACCTGATACATTTTTATGCTTAATACGGTAATACCTAAATTAATATGCGATGTTTTCTATTGACTAAAAGTAATACGAAGCGGAAATTTCACGAAATTTAATTTTTATAACGAAAGTTGTGAACCATAAATCTACTAAACCTGTTATTTAAGAGTGCTGGCAATTTCAGAGAAAGGGACACCCTCACCTCGTTCTTGCGGTCTCAGCTGGACCGTTGACATTTTGTATTGAAATATAAACCTTATCTCTTAAAACTAAAGTGTATTTTTAAATACACAAAAATACGGAGTGCACCTTCCTGTTGTACGTAGTACTTATAAATTCCTTGTCCATTCATTATCTTTCTTTCAAGTCACGAGCTAAAACAAAACGGAAATATTGCAACGACTGACTTTTTTAACAGAAATAATTTACGAATTTTAGGATCTTACCTACGTCATAAATGACAGGAAGCGTCAAGAAAATAAGTGCGCATATTTGAAGTGCACTCTTATTCACTCGGCCGTTTTTGACACTTCAACCGGGTATCTATTGGTAATGTGATTGAAGGCTCTATCTCATTGGGACGCCAACAGCATTTACTTGTCTCACCAATCCACCTGCCACGTGAGGTAAAACTAGGAGAGTTACTATACAATTTGACATTGTACCTATAGATTGGCGCCGCGACAACCAACTATAGTAGCGGCAGCGGTGTACCTACTATAGTCAGATAAGTATCAGTTGGCGAGCGGTAGAAAAAGGAACAATTAATGTGTCTCTTGACTTGACAATAAAGCTCAATTTTGACATAAAGAGGTGAAAATAAAAGTACGATGGCGGGATTGTGAATACACACAAAAAGCAAGCCATTCATAAAGAAGACTCCCTCGATCGCCAACTTATACTTTACAAACTATACCGGCGAAATTCGTACGATATGTATGTAAAGTGAGCCAAGCCTAGTCTCGTTACATAATAATATAATACAACATCTTAAGTTTTTTGTAAAAAATTGATTTTTATGACAAGCTTTTTTGCTGACCTTACTTTAATATTGTATTGTCATCCAAACCAAACATGTATGCAAAATTTCAGCTCAAACGGACACTGGCAAGTGGGTCAAATTTAGGTTTCAAGATTTGACCCGAACGGACATACATGCATGCTTCGAGCAACGCGGGCCTTCCGTCTCGGAAGGGAGTAGGCATACGAAGCATTTCCCCTCTGTCAAAGTACTAGCCCAAGTGGGCATAGGCGTTTATAAAAACTAGTTGCACTCAGATTTTTTACTAGACTGTACTAGACCACAAATTATATAGTAGACCGAGTCCAGTCGCGCAAGTGAACGCCGCAGTATTAAAAATGCCGAATTGCTCAGTTTTTTGCTGTAGAAAAAAGGTCTGGAACATCAAGTTAACAAAAAGATGGTGTAACATTTCATATGCAAGTGAATTCTGATCATATTATTGCTATTTAATTACATTTAAATACCAAATTCGCATATTTTATTCTTAAATTGTTGACGGATTTGTTCAGCAACATCAAGTCCGCTCGCCCATATAACTCTGTCGAGCAAACATGACGCCTGCAGTTTATACTCTTCTCTTTCACTCGATTCCGCATGCCCGGAGAGTAAGAAGGACGGGTATAACCTGCAGCTGTCATGTTAGCTCGACCGGTTTATACAAATTTCAGATCGGTCGCGCGATAAATCCGACTTCTCGCCGACGATGGGCAACACAGTGATGTTACCGTTACATGTCATAATGTTTGTCGATAAATTTGAGTGGCAGTTGGCGACACGCGACGAGACTTTATTTATTCATATTATTATGTACAAATGATTGTTATCATGGTTTTATAATGAACTATAGTACGTTATTATTATTGGGTTACCTAGCATGTAATTAGAATAAATAAAAACCGATCAAGAGCAAGTCAGACTCGCGCACTGAGGGTTCCGTAACATCAAGTATGAATGAAGACACGGCGGTGTAGAATATACGTTATAAAAATAAATAATAGGCCCTTCCGATCGATTACGACCACGGCGGCCTATTTTTTTTTTGGATAAAATATGATGAAAGCATTATGATTTCATTGTTTATTTATCGCACTTTTTGTGTTTACAGCTTCCACAAAAATCCTGAATTAAAGAATTCATGGAAAAGTTTTTGCAATAATAAGCAAACCTGGGATCTCAAGCGGAGCAGTGTAATTTGCTCGACCCATTTCATGTCATCCGATTTTCAAGCCCTTCCAAAGAAAGGAGAATAATAACGGAGAATTCAATATGTACCAAATTTTATAACAGACTGCATTTTTGCCGCAAGTCTTCTAAGTATTCTCAGTGTTTTAATAAAGTCACAAAATTGCATCTCACTGTTATACTTATTTTCCAGAGCCATTCATAACCCATTGAACCATCTTACAATACTGCTGGATCTACAAGTTCAGCTATGCCTAACATGTTGACATATTTGATTTCTTGTTTAGTTGAAAATGGTTTACTGTTACATTATATAATACTAGCCTTTCGCCCGCGGCTTCGCCCGCGTGAACTACACGACGTTATCCCGCTGGAAGGTGATATTTTTCAGGAATAAAAAGTAGCCTATGTCCTTTCTCAGGCTCTAGACTATCTCTGTACCAAAATGCATTCAAATCGGTTCAGTAGTTTAGGTGTCATTGTGTAACACACAGACAGACAGAGACGCATTTATAATATAAGTAAGGATAAGGAAGTAAGGAATAAGAGCAAATGTTACTACTTAAATTAAGTATTCTATTGTGATGGAATTCAATTTAAATTTGACGACTCTATAAAATATAACAGGGAGAAAAAGATTGCCCTTAAAGGTTTTCTTGCCGGTTCTTCTTGCAAGGTCTCCCGCCGTAGGATTTGCGAACTGATGGCGTAGCTGCTTTGACATTCACAAGTGTTGTAATCTCAACCTAAATAGCAATTTTGAATTTTAATATCTCGTGTCACGGCGCCTATGTGGTCGCACTCTTACAAAACAGATCATCAGTAGCGATTGCGGTATAAAATCATCAGCTCTTAGAAATAGCGGTATAATATTAAGTCTTATTACTATTCTCGTACCTACCAAGAAAAAAAACATTACTACAAAATCGTTCGAACCGTTTTCGAGAAGCGCAACCACAAACACCGTGACACGAGATTTTTATATAATAGAATATCAAAAACTGTTAGTAAGATCCTACATAAATACCTAATAATAATTATAAGAAATCTTAACTAATATTATAAAGCTGAAGAGTTTGTTTGTTTAAACGCGCTAATCTTAGAAACTACTGAACCGAATTGAAAAATTCTTTTATTGTTGGATAGTCCATTTAGAGAGGAAGGCTATAGACTATATTTTATCCCGACATTCCCACGGAAACGGGTACCACACGGGTAAAACCGCGAGGATCCACTAGTTAAGCAATAATTGTTTAACCGATAAATAAAAATAATATTAGTAATATGTTTCAGTTTGTTACCTTTATTAGTTCTTCTTCCGAAATTGAAATTTATCGATATTGCTGCATCGACAGTTGAGTCCAGCCCTATTTACGTTGAAATCGAGGCAATGTGTGAGTGAGTTGTGACTCATCCGTACACGAATTGTCGCTGTATTGTTTCATTTTCTATGTGTTAGTGTATTCTTTACAGTATTGTTTTTGTATGTAAGTATACGGAATTGCACTTGTGTGCACATTTCCCCCCCCAAAAAACGACAGAACTATTTGAATAGAGTAAACTCGCTAAGGCTACTCCCTTCCGGGACGGAAGACCCGCGTTGCTCGAAGCATGCATGCATACAATACATGGGTCAGGCCGTAGATTTTGCCACATTCGAGGGTACAAAAGTCTCCGCCTCATATAATTTTAAATATAGTACTCTTAGAAATGTCTCAATCTTATCATCGTGTTTCCTAAGAAATAGCAAACCAAGACAGATATAGATATTTGGATAAGTTTACATATTTGGAAAACTATTTGACATTTCCTTCCCAAAAGTGACGGATTTTTTATAAAAACCGCGAATCCGCAGTGGTAGGTGTACAGCTTGAACATCGATAAAATTATCATTTTTTAACTTATTGATGAGCTGTTTGATTTGACGTTATAAAATAATAATAAGGTTGCCATTCCTTTAATATCTTTGCGTCTTTCCTAAGAAAAAAGATAAATTTTCGGCAATAAGATTTTTTTTTTGAAAAACCATTTCTTTGCGCTACTTATATTGCGCAACCATTTTCACCCATTTTATGGTTTTAAAACATTTATTAAGATTTTGTTTGAGTGCTGGCATCACCAAAGTATCGTATTCTATGGTCAATGCAGCGTTGACGACCATATTTTTTGACATTTCGGTGTCAACTCCGATCAAAGTGAAAAGTGTCGCCTACTTTGCAAAGTGCATTTTTTGGGATTTCAAGGTAAGTTTTTGATTAAAACTTATAATTGTTGTTGCGCATGGTTTAATTAGATGTGTGTGATCTGTATATGTTAAACTAGCCTTGCTAAATAGTATATTTTAAGAGTTATAATCGATTTCATTTGCGCCTCGGTTCCGCAAAACTGTCTTTATGTCACTTTGCGATACCGGTTGCGTAGAAATTGCGCCACTTATTTTACGCTATTGAATAATAGTGCATGCACACAAGGTTTTCAAGTTTTTTATTATTTTGAAATTACTTTTAGCTGTAATTCCGCTAAAAAACATGACTAGCATTACTATTAATTGATTTGTTAGATTTTATTAATATTCTATAAGTACAGCGTGTTCGGCAGAACGTTAAACTTACGAAAATAGGGGTAGGTGCGGTGGTCTGGTACCTAACCAGCCTCAAAGATTTTACCTAGGTCCAAAGTTTTTTTATTTTGTATTTTATAAGTTTTGGAATTTCGTCACTTTCATACTAACTTTTAAACCCATGTAACTTTTTTTTATTGACAGATCTATTTTTTTTATTTTTGGCATCCTAATGGTTGGCAGGTCCTTTTAATAGTGATACTTCAAGCAGGTTGTTGCTAGAGTTAAAGTAATGGACTCTCAAACATTGAAAAGAGTTAAGATAAATTTTAAAGTTGTATTATATTTATATAATTAATAATTAATAATACCAAATACCTCCATCTAACAAATTAAATGTATTTTATATATATAATTAATAATGAATAATACCAAATACCTCCATCTAACAAATTAAATGTATTTTTTTTGTAAATTGAACAAATCATACATAGGTACTTACTAGTTTTGTCATCCTGTTTAACTTTTCATTGTGCGCAGTATATAAAAAAGAATTACTCATAGGTACATTATTGTTAATTATTAATTAAACATACTTACATACCAACATCGTGTTTCTTTTTCTAGTTTGATGCAATACCTCTTGTTAGTACATGTTTGTTAAATAAAATCACATTAATGTACGTGCTCCTTAATAATTTTGCGCTACCATTTTGCACCACTTTGTGCGACCGACTCGTAGAAAATTTTGCGTCACCATTGCGCTATTTGTGGCAAAATCTACGGCCTGACCCACATACATACACTGCAAGTTAAATAAAAGCTTGTAATAATGTGGGGTTTACACGGGCGACTAAAGCCGCACGATTTCCGCCGCGCGGCGAAAATCTACCGTCTAAATGGCAATACGGCTAGGGTAGCTTCCGAAATTTTGCCGCGCGGCGACCGACCGCATGCGGCTGGTGACTAAAATCGACCGTGTAAATGCTCAGTCGCAGGCGATCGCTTGCTCAAACTGCTAGAAATCGAATCGAAGGAAATGACCGAGCCGCATGCGATTTTAGTCACCTGTCTAAATGGGCTAGCGATGCGGCTTGGTGAGTCGATTTCTGAAGAGACTAGCCGCACGGCGAATATCGACCCGTGTAAACCCCACATTACATTCGCATCGCTTTAATTCTTTACTATTAAACACCCTTTTTTAGCATGCATAAACTAAAGAGTGCTAATTAAGGACGCCGATATACATTTGCTATGCCATTTTCATCGACAGCACTCGACTCGCATCGCAAGTATGGAAAATATGGCGACGCCATTTTTATTGAATACTTTTTTAAAAGCACGAATCACGATGTCAATCAAATTATTTAGCATGCATTTAGCAAAATGTGAATGTGCTATGTTTTATCACTACATAGTATAAAACAAAGTCGCTTTCTCTGTCCCTATGTCCCTTTGTATGCTTAAATCTTTGAAACTACGCAACGGATTTTGATGCGTTTTTTTTTAATAGATAGAGTGATTCAAGAGGAAGGTTTATATGTACTTTTTATCCCGATATTCCCACGGGAACGGGAACCACGCGGGTGAAACCGCGGGCGGCCGCTAGTTATATAATAAAACATAGCACATTCACATTTTGCTAAATGCGTTCTTTTTTAGTTTGCTTTGAAATAACATTGCTAAAAACGTATTTAAAAAAGCAAATTTAATGTAAACTAGCCTTAAGGGTAGGGTAATCATAGGTGCCGACTTCTAGCAATCACTGTACTAGCGAAATGAGAGCGGGTCTGTTGTATAAAACATGATTTATTATAGTAATACATTTAATTGGAAATACACAAGATGGCAGGCCATCAGCATTGTGACAGATATTGTAACTCCCATATATATATAAATACAATTGATGCGCTGTTTCTCTAGTCTTCCAGGAAGAAATATTGACCTGCCCTTTTTTGCTCGATGTCCTGCAAAAGAAATAATCTTAGTTAATACTTGAATAGCATGAATAGCAAATCTAGCCGCCATGTCCTAAATCGTCAACAAATATTTAGTTTCAAAAAACTCCTACTCATTGGTGTGATAGGGCATGACATTGCATTAGAAATTAGAAGTATATGCTAAAGGCTCTTTTACGCCGGAGCAACACAGTGCGACATTGCAGCATGCCACAAGGCCGCATGCTACAAAATTAAAAATTTCGCACATTGTGGCAAGAGTCGTGCGTGCGGCATGGCAACACCTTGCGTCATGTGGTAGACTGTCGCAGCTTGTATCCAAACACGATGGATTCTATGCGATATTTTTGACATAGGCTGCCGCATACCGCAAATTTAGGATATGTAGCATACCACGAGATGACGTATGTCACAATATGTAGCATGCGGCAATGTCGCACAGTGTGGCTCCGCCGTAAAAGAGCCTTAAGGCTTTATTAATAAGGCTACTTCAGATGACAGGCGCTCAACGCGCGTTGACAAGTACATGCATTTTGTTCGAGTCGTTCACATGCTAACGCGCGTTTTTATATTGTAGTCGTAACACTCGTTAAGCACTTGTCATGTGAAAGGGGTCTAAGGCTTATTTCATATTATTTTCAGTTATAATTTTCAGAAAATTATGATTGAGATGCTGAAACCCGGTTGATACAAAAATATTGTGCTATCAAGATTCATACTTTCATGCATAAGTTTCAGAAAAAATTACACATTGTACAGTTGTCACTGCTTCATGGACATTGAACACAATGGAACTTTTAACATAACATGTGAAACAACATAGTATTTCCATTTAAACTTATACACCTTAATTTAGTTGGATAAAATGCAAATTATGTTAACTGACAAGTGCTTATTGATCCTACACCGGAAATTATAAAATTATAAATCTGTGGTTGACGGTGTTGGTCTCACAATAATTTAATATATTTTGTAAAATTAGTTTAATATTTCCTATTGTGAAACTGTTTGTTGAGCCCAATAAATAAAAAAAAAAAAAAAAAAAAATTGTTCGGATCTCTCCGGAAGGTGATCCCCAGCAGCTCCAGGAACTTGTTCATGCCATTGAGCAGCATGCAGTACTCTTTAAGACTTCAACCTCATAACCTACACTTTAATTTGGTAGTAACCTTAACCAACGAGTGCTTATTGATCCTAGGCCGGAAGTTGCTCGGATCTCTCCAGAAGGTGATGCCCTGCAGGCTGCAGCTTTGATCCCCAGCAGGTCTAGGAACTTGTTCATGGCTAATTTAGTATCAAATAGGAATACAAAAAAAAATATTACCTTAACCGACGAGTGCTTATTGATCCTAGGCCGGAAATTGTTTGGATCTCTCCGGAAGGTGATGCCCAGCAGCTCTAGGAACTTATTCATGCCGTTGAGCAGCGATTGCGGCGCATGCGCGGTGGCGTTCGACGAAGGCGTGCCCTCGAACACGATCACGCGGTCCGCGAGGTAGGTCGCCATTATGAAGTCGTGCTCTACGACGAAACCTGTACGCTTGGCGTGCAGGATAAACCTGGCAAATGTGATATTAATGGTTTAATAAAAGTTAAAAAGATCAAAAAGTATTTGATTTAAGACAAACTGGTGAAATTATTACAAAATCGGTTACTTTACTTTCTTCATACAAACTACATTTCTTTTTCTATTAGTGTAGATACTGTAGATAATAATACATAATATAATCTGCCATGATATTGACTCGAAAACAATTCTTTAACGCCCGAGTACTTGTGCACAAGTTTTATACACCATTCGTGTCTATGAACGGAACGAGAGACCATGCTGTATAAGACTTGCTTAAAAACAAGTAGTGATCGAGTATTCGGCCATAAGGCTCTAAATATGGTAATTCACTTTGTTGAAATGAAGATATTAAATGATGAAGGTAAAAAATATGACATAGTAGCGGCCGCCCGCCGTTTCACCTACGTGGTTTCCGTTCCCATGGGAATATCGGGATAAAACGTATCCTATGTGTTATTCCAGCCTATAATCTATCTCTGTTGCAAATTTCATCCAGATCCGTTCAGTAGTTTTAGCGTGAAAGAGTAACAAACATCCATACATCCATACTCATAAACTTTCACATTTATAATATTAGAGTAGGATAAGAAATAATCAAGATAATTCAAAATAAATACTTGTTTTTTGTTGCTAATATTTCGAAAAACATTTTAAATAAATAAAAAATATTAGTAAAATAGCCTATTCAAATATAATGATGTCATTTTGTCTTATGAGCAAAAGTAGATCTTATCGTTCTATGATATGCAAAGTACCTATGCAAACAATATTCACTTTGATGATGGTACACATAGAGATTAGAATAAGTTCTTAAATCAAGATTTAATCTCTCAGGAGTGTCTCTAGAACCACACTGGAGAGTTAAATTGATTGATGATGTTTGAAGGAACCAAAAAATATTTAAGAGAATCTAAAATACTGGCAGACAAGAAATACTATTTCTATGAGAATAGTATTCTATACTTTTGTGCATATATTATGGTAGAATTTGAAAGATACCTTAAATACCAGAGTACAGAGAAGATAATTGAATCTAGGTTTTAACCTAAACATCTTTAAAAAATACAACCTATATAGTTTACTAACAATTGGTTACATTAACTGTTGGTTATTTGGTTGGTTAACGTACATGATTGGTGTTAGTGAACTCAGGCCTTAGGAGTGAGTTTCTAAGATTTATTGTCTGTTTTGCAAAAAAAATATAATAATAATGAAGTTAAAGTGGAAATGGTCAGGCCACACAATCAGATCAAGTGAGAAAATTGGTATACAAGTGACGAGAAAATGAGGTGACCTCTTAGATGGTGGGTTGATGACATTAAAGCCATAGCAGGTGGCACATGAACAAGAGTAGCTAAGGACAGAGAGAAATGGCAACAGTCAGAAGAGGCCTTTGACAGAGCTGATTGAGGCAATCCCAAAATGGAATAGATTTATAACTAAACAAACCTTTTAATAACTTTGGCAGCGACTAGACGCTGTTCGGAATCCAGGTAGGCAGACGGCTCATCAATGAGGTACACGTCGGCCGGCTTGCCGAGACAGAGCACCAGAGCCACTCGCTGCAACTCACCACCAGACAAGTTCTGGACTTCCTGGTCCATTATTTCTTCTATCTTCATTGGCTTCATAACGTCTGTGATAAACTGCAGAGAAAAAGTGTAGCAGGGATTGAATTAGAATTATAATAAGTACCTAATCTTTACAATACAATTACAAATTAAATGTCCCTAATTTATGTGTATTATGTTGCTTTGAGACAGTATATTATGATTGTGGTGAGATGATAGTGGTGAGTTTGTTGGAAACCATCATATTGTCATAATTGTGTATAAAGTAATCATTTTAATATAGTTATATTAACTTTATCATAAAAATTTACAATTAAGAACTGAAAAAAGACCCTACCCTTACTTTTTATGTAAAACTTTACTCCATTTTACATAAAAAAGTGAACTAAATGTTTAAACTAAGGTTCTTATGCTAATAACTAAAAATAAATCTTTACCTGTGGATGGATATATGCATCTCTTATTTTATCGTGCAGCAGACTACGCACAAGTCCCTGGGACTTGGGCGAGATTTTCTGTGGCTTATAACTAATGTGGAGCTGCGGCAGCGTGCCAGAGCCTGCAGAAATATAAGTTATTTACATCAGAAATGAAAGTTATTTACATCAGTAATGAAACTGTGTTCTTTATATACTAATACAAGTTATATCGAACTATAGGATCAACGGTCAATTATTAAGTTAAGGTTATTTTGATTTGTAGTAATATAACAACCTTAAATCATCTTATAAATAAAAACAACGAATGTGAACACTTTCGCGCAGACTATACTATAGATACATGTACATATATGTAATTCGTTCACAGCTGTACCTTCCGGCGATAAGGTCGATTCCGCATGCCGCAAACACTTTTGAAACACAGGATGGAAAAACAAATCAAACAGTTCAGTCTTCGCCATCACAATAACAAAGAATATACGTAGAATTCATGAAGATATGCTTATTGCAACAATTCTATAACCTCAATATAAAAAAACAACGCCACATTGTCTAAACTTTGAAATAACACTACACAACACTAAATAATCATTTTTTAGTTAAATTTGACGGAGTAAAAGAAGTATTTTTTAGATAATATTGTGAAAACGTTTCCGTCCTGCAAAATCGAAACCATTTGACAATTGACAACTCTCACGAATTTGACGTCTTGTCTGAAATGTTGCCATGTCGAAAAAATACACCTAGGTTATCGATTTAAAATAAAGCGAGAATCGATTATAAATACAACGCGGTAACGATACAAAAATACATTTTCATTTCTAATAAACGAAATTTTTTCTACTTTACAATAATAATAACAGAATCATACAATCATAACAGTTTCAACTTTTAGCATAAAACGGTGTTTCCTATAATATTAGACTTTGTATTATTATTTAATGCTGATATTGAACTCTGGTTTTTCGCTGATTATTGGTAGAATGTGTAAGCATGAACAGAAATATAAAGGATTAATAGCTAATTTAAAAAGAATACTATACCTTCCTCTGGTTCCAAGTTGCCAGCCAACATCCTGATAAATGTAGTCTTGCCAGTACCATTCTCACCAAGGAGAACCAAAATCTCAGAATCTGAGAATTCGCCGGGCTTCACAAAGAGGCTGAAGTCACCCATTTTCTTGGACATTTCAGGGTATTCATAGTGGTTCATACGTTTTATCTGTAGGGCACCACATAGTTATTTCAACACAATATGTATAGAGCCCAGCTAGCAATTTCACAAAAAAAAAAAACATTTTTAACTAGGAAAAACCTGTTAAAAACACACTATCCAGTCTATAGTGTACTCAAGTAGATTTGTCAAGAATCAAGAATCAAGAATATTTATTTAAAAATATGTCATGCACACTGTTAGCCACCACAAACCATCAAGTTTACAGAACGCCACTTCAAACATGCTGCAACTTGATTGTTTTCTATATTAATTCAGTTAATAATACTTTAAGTTAGTAATATTTCTTACCTCTTCCTCAGTAGCAGACTCGGCTACTTTGAAGACTAGTGATTCAGTTCTGAATCGCATGTTTTCAGTTGGTACAAATCCATCGAGGAATATGTTGATACCTTAGACAAAAAGGAGAGAAGTACTTATGTAATTTTTTGTTGATTTGCTCATGCATATTTTTGAATAGAAGTGTGTTTTTAGTGTAAGTCTGGTTATCTGAGAGATTAATTATCAAGGTCGCGGGAAGCCGGTGGATGCGGGCAGCGCAGGACTGATCGTTGTTGTGGAGATCCTTGGGGGGAGGCCTATGCCCAGCAGTGTGTTGTTTATATGATACATTGTTTAGAGTTCTTTCCCTCCATATGGCATGTAAAATTTTTATTCTGCCCTGCAAATGAGCTTAGCAAAAAGCGGGCTCTCATAAAAACGCATTTACTCTCAATGGGGCCTTCACTTAGTTCAGATCAGTCAACTAAGAAATAAGTGTTTTTCTTTTCTGATTGTCTTTCTTTTATCTAATTGTAGTAAAAAAAATTGGAGCCCGTGGCGTAGTGGTTACCGCGATGGGCACGGGTTCGTTTTCGTATTGTGAAAGTTGCTTATCCTCAGATAAGGTTCGGTCACGCGATGGGTGACCAAAAACTTTTCATCTCGAGCTCCTCCGTGCTTCGGAAGGCACGTTAAAACCGTTGTTCCCAGCTGCATGTGGGACATGGGCTCATGGCCCATTCTCCTTATCCATCCATAGGAAGACCAGTGCCCCAGCAGTGGGGACATTAAATTACTGATGAAGAAGAATAAAAAAAATAGTGTGTTACCTTCTCGAACGGAGAAAGGCATAGTCACAACACCATAAGCACCGGGCACACCATACAGGCAGCAGATGAAATCAGACAGATAATCGAGCACTGACAAGTCGTGCTCCACCACTATGATAAACCTGAAAATAAAATATTATTAGTTGCTGACTTTTACTATTTTTTCTATGCGGAATCTAGGAACAGAGACCAGTTAGGGGTGGTAGACCGCAGTGCGTCTGGATGTCCGGTATGAGCTCATGTAGTTCTTGAGCACACTTACCGATGTACAATATGTAAAAGACCGACCAATAGGCGATTTTACGGAGATGCGCTAAGCTGTGTAGCTTACTCGCCACATTTTTTTTGTCGCCTTCTTGGTCCTACGCTCGATCGTATTGAATACAGCAAGTTGGAATTTCGCGGACCTGCCCAAAGGTGAATTTCAAGATCCAGCTTGGCCTTTGTAAAGTGTTAAAAGCTGACCAGTTGTGAAATATTGCATGACCTTATTAAGGCCTAACTTAGCTATTAAAACTTTACAACTTACTTGTCTGGATGAATAAGCGAACGGATAGTCCTAGCAGCGTTCAGACGCTGCTTGACATCAAGGTAGGACGAGGGCTCGTCAAACATGAATATGTCTCCGTCTTGGATGCACACCATGGCGATGGCAAAACGCTGCAGCTCCCCACCAGATAATGCAGCTATTTCACGGTCCCGGATATGGGAGAGATCTGTGGGCAAATGTATTAATTTGGGTAACAAGTATCATAACTACTAACGCCCGAATTCAAATACCCGAATGCTACTCGGCTTTTGGGCATCATGCCATCTCTTTCATACGTTTGACATTTAAAGCGACAGGGCTATAATTGCGACACTCCCAAAGTTAAGTAGCATTCGAGTATTTGGGCGTGAGTAACTCATCTCACTTGAATAAATCATCAATTTGTGTGATGTTGTCAGTTCAATTCAATATTTACTTGCATACCATATAAAGTGGCCTTTTTTTTGTCTGATATTTATTAATGCATTAATTGTCGAACATAATGCATAAAATTGATCAAGAAAAAATTTATTACTATAATATTGAATGTTTAGTAATTTATTTATTACATTTACAACACATCATTATCAAATGATGCCTATCTAATTTCACTTTCGAACCACCAAAGTGCAATGTAGATATTGTCCCTGATCACTATAAAGTAAAAGGATATGTATGTCAATAATGCAACATACAACAATCATAATCATAATATAATTAAAAAAAAATTCTTTCTTACCAAGCATTTTACATATTTCCGTCTGGTTCTTCCTCTCATCTTTCTTGTCTAACAACTGACCAACAGTACCCTTCACAGCCTTTGGAATTTGGTCCACATACTGTGGCTTGATCAAAGCTTTCAGGTCATCTTCCAAGATCTTGGTAAAATAGTTCTGAAGTTCTGACCCGCGGAAATGAGACAATATCTCTTGCCAGTCTGGAGGATCCTAGAATTAAATAGTTTATTAGGATCATGTTAAATAATCAATCTTACACAATAATAAGGTGCATATTTTACTAAATAATATTTATTCATATAGTAAGCTCATGCAGATGAAAAGTTTATGAAGTTTTCTCTACATCATCATCAGCCTGTATTCATCCACTTCTAAACATAGGCCTCTCCTAATTCACACCCCAGGAGGAACCTCCCGATGATTGAAGACTAAAATAAATTAATATCACTGAAAACTAAAATAATGAAAGCATTCTGATGCTTTGATATAGATAATTAAATTACAATAAATACATTCTTTCTAATAAATTAAGGAATACAGACATCTTCACTATAAACATTGTTAGCAAAACCAAATTGAAAAACAATTAAAATGACAAAATTACATCTTACAGCAAAGCGACCCAAATTGGGTTTCTGCTTTCCAGCAAGAATCTTCAGAGCAGTGGACTTGCCAATACCGTTCTGCCCCACTAATCCGAGTACTTCACCAGGTCTTGGGATGGGCAGACGATGCAACTTGAAAGAGTTCTTGGAATAACGATGAGTAGTATGTTTCTCCAAGTTTGACGGGATGTTTATGATGGTGATAGCATCAAAGGGACATTTCTGTAGAGAAAGAAATAATAAGATTAGGTTTTTAAAATTAAATAATATTAGTGTTGCTGCTTAGTAAGCAACATGTCTACTTTCAGTGTCACTGCGGTTATTATTCACCAATGAAAAAAGCATACATGAGTAAAAAAACAGATTTGTTTAAATTATACAACTCATAATTTTTGAGTAGGTAATAAAATTGCTATCTAATTGACCCATTGACGCCTGACCGGCTGAATAGGGAGAACAATAGGAAATCTATAGTCTCATTTCTGGGGTGTTGAAGGATTAAATCATATATAAAATCTTGTCCTACTCAACTAGCAATGTAAAATGAAAAATAATTATTTAGAAAAAATCAACCCATCTCACAATCAGCTCGTAAATACTAAATCTAAATACTTTATTTTCAATTTTTCAATAATTTAAATTGTATTGTGAATACAAAAAAGTAAAAATTTAAATAATGTAAAATGATACTAATCTATAGCAGTTATTAATATTGTTGTCTACTGCTTGACTGAATAACTAGCTCACTTGCATAAAGTTGAATTTGTCTAACACCACATTAACATTATAAGTAGGTACTTAGACTAATAATGTATATTTTTATTTGTCAACTACGTAGTTGGAAATAGTCACATAAACAAGAAAGAATCCTTCAGCAATGTAATGGGGAGTACAGACAAGACAAGTATCACTTATTTACCTTGACACAAATACCACAACCAATGCACAACTCTTCCGAGATGGTGGCAATCTTATCATTAGGGGTAACTTCGATGCAAAGCTTCCCCATCCGCACCACGGGGCAGCTTTTCTTGCATTCCTGTCTGCATCTTTTAGGCTTGCACCGATCAGCGTTCACGATAGCTATACGAGTGAGCTTATCCGTCTCCTCATTATCCCGCTTATGTCGAGACATAGCTGTTGATGAAAGATTACTATTGTAATAATCTAAAACAGTCCACACATTTAAAATTATTTCGAAATCTTCCACTTATGTGGCATTGATCTAACCTCAACAATTATCATATGTTGACACTTAAAATGTGATAATATTTATATGAATGTTTTGGCACTAGATTCCAGTTAGTAAACTAAGTAAAATGAACGTTAAAATTAATAAAATACCTGATAAAAGAAAGCGAACGCTGGCGATAACTTGCCTACGTTTCGCGTGTCCTTTTATCGAGAAATGTCAAAAGGAACCAACGTGAAATTAGCAACAGTCATTTTATTTTGCCAAGTTGGATGCGTTTGGAAACCTACCATCACTATTCAATTTATTATTTTCATCGTAAATGTCCTTAAAAAAATGTCTTACCTACAAATTAAGTTTTTGTGTTTAGGTGTGTTCATTTTCGTAGTAAAAGTACAAAGAAATTTCTATTTATTTATATCACAATAATATTATTTTAGCGAATGTTAGGTCATGAGAAGACTTTAATTTCTGAACGTAATATGTTTGCATTTGCACACAGAGTTACCAGCCAAAATAAATGCGATTTGGTTTCAAAAAGCAAAATAAGCAAAGTTGCAAATCGATTACTGTTCATTGCTATTCGATTTTTGATTTAATAGAAAACAAAACAGAACATTACCAATAGCTACGGGTAGCCGATGTGTAGTAAGTAATAAATTATTCTTTGTAATTCTGTGTAACATATTTGTCCAATAATTATTATCCATACCGATATAACTCTGTGGATCAGCTAATTTTATTTTAATGTTGGTTGATGTTTACAATTTATTTCTGTTGTGTCTGTATAAAAGTTTGAATATGTAAGTACTACTAATTCGGATTAATAGATCATTATTTCAGTATGATAAAACACGCTGAAGTAGTCTATAATACTCTGTTTTACCTTACCTAGGAGTTTAGGACATTATTTTTAGGTTAGTTTTTAGCATTAAAACATTCCACTAACATTATTTATCAATAGGTACAAAACGCTGGAAGTGTGCATCGATAGTTTAGCGTCTGCTTTGAACGCCATACACGGAGGAGCAGACGAGTTGGAACTATGTAGTTCTTTGCCGGAAGGAGGATTGACGCCCTCTGTGGGGTTGGTCAAGGAAATATTGTTTGTGGTTAGTAGGTATAATATAAAGTTAGCCACACGGATATAATCCAGCCTTTCAACAGTACCTTATTATCATTATTTAATCGCCTCTGTGGTCTAGTGGTTCATACCACCGATTTCAGACAAAAGGTCCCGGGTTCGATCCCCAGTGGGGGGTACATATTGTATTCGGTTTGGTTGGTGGTAGGACTTGTTCTTAGTCCGCCTGGCTAGCTACCACCATCTTATCTAAATCGGACGCCATAACAATGATGTCTAGCATTTTGTGTTCCGGCAGTTAGAGATAAGATAGCCAGTTCCTCAGTGATTGAGGATTCCGGGAGTATGCGCTTCCACCTTCAGCCTTATCACCACTTAACATCAGGCGTGATGAAGGCTAAGTGCTACCCCGTTGTGGATAAAAAAAAGACCTTGCTATCCGTCTTGATCCTTTAAAAGCCCCAAACGATCAGTCCGCTTGCCGTCCTAGATCGGATCGGCCGTCTGACTTTCGAAACCTCCATCGGCCACACACTATACCGATCATTGCCTGTCGGCAATAGTCGAAAACCGGCTTCGAGGCCACCACACACTAGCAGTTGATAATCGTCAGTTTTAGTATGGTTTTAGTATAGTCCGTAGGTACTTACTTACTTTCTGTCCGGCCGATAACTGTCGACATTGGCCTGCGCTACCCAGCGGCCACGCCACGCACTATGCTTGCGCATTAGCCGTCAGTTCTAAATCTAAAGGAGCCCACAGATGATCAGTCGGCCTGTCGGCAATGGCCTGTCAGTACCCTTAGTATGACTTTGGCAAACTGTATTCGTAATCGAAAACTATCGCTCTATCTCTTTCATGTCCTTTGACTGCTTTACCGACATGAGCAGTTCATCCGAGTTTTCATAAACGTTGACAGTATAAATCAACTGATATTAGGGGTACTGATAGGCCGTTGCCGACAGGCGAACTGATCCATCTGTGGGGCGCTATAATGGGAAGAGTGAGTGTGAGGCCGATTGCGGCCGACTGACAGACCGTTGCCAACAGGCAGACTGATCGTCTGTGGGGCATTTTAGATGTAATCCAAAATCTACGGATGAAAACCTAGTTCACACTAATACGTCATCTCTGTAGGAAGGCTGGCTGGATGGCTCACATTCGTTTGGCACCCGCAGCCACCCACGCCACTGCTTATACAACCATGATGGGGGAGGCGCTGATGTCGTTCAATTTGCTATGAACATAATATACTCCTACTACTACTTACCTAGTTATGAAGAAAACGCAGACTCCAGATAACACTCGTATAATTATTGATCCAACCTACAGGTACAGGCATAGTACAGGTATAACAATATAGATACAGTCGACGTCTTAGTGAACTTATCCCTTCGAGGCTAGTTTGAAGAATGACCTCTCTTTTTTCGTTAGTCGGGCTCAAGTATAGCTATCCCCACCGAATTAACCACAGATTAGCCTATTAAACTTAACAAAATGGCGGCAAGAGACGGCATTACCAGTGTTGCCTTTTAAAAATATGAAAAACCTTCTAAAATCATGACATTCGGCCATCTGATAACGTGCTGTCTCCCGACGCACATATAAAAAAATATTTAGAATCAATTAATTAGGTAAGTATACAGCTAATATACTGATACACAACTATTCTCAATAGTAAAGTCTTACAACTATGTACCTATTTAGGTTAATCTTAGAGTGACAAAAACCTTAAGTTAAAACATAATTAAAACAAATACATTATATTACCAATGCTCAACAATAAACTTTTAGCGACGCCGATGACTTGTTTAGAATATAGATATTATCGTAATAATATTGTTTTAGTAAATCGTAAATTAATACACAATCAAATAAAATAAATTATCAACAACAAACTATTCTATAACTATTCGAATCAATGTATAAAATAACATAATCATGACATTCGTTAACAAGCGACTATTATTACTTTGAAAACTTATTTTGAAACTATACTTGTTACATAATACATAATCATGTGTAAGTATATGGAATGATTAAAGTAAAGTCTGGTTATAATCTATAAGCATTAGTCATGGGTAATCACAGAAAAATGGATTAGCTTGGTACTAGTTTACATCAATGCATTGCCAAGAGCTACATTCAAGAATATTAGATGATGCCAGAAGCAAAATCTCTAATAATGTTATATTAGAAATAGGTAGGTACAGAATTTAACTTTAGTCTGATAACTAGAAACCCTTATCACTTCACTCAAATAGTGGAAAAAGAAACTAAGAGTCATGAAAGATCAAATACCTAATATTAGATAAATTTAACTATCCCTATGTTTGACATAGTTTAGTCCTTACAACAACAACTGTAGGCCCCTGCACAGTTACCAATTTTTACCCAGATATGAGTAACAAACCAAGTTATAGATACGTATTTACCATTAGTGCACAATTTGTATTAAATCAAGATATGAATTAGGACAACTAAAGGAATTATTTAAAGGCATGTTCGTAATAGGCATTATTACCAATTAAATTAAATATTCTTACAAGGAAGTTACACTAATAATGAAGATGCCGTAGGTACAATGTGAACCGTCACAGCAACAATTTGGTTTTTCAACTGGTCAACCAGTTGTCCAAGGTTTCCAGAGCATTCTTCTCCAGCACCAAATCTTAAATCCATCTATTCTTTGCCTCTGTTAGAATAGTACAATACATGGTTCCACTCCGTACATGAAAATCAAAAGATCATATTATTATCATTTCTAATTATTTGTTATTAATCATTTATTTCAGATAACTTGATCCATTATAAATTAAAAATGAATGAGTTAATGATTTTAAACAAGTTCGCAATTTAATATCAAAACTTAAAAATGTCTACAAGGTATCCTCATACGAGCATCACCTGCATTCTTATCAACAAATATTCATATTACTATGAATATCATTAGTGAAAATAGATTTATTAATTATAATTGGGATATGAAGAAGTAGATTACCATGGGTAGAAATAGGACAAATAAAATCATGAACAGCTTTTCACCCAAGCGATTTAACTACACGATGATTTCCCGTGGGAATAAAATATCTTCTCGGGGTCAAAAGTCGTCAATATGCTATTCTAGAGACAAGAGATTCCAAAGATCCGTCCAGCCGATAACCGTAATTGGGGAACAAACATACAAACTTTTGCAATCATAATATTAGTAAAATGAGATAAGATACATGACAATGATATATACTTCAATATAATTCAACTCCAGTATCAGCGATCCACTAGTCTCAATATCCGACTTACAACCACAGCCCACGATGATCACCATTATCACAACAACGATCACCCTGTGATCTGCACCTTCAGTATCATATTATCTCCTCTCATTACTAAAGCACGTACACTCTGCTACCTCCAGTATGTATGTATGCCGTGTTGGTTCGTACGTTCAAGGGTAGCGGGATCCTCAATATTATCTTAACTTGATGCTAGCTCATGATAAGTACCTACTGGATGCTACAATTGGTATCTGAAAGCAGTAAACTCACAACACACATAGTATTCATCAATCAATTCTATTTATTTCAGGCATAGCCCATAGTATTAATCATTCAAAAGAAATAGATTTATCTGGTAATGAATCAATAGAAATAAATGTAAGTGTATGAATTCTCATATTCTTTTATAAACATTAGAAGGTACTTATTTCAACCATAGTAGAAACAAATGTTCAACTGACCAGATCTAAAAAAAATATGGAAATGATTACTACAGAATATGTGAAGGAACTTCAAATGTTCGTGAGAATGGTAAACTGCTAAGAATTTTAGTATCACGAGCCTACTAAATGAGACGGTAAATTTGACAGATCTACTTGATTTATGGTTTAATAAAGATTTTAATTCTCAATAAGATCACAATAAATTAAATTCACATAATTTGAAATCATATTTTGTCAATACGTACACAAGGACGGTAGTATTAAAATCCTTAATTACTAACTTTAAATCACACCGCCAATAACAACAAAAACACGGCAAAACTAACTTGGTATGCTACAGCAGTGGTTACTTGTGGCTTTATTTGTTAGAACAAGTTTAAAACATGAATTAAAATGTTTGCATGAAGCTGTATAGAACATTTTAATAAATTGAATAAAATAATAATTTTAATAAAAGATGTGATTGAGCAATAATCGTTTTACTTTATTTTGCTTAATTAGGAAAACATTAGTTACAGCTTGACAGTGTAATAAACACGATCTACTTAGATGCACCATGGAATGTTTACATGTTTTTGCATTAGAAACATCATTTCATCACTATGTTAATGAAAACAACTAGAATAGATATCAGTGGATGCTTCTTGCAGTGCTGTCTAAGCAACTAAGGATTTCTGCTTTTGATTTGCATTTTAATCATTAAGAGAGATCTAGAACACTACGCAGTACGCACTAATAGCAAAATAGCTTCTAGTGATTTTGGCTGTAAAATTTTCCATCAGTCTAAAACCAAAACAGAGTTGCCCGGAAGAAACCGCAGTAAGGCGATAAGGCCACCATTTGGTTTACAATTTGTTATCTTTGTATTATTATTATTATCTCCTGTGTGATTGTTCCGTTTGTAATATTGTGTACAAATATAGAATTAATCTATGTATCTATCAAAACTAGGTATATAAAGAATCTTTGACGTTCCAGGAAAAATGTAAAGAATGATTATTTCTATTCAGTCTTATGGCTTTATTGTCTAATTATGAAGAAGAAAAGTATATTCCTGATAAACTTTCTCTAGCACTCATCCACAATTCAGTTTGAATTTAAATTAAATTTGAGAATTAAGTTTGCCACTAAACTCAAATCTTAAAAGTCAAGCATAGTGAATTCTTTCAAATTAAGCTACATCCAACAAAAATAATAGACGAAATGTTCACTTGAACAAAGTCACAAAAATTAAAATAAATAATAGAAATGATAAATATTGGATATCTTTGCATACCCACATTGCTCCAATCCCGAACAAAATAACTTAAGCACTTGTGTTATGGCATTTGGGAACAACGACGGGGATTACCACATACAATCGGACAGAATGTTGAAAAGTCCGCTTTAAACATTCACCCGACAGGGAATCGAACCCGGAACCTCAGAGACAGCGGCACCCCGAAAACCTATGCGTACGTACACCGTTTCTACACTACTGCCATGGAGGTCGTTAAGCTAGTACCACAAACTAATATTGTTTCCATAGTTAAAAGGTTTATAAAAATCTAAGTGACACAGATCACAGTTTATAAAAGTATTACCCAATTGCAAATACTAAATTCGCTCTTATTCAAAAGTAAATCGTCATCATGTCCAATCTTATCAAGATGAGAAATACATCCAGTTCTGCGTCTAGGCATAGAAAAACTAACCTAGCTAAAGGATATTGACCAATCATAAGAATCAAGATATGGTATGGATTTCGTATAAATGGAGACTAAGGTAATTATAAAAATATTAACTAGGTAAGACAATAACCCCTACTTAAATTGTGATGCATGTAGATACTTATTATGCAATGAAAAGGAAATGATGCAAACATAATTTAGTAAATAAACATCCTTATAAGTAAGTGGTACTATGTTGTGATAATTAGAGCGCATATCAACAATAATACTTAAAGGTTTCTACTGCGATAGCTGTGGTACCTACTAGGTACTCAATGTCTATCAAGATATATTTCAAGTATGTAGGCAACTGTAGATTTAAAAGACTTTTCATTCTTCCCTAAGGGTATTTTGATAACATCTAAATGATTCTATGAAAAGAGAAGTTTTTATATAGTTTTGTTTTAGGTAAACCTTTATTTAAGGGGGTGTTACCATCAATTTAGTCGGTGATGCGAGGTGAAAATTAAATCTTAAATTCGATATTCAAATAAATAAACATTAAGTAAACCTTTTAATCAAAACAACTTCAAAACTTTCCCATAAACAAAATGCTCTACATCATCTCAAATCCTCTTTGACCAGATTCAGCTACGAAGAAAAACTATTCCTCCTTCGCTCAAGACTCCCTTGGCCGGCCACGTCACCCTGGAGGCCTACCAAGCGGCGCAACAGGCGGCGCGGGCTGTATTCGTCCTCAGATGCTATTTACCTTGGAATGTATACATCACTCATCGGCAAGAGATCGTTCCGTGTCATTCTATAATAAAATCATTGGGTTATTAACACAAAATGCCCTTCAGGAAAATTCATCATTTATACTGTGCACTAGCTACCTACATCCTTTATTATTTACAAAAACCATTTCTTTTATTAAGAGCTACTGATCTAGTGCAAAAATATAAAATGAGTATTGTAAGAACAAGAATAAAACGTTTGATAATATCTTTGTTCTGTTGTCGTTTCATTTCAATCTAATAATCTTAAAAGTGGCCATACGAATAGTAAACCAGTATGAAATATAAGTACTCACTTAACCAGTCTGTGAGAAACGTACTCAACATTAAAACATATTCAGACTAATGTATGCCACCAACATACATCGTTCGTACTCTAAAATCCGGCGAGTGTATGCCACAAACATATACCGCCCCCTTAATTCCGACGAGTGCATGCCACAAACATACATCGTCCCCTAATATCCGACGAGTGTATGCAACATACATACATCGCCCCCTAATATCCGACGAGTGTATGCAACATACATACATCGCCCCCTAATATCAAATTCAATTTAATGCATTTGAACAAGCAAATTCAATGTATCTCTTGTAACCAGTGAGCATGCATAGCTTGCTCACTCAACCCAGTGAACACCCGTTTGTTTGCTCAACACTAAAAATTAAAGATATTCATATTCTTATTAAAGTTTTCCAAATTCACATAAAGACTTTCATATTGAAATATATCCATATTAAGAATATTTGTATTTAAACTCATGTTCAAAATATTCATATTCATAGTTCAAGATATTTATACCTATTGCTATTGACGGTGTTCATATTAATTGAATCCACAAAATTTGTACTAATTAACTAATATACTTATCAATAAAAAGAAAGCCAGAATTCAATTGTAAGTAAGTAATACGTACCTATTAAACCAATCTTACCAGGTAACCAGTAAGCATACATGACATGACTCACTCAACCCATTGAACAACACGTTCGCTCAATACATTAAAAACAAAAGGAAAATCTGTAATCACCCATTGTAACAACAAAAAAATAAATGAAATGTAAGCCACCAATCATAAATTATTCTTACTCTTTACTACTTGAAAAATGGATTGTGAATGCAAAAAAGTAAAAATTTAAATAATCTTTACTACTTCTTACTAGCCCCATAACTTATAATTTTCTTTTATTCACTGTTGGTATTAGATACCACGTTAAAACATGGATTGTATGCAAGATTTAGTAGCCATAAGTGATTTTACTCTGTACGACAGTAAAGCTATCAAATTTGGTAATCATAACTGAATTTACTCTGTGCAACAGTAAAGACTATCAAAAACTAGCTCCAATCTAGCACTAATTATTTAGAACATTACATGTAGGTACACAGCCAAAACTGCCAGTTCTAGCTCCATGTGTAAGATTATAAACAACATAAACAGTAAGTACTCTAATAATATAATAATGCCAATCATCTCCATTAATTCTGTACAATCCACATTTAATACATCATGTAAATTAAACAACAACAATCAAGATATTATGCCAGATTCATGGTACGCTATGATCGTGCCATACGAAAATATCTACTACATACCCGCGTTTAAAATTATGTTAGTACAATCGGAGGGTAGCCCCGACCGTACACGAACACAATTAATCAATTCAAATAAAAGTGTGATCTAGTTTATGTTCGTTCCGTCGGAGAGTAGCCCCGACCATGTACGAAACACAATCCGCCACACAAATACTCCAATTTTAACGCTTTAGATTTAACCAACACGATCGGAGAGTAGCCCCGAACACGAATTAGTAAAATCTTAGTACTAAGCTACATTATAAAATTTTTAAATTATGTTAGTATAGTCGGAGGGTAGCCCCGACCGTATACGAACACAATCAATTAAAACACAAATGCGATTTAGTTTATGTCCGTTCCGTCGGAGAGTAGCCCCGACCATGTACGAAACACAATCCACCGCAAAGGTATTTAAAATGTCATTTAGATAAAAAAGATACGCATTAACATGGAATCTGGAATATTTATCCTTTCTCTGCGTGAAGAGAATAAAATAACTCGTTTGGCATTACTATAGCACAGAATAAGCAAATTATTCTTATTATCAGGTTTAGAAATAAACTTGCGTGGGTACTTTACCGCTTCTGAAATATGAAGAAAACGCAGACTCCAGATAACACTCGTATAATTATTGATCCAACCTACAGGTACAGGCATAGTACAGGTATAACAATATAGATACAGTCGACGTCTTAGTGAACTTATCCCTTCGAGGCTAGTTTGAAGAATGACCTCTCTTTTTTCGTTAGTCGGGCTCAAGTATAGCTATCCCCACCGAATTAACCACAGATTAGCCTATTAAACTTAACAAAATGGCGGCAAGAGACGGCATTACCAGTGTTGCCTTTTAAAAATATGAAAAACCTTCTAAAATCATGACATAGTAGTACCTTGTTTGTTTATCCACGACGTGCTATCTTAGTTTAGTTGCTTATTTGCTAATTTTTTCAAAGCTTTACATAACTCACCTAACTTAACTCTCAGTGTAACCTGGGTAGTTACCTATATTGGGTAACTACTCTATAATATAGAGTAGGTAGTATAATAGTTTAATGCCCCCTTCCCCTATATTATGGGGGAAGGGGGGCATTAAACCCACTGACCTTCCTTCCTAAAATGAAAGCCCCCCTCTGGATCCGTGTTTGCAAATAACGAATAGTTCCTATACCTACCTATGAATAAACAACATCCAATAATTCGTATTTTTTCGATTTATACGTGTCTCTTTTATGATTTGAAGAAATAAGGGCAATGCATATTGTTATTCTTGCACCACACTGTGAAACTGTCATCTTATTACTGAAGAGTTAAGCTCGCTATCAGAATTTCTTAAACTTAATTCGCTGTTTTAGGTAAGCAGAATTGGTACCGGTTCAACTATATACAAAACCTGTCATGAGAGTTGCGCTTGCAAGCAGATAACTAAGGTTTGTGCAAATACATTACTGAAGACTGTTCTGTAACTAGTTACCTACTTAAAAAAATAAAAATAAATAAATACCACCAATATGGAAGCCAATATGCCATAGTATAGTGGCAGGCGGGCGATCAGTGACTGTTTTGCCCATCCGGGAAAATAAATTTAGGTAGGTACCTACCAAAAACGTTCTGTCGATATTTAACCACGTTCCTTGTATAGTTTGACCAAAAGTGCTGTACGGTACCACTCAGTAAAAAGGCGCGACTAGGTGGGGTGGGGAGCGATACAGAGCTTGTGGTCAAATTATAACCGTAAAACTATTAAAAGTAATACGTTTTCTCCCCAGAAACCAAAAGTAAATGTTATGATTCGTTTGCCGCACCGGTTCGGACTTTTGCTACAACCAACAAGAAATGGATACCATGTTGTCTGACGTCGACATTATCAAACAAATGAACGTCGATCGATTTGTTTTCGGCGCTCTAACAAAAAACCAAGAAATTGACGAAGAAAACTGTGAAAAGGTTGTGAAGAAAGCTGTTCCAATGCCAGTAACTTTTCATAGAGCTTTTGATGTGACTAAAGATCATAATGTTGCCATAGCTAAAATAATAGAGCTTGGTTTTAACCGCCTTCTCACAAGTGGTCAAAGGATCTCAGCAGATTTACCTGAAGCAATTGAATTAATAAAAACACTTCAGAATTATGTTGGAGATAAAATTGAAATAATGCCAGGTGCTGGTGTAAACTGCGGAAACGCTAAACTGTTCGTCGATTTAGGATGCAAAATTGTTCACAGCTCTTGCAAGACCTCTAAGATTTTGCCTAAGATCGATAACCATTTGAATATGGGCACGGGGGATAGTGAACACCTATTTTTGACTGATGAAAATATTGTTCGGAACATGAAAAAAGTGTTGCTACAGTGATAATAACTAAAATTGAACTTTGGAATAAAGACTTTACTTACTTTAATAAATGTTTTTAATTTTGTAGAACTTTTGCTTATGTTCATTCAATACTGGTACTACTGGATATCTAATATTAGATTGTCTCTTACTTAATTTTAAAGCAGTATCTAGGTACCCCTTGTGTAACTCTTGTCAATGTGCAAAATGCAAATGTTACTATAGGTGAGGCGTCGTCGGTGTCGTCGCGTAGGTAGGTCTGAAGGCTGAGTGTAAGTAGGTAGTTCACATACACTTTGTCTTCTAGTCTAGAGTATCACCCTGCCCCCCTAGGGTTGCAAGCCCATGGCCTACAAATGTTTAAGTACTTACTTAGGTACTTATATATCACGGGGTGCGAGCTAGATAACCTCCACGTGTGCCCACCCGCTGTTTATCCCAGTTCATGCTGATATGCGCTGGGAACAACAGTGGACGGGACGGTGCACCCCGGGCGCCACTGTAAGTAATTTTCACATTGCTTACAGTGGTGGCAAATAATCTAGCAGGTAGGACCCGGCCGGCGGCTCGGACACATTCCGAGTAGTGGACGTCGGGAAGGGGAGGGAATCCTTTGCGGTTATGTACACAGTGCAGGGGCTGGAGGCCGCCACTTAGGGTGGGGGCCGCGTGGAAGGTCACCACTCTAAAAAACCAAGCAATGGGGGAATCCGTTCCGAACCCCCTAACAAAGAGGACAAAAAACGGTATGATAATGGCGTCCAAGCAAATCAAACTACCCCAGGAGGGTACCGGCACCGACTGTGCCGGAGAATCCCTCCCCGCGGCTTCGGCCTCGGGCAGCCCCACCGTTTCTGGGGGGGGCACTTGCCGCCTACAGGACAGAGCGCAGAGTCCGAGTAAAAACAGCGCAAATGGCGATATAAACGTCATGTCTGATGATGCACTAAGTGAGTGTTCTAGTGCTCATGGGAGTCGGAGGCGCCCAGTAACTAGGGCTATGGCAGCAGCGGAGGATAACCAAAGGCCTACCATTTTGGGGGAGCGCCCTGTCAATGCTGGTGCAAACCCGGAAAATACCGAGCCTCGTAAAAAAGCTAAGGCGGGTAAAACTAAGGCGGGTAAAACTAAGGCGAAGGATCCAGCGGCGAAGACCACCGTTGGCCTGTCGAAAGCCAAAAAACGCATGCGCCGGCTAAGGAGCAGCTCCGATGACTTTACGCTGGGGGAAGACGACGAGTCGGTAAGTCTGGGCTCCCCGGAGGAGCCGATACCACTTCCGGAGGCTGGTCCGGAGGAATGGGGAAGAGCGGCATTGACCGATCTCGATAAGATCTGGAAAGCGGTGGGTAACTCCAAAAAGTTCGATAAGAAAGGCGTAGTTAAAGAGTCCACTCAGAGGCTCACGCGGATGCTGAAAGAGCTGAGTGCGTCAAACCTCGCAGCTGAGATACGGAGTGTGAAAGCAGAGAACGCTCGGCTCCGAGAGATGATAAACAATCTGCAACGGGATATGGAGGCCCACCGCAAGGGCTACCAGGAGAAGAGCGGAGAAGTGGTACGACTAAAACGGGCTTAGGGCAAGCCCCAAGTAGTGGTCGTTGAGGGCGGGCGTCAGCCAGCCGAGGATGATACATCGAGTGCAGCAGAACTTGCCGAATATGTACGTAGGTCGGTTATGGAGTCAGTCGGCTTCATGCTAAATGCGAGGCTTGAGGGCCTGGAGGACAGACTCCTCCCGGATCCGCAGCGCCGCCCACCCTTGGAGGCGGATAGACGGAACGCGGCGAAGGCCGCTGCAGATGCCCTCGAGCACAGGGCGCAGGCTCAGCCTAACCCAGTGGTGGCAGGGCCCTCTAGTTCTTCATATGCGCAGATGGCGGCGTCTTCTGCTCCAGAGACAGAATCGCCGTGGCAGGTTGCCCCGTGGCAGGTTGCCGACGGGCGCGGCGGGGTGGTGAAGGAGGGGAAAAAGACCCGGCCCAAGCCACCCAAATCAAAGTCAGCACCCAAGGCTCATAAGGGGCCCAAATTGACCCCCCCTCGCACGGCGGCGGTAGTGTTGACGGTCCCAGATGAGGCGGCGGAGAGAGGTGTCACGTACGCGGAAGTCATGGTGAAAGCCAGGGCAGCGGTTAGCCTCCAAGAGTTGGGGCTCGAAAGAATCTCTGTCAGGCCAACGCAGTCAGGGGCCCGCATGATAGAAATTCCCGGTCCCACAGGTGCGGAGAAGGCCGACACCATGGCGAAAAAGCTCATGGAGGCGCTGGAGGGCTATGCTAATGTCACCAGACCCGTGAAGTCCGTGGATTTGCGCATTTCCGGGTTGGATGACTCTGTGTCAGTATCAGATATACAGGCAGCAATTGCAGGGAAGGGGGGATGCTCGCAGGAGCTGATCAAAGTTGGCCCTTTTAAATCCGGGCCCGGTGGTCTATTCACCTCAATGGTAAAGTGTCCGATGTCGGCGGCGAAGTTGGTAGTTGAGTCCGGCAAGCTAATCGAATAAATCGAATAAATTCGTGTGCTGCAAGCTCTCCCGCTTCGGTGCTATAAGTGTATGGCACCGGGGCACATGCGTCGAATGTGTCCGCAGACCATCGACCTTTCCGACGCATGTTATAGGTGCGGACAGGATGGTCACAAGGCGGTCACCTGCAAGGCAGACCCAAAATGTTCGGTTTGCTTGACGGCGAAGCTGCCAGCTGAGCACATCATGGGGAGCAAGAACTGCCGTCCCCCGGTGGTTAAGCCGAAGCCCCTCCCCAAAGGCAGGGGAGCTGACAGTGGGGCACAAAACCTCATGGAAATTAATGAGTCGGCACCTTAATGGACGCACGGCCTTTCAATATCCTCCAGGTGAACATCAATCACGCCGTTGCTGCGCAGGATCTCCTTATGCAACAGGCAGTGGTGTGGAAGTCTGATCTGGTGATAGTGTCGGAGCCGTACTATGTTCCAGATCGCCACAACTGGGTGAGAGATGAAAACGACACCGTCGCTATCTTGGCTCCGAAACGTGCCGCCTACTCCCCTCCTCTTTCGGTCAGAGAAAGAGGACCGGGATATGTGGCGGCGACCTGGGGAGACTTTGCCGTTTTAGGCTTTTACTTCTCCCCCAATCGGCACCAGGACGAGTTTGAAAGCTGGTTGGATACCATCAGCGGCGTGGTACGGCGTCTTGCACCACTTCAGGTGCTGGTAGCGGGCGATTTCAACGCGAAACACCCGGCTTGGGGTTCCCCTGTCACCAACAGCAAGGGCAGGACGGTGGTGGAATGGATGGTGTCGGTCGGCCTTGACTGTCTAAACTGCGGCACAACCTACACCTGTGTCCGGTGGAACGGAGGCTCAATAGTGGACCTTACCTTTGCCACCCCTGCCCTCGCTAGCAGAGTGAGCGGTTGGAGAGTCATGGTGGAGCCGTACTCCCATTCCGACCACCGGTATATTCGATTTGAGGTTGCGCCTAGGTCTGGGGGATCCTCACCAAGTACAAGGGTGGTAGGTCAGCAATTCCATAAGTGGGCAACTACCCGGCTTAATGAGCAAAGAGCAGAGGAGGAGGCGCTTGTCCAGGCCTGGTGCAGTGAGGCACAGGGCTGGGGCCAAGATATTGAGGAGAGAGTGGACAGGCTGACTCAGTCACTGACGGTGGTGTGTGATGCCGCCATGCCCCGGGCGCAGGGTCTTCCTGAAAAGTCCCAAGTTTACTGGTGGCCGGAGGAACTGGGGACTCTCCGGACCGAATGTCAACGGACACGCCGGGCATACCAAAGGTGCAGGAGGCGGCAAGGGCGCCAGCCGGAAGATGAGGAGAGGCTCCGTGAGGTCTACGTAGCTGCCAAGAAGGCACTGGAAGTGGCGATTGTCAGGGCCAAAACTCTGGCCTGGGAAGAGTTTCTCACAGAATTAGACCGGGATCCATGGGGACGGCCTTTTAAAATGGTGAGTAACAAGCTACGCCATCAAGCGCCCCCCATGGCGTCTATGGAACCAGAACTCCGGGAAAGAGTAGTGGCGAGCCTCTTCCCCGGAGATGCCCCCCTAGTGGCCCCGTTGATGGCCCCCCAGCGCCCTGGAGAGGTAGAATCGGGTTACACGCCTGTCACCGAAGTGGAGATGGAAGCAGGGGTAGATCGGCTGAAGGGCAAAAAGAAGTCTCCTGGCCCGGATGGGATCCCTGGGCGCATTCTGCCGACGGCCCTGAAACATCTCGGTGAACCGCTTAGGGAACTATATAGCGACTGTCTTGAGTCGGGTGTGTTCCCTAGGCAATGGAAAAGAGGGCGATTGTGTCTGCTGGTAAAGGAGGGCCGACCACTGGACTCCCCGTCTGCCTATCGGCCGGTGGTGTTGCTTGACGAGCTCGCGAAATTCCTCGAGCGGATTATCGCTGAGCGGATCGTCCAGCATTTAGAAACGGTGGGCCCAGACCTGGCAGATAACCAGTTTGGGTTCAGGAAGCGGAGGTCCACAGTAGACGCACTCCTTTCGCTCAGAGAGTTAGTAGAGAAGGCGGTACAAAGAAAGGAGGTGGTAGTCGCGGTGTCCCTGGACATAAGAAATGCGTTTAACTCGCTTCCCTTTTCGGTGATCCGAGAGGCTCTCCGATTTCACGGCCTGCCTCCGTACTTGATCAAGGTTGTGGAGAGCTATCTGGAAGAGAGGGAGGTGCTTTATCCTGCAGAAGACGGGGAAACGGTCGCTAGGGAGATGGTGTGCGGTGTTCCACAGGGATCGGTACTGGGTCCGCTCCTGTGGAACATCGGGTACGACTGGGTGCTGAGAGGGGTCCTCTTGCCCCAGATGGCAGTAATCTGCTATGCCGATGACACATTGGTTGTGGCCCGGGACAAGACGTATGAGGATGTGAGGAGGCTGGCGGGGACTGGAGCCTCCCTGGTGACGGAGAGGATCCGTATGCTAGGGCTGAACGTGGCCATAGAGAAGACTGAGGCCGTGCTCTTCCATGGTCCAGGGAGAGGCCCCCCGGCAGGAGCAAGCATACGAGTTGACGGGGCGCAAATTACACTGCGTCCGTGGATAAGGTACCTGGGCTTGGTACTCGACGGAAGATGGAAGTTTGACGAGCACTTCCGTCAGCTGGCCCCGAAGGTAATGAAGGCAACGGGGGCGCTAGGACGGCTGCTACCTAACACCAGTGGCCCAGGGGACACTTGTCGAAAGCTCTTCGCTGGAGCGTTGAGGAGCATGGCCCTGTACGGGGCCCCAGTCTGGGCCGACAAGCTTAACGTTGAGAACCGGAGATGCCTACGTCGGCCTCAGAGAGCGATCGCTATAAGAATCGCAAGGGGATACAGGACCATGTCCTTCAACGCAGCGTGTGCACTGGCAGGCACACCTCCCTGGGAGTTAGACGCCCAGGTGATGATGGAAGGGTACCAGCAAAGGGTAGCGACATTGTCGAGTGGGGACAGCCTGGCCCCGGCAGAGATGGCGGCAGCCCGACGTCGTGCAGACGAGGAGCGGATGGTTCGATGGGAGGCGTTACTCGATGCGGATCCGGCGGGTAGGCGAACGGCCAACGCCATTCGCCCTGTACTCAGGGAGTGGTACAGCCGGAGATCGGGATCGCTTACCTTCAGGCTGACACAGGTTCTTTCCGGGCATGGATGCTTTGGAAAGTACCTGTGTCGGATAGGAAGTGAGGCGACTACACGGTGTCACGATTGCGGCGACGGAGAGGACAGTGCGGAGCATACTCTACAGGTGTGCCCTGCCTGGTCCTCGCAGCGCAGTAACCTGTGCGCCGTGGTAGGGAGGGATCTCTCTCTGCCGAGCATGGTTCGGGCCATGCTGGGCAGCGACAGATCGTGGGAGGCAGTAGTCTCCTTTTGCGAGGATGTCGTCTCGCAAAAGGAGGCATCAGAGCGGATCCGTGAGCAGGAAGCTCATGCAGATCGGCTTCGGCGGAGGCGGGTGGGGCGGAGGAGGCGGCGCTATGCGCATCTTATTCCCCCGTAACGGGGTGGTGTGGTGCGGTCGACGGCCTTGTTAGCCTCATCACCAGGCAGGAGCCCGAAACACCGGGACGGTCGTCGGATGGTAGGGGAGAATGCCACAACGATCCCCCGATTACGAAAACCGAGACCAAAGAGGGAATAAAAAAAAAAAAAAAAAAAAAAAAAAAGGTACTTATATATCACAATTACCTATAACACCTGCTTATTAGACAGTTATAGAAATACAATTTATGAAACAAATGCCACAACTAAACCGACAGAAACAAACTGGCAAAGTTCGTAATGGTATAAGTAATTGTATTACCATAAGTTAGTATTGTGTTTCACCTTAATACGTCCATTTATCAAGGCGGGAATATTAGGGAAAAACAGAGCAGTTTGTATAGGTAACGTTACGACTAACGATGCCATTATAACCCGGGAACAATATCAAATTACCAGATTAAGATATAAAGGGGATTATATTATTTTGTCTGTTAAAGCATCGATTAAGTACAGTCGAACCAATTGAATCGTGATCGTGGCCCACTATAAGGCATTTTTTTATAGATAAGTACCTATTAAAATTCAATGAGGTCGAAATTTAAACTTGTTGACATTGACACTAACTGACCTTTATAGGTTTGAGAACCTTTCAAACAAATTATTAGAAAAATGAGTCATGGTTCAATTGGTTTGACTGTACATCATCAAGAGGAAATTCTCTTATGAATTTATATGTTTTTTTTGCTGACTTGTCATCTTAGACCAAAAATCATCAAACCTGTAGGTACTTATACAAAGTTGTCCATCGGACACTGGGAAGTGGGTCAAATTAAGCTTGCAAGATTTGTCTCCCACTAACTAACTACATAACATGGCAAGTTAATAAAAAGCTTGTAAAAAGAAAAGAATAGTAATAATAATAGTAATAGAATAGAGCAGTCGCCCGGATAGCGATAGGTCATCGTGGGTTCGAGTGCCATCGGAGCTAGTTGTGAGACGGGTCGATTTTTTCTAAATAGGTACCTACTTCATTTTCCATTTTTCAAGAACAGTAATATTAAGACATTGCAAGAAGTATGGACTTATTTTGTCAGTTTTCCGTCTTCGAAAAACTTTTAAATAAAAAAATACCAGCCACACAAGTAGATTTCGCACGGGATTCGAACCCGCATTCTTGTCAAATAAAATGCAGCTTGCGTCCACCTAGGCGCGCCAAACAGAGTAGAATCGAATCCCAGAAAGTCGCCTGCTACTTATACAAGTTTTTTACTGCGGTGTGCGCCGAATCGTTCGAAGCCATAAGTGGCCTTTACCGACTCGGATCATAACAGTTTCTCAAACCTTGTGACTTTTGTGTGAGTGTAATATGTAATTCGACGCACGAAATCGCGACAAAACAAAATCATTTATTATTAGTAATATTTTAATGCAAATAAATTAAGAAAGAACGTAGATAGATAAATCACAAAAATCTGCTGGCATGAGCCAATAATCAATAATAAGCACACATTAGTAAGCCATTGAGCTATATAATAAATTTGTCATTTACAACAGGAGTCTTTCCAAGCAAACTTAAATTATCTGTTGTAAAACCGCTGTTCAAGAAAGGCGACGTTAAAGATGTTAACAACTTCAGACCTGTTACACTCATATCAATTCTTGCCAAAATTTTTGAGAAAGCTATGTTAAAACGATTGAATGATTTTTTGGAAAAGCATGGTATCCTACACCAGCAACAATTTGGATTTCGAAAAGGTAAGTCCACTCAACTAGCTTGTTTCGATTTAGTGAAAGATGTAACAGAAAGTCTTAATAGTAAAGTAGTGGTTGCAGCAATATTCCTAGACATGAGTAAGGCTTTTGATTTTGTTGAGCATTCTATTTTACTTGATAAGTTAGAAAAGTATGGAATAAGGGGAGTAGCATTAGATCTGTTCAGTAGTTATCTTACTGATCGAAAACAAAGCGTGGACATAACAAAATTAATAGAAAAAGATGGACAACCAACCAAAATACATTTTAGATCAGATTTTAAAGTAAACAGCTGTGGCGTACCACAGGGAAGTATCCTAGGTCCTCTCTTATTTTTATGTTACATAAACGACATCCCAGCTGCAACATCAGCAAAACCTATTTTATTCGCTGACGACACAACATTAATTATAAAAGATAAAGACCATGAAAAATTAAGAGACAAAATAACTAATTGTGTACATGATATTAATAATTGGTTAAATGACAATAACCTCATTATTAACTTAAAAAAAAACGAAAATAATACAATTTACGGCAAACAAACGAAATGAAATAAAATTTGACATTAATTATAATAACGAAAAAATATATGCAGTACCTAGAACGGACTTTTAAGGTATAATAATAGACCAACACTGTGATTGGAAGGCACATGTTGAGAAAGTGTGCTCTAAGTTAAATCGTTTTGTGTATGCATTAAAGCGTTTACGACAAACAGTTTCTCTAGAAGCAGCTATTACTGCGTATCACGGATATGTCTCCTCAGTCTTAAACTACGGATTGCTGTTATGGGGTAACTCTGTTGACTTTTTGCTCATTTTCAGGTTGCAGAAGAAATGCATAAGGGCTTAATGTAATGTCTGGAACACTGAAAGTTGTCGGCCATTGTTCAAGGAATTAAAGATACTTCCACTCGCGTGTAAGTACATCAGAGAAATTTGTATTTTTGTAAGACAAAACACAGTTTATTCTTCGAAACATTCCGATTTACTTATGACATACAAGACATAAAGAAAGATTGTTTCTGCCAAGATGTAACTTGGAAATGTTTAAAAGAAATGCTTACATTCAGGCTATATTAATCTTCAATAAGCTATCTGATGACATGAAACAATTACCTCTTAACTTGTTTAAGCGACAACTATCAGCATGGCTATTGGACCATTGTTTTTATGATGTAAAGGAGTATATGAATTTTAAATAATCAGTGTATATTAAGGCTGCGATTCCCCAAAATACGGTATTTTAAATTATGGATTACTCGCAAATCACAAGTACCTAAAACTTGGAAAGAATATATGTTATTTTACAGTTATTTATCTAGTGCTTCCGGCCGTTTTTTTTCGATTGGTGATCTTTTACTGTGTTAAATAAAATCCCAAATATCCGTCTAATCATAATCCAAATATCGTATTACTTGCAGTATACTTGGTTTTAGTTAACGAAAAAGATACTAAAATGATTGTCTTTGATTAGCCGAGGGATTCCGGCCATCATAATTAAATTTTTTTTATTAGTTAATTTTTAATTGAATTTTAAGTGATTTTCGATTCGCGGGGCGCTCGCGAGTTCACAGTTCACTGCCGGCTGCCGCTGTGTCCGCGTGAAGTGTATCGAGCGCGGCCGAGCAAGCGTAAGCGTGCCTATTTCGATCGGGAATCCTCGCCTTAACAGAACTGACATTCAATATTAAAATTAATTTAGACATTTATAAATAACAATTAACAAGTCAAAGTGTATCTAGGTATGTAGTTTTGACATGATATAGACATAGGTTGTTGACAATTTTTTATTCGCAATTTGACATTAATTATAAATCTTTGTGTGTATATTGTTTTAACATGTTTGAATTGACATGTAACTATATAATTGACAATTTTTAATTTACAATTCGACATTTTTAATTATTCTGGAAGTCTTCATAAACATTTCTTACATAAGGCAAAACATGTGTACCTTTTTATTTGTAAGACCGTTTTATAAACCGTGTTTTTATGCAAATAAAATATTATGATTATGATTATGATTATGAATAATAAAGGGTAAAGTTTTCTCATACGGATTGCCGCCCGAATGCGGATCTAGTCCGCACGGATTAAATCTTTGAATTGGATGTAATCTGTTTAAACGAAATTTCGTAATTTAATAGTTTATTAGTAGGTAAATAATAATAAAACACAAAGTTGTTATGTTCGTTGGTGGAACAAACTAGGTACCTATCTTCTATTTTTCAATTCCTCATTTTTGTTATTCAAGTTGTTAAACATGTTTACCATTTATCGAATGAAACGTCAATCTGGGACAGTTTATGAAATCCGGCCACAATTTGCCGGTCCAACATGATTGATGTACCCAGACGACTCCGCGCCCTTCCTGTCCTAATACTCAATCAATCATGAGACGGTCTTGTATAAAATAAAACTCTTTTGCGAAGTTCACTGTCGCCCTGATCGTCTTACAACGCTGTTTACCTTCACAATTGCTTGATTTTTGCTGAGCAAAAAACGCGTTGGAAGTGTAAGATGGGTTTGAACGTCTCGTTTTGATTTATGGTAGTGGGAGTATTCATGTTTTTCGTTTTTACACTACACAATAGTGTTGCCATGAATGAGTTATCGATTTATGGCTTTTAATTAAATCATTATTAAAAACTATACAATGTGGTATATCGGAAATAGTTCTTTGTCTTTAGTTGTTGCATAACAACTAAAGTGTGCATAAACTGCTGATTATGTGTGATATGTAGAAGTGTGTGATTCATCATCAGCCCGTATTCTTCTATTGCTGATCATAGGCCTCTCCTAATTCGCGCCACTGAGCTCTTCAGCTTTTCGGATCCAGCCCCTGCCTGCTATCTTTCGCAGGTCGTCGCTCCAAGGCGGGCGTTTGCATATTGTATGCTGTGTTTTTGTGGAAGTAGGCTATTAAACTTACTAACATATTTTTCTTTTTTCACAATGGTGAAATATAATTAATATATAGAATGAATATAGCAGTTTTACAGGGTAGTTGGGATTTATACTTAATTGAGATGAAAATAACATAAGTCAAAATTCAATAGATCAATTTTATTAGTGTATTCGTGAACCTAATAATAATATCTAATTATACAATACATTTTACAACTAGGGTAAAAAATAAGGCTATCGTGAAATGTGAATACGCTTATTTTAAGGCAGTTTTTGATTACCGTGTTGTGCTTTAAATCTAATATTTACAATAATTAAAATCTAAGTTAGTACTCACTAATATTATAAAGATAGACTTGGTCAAATTGCATTATTTCTAGTGAAACGTTTTAAAAGCAATTACACTACCTACATATGTATACTTAGCTTAGAGCTATTTAGTTACTATGATAGACATTTTTAAAACTTAAAAAACAAAAATACTCATTGTTTCAAAATAATTTAGCGCTCAATCTAGACCGTTATATTCAAATAATACAAGTATGATGAGTAAGTAGTGGGGCGCACGTGGAAAACCATTTGATCAAACTCTCAAAACTGCAATTCCTCCGAAAAAATTTCAAAGCTTTTCTTGTTTTCGATTTCACGTTTCATCATCATCAGCCATTATAAGTCCCCACTGCTTTAGCAAATGCCTTCCTTATGGATGGATAAGGAGAATGGGCCAGGTCGCAGGCCCAATGCCGATTGGTGGCTATTAACCACTGCAACGCATGAGCCGGTATCAACGGCTTAACTTGAAATCCAAAGCACGGAAGAGCTCGAGATCATAAATTTTTGGTCACCCATCCCGTGACAGACCAATGCGAAAGTGTCTTAACCTCAACGATTGCAGCCGCGCGCCAACCACTGCGCCACGGGCTCCTGCCTTCCACGCTTGATTTAGTACAAAATGCGTGTCATGCTCGATCTAAGCTTTCTTGTGTTGTTTTTAGTTCTATTCCTAAAAGTATTACGCCTGGTTTTCTATCCTCTTTACAATATAAGCGTTTCGTTCGAAGCATTATCACGTATTAAGATCTAAATAATTCAACTAAATTACTGTAAATTACTACGAGCAAGTACGAGCGACGGAATCGATAAAATAAAATAACGTTGATTGTCGCTGAAAATAGTTACCGTTTTACAGGACTGTTAAATATTTACGTATCAATTAAATTGACGTAGAGTTCGAATAGGTATAATATATTTTAGGTTGATATAGACTTTACTACATGTAACCTCTCACTTTTAATGTATTTAAAAGTTAAGCTTTAAAGCTGTTTGTTTTAAATTATCTTAAGTCTTAACGATACATAGTGAATTGAAAAAAGAATACTACCAAAACTTTCAAAAGACAAAACAAATATTTCATCCTGCCTTCAACAACCCTTGAAAAATGTTAAATTATTACGAAAGAGTGTAAAGAATTTGCCGTAAACAGGGTTGTTTTAAGGTGTCGTTTCTTTGTTACGTTTGTTATTGCTATAATAAACAAGACGTAGAATGAACTTTCTCGTCCGTTATTCAAATTTCATTTCATCTTTACAGAATACGACCGAACCTAATGCAATTCAGACCTTTTTTATTAATGCTGCTTTATATCATTATACTTATCTCACAGTTTCATACAGGTAGTACAGAGTACAGCCCATTACAAATATGAGATGTATGTTATTTCTCAGCGGTCTCATATTATTAATTCCATTTTTTATGGTTTTCCATCAACAAAATTGACTAACTTCAACACTGGCAATTTGACATTAAGCATAATTCGGTAAATATATTTTTCAAATTATTTTTTTAGTACTTACATAATTTATATTTAGGTAATTGTTTTTTTTACATATTCAGTGCTCAATATCTAAAAATAAAAACATTTCGAATTAATTTCTGAATACCAGTCAGTCCAGTCATATGAGGTGATTTAAAAAAATAGTCGCAAGTGATATCGTATTCCCTACTTGAAATTTTGTAAAATAAACAGATAGAGGCGTAATTGATTTTGACTGGCTTAATTATATTATAACTCAGAATAGAACAATTAACAGCTTAGAATATAAAAAATTAACAATAACAATAAAAAAAAAGTTTTCATGTGTAAATTAAAGAAAACCTATAGAATACTTGTTCTTATTTACAAAAAAAAACCTAAACTAAACTTAAAAAGAAGATCTTATGATGACTTCTATACTATGACAGAATGCCTGTTAGTCTTTTTGTCTGGTACATAAGGTTCTAATTTCGCTGGCTCCGTGTTGAGTGCACTGTAGTCTACGGGAAAGGGGGGTTGTGGCAAAGAGTCTTTGGGCGGGACTAGGACCCACTGCCCGGGCCCGTTGGGGTTCTTGCCCATCAGCCAATTGGTGAAGCAGTGGACGTATGTGCCGTAGTCCAGGATTAGGTAGCCGTTCTGTGGACAAATTAAAAGTTTACAAGTAAATTAATATGAGGAATATACCAAATGTTGTTGTGTTTTGGATGTGGCGGTATTTTCCAAACAGAAACTATACTAGGTACTCTTTAAATTGAGAAAACCACATTCAATTTAATTGAATCAACAGTAATAAAATCATTTTTTAAACACATTTTTAATAATAAAGAAGTTTTGCAACATATAGAGCTTCGAGTAAGCTATTGTTTCTGAGATAATGGAGTTAATTTTAGCGGAACACTTCGTCGAGTTGGACCGATAAACGCTCATAAATCTTAGAATCTAATTTGCGGTGGGCTGCTGGCCCACTGAACACGCTGACACACGTAGTGGGTCATGGCCCATTATCATTATCCATCCATAAGGAAGGCCAGTGCTCCAGCAGTGGGAATATTAAATGACTGGTGATGATGATGAGATAACTTACGCTGGTCATTCTGTCGTAGGCGGTGTCTATGATCTCGTCGACGCGTGCGGCGGTCAAGCCGATCACGGACCGGTAGAACGCTCCCATGGCTTCCTTCGTTATTGCGCCTGCGCCTGTGAACAAAAGTTGGAGTCAATATAAATAGAAGTCAATTACTAATACATATATTATCACCAGGCAGGGGTGCGATTCTGTAAGGATATTCCGCCGTAACTTCACATTAAAATACCAACAAAAATACTGACGAAATAATTAAACTCTGAACTGCAACGTTACTGCTATTAAACGCTGCTCTGCTGGCTAGATGCATGTAAACTCACCGTCCATCAGTTTATATCCTATTTATATCCATCTAGCCAGTGGATGTAACAATCCAAAATTTTGTTTGACATTACACTAACTTTGGAGGAAGGTCCTTGGATGTAATCCGTGTAGATCGGATCGGAAAACAATCGGACATCATGGATGGCAAGATTACATCCGTTTGGCCACAAGTTTGAGTTCGTCAGGCTCCTCATCGAAAGTACCAAAAAAAATATCAACGAAAGTAGGTATACCTACTAATGAAATTACGGCCAACAGCTTAGCTGGTCAGATTTTACCTTTTATTAAACTGCCCGAAGTCTATTGAAATCTAACTGTCTTTGAAACTGTGACCATGTTAAAGATTTTTATCTACACTCATGTTATAATATTCGAATTATGAACTCATGCCTGAATGTATATTGATACACTTTATGCCATAGTCAACTTTAAAAAATAAAAGTGTTTAATAATGGTCATTATGATACAACCGGATACAGCTTTCACTCATTATAAAACACTTATTTTTCTTAATTTTACAATCTCCATGGCAACCGTAGGATTTACCGGCCGGCCCTGACTTCCAACTCTTTCAAGCCCTTCTTTAGCCGGCAACAATAAGAAACTTTTTTAAAATAAGAATTTTGAATTTAGAAGGTATAGACCGTATAGACTCTTATCAGTGGGGTTTGGCGCCAATCCACATTTTATAATTAATATTTTTTAGCTTAATTTTTGAAATAATTATATGATAAATGTAATGAGTGTAGATAAAGTAGTGTATGAGACTGCACATAACTCGGTATTAAAACACTCGTGGAATACTAATAAAAAACTCGCCAAGGCTCGTTTTTTAAACTACCACTTGTGTTTTAATACCCCTCCTTATGCGACAGTCACATAAACTACTATTAATTATTTTTATCCATTGGCAGCGCTATTCTGTAGTTGTAGGAAAAATTGTGATAGAAAAAAGCCACCAGCCCCGTAGGCTGTAGGTGGCTTTTAGGCGGGATTCGAATCCGCGCCTCTGGGAATTCTGTTGCATGTTTGCTAGAAATAAAAAAAATGGTAAGAAAATAAAAGTTGTTTTGAAGAAGTCAGATTAACTAGTGTAGAATTTGTGAAGAGAGTGGTGATTAATTATTTACCAAAAAAAACAAAGTGTGATTAAATGAAAATAACCTTGTTGTTCTGGAAAGCCTCTTGTCCGGTTATTTTTCTGAAAATCCTGTTCACTCAAATAGATACAATATAGATACAATAACAAATTAATGATAATACTAGGCTTCATCATTAATTTGTTATTGACTTCACTCAACCGATAAAAGTTTTCATAATTAGTAAATTGTTCCAGCCAGTGAACGTAAAAATTGGCGAACAGCGCTGAGTTATTAAGTTTCATTTTTGGTAAATGGCCAAAAGCACCGTTGGCACTTGACTAAACAGTTGCAGCCAAACGCTAAAACTGGCTCGCTGGGTCTCATTATGGAAGTGCTCTATAATTTGCATATTATTATCCACTTAAAATAGGTATTTATTTTTAACTTACGTACTACGACGCACAGTGGGCTGAAAATCGACTTTCATAGATATTTTCATTCGATTTATTTAATGTACTTTTTTTGCTTGAATATGGTTAAGAAGAGTAGGAAAATATTGACGATTCATAAGTACATATTTGTTATGTCTAAGTGAATAAAGAATATTTTTATCTTTATCTTATCTTATCGGTACATACATAAATGTGCAAACATTTGTCATTTTTGGTGCAAATGCCTTAATGAGAATTTTATTCCGAAAAAAAATTATGGTGCTAATATTATGGGCCATATAACACAGCAATCACATGATTGCGCGTTATTTTCTTCTACGTTATTTTGGAATGATTTATTTCTGATTTTTTGGTATACTAATTAACACGGGCACTGGTGCGTTTTTTTTAAATCATCGTAATTAATTTTTTTACGTATTTCGAATTAATCGAGGCGTAATATAATGTAAGGGATCTTAATTATGTCTAGACTACTAAATTCAGTTTCAAGCGGTTGAATTACATAGAAATACGAAACTCAAACAAAAATTAAGTAATAAACATTAAGCTTTGATTGACAGTCGTTAGTAAATTGATTGTATTGTAATGCTATTTTTTCCTTACTAGACTTGCCTTAATGAGAGGATGAACAGAAATGATGTACAACAACTCATTTGCAAAATCTTATTTTATTTATACAGGGTGTTACTTTAAACAAGGAACATACTTCAGGGGGTGAAACTACCCATCAATACAAACAACTTTTACTACGGGACCAAGTGCGATAACGCGAAAAAAAATCGGCTGTTTCATATAAGAGTGCAATACCGAATGGGCCAAAATGTATGGAACAGCAGATTTTTTTTCTCGCGATATCGCACTTTGTCCCATAGTAAAACTTGTTTGTATTGATGGGTGGGTGAAAGTCCCCTGGAGTATGTCCCTTGTTTAAACTAACACCCTGTATATTTGATGCTTATGATTTTTCTTCTTCTTACTGCATCAACCCAGCCACCGTTAACAATACTAAAGTTAGCATTAATTATATGATAATGTTAGGTTTTTGAAATGCCTGCCCTTGATATCAGGAAAATATTTAATATACATACCCTTACTGGTGAAACTAAAGCTAATTTCTTATAGCTAAAGTCTTAAACTTCTGTACTGTAAATCCTGGCTCAACCAATTGAATATCACATGACCGCACAGGAATTGTCGCTTCAGTCTTATACAAGCTCAATATAATTAACCACAATATATTTAACCCCCTAGGGTTAGTTGCGTAAACTGACATTATATTGTATATGCCAACCACTGTTCACAAGAGGCCACATCTGAGGCTCGCAATAAAGACTTCAGAAGATACAGAGAACATCATTCTCGCAAAAAGAGTAGAGTGAGTTCGAATGAGGACGTTTTCAACCTCCTTCTTCTTTCCTCGGATCCACTTATTTCTACAACAAGACCTACAATGAATGCAAGGAAGAAGAAATCGTATTTTGATGAAGTATGAGGTCTGTTAAATATTCCAAAATGTGATCATGATATCAAGTTCTGCGATGTATCGCATTTAGATTCTGAATCTGATTCTGATTTGAACTCGAGTGAATCAGAAACAGAGTAAATATAAAACCAACTATTGCTTAACCACTTTTTGTTTATGTATATCTATATATATAAAATTCAAAGTCCTGACTGACTGACTGACTGACTGACTGAGATATCAACGCAGAGCCCAAACCGCTGAACCTAGAGACTTGAAATTTTGCACATAGATGCCTTATACAGTGTAGGCATCCACTAAGAAAAGATTTTTATTTATTTATTATTTTTGAAAATTCCACCCCTAAGGGGGTAAAATAGGGGATGAATGTTTGTATAAAAATCGATATATCGGCTTTATGGGATGACAATTGCAAAAATGGCATTTATTTTGGTGTTTAACACCCTGAACATGATTCAACCCCTAAAAAGTTGAAAGAGGGGTGTAATTTTGAATGAAAAATCAGGGGGTAAATTGGCATTCCAACTTGAAACTTTGTAGGCGTAGGTACTTCTAAAAACAAAAAGGCAATCCATTTCGAAGTTTTCCGAAAATCAAACCCAGGCCCAGGGGGTAAAAAAGTTGTGTAGGTACTTATATAAACCTAAAAGTTCTTGGTACCTAAAAAGTTCTTGGTACGCTACTCAGAACTAACTTTTTGATTGTGAAGCAGACACTTATTTTTTACTAGCTTCCGCCCGCGACTTCGTCCGCGTGGACATTCGAGAAAATCCTCAGGAGAGCAACCTCGTGCGAGGCTTGCCGCCGATTGGTGAGGACCCGCCTAATCACGTAAAAACGGCTGATCGGATTTTGATGAAATTAAAACATAGAATACTTTTTATCCTGGTTATTATAGGTCTCCTGAAGATTTTCTCAAATGTCCACGCGGACGAAGTCGCGGGCGGAAGCTATCATTAACATAAGTTAATGCATAATAAATAATTGTATAATAATCATTATAATGTTGTCATAGATAGGTACCTATAGATTTTTCTTTGTAGCTAAAAAATTAGATTCGTATTTCTACGTAAATCAAGCTCCTGTAACTGAATTTAGTAGGTTATTTAAATTTTTACTTTTTTGCATTCACAATGCAATTTTTATGGTTGTAAAATGGAAAATGGAAAATGAAGTATTTAGAAAAAATCGACCCGTCTCACAACCAGCTCCGATGGGGCTCGAACCGACGACCTTTCGCTATCCGGGCGACTGCTCTAACCACTGAGCTACGACTCCGTAGCTCAGTGGTTAGTCAGTGGTTAGAGCAGTCGCCCGGACGTCCGGAAGTCGTCGCGGCTGCTGGTAACAAGTATGAGCGAGTTTGCCTCGGAAGTCCTGTAGGACACGTGATAGGTTAGAAATTTAAGGCGATGGCGATAAATTTCGTAGTTATTTTTTTAAACGTAACTTATGGATTGATTTCACAAAAAAATTACCACGAAATTAAAGGCGATCGCGAAGTCACGTGTTCTACAGGACTTCGGAGGCAAACTCTCACCTCTGAAATGTCAACGCAGCCGTGAGCTTACTGTAGCGAGCATAGCGAGACGCTTGTTAACTGATTTTTATAGTCAAACTGTTTTTGACTACGGGCATCGGTCAAAACCACTTTTGACAGAAAAAATCTAGTTAATGAGGATTTTGACCGACACCCTTAGTCAATAACCTTATTGACTAATTTTACTGGTCAATAAGGTTTTTGACTCGCGTTTCTGACGATTAGTGAATCAGGGGGCAGGAAAATGCAAGCATCCGTTTTTTTTCGGATCGGTAAAATTCAGTGTAGTGCACAAACGCCCTACCAGTTTCGTTGACGATTCCCATTCATGATAAAGATGATAAAGTAATTTCGTTGTCGAGTTTACTAGAACTAAACCTAAATTGGAATTGGAGTGTTGGCAACAAATATGTACCTATAATTTGGGCAGCACTCAACTAAAATTCTACCTTCGAAAACCATTTACATTGTAGGTACTTATTTAAACACATCTTAGATTTCTGCGCGAACTGTGCATATAAATAAAACACTTTCACGGATTTTTTCACGCAATTTATTCAACAACTTAGTTAAATTTTAGTTGTTTTTTTGAGATTTTTTGGTTTATCCGACGTTTCGGCACCTTTCCAGGGGCCGTGGTCACGGAAAACTACCCACTATTTTTTGATTTTAATAAAAGAATATACCCACTCTAATTGTCTTTGTTTTTCGTTCGGAAACAGGATACGGTTAGGTGTTGATTATTTTAAAATTATATTTAATTATAACAAAATGATGTATTAATTTAATATTTTGATTTGTTTAAGTAATTAGGATAATAATTATTTATAGCAAAGCAAAAAGTTTTTGACTCGACCACCAGTTCACAAAAGTTGGAGCCCTTCGGAGAAAGAACTGGCAAGAAAACTACACGAAGGGGGACGATCTCCGTTTATTAAAATTATTTGCAAAAAGAACTAACCGTATCTTTAGTTCTTGCAGTGTGTGGTTTAGGTTGTGACTTTACTTGATGGATTATAGGGTCCCAAGCTGGTGGTATCTTCCAACCATCTTCTCTATTGAAATTTGGGTATTTGCTAATTTCAATAGCCTCGCGCATCAATCTGGGAAAGTATCTTGGTTCTCTAGCGAGGATCTGCGGTTTGTCAAACCTTATATAATGGTTGGTTCCCTCAAATGAATGTTCACACACTGCAGACTTATTATCGCGCCTATGTTTGATGTCAGCTACATGTTCTTTAACGCGCGTCCCTATGCTTCTCTTTGTTTGCCCAATGTAGGAGAGCCCACAGTCACAATCTAGTTTGTAAACGCCTGCAACTTGAAAGGGGATATTACACTTGACTGGTGGTAAGAATTGGTTAATCTTCTTCGGCGGCCTGAAGTAAGTATGAATCGAAGCACGCTTCAGAATCCTCCCAATCTTGTCAGTGACACCTTTCACATATGGCAGAATGGCAGGTTGACGTTCTACTGTGGCTGCTTTGGTGCGTTTTCTGTGATGTTTGCGAGGTACTGGCAATTTGTTACTTCGCAGTACTTGCTCGACGTGCCGAAGCTCGCCACTCAGGTGTTCATCATCACAGAGAGTGTTCATCACCACTGAGTGGCGAGCTTCGGCACGTCGAGCAAGTACTGCGAAGTAACAAATTGCCAGTACCTCGCAAACATCACAGAAAACGCACCAAAGCAGCCACAGTAGAACGTCAACCTGCCATTCTGCCATATGTGAAAGGTGTCACTGACAAGATTGGGAGGATTCTGAAGCGTGCTTCGATTCATACTTACTTCAGGCCGCCGAAGAAGATTAACCAATTCTTACCACCAGTCAAGTGTAATATCCCCTTTCAAGTTGCAGGCGTTTACAAACTAGATTGTGACTGTGGGCTCTCCTACATTGGGCAAACAAAGAGAAGCATAGGGACGCGCGTTAAAGAACATGTAGCTGACATCAAACATAGGCGCGATAATAAGTCTGCAGTGTGTGAACATTCATTTGAGGGAACCAACCATTATATAAGGTTTGACAAACCGCAGATCCTCGCTAGAGAACCAAGATACTTTCCCAGATTGATGCGCGAGGCTATTGAAATTAGCAAATACCCAAATTTCAATAGAGAAGATGGTTGGAAGATACCACCAGCTTGGGACCCTATAATCCATCAAGTAAAGTCACAACCTAAACCACACACTGCAAGAACTAAAGATACGGTTAGTTCTTTTTGCAAATAATTTTAATAAACGGAGATCGTCCCCCTTCGTGTAGTTTTCTTGCCAGTTCTTTCTCCGAAGGGCTCCAACTTTTGTGAACTGGTGGTCGAGTCAGTAACTTTTTGCTTTGCTATAAATAATTATTATCCTAATTACTTAAACAAATCAAAATATTAAATTAATACATCATTTTGTTATAATTAAATACAATTTTAAAATAATCAACACCTAACCGTATCCTGTTTCCGAACGAAAAACAAAGACAATTAGAGTGGGTATATTCTTTTATTAAAATCAAAAAATAGTGGGTAGTTTTCCGTGACCACGGCCCCTGGAAAGGTGCCGAAACGTCGGATAAACCAAAAAATCTCAAAAAAACAACTAAAATTTAACTAAGTTGTTGAATAAATTGCGTGAAAAAATCCGTGAAAGTGTTTTATTTATAGGTACTTATTTAATAACCACGAAGAAGTTATTTTAATTTTTAGTTTTTTGCATTCACAATGCAATTTTTAATATAGAAAAAAGTCCCATCGGAGCTGGGACCGTACGTAGAGTGAGAGGGACGGGTATACCGAAGTTTCGGGTTTTGCGTGTCAGAGTAGGCCCTCTGGTTGTGAGACGGGTCGATTTTTTTCTAAATACTTCACTTTCTAACCACGAAGAAATTAAAAGTTATAAATTGACTGATCGATTTCCTATTTTCAATCTTATGGTTCTGAAACTAGCCGATAACATTTATAACATTCGCAGATATTTCGACAACATTTCACATTTCAGATAAGTTTATTCTTTAGGGGCTGTCACAAGCACTTGTAAATGTCTAAGAAGCTATCGCCATTATATTAATCAAAGCCTTATTCGTGAATAGCAATTTGTTAGTTTGGTTCTAATCACTCTTAGTAATTATTAGAAATGCGATTTTTATGAGGATGTATGTATGTTTGTTACTCTTTCATGCAAAAACTACTGAACGGATTTAGATGAAACTTTGCTGTATATAGCATAGCATATTAACTAAAGTAACACCTACCCCCCTAGCATGACCAACAAAACGCGATATGATATAGCGCTTTATCCTATTTAACTGTCAAAAGACAATGGGTTTTGACGTTTGAGTGTCTATAAATAGCTTTATCTATATTATGCGATATACATCACTTTTAGGGCGGTCATGCTAGGCTTACTGGGCTACTTCTTGTCCTATATTCCCACAGGCACAGGTACCACGCGGGTAAAACCGTGCGGAACCGCTAGTAAATACATAAATAAAATAATCTCTCGACTACAGAATGCACCGTTCGTTAGGTTTTGCGGCAGTGCGGAGTCTCTTCCTGTTTCGTTTCGTTATTTCCTTCGAGGCTCTTTGTCCCGAATTTTGATTCAAAGCCTTCCATTTGAAAATTATGTGCGACTGTTGGGCACGCATTTGAAAATGGAACTTATATTTCGCAATATAAAACAAAAATTCAATGCGACTGTCATGTGTTTCGCGAGATACCTATATGAAAGCTGCGCACAGGTAGAATTTTGTGTCTTATGTGCGATACCAGCCACCAGTGACATATGAAATGATTCTTTCCTCCGCAGAAGTAGACACGTCTTTTTGTGTCCAGTTACTTCCACTGATTTCATAGAAACGTAGACACTTTGTGTCTTGTATGGGACACAAGACATACACGTTTGCGCAGCGCCTAAAGCACAGAATCATATTTGTTCTAAAGGTAAAGGAGCAACCCCAACACAAGTACTTTCTAATTACGAGTACTATGCGATTATTATAAGAATAGGATAGGGACACCGCCATGTTGTGACGTCAAGCTGTCAAAGTGCTGTCAAACTAACTTCACTTCACTTCAGTATGGTGTGCAAAAAAAGAAATTTATCGTGAATCAGGAGGCTGATCATGTCATAGCTTACGATAAAATAATAATGATGTTCGTGCAAACCAAAACATAGATATGAATAATTTGCAGATAAATACAAATCATTAACTTGATTTTTTTTTCGGAAAGTATAGGACTCATGAAAGTATGCTTTTACGAAAACGATCAGGTACTTAATTTGAATCTCAATCAAATTAAAATTTTGTGATATTTAACTGAAACCATTTTTTCATACATTGTTCTGCGGGGTACTTTAATACTATGCTTCAATAACACAGAATAAATTGAATTTTGATTCTATTTACTGGTTTAAGTATTTAAATAAAACAGGAATTCAAGTTATGAAAATAATTTAATAATCAACTTTACAATAAAATTGATAAATTGGGGGTCTAGTGAAAAATAGTATCGGTCTATCATAGTAAATGGATTGGTCAGCTAGATCCTGCACGTTGATTGAAGTTAGATTCGGCAGAATCTAGCTGTTACCGGGGTGCGCCGGGTATTGGTATCATGGGGAACGATTCAATCAAGCCACTCGGGAAGGCGCCTTTCGTGAATCCGCCAATTTTATTGTAAATCAAAACACATTATTCTTGCTAATGCTATTCCACCTCCTCTATTCCACACATTTGAGAATCATCGTCCGGCTGGTCTGAGCTGCTACTGCAGCTGCTACTGCTCAAAGACATTGAAGACTTTTCCTTCTGACATTGCAAAGTACTGTAGAAATATGTTCTAGCATTTTATCAAAGCTTTGAACAAATACTCAAATACCCGTGCTACACATGTGTGTGTCCAAACATTTGTTCAAATGTTTGTGCTATTCTGGCGCCGGCATAACGAAGGGCATGAGTACCTAGTAAAATGTTGTACGAAGAAAAAGGGAAGTAGGTAGATTTAAACCACCTTCTCCCAAAATAAAAAAACTATTTTCATTTTGTTTTGCACTTTCTTGCGAACTGTACCTTTTCAGAGTGAAGTTTGTCAACAACCCGTCCCATTCTTATAATAATCGCATAGTACCTACTTTTAACTGGACTGTTTCTCCATGATAACGTTCGTAACAGAACTTTATGTCACTAAGAAGATTTTTTTTTAAATTATTTTTTTCTTTTTTTCTTTCCTGTATTTTGAACATCTTTTTTATTTTTTAAAGATGATAACTCACTTATTAAGTTACCTCAACCACCTATTGTTTCATCATTTTGTATTCATCAGTCATCAGGTACTCAGATTAATTAAAAGCATACATTGTGTGATTTTTCTCCAAGTAACACTAGTGACCAACATTATACATTTTTAGATTAAAAAATAATGTACAGCGATGGAGTAGCAATTCTATTTTCGTCCAATATTAAACAGTCGTATATTTAGGGCACCGGGAGTATTTACATAAATTCTGGAAAGGGCTAGAATAATGTCTGTGCGAGAGAGCCTCGTATGCCCCTCAAAGGAATTGTAAATAAGTAACTATTGCCTCGGCATCGAGTTTGAGAATACCCAAAGGTGTAACTTAGTAGGTTGAAATCATTACTCATTCATTTCTAAAGATTTACAATATACCTAAATAGATTTCAAAAAGGAGTTGATCGATAATTTTTGGCCTTGTTACTATTTATTGTAAAAAACGAAATACAATATGTAGCTTACTTCCGCAAAAAACACAATATGCAAGAATGCACCGCCCGCCCGCCCGCAAAAAATCGCCTGATTCAATCAAATTCTTACAATCAGCAAGCGTAGCTGTACAGGCACGTTTATATATTGCAATTTTTTGCGGGCGGGCGGGCGGTGCAGTGCATCTTGCATATTGTGTTTTACGCGGAAGTAAGCTACATACAAATATTTCGTTTTTCACAATGGTTAGGGACTTCCGCCAAGTGACGCCTGATTCAATCAAATTGTTACTATTTTTTGTTTGCACTTGGTGTGTAATAATAATGAATGATAGTTTTTGTGTCTGTTATTGTAATTAAAACACAGAAGGTATTAGGTACGTAAACTGTAATGAAACTAAAGTAAGTAAAACACGAACTTAGTTTATTAAAAATTAAGACTCGTGTCTGAGGTTTTGCGCTACTTATTTCATTATCACGTTGTATACTCGTAGTTAGCACACAGCATAGCATATTACATAGCACGGATAGGTATTCAGAACAGAATTAACCATTCCAAGCGTCTGTCCCGAAATTGATCTAGACTGACAATATCAAGACTCGTGGTCGGGAGATTGTCGGTGTAGTATGTGTAGTGTATAGCGTAGACTATACACGGTATAGTGCTCCCAGTGGGCCAGTAATTATTTGTCTCTGAGGCTCGTGACGGATTAATTTATTGCAGGAGGCAGGCAAAGGTGAAGGTACATTGATCAATCATTGTGGGGCAAAGGTTTTGTTAAATGGGCATTAATCTCAGGGCTCAACGCTTTCCTATGACTTATTAGAGATTAGTCCGTTGATACAACATAAGATTTACGAACTAGCTACGTAACTAAAACAAAAACGTCTTTTTAATTCAGTTTTAGAATGAGTCACACCAATGTTTTTTTGTTATTAGCACTGTATTGTACTGTAACACGGTGGTACAATAGCTGCTATTAAATTTTTGGTTGATGCAATAGCATGCTTTCACATTCATAATATTAGTAAGATTATATTAGATCTTTCCCACTTACCATCTCTGTCCACGACGTGAAACAATATCTTGCAGATGTACTGCAGATACAGAGGCAGGTCGCTGAACCGCTACGCCTGGCTGAGGTAGAAGGCCCAGCGCGCCAGCCAGCCCTCGAGGGTAGTCCTGCCGGGTATGTTGGTGCCTCTCGCTTCGGGACCACACACTCGCCTGTAGTTAGGTAACTTACCATCTCTGTCCACGACGTGAAACAATATTTTGCAGAGGTACTGCAGATACAGAGGCAGGTCGCTGAACCGCTTCGCCTGGCTGAGGTAGAGGGCCCAGCGCGCCAGCCAGCCCTCGAGGGTAGTCCTGCCGGGTATGTTGATGCCGCTCGCTTCGGGGCCACACACACGCCTTAGTTAGGTAACTTACCATCTCTGTCACGTCGTGACGTGAACCAATATTTTGCATAGGTACTGCAGATACAGAGGCAGGTCACTGAACCGCTTCGCCTGGCTGAGGTAGAGGGCCCAGCGCGCCAGCCAGCCCTCGAGGGTAGTCCTGCCGGGTATGTTTATGCCGCTCGCTTCGGGGCCACACACTCGCCTGTAGTAAGGTAACTTACCATCTCTGTCCATGACGTGAAACAATATCTTGCAGAGGTACTGCAGATACAGAGGCAGGTCGCTGAACCGCTTCGCCTGGCTGAGGTAGAGGGCCCAGCGCGCCAGCCAGCCCTCGAGGGTAGTCCTGCCAGGTATGTTGATGCCGCTCGCTTCGGGGCCACACACTCGCCTGTAGTAAGGTAACTCACCATCTCTGTCCACGACGTGAAACAATATTTTGCAGAGGTACTGCAGATACAGAGGCAGGTCGCTGAACCTCTTCGCCTGGCTGAGGTAGAGGGCCCACCGCGCCAGCCAGCCCTCGAGGGTAGTCCTGCCGGGTATGTTGATGCCGCTCGCTTCGGGGCCACACACTCGCCTGTAGTAAGGTAGCTCTGCCCATCTGTTAACAACGTAAATTTAAATAATTAAGTGTGGGTGATAGACGTTAGTACTATTATATAGTCAGTGGTGATAGTAGATACCATGGAGCTAGACTTAATACTGAGGTAACTGGAATTTTCACGCAGAATTAAAAAGTGTGACCAGCAAATTTGACATTTAGTATGTAGTGGCTGTCAGTTGTCTCATATGACCATTGACCATACGTATTTTTTCAAAGTGTAGGTGAGACGCAAGACAGCCACTGTGTAATTTGTGGTCACAAAAAAGTGTTAGTACTGCACTCTCCAGTTACCTCAGTATGTAGTCTAAACTTTTTGGTAGATACACTTAGATGTACAGTACTAACCATCCCAAGTCACACAATTTGGTAGAAAAGCTATAAAAGTACTTAGAACGTTTTAGAACGTGCTAATTTATGTTCATGATTAGCACTGTAATACCTAGTACTGTAAACTCCAAACAGACCCTAGATTTATCACTTATTTATACACGGTAATTTTTTTATCACCCTGGATTATTTTAGGGATTATTCTACTCATGAAAACAAACAACTTTTATTATGGGACCAAAATTGTAATCGCGAAAAAAAATCAGCTTTTGTTAGTGTGTTTTGTGCCAAAACAGGTCTGAATTTAACATTTAACTATTAACCGATTTAAATCCCATGTTTAAGTTGGAATAATATGTTTGTCTACAACTCAAAGCAATAATAATAACGTTTTACACAGAAACATTAGATTAGACCTCCAACCGAACTCCGTTCTAGGAAATCCGCTCACATTTCAGTTCAAATGGTTTGTTCTATAGAAAATATAAATCGCAAACAGTGCACTGCCCTCATTCAAAGAAATAGGTTTCTTTTTAGCGCTTCTATCAAATGGAAATGGGAACTAGACTGTAGTTCAACAATAGAAAGAAAATTTTCATGTTATACAACGTGTTGCAACCCAACTAATTTATTTTATATTAACTTGAATTCCATTTTTTTAAAGAAACTTCCAAGATATATCTGCTCATAGGTCTCCGTGACTTTCTGACAGATTTTAAGCTCTAATATGACGTAAGAGAGCACGTGACGGGTCGCACGCGTATTGACTGAATAGCAAATGCGTAATCATAAACTTATTTATATGTGCGTAATGCTAATGAATGAACCTATCGTACCTATCAATGTTGGACAAAAACCCTGGGCAAATTTAGGTAGGGCAGAGGTACCCTTTGTGGCCACTTTAAGGATTTTTGATTTTTAAGTACTAAGTACTAAATGGTCTTAGGTATTTAAGACACAAATTACATCTTAAATTATAGATAATTTATCTACCTTCAAAGGTACATATACACAATGTGTGACAGGTGCCAAATGTACCGGTTTTGGCCACTTACTGATAGTTAAACTTTTGTAAGTAAGTATTGCGAAAAATCAAAACCAAACCCAGGTAAAATAAATATATTCTAATGCGCTAGAAACCAGTCAATTGCAAAACAACAATTTAATTGTAAAAACAAAGGTTTATAAAGTATTTCATCCAAAACAAATTTCTTAAAATTTTCATACAAAACATTTTTTCAAACTGAAAATGGAATTTATTGAAAAAAAATCTTATGACATGAGGAATTCTAACGGTTGTTATTAGAACCTTAAAATACCTTATTTTAATTGCCTTTATCAAAAATGGCTTAAAGTTGTTTAGAAAACTTATAGAGCAAAAAGTGGCCAAAACCGGTACAGTGGCCAAAACCGGTACGCCTGCCCTACCTACAATAAAAAAACAAAATGGCGGCAAAAAAAATCCTGTCTGTCTATATCTTATATTCGTAGTGTCGAAACAGATCAAGCGATTTCAAAACGGTTTTTAAAATTTTATGTGCCAATTTTAGGGTTATTCCACTTATCCCCATTGACTTGCCCCATCAATGGGGGATTGTGAACTTTTCTTCCACAAATCCCCATTCAGTACTAAACAAATTGACAACGGGGATTTGTGGAAAAAAACAGTTCACACAACCCCATCAGTTGAAAATAAAAAACCATTTATTATAATAATTAGATAAACAATCATGTTAATTACTTAAATTGATGTTTGCTGCTCTGAATGCATTTGAAAACATTTTAAATCATAAAATGAATAAATATATTTTGACACACACATCAATTAGGTATCCAAATTTATTTCATGTGTAATTTACACGTTGTCTGGAAATTGTGCTTTAAATAAAAAAATAAAATAAAATCATCGATACTAAACAACGGACGTTTTTAATTATAATAGAAGTATAAATATTTGAAAATATACTTAACCCGGCGTCATGGGGGTGGAAAATTGTAACATGGACGTGGGGGTTGGGTCATTATTACCCATGTAGATACTGTTATAAGTCAGTATATATTTAAGAATATAGTAAATATTTGTTTTGGGCCTCATTTTAATTTTATTAAGGCAATAAAACACAGAAAAAATAAAATGAAGACACTTTATACTATATAGGAAACAAGGCTTTGAAACAAATACTCTAAAAATCAATAAAGTTTGCTTCATCTAGCTAAAGCCAAGTTACTTCTATAATAACCAGTCTTTGAATTTTTTAAGTGTTACTTTTATATTATATACTTATATGAAATACATTAAATAATGTTATATAAATAGTAATAAACATATTCTTTTATTTTATCATACAATGCATACATACATTTCTTTATTTAATTTTTAGTTTTTTGCATTCACAATGCAATTTTTATTATTGAAAAATGGAAAATGAAGTATTTAGAAAAAATCGACCCGTCTCACAACCAGCTCTGATGGGACTCGAACCCACGACCTTTCGCTTTCCGGGCGACTGCTCTAACCACTGAGCTGTCGCCCGGAAAGCGAAAGGTCGTGGGTTCGAGTCCCATCGGAGGTGGTTGTACTACCGCGCTATTGTATGCGCCCAATAGCTTCTGGATTATTGTTTACCTGTCTCGTGGTTAAATAAGTAATTTTGTTTTTACGTTTGGTATTATGTTAAATATTGAATTGATATCCATAGATAATATTAGATTTTTTGTAAAATTAAATAAAATAAAAAAAAATTAGGGATTTTTTTCTATTTTATTTACGTTCTAAACACTTAACCTGACCACCCCCTGCTCGTTTTGCAGTTTGTTTCAAAACATCTTATATACTGACTTATAACAGTATCTACATGGGTAATAATGACCCAACCCCCACGTCCATGTTACAATTTTCCACCCTCATGACGCCGGGTTAAGTATATTTTCAAATATTTATACATCTATTATAATTAAAAACGTCCGTTGTCTAGTATCCATGTTTTTTTTTATTTTTTTTTTATTTAAAGCACAATTTCCAGACAACGTGCAAATTACACATGAAATAAATTTGGATACCTAATTGATGTGAGTGTCAAAATATATTTATTCATTTTATGACTTAAAATGTTTTTAAATGCATACACAGCAGCAAACATCAATTTAAGCAATTAACATTATTGTTTATCTAATTATTACCTATAATAGATGATCAAACGAACTACTGTGAAGTTCGATCGCTATTATATGAGTCGTTTCATTCGAAGATATAATATTTACAGAGTAGTCCCTTTAACCTACAGGCAACTTCGCATGTCTTTAGAGATTAAAAAAAAAAAAAGTTCACTAATCTGTCATTTACTGTTCTGTGGTCAGTTTGACGCCATTTTTCTCATTTCGTTTAGAGCAAGTTCAGAGTAATAGCGGTGTTCTAGAACAAAGCTTAACTAGTGGGTTTGTAAACCTCCGCCTGCAGCTGAGGTTTACTGGGCTGGGCGGGTTGCTATATCTTCGAATGAAACGACTCATATAATAGCGATCGAACTTCACAGTAGTTCGTTTGATCATCTATTATATTTCGTCGTTTCATTCTTTGATATAATATTTACAGAGTAGATGTTTAGAGATTTAAGTTTTGTTCGAGAAGAAGTGTTGATGGGTTGTTTTTATAAGAATAAATAACCATCTCAATTAAACATATTATGTATTTGTTCATAAGCAGAATGTAAACAATCAACCCTTAAATAATATTAAGTTTTCTCCGTACAAATTAAATACCTAATCATAAATCAGCAATAAAAAAAAGTAACTAATCATTAGTAGGGAACGTTACGGTTCTCGCGAAGACATCTTCGCTTTCAATAGGCCGGTTATAGAACCGAGCAAAGGCTGTGTCGATGTAGGTACTTGTCCAACCAGCTGTTTTTCTTATCTCGTCTACAAACACTGAGTCGTGAGCAAGCACGGTCGAGATGGAGGCGTATCGTGTGCTATCGCCACTCTCTCCCAAGCTCCCAACAGCTTATTTAACCCAGCGGCTTAAAGACTGCGAGCTGGTGCGCTTGTGGAGTTTTTTGTATTTTAACAACAGTTTGTCTGCGTTCGAAGTCCTCATATTTTTTGAAAAATATATATGATCGACGAGGACTGAAGCAGGGCATATATTTATTTTCTCGTGAAAGAATGGCAAGTACAGCATGGGTTGTTCGCGGCCCGGGACCGAAGTTTTATCAATGTCGGTTATGGCTATGTTAACACCGTCTTGAGAAATGAATACATTTTCTAGTTTTATAAGCGTAAAAGTTTGTACCCTGTGCATTGTACAAAGTGTTCTTGTCTAGGCTCAGTACTAAATTTGGGTATCAATTAGGTATGTGGTTGAGAACAAGTTGTGGGTCCCAAGTAGAGGTATATTTAGGGCGACTTGGTTTAAGTTTGTAAGCGCCTTTTAGAACTCGTTAAATACACTCATGTGAGCCGATGTTACTGTTTAATGGTTTAAGAACAGTGAAACGGTACGGCGCGGGACGGTGATTTAATATCAACGTAAGCTTCGTCAGATAGCTCCCATTCAGTATCGGGGTTGCTTTTACTTGGCTCGATATCTGAGCCGTTATTTTTTGTGTTTACTTATGACGCGTGTAGCCAAATGGCGATGAATCTACCTACATCGTGTCAACTTCTTTAAGCGTGGAAATTTTATTCCATCTACCTTGACGGTTAATGTAGCATACTACTGTAGTATTATCCATGCGCAGTAATATTGCACAATGTCGTCTTCCTTTGTAAAAGCTTTCATAGGACAGAATGTTGTAAAAAAGTTATTGCGCCACCAGTTTTAGTCTTCTTAAAATTAAATTTTTGCTTTGCATTTACCGTTATGGCGCTGCAATGCCAAAAACTTCTGGCGTTCTTAAAGTTAAATCCGTATTTAGCTGCTAGACAGACCGAAATTAGAACACCAATAAAATTAGCAAAGATTCTTATTGTACGTTTCGGTAATTTTAAATAATTTCTGATCATTTGTGCAATGTTTCTGCGTTTTACAGCGAGAAATGTTGCGTATCATAATTATAAAAAGCCTTGGAAAGTACAGACTTGAGAAGGCGTTAACACACTTTTTTCGCGGTTTACAACAAAACCTAAACATTGTAACAATTTAGGAGTCGTACCGTACGTAGTCGTACGGAAGTGTCCCCGATGCCTTATGTTAAGATTCTTTTTACTAACCTTCTATGGGCCACAGTATTGTCTGATAAATAAAGAATTTATTTATTAAGCATCGTCGAAATAAATTTACTGATTTATGATCTTGGCTTCTAAGATAGGACATATAACCTCTCTCATGATTTTGGTAAAAACCCTGGATGCTGATGCTACGGATAGGCCGTAAGTCAAGTCAGTAAATTCGTCGATAGCTAAGTTTGAATTTGGAGCTTGAAAATGAAATCTTAAATATTATTCGGTCTTCCTTACATATTGGAAGTCATAAATACGCCTCTTTGAGGTCAATCGGTGCTACAAAACTACCTTGTGGTATAAGTTAAGGAGATGTTCTATAGTCTTCCATTCTAAAATAGTTTTTCTTCTCAATAAATTTATTTAATGATTTAAGATTTAAGACAAAGCGTTTACCACCATTAGACTTGGGTGCAAGGAAAGTTCTTGATATGAACTGGTCAATTACCGGGGAACAATGTGAAATTGCTCCAATTCAATTAATTAATTTATAGCTTGGACCATCTCGTGACTTTCTTCGGGGGTAAATTTTGATTAAAGCACGACAGACTGTCACTTCCGTACAAAAGGGTATATAATATCCGTTTTGGATCCATGATAGTACAGTTTTGTTGTATGTTATATGAAACCAACAATCATAGAAGTATTGAATTCTGCCAGCGTGTACCTTTGTTATTGTGGCAGTGCACGGGGCCTGGGTTGATTGTAGTTCTTCGCATGAGACGAAGCAGGCTGAGGGTAGGTTCGTCGCGGTGGCGGCGCTAGCCCCTGTCCTGTGGTTTGACCTCCCCGCCGCCCCCCTGTTTCACGGGTACTGAGGAGGTCCTGACCGGTTTCCCTGATGGGCAGGACGAATGACTGTGGACTGGACTGCAGAAGGTTTCTGAATTGTGAATGTTTTCCAAATCTGTGAACCTAGTCGTTCGATTGCCTTACTGGCTTTTATATTTTCGGATGATGTATTACCCAATAAAGAGTCATATCTATCGGAGTCTTGTAGGACGTGCAGGAAATTATTTTCTAAACTAGATGTAATCTTTCGTTAGGAAATGGTGTAAATCAATACCAAAATGCGACAGTCGTGGCTTAGATACTAAAGAGATTGAATCTTATCGTCTGAGGAGAGCAGTGTGTCCATTGCTCTATTTACCTATTGCCGAGGTACCCATATCAAGTTGTTGTTGAAAACCAAGAAACATTTTGTAGCGTCCCCTCACGACGACGACGTCAGAAACTGCGGCAGCAATCACTGCGTTTAATTTAGGTGCGTGCAACATTCAACAATTATTTGGTATCAAGTACCTTTGTCAAGTTCTCTTTCTGATCTTTTGGTAGACCTATTTTTCATAAAGGTGTCCATAAATTAGCTAAGCTGAATGGCATCTCCAAAATCAGGCGTATCGGACGTAGACGCCCTCAACGCTGACAATATTATTGTGGATCGAAAGTTATCGATGTAATTTCTTGAGTGAGCCGTTTGCGATACTGCGGCATCCAAGGTTTGTTGGATGGATATTGCCAAAGATTGTTCGATAAAGTCCCGCATCGTTTTGTATGATATTTATTGTATCCAAAACAAACGTACTCTTTTTTGCCAAAAAAAAACAACATGAGGGTAGAATGTAAAAGATAAAATTCAAAGAATAATTTAATAAGTTATTATGGCCTAATAATTTATATTGTCCCGCAGACAATAAACTATAGATAACGTGCATCTTTCCTAGTATGCAGGTAGATTCTACTTTATGTCATAATATGTGACCCATCATTAGCCCGCAGCTAATTACGATATCGTGGTTGACCCCCAGTCAATTGCGACTTAGTTCGATTTTATGTAACTTAATGAACTGTAGATAACGTGCGCCTATCCTAGAACGCAGGTAGATTCTCCTCCATGTCATAATATATGTCCCATAATTAGCCCGCAGCTAATTACGATATCGCGATTGACCCGCAGTCAATATCGATTTAGTTTGATTTTGACTAACTACCTAAATAAACTGAAGATAACGTGCGTCTATCCTAGGACGCAGGTAGATTCTACTTCATGTCATAATATATGACCTATAATTAGCTCGCAGCTAATTACGATATATCGCGATTGACTCGCAGTCAATCTCGATTTAGTTTGATTTTATGTAACTAAATAAACTGTAGATTACATGCGTCTATCTTAGAACGCGGGTAGATTCTACTTCATGTCATGATATATGACCCATAATTAGCTCGCAGCTAATTACGATATCGCAATTGACTCGCAGTCAATCTCGATTAAGTTTGATTTTATGTAACTAAATAAAGTGTAGATAACATGCGTCTATCCTAGAACGCTGGTAGATTCTACTTCATGTCATAATATATGACCCATAATTAGCTCGCAGCTATTTACGATATCGCGATTGACTCGCAGTCAATCTCGATTTAGTTTGATTTTATGTAACTAAATAAAGTGTAGATAACATGCGTCTATCCTAGAACGCGGGTAGATTCTACTTCATGTCATAAATATGACCCATAATTAGCTCGCATCTAATTACGACATCGCGATTGACTCGCAGTCAATCTCGATTTAGTTTGATTTTATGTACCTAACTAAACTCATCTAGTGAAATCACTTGTTCATGTTCACCAGTGAACAACAAGAAACAAATAAGTATTAATTGTATCTTAATATCTGATAAATTTAGTTAACTATTGTGTAGCTTGTTAATAACTTGTATGCACAAATATTCGAATAGGAATTGATAAAGCACTATAAACGTACCTGTGGCATTATCTTCATTCTCTGAAGAATATAAACGTTGGACTCGTTCAACATTTTCCTGTGCGCTGCGTTTCGGCATTTAAAATAGACGCGTGCGCTCGTTGCCTCGCATGAAAAAGGAATGGGAAAAATGGCGTCAAACTGACCACAGAACAGTAAATGACAGATTAGTGAACTTTTTTTTTTTTTAATCTCTAAAGACATGCGAAGTTGCCTGTAGGTTAAAGGGACTACTCTGTAAATATTATATCAAAGAATGAAACGACGAAATATAATAAATAGTTTTTTATTTTCAACTGATGGGGTTGTGTGAACTGTTTTTTTCCACAAATCCCCATTGTCAATTTGTTTAGTACTGAATGGGGATTTGTGGAAGAAAAGTTCACAATCCCCCATTGATGGGGCAAGTCAATGGGGATAAGTGGAATAACCCCAATCAATTTTAAAAGGATAAAACAAACAAACCCAACGTATACAACCCCCCCTTTTAGTGGTTACCTTACCTTACTTCTCTTTTTGTGGTCCCCCGACCGACAGAGATTTTTTTGTCGGGGGTTTTTAAAATTATAAAAAATATTTTTATTAATGTTATATTTTTTAATTTCATCATTAAATATCTACATTTCAACAACAGTGAAATACCATAATGCCAGTGTCTTTTAAATCTATTAGACTAACGCCGAAATACTCGAAATCGGGAGCGTTCTAAACATTATGGCGTTCGTCTTTTATGCGACAGGGCGAATGATTGAGACGAGACGCTCATAAAGTTTTGTTGCGTTCAAGTTTCAGGCGTAATTGTAAACTTAGAAATACAATGCAACACATAAATTGACTAATCTGACTGGTTAATTTGTAGATATTGACAGTTCATAGAACAGCGGTAGCGTTTTGAATAGTTGCCACATTATAAGTAAGTAATAGAATATGCAGAGTATCAGCAATACTCAAACATAACTTACTACTATCTGTTAAACAGTCACACAGTTATTTTGTCAGTTATTTTAATATCAGAAAACATCATAATGTTATAAAAAAACCACAAACAGATCACTACGATTGATTTTAGCTTTAAAAAAATCGTTGTGTTGATTCTGTGCAAATATGGTACTTAGTGCAAGTGTTCGTGTGAAGAAAAATAGCATCTAAATAATCACAATAAAATCGTCTACAAATCCAGACTAACATGATGAAAACAGTGTATCTATCTACTTGAATATAAATAAGAATTTCCACCAGCAAAAGCTAGGCAGGTGCATTAATATTCCCTGAAATATATTATCTAGAGTTACCAAACCACTGCTATAATAGGCGAGAATATAATAAACTAGCGTTGAAAATCTCGGCTTTTCACGGGGAGCTTGGAAATATGGCTGCTCTCGTGCGATTGCAAGGGTCATTCCAACCAAACTACGATAGCGGCTGATAAAAACGTATTTTAGAGGCTATTCTTTATACCTCTATGTTAAATGGTATTACGATGTTTGAAAACTAATTTGATTTACGTTATTCGTTTCAAAAATTAGATCGTTTATAGCTTTTCGTCCGCGTTATCCCCAATTATGATTCACGTCGTTCCGTTGCTCCGTTTTGACGTTAAAGACGGACAAACAATCACACACAGTTTCACATTTAAAATATTAGTATTAGTTTTGGAAATTACACAAAAATTTCGAAAATTTACGATATTTTTGTATAAGTTCCAAAAAAGGAGAGATATTTTTTTCCTATTTTCCCGCGAGTAATCATGAGCAGGTTGGTTGCCGCTTATCGTTGAATTTTGGGACACGTATAAAACTTTCATTCATACATGCGATTATTTTAATTTGCAGAAAATGGCGTTTTAATTATTTATTTCTATCTGAAAGAAAGAAAGACATAATTAAAATCTTTCTTTGAGATGATACTAAAAACGTAAAATCTTTTAGTGGATATTTAAAATTAATAACGATTGCGACAGTAGGAGGGTTATATAAAGAGCTTTTACCAATAATGATTAAGTATAAAGTTTTAACAAGCTTTTTATTAACTTGCCATGTTAGTTAGTAAGTGGGGGACAAATCTTGCAAGCTTAATTTGACCCACTTCCCAGTGTCCGATGGAGCTGAAATTTTGTATACAAGTTTGGATCAGATGACAATACAATATTAAAGTAAGTACAGTCAGCAAAAAAGCTTGTCATAAAAATGAAATTTTTACAAATAGTTAGTTTCTATCAGTCTACTTACTTGGAAGGCAGTGGGTTGATGAAGTACTCGATAAATTCTTGTTTTACTTCGAGTAGGATGTGAAATTCGGATGAGTTGGGCGACCAGTCGGCGAAGTGTGCCAATCTCTGAAATAAATACTTATTTTAATGAAAAAATAGACATACGTCTACTCATTTTAATTTAAAAGTATATAAACACGCAAATAATTATTTGATGTTTGGGATTATAAATCACTAGCTAACTGACCCGGCAAACGTTGGTTTGCCAAATACATTTTATTAAACCCGGTGAACTTCGTATCACTAACTTAAAATAAAGATAGATAACATAAATAATCACGAAGAAGTTTTAAATAGACTTCCTGCCAAAATGTCATTTATTAAAAGTAAGACTGCCTGCCAACAATGTCACTTACTTATTAAAAGTATGATCTAAACCATAAACTTATTTATACTAGAGTATAATAAGTTTATGGATCTAAACAAGGAATTTATAAGTCTACGGTTGTATATACCTACGTAGTGCCATAGAGTATTACCACTATTCACGTTAGTACTATTATATATTCTGTGACTATACACACGTTTACTTAAATGAGTAACATAATGAGTCACACCAATGATTTTTGTTATCAGCAGTCGATCAATGATCAATTTTGTATTGAGCCCATGTGAAAAAACACCTTCAAATACATAAGTTGTATTTTCGTGATTAATAAATTAAATCCACTTTCGTAATGGCGGGCGGTATTCTGTCAATATAAATAGCAACCGTCAAACTTCGATCAACAATAACACGAAGCCGTCAAATGGACAGTTGGTGACAGTTTTAGAGTGCGGCTGCGCGCGGTCGAAATCGAATACTAATCATTTACCATAACCTTAGAACGAAGAAAATGTACTGTAACTAGCGCCAAAGACGCACCAGGTTGCGCGAAGATTGCGCACGGATGGACTCTTTGTAGGTACAGTTGGACGGAAATCACCCGCAGCAGCCGCAATCGGAGATGTCATTGCGACATGACGTCATCGCAATAACGCGCAAGGAAAGCAAATTTACAAAAGCTGGTGAAACTTTACAACGCTGTAACTTTGGAAATCCTGGACAGATATCGATGAAACAAAAACTGTTATTACTTGCACGAGTACGCGCATTAAATGCAGTAATTTTTATAGTCATATTTTGATGTGTTGGTGTGACTCATTGTGTTTGTTTTCTGTCTGTGGTATAATATGTCTTTGTATGTTGTTCTAATCTAAGATATTATAGGCTGCGCTGCGACCAGTGTAAAAGTATCAAGTACAGTCAAGGAATTCAATTCACTACCCATTTCCTTGAAAAGTTGTATGAAATTCGTAATTTATTAAAGTCGAAAATTCTACTTCTTGTCACTATTATGCCCCTCATATGGTGTCCGATATTGAACCTTAGGTGGATTGGAAATTTATTCCTTGAGTACGGTCAAGGAATAAATTACTATATAAGTCATTTATACATAGTTACAATTAATAAGAACACATAAATAGGCGGTAAACAATAGAAGCTGATGAGTTTTCGCAAGTGGTATTAATACAGCCAGTCCCTTTCTTCATTACCCATGAGGTTTAAGTGATTTAAAGAGGTTATTATATTAACAATTGTCTTAAAATGAGCTTTATGCTCCTTATATGAGCTTACAAAGGATAAAGGATGTGTGCAATTAACTGACTGTGAGGCAATGTGCTTGGTTTTATATAAACAATAGGAGAACTTAGTACAGTACTGTAGAAATTAATTAACTTTCAGTCAACAATAATAGGAAAATTATTGTTTAGCTCTACATGTTAATAATTTTAGTGAAACTGCGAAGATAGTTGATTCAGAATCGAGAGTAGAATCGATTCCACACATTTTTGATAGGGGTTAAATTAAGGCGCTACTCGGAAAAATATGGACTTTTTGATTTAAAACTATAGGACGGTTACAGTTGTTACAAATCTGGTAATAAGATATACATTTCTTCATACCTTTATCTAGAATCGTATAGTTTCAAAAACACGATTTTATGATTTTGCCTTGACACTTTTTCTTTTCGAAAAGACCTCTAAAAAATACGAAAAGTGAAGATTATTCTTAAATGGGGTTACTTACACATTGGAAATTGGTTTAATTAGTGGACACCAATAATATTGAGGATCGTATAGAAGCATTTTTTTTAAAATCGCTGTAGTTTAATACGAAGTGATTTTGTGGTTTTTTTGCCTAATCTGCAAAATCAGTCTCGCTCCCGCGCGCGTCGTTTTCTCATTGCTATCTCGCTTCAGCACATTTTTTCCGAGTATCGCCTTAAAAAAAAAAATGTTTTCATTTTTTGCCGCTTCTAAAAATGTTTGTGTCTACTGCCTATTCATTCAATACGCGCGCGACCCGTCACGTGCTCTCTTACGTCATAGTAGAGCTTAAAATCTGTCGAAAGTTACGGAGACCTAAGAGCACCAATATCTTGGAAGTTTCTTTAAAAAAAAAGTTTTTTCAATGGAATTCAATTTAATATAAAATGAATTAGTTGGGGTGTATAGGCTTTTCGGTTATTGCAGTAACACGTTGTATACTATAATGCTTTGAAACTACGTAAAGCTAAGTATCATAATCATCATCCGCCATATTTAATATTTTACTAGTGAGGTCTTCGTCGATGTCGGTTGAATGATGGACCCACATACATTTACATATTATTATGTCTAGATCATAATTTGCAAATACCTAAGGGTATTTCACAGTTGTTAAAATGTAGATATTGAAGTTTAAAAATTTAACATTTAAGAATACCAAATGTGAAAAATAATTTGAATCTGTTTAGCGAACGATGAAATGTTAAATTTGACTATAGCTGTATCGTTGGTATCTCAGGCTAGCTAGAATAGTTAAATGAATTAGAAGCGGATATACATTTATATACTTAGTTAACTATATTTTTGTTACTTTTTGACAGCGGCTTTGAATTCAAATAGCCAATAAGAAACTAAATAGAAAGTTTCAAGGCATTTTCAATGCATTTACAACCGTATCTTCACCTAGGTATATGGTGAGTTAGGTACTGGTTAGATATATTCCAGCTTATAAGCAAAGTATCTTTGTGGAAAAAGGAAATTGGTTCAATTTCTACTCGTAAAGTATTCAATAAATGTACTCCATTACTTCGCCCCTCGATACGACCAATTTGTGTAAAATGTCCGCGAATTTTTCATTTGCCCGCCTCAAAATGGCGACAGGTTTTGTAAAAAATCGTTCTTGTTGCAGCTCTGGAAAAATATTGTTTAGCACAGTAGTAAATAGATAAAATTAGTTACGTACGTTCCTAATTGCTTTAAGACGAAAGGCTTTTTCTAACTATACTTCTAATGAATATTCAAAATTCCAGCCCCCTTACGAGCCACAAACGCCGTCACTTGAAACAGGAAGAAGAAACAAGTGACGACTATCGGCGTCGGCGTTCATACAAAATGTATGAAAATTACAGGAAAGATGTAAGTGGCGGTACTTTTCAGTGACCCGTGTGCGGCTTGAAACAAATTCTAATAGCCACTTATTTAGTTTATGTCAAACTTTCAATCTGAGGACCATTTTGCCCTGCAATAAAGACCTTACTTTTGACGTTTGACGGTTCCTCCATGCTGCTGTTCAAAGCTAACATCTTGTTTCCTACAAGAATCTGTCACTTTAGTACCTTATAGAAGTGCTCAAAGTCCGTGACGTCATCTCAGTCGTGGTCCAGCAGCTGCGTGAAGAACAGTCAACAGCGTCAGTTTGTCTGTCTGTACGGAGCTCAGCTGGGCGAGCGGCTGCTCCTCTTAAGCTCAAGGAATCTGTCACTATAGTACCTCAAAGAAGTGCTCAAAGTCCGTGTCGATGATGACGTCATCTCGGTCGTGGTCCAGCAGCTGCGTGAAGAACAGTCAACAGCGTCAGTTTGTCTGTCTGTACGGAGCTGAGCTGGGCAGCGGCTGCTCTTCTTAATCTCAAGGAATCTGTCACTATAGTACCTCAAAGAAGTGCTCAAAGTCCGTGTCGATGATGACGTCATCTCGGTCGTGGTCCAGCAGCTGCGTGAAGAACAGTCAACAGCGTCAGTTTGTCTGTCTGTACGGAGCTCAGCTGGGCAGCGGCTGCTCCTCTTAATCTCAAGGAATCTGTCACTATAGTACCTCAAAGAAGTGCTCAAAGTCCGTGTCGATGATGACGTCATCTCGGTCGTGGTCCAGCAGCTGCGTGAAGAACAGTCAACAGCGTCAGTTTGTCTGTCTGTACGGAGCTCAGCTGGGCAGCGGCTGCTCCTCTTAAGCTCAAGGAATCTGTCACTATAGTACCTCAAAGAAGTGCTCAAAGTCCGTGTCGATGATGACGTCATCTCGGTCGTGGTCCAGCAGCTGCGTGAAGAACAGTGTCAGCTTGTCTGTCTGCACGGAACTCAGCTGGGCCAGCGGCTGCTCCTCCTCCAGGTCTAAGCATTCCAGGTCCTCGCTGCAGCGGTTCACCCATGTTGCTGTTGGAGAGAAAGAGAGATTCTTGAATAAAGACTTCGCTGAAACTCTTTTAATATTTGCAGACACGAAAAGAAATTAACCTATTTTTTACACGACTGCAAAAGCAGGAGTGTAATGTGTTTAGGGTTAATGTATGTATGTGAGTTTCTTTATTCCACCATAAGTTTTAATGCCATAACGGATTGAACCAAATAAAAAAGTATTTAAAAAAAACTTTTTTATTTGGTCTTGTAGGAAAAAAGATCGTAACCTCTTTTTATCGAACCTTCTCAATTAAACTACGGCTAATATAATGTAACATCTAACCCAGGAATCTTTAATTAAGTCACCGCGGTCTTAAGTTATAATTAATATCAAGTTAGTATTATATTTAGATTTCTTCAAGTCCTAAAAGTATGAAACATAGGTCTATAAATAGTTTCAAAGAATTTTCACTAACATTTTCTCAACGGAAATATCATTTCATAGGTCAAACTCGTTCGTAGCAAAATGAAACAGCAATTATCGTGAAATTCTCGCAAGCAAAATCTATTTAAATAGGTCGTCATTTAAATTCTATGTCGAAAATATTCAGCTCTAAAATATTTTGTAACACTAACTTGATTTTCACACTTCCAGATAAAATAATATTATCACCGGTAACATTTAGAATCTATACAACACTGATGGAAGCAAGCAGAAACGATATTTGCCAGACTTAGGTAATACAATACGGTATTTTACTGATTTTTTTTTATTTCAGAAAAATGGAAAATGAAGTATTTAGAAAAAATCGACCCGTCTCACAACTAGCTCCGATGGGAATGGGTCTAAATACTTCATTTTCCATTTTTCTGTAATAAAAATTGCATTGTGAATGCAAAAAACTAAAAATTAAAATAAGTTTTTTTTATTTCTTTAAAATGTTTTTCGAAATATTAGCTACACAAAACAAGTTTTCATTTTGAATTATCTTGAATATTTTCAAAGATATAGGACTTCAAACTTTATAATTAGACAAGGACAGGACGCTATCTTAGTGACGTCAGTGGGTTAGTAGCGTCATAGTCACGCCACGCCATAGAAGATTTCGTTTTAGAAAGAGACAGCTATAGTCAAAATCAAACAGACTATAATTCTTTTATTATAAAACAGATTCAAATTATTTTTTCACATTTGGTATTCTTAATTGCAATATTTTTTAACGTCATCATTAAATATCTACATTTCAACAACAGTAAAATACCCTATTCTACTTAGATCATTTGGCCAGATGCTTACATCAATCTTGATTACAAATGGTACAATATGTTAAGTTTATACAGTTGAAAAAGTTAAGGTGGTTATGAATGTTTGAAAAATCTTTTGAAGAGTCATCTCACCTCAATTCAAATATTATATTGCTGTCATTTTCTGATTTTATATAAGTACTAGCTTTCCGCCCGCGGCTTCGCCCGCGTATACTACACGACATTATCCTGATGGAAAGTAATATTTTCCGGGATAAACTATGTGATTCTCCAGCTCCCAATCTACTCCCGTACCAAAAATCACATTGATCCCTTACTCCGTTTTAGACGTGAAAGACGGACCAACAAATAATACCTACTTATTGATTTTCCCGTGGGAATATGATACTATCCTGTGGTAAAAAGTATGTAGCTTATTATAATCCTTGCCAGGGTCTCAAATTATTTACTTAAATACCAATTTCTGTCCCCAAATTAGCCTGCGCATAAAGTGATTTTTCCATACAATGAGATTTCCCGCGGTAAAAAGTAAAATATATCCTTTCCAGGGCCTTAAACTGTCTCTATTCTAAATACCATCCTTCCCATGAACTCAAACTATCGCCTTAAATACCAATTTCATTCTACAGCTTTGCCCGAGCTAAAACTTATTTTACCATGGGAATGAGCCTTATTCCCGCGGTTACAATTTGCCTATGTCCTTCCTAGCATCAGGACATGGGTGTCCCAGTGCTCCTATCAGTAGAAGTAATTAGTAGGAGCACCCGGAAGCACTGTCTCAAACTATCTCCATTCCAAATTTCATCAAAATTGGTTCAGCCGTTTTGACGTGAGCATATACAATTTCGCATTTATAATAATAGTGGGGATAGTAGAAATAGGAATATGAATGGCCGGTCGCGACTACGTCCGCGAGTACTACAACGCAAAATTTTGTGTCAATAAGTAGTTAGATAGGCATTCTCGTAAGGTCTCATCAGTACCATCATCAATCTATTTTAATGTTCCCGCTGCTGGGGCACAGGCCTTCATATAAATGGATAAGGAGAATGGGCCATGACCTTCCACACGGGCCCATTGAAGTTATGGTGTACTAACCAATCCAAATGCAGCCAGAAGCATCGGCTTATCGTGTCTTCCGAAGCACGATATATTTTTAACAGCAATCCCATGATAGACCATTGCAAAAGTCACATAACCTCATCGATCGTAGGCCGAGCACGCTACCCGTGGTTTAGGCATAAGAAGGTACCCAGACAAACAGGAGCTACTATCGTATGAATAATATTCGGATATTCTCCTACTCTTGAACTACCAAAATGCAAAAAATTAAGTCAATACATTGCAAAAAATGTGTAATACTGATTTTCTTGAGTTTTATTTCAATGCATAAAGAATTTTTTGCTTTGCACGAAAATGAGCTGTCATGGGACTCATGCTTCATTATATAAAGTGAACACAAAAAAAACTGTATCCCACGGGAACTGTAATTTTCCCGAGTTAAAAAAACCGTATGAAATTTTCCCGGCCAGAGTTCAATTATCCCAATCGATTTAGCCGTTTAGTTGTGATTTACCATAAACATCCAAACTCCGTATCTTTAATACCTCCCCACCCACCCTATATAAACATTAGCCCCCCCTTTCTACCCTATTGGGGTTTTTTTATTTTTAATCATGACCTAGTATCCTTCATACCAATTTCTATACTCCTAAGTCCAGAAATGAGGAAGTTTTCATATAAGCCTTAATCCCCCCTTTCTACCCTATTAAGGGTTTTTTTATAACTTCGCATACGCAGATCATTTTCAATCGTGACCAGTGTTCAACATACCAATTTTCATACTTCTAAGTTCAGAAATGAAGAAGTTCCATATAAATTTTATCTCCCCATTTTACCCTATTAAGGGGGAGTTTTTTTTTATTTTCCTTACTCAGATCATTTTCGGTAGAAACCAATATCCAACGTACCAATTTTCATGCTTCTAAATCCATAAATGAGGAAGTTCCATATAACCTTAACCCCCCCATTTTACCCCTTTAGGGGGGGAGTTTCCTAAAATCCGTTCTTAGCGGACGTCTCCTAGGCATAATCTACTTTCCTGCCAAATTACATCTTCGTTGGTCCAGTAGTTTTCGAGATTTCGTGATGAGTGAGTTATGTCCCCTCGATTTTATATATATAGATTCTACGAAGTTATAGGAGCTTTTGCCGTTTTCTTTAGATTAAATAGAAGGTCTTGTCTTGCCTATGGCTTTTTTAAATATCATTTCAATCCAAATTCAATGAAATAGAATTCAAAACAAACATTCAAAAAGTGTTTGCTGAAATACAACTAAGAATGTTTATGTAATGTTTAAGGCCTAATCAGACGACGGACTTTTGTCCGCCGACATAACCTAAAAGTGGAAACATTTGCTGCGAATGCAACGTAAACAACGAAGATTGTTCTGCCCATTATGCTCCTGCCACCTTGCTAGATCTTTAAGAATCAAATAAACGTCGTATGCATTGAGTTCGTGGCGAAAATTACCACTTTTTAAGTTAGTCCGGCGGACAAAATTCCGTCGTCTGATTAGGCCTTTAAGGTACTTACTTACTCATAAGCTTCTGAAACTCATTGACCCTATTCCTAGTATTTATTGTCTCTATAAGTTTCCGTTACTTAGTATAACTGAAAACTTTAAAAATATTTTACGTAAAAAGCCTGTTCACAATCCTACGCAGCGGTTTTTAAAAGGACAACCACAAGGCGGGTCTGTGCATCATTTATCTGCAGGAACGCAATAGTCACATTTCAAATGGAAAAGGGTTCGGGAGGCACAGTTTGCATCTTTTGGTTTCGAATACTTTCTTTATGTAAATTTGAGAAAACTGAGAAGTAGGTAAGTATGTATATTTAATTTTGTAAAAAAATTTGAGCTTTTGTTTGTTATGTGATACTTAACAAAAAAGTTCGAAAGTGTCGAGAACTACAGACCTCATTTTTATATCGTTGAATTATAGTGTTTTTTGACTGGATTAGTAAATATACTTACCTACTTTTCTCGAAAAATAGTCTCATGCTATTTGACTGTAAATCAGACAGCTTCACATGCATTGATCTGATCCCTAGATAAGTAGCTTTATTGTGTTCCCGTGGGAATATCGGGATATAGCCTACTTTACGTTACTCAAGAAGAATGTAGCTTTCTAATAGGGAAAGAATTTTTAATTTAAATGAATATTTTTTTTTACGAAAAAACTAATCTTTTCTCTTTCATTACTTGTGTTATGAACAACTAGGTAAATATTACTTACAAAATCCGTTAAATTATAGCGAGAAATACAAAAGACTGCAATAATAACTATTGTAAGAGCGGGCGGTCGAATTAATCAACCCATTCTAAACTTAGCAAACATTTGCCTCTCAAGTTTAACAAAACCAAAAGGGCTCGGTCCGAATCGCGCTACAACCTACAACGTCAACACAATGGCCTCCGCACTGCGACGTTGTATTTCGGTCCCCGGGTTGAGCAACTGGTGCCCAATAAGTTGTTCCCACGCCCCCCCTCGCGTCCCGGAATATTCTAACGAAACCTTTGAAACAACAACCAATTATTTCCGCAAAGTGTTTGCGTTTCCCTTCCGAAATCTGTTGGCACAGTTGCTGCTGTGACCATAGATTATTTATAATAACAATTGATTGAAAATTTATCTCCAGTAATTTTTACACGGTATACATTTCCGTTTCACAGTTAATAGTGCTGCTTTATTACAGTTCATAATAACTCAGTTTCATATAAGACTGAAATTTTTGAACACTATCCAAATTTTTAAGCTCGTCTCAGAACCTGTAAGTGAACAACTTTCTCCTAGAAACATGGGTCGAAATATGACATAAACTTTTTGACTCTTCATACAAATCAGACTGATCTCGCGATTGATTTAGTGTAGGAAGGAAGTCCAAAAACTTTTGTCGTAGCTCGACCCAAGTTTTTAGAAGAATGTTGTTCACTTACCGATTTTGAGACGATCTTAAAAATTTGGATGGTGTTCAAAAATTTACCCTGTAAGTATATAAAATTTATGCAGAACAGTTATGTGTATAAAATAAAACTAAACGAACCACACCAATCCTTTATTGGTAACAAATTTTACTTGTTTCAAGAATCTTGTCAGGTTCCGTAAGGGATGGTAAGGGTCTATAGGAACAGTACGTGCCCAGCAGATTAACAAGTACCTACCCTAGTTTGTTGGTAAGAACGACACAATATTGGGTATCGTAAATAGGTCCATTGTTCATGGTCATCGTGGCAAAATTAACTGCCTCTACGACCTCTTTAATTGTGCCTGTCTCAACGTTTTGAGCAAATGTTGTGTTTTGGTTCCAGGGACCTTATCATAATCATAATCATTTATTGCTTTAAATGTGATCATTACAAGATGTAAATATATAAGTATTGTTTCTCACATTGAACCAATTAAAATTGGTATGCAACACATAGTGAGGTAAAAGAGAATTAATGAAACTGATACTAGTCAACAATGTAACAAATAATTAAATTAATAAAAATTAAAATACAAATATTAGACCTTTTCCTCCTTTTTAATAAACGAAAAGTAAAGCTCGCTGCTCGCTTTGCAGTTTGTTTCAAACCATCTTATATATGTCACCAGAAAATAACACGAACCGCAAAGTACCCCGCAGCACAATGTATGAAAAAATGGTTTCAGTCTAATATCACGAAATTTTTATAAGTATGATTTAGATTTCACTCACCTAATCATTTTTGTAAAAGCATACTTTCATCAGACCTGTACTTTCCGAAATAATTGAGTCCATTCTCATTTCGTGGTTATTTTTTTATTGTAAATTTATAAATTACCGGTTTTTGTTATTTTCCGTTGACATATATTTACTTTTTTCGGGGGTAGGAAGTAAAACCAAACAGACGTTTTTAAATTAGCTCTGCAATATTTTAATTAAAATATTAGAAATATACTTATTTTATATAAGTTAAACAGTGAATATTATGTACTGACACCTAACAGTACCTTTAGTGTTATATCCTCTCCGGAATCTCCATTTTAACAACTTTGTTTTCAACACTGCACTTGACACACTCACTACACTGAAATGGAAGACTTAAAAGGTACTATCGAGTCTCTTTCACAGTCCTTTACGCAAAGGATGGCCATGTTTGAGAGTGAACTGCAAAAAACTGGCACTCCACAGCAGCCATCACTGTCTCCGCTTTCTTCTGAGTTTGAAGCTTTTCGGGATTTCGTTGTGGCTACTCTGAAGAATCTTGAGCGACAAGTTTCTGTTTTGATCACGGAGTGTGACAACATCGAGATGAGGAGTTGTCGGGCCATGCTGCTTCTCCATGGTGTTCCGGAGGCCAATAATGAGAAAGTTGCCGAAACCGTGCTGAAATTATGTTCTACACATCTGGCTGCTGTCAAAGTAAGTGGGGCTGACATCTGTCGAGCTAGCCGCCTGGGTAAGGTACGGCCGGATAAACCTCGTCCGCTGCTGGTCAAATTCCAGTCTGAGGCACTGCGGGATAATTTGTGGATGGCCAAATCCAGTCTCAAAGGCACTGGCGTTACTATGTCAGAGTTTTTGACAAAACATCGACACGGGATCTTTACGGCAGCACGCGAGCGGATTGGCGTCTCTCGTTGTTGGACTAGTGCTGGACGCATACTCGCGGTTGGGGCTGATGGTAGAAGGCACCGTATTTCGTCCATTCAAGACGTTGATCGGTTGGCGAAAGAAGAGGATGGTGTATCAGCAGAGACGACGGCACCGGCATCGGCCTCCACGCAGAGGGAACCCTCACCCATGGCTCCTGCTCCGAAGAACAGGCGGGCTGTATCTGCAAGGAGGCAAAATATTAAATGACTTGTTTCGTATGTTTGCATGATATTTATATAGTTTTGCATATAATTAACGCTTACTTTAATGTTTGTCAGCTCCATGTCCACAAATCAAATCATTCTTCCATCTCATAATTGTCTTCCAAATTCCTTCAGTACAGTCCTGTGTTTGTTTTGTTACAACGATTCGTATGTTATTAATTTTGTGGGTATTCTAATATATTTAAGATTCTTTTGTACAGACAGATTAGCTAAAAGCTAAAGTTGATTTTGTTTTTCTGAGTGGACTGACAGATGACATGACACTATGCATGACAGACAGACCATAGACTTTTTTGTTTTCCGCGACTGATCTTACTGGCTAGGGGATCTATGACCATACAGCCAAGTTTTATAATAAATTTAATTTATATATATTGTGTTAATTCTAGGTCTGTCATGTCACTAGTGTTTCTTTTTTCCTTTTCTGTGCTTTTTTATGCTATTTAAGTTTGTTGTGTGTTGTATTAGTGCAGTATTTTTCTATGTTTCCACTTATTTTTCATTTCTTTCAGGCAACCTAAGGGTACTGTATTTGTATGTGTTTATTTGGTATTTTGGATTTATTTATAACTAACTAGGTATATATATTATTTTTTATTATTATTATTTTTTGCTTATATGAGTTTATCGTTGGATACAAGCGATGACGTATTTTTATCCTGCTCCTCTTCTGTCACTTCTAATACGAGCTTTCTAAGCTTAGATCGACCTCTGAGTGATCGTCTGGACGATACCTTCGGTGATGTTTCCAGGAACTTCAACGTTGTGCATATAAATGCTCAAAGTATCCCTGCCCATTTTCCTGACATGCTTTCGTCATTTAACTGTGAAAATATTCACGCTATCCTAGTTTCTGAGACTTTCCTTCATCCTTGTCTTTCTTCTATCTCCTATTCCTTACCCGGTTACCAACTGATCCGTAATGATCGTGTAAGTTCCTCACATGGCGGAGTGGCTATATATCTCTGTTCTCATATCTCTTATTCTGTTCTAAGTCGTTCCCCTCAGCCACCTCCTGCCAACAGCGCCGAGCATCTCTTTATTGAAATATCCCTATCCCATTCCAAGCTTCTCTTGGGAGTTTTCTATAGCCCTTCGCTCCGAGTTGACTATTTTGAGTCTTTCGAGCATCTCCTAGAAAATTTCACTCCCTCATACACCCATAATATAATTATGGGTGATTTCAACACCTGTCTCATTAAAAACGACACACGTTCCCAAAAATTATTATCTCTAGTTAATTCCTCCAATTTACATATCCTACCCTCTAATGCAACCCATTACTTTCCCAATTGTACCCCCTCTCTTCTCGATCTTATGATCATCTCCTCCCCTACCTCTGTAGTTAAGCATGGCCAACATTCTGCAGATGCGTTTTCTTACCATGACTTGGTATACTTGTCTTACAGGATTCGTCTCCCCAAACAAAAACCAACTGTGCAGCTTCAGCGTAGTTTTAATAATATCGATCAAGATCGTCTACTCCATGACGCCGCCAACATAGACTGGTCGCCTATTTTTAATACAGATTGTGTGGATGAACAAATAGATTTCTTTAACAATGCTATAGTGGCACTTTACGATGTTCATGCACCTGTGCGTCCTGTCAAAATTAAACACCTTCCGGCGCCTTGGCTAACAGATGAGATTCGGGCATTGATGGCGAAAAAGAATAGTACCAAGGCAAGGTTCAAGCTCGATCCTACGAAACGTAATGAGGAAAAATATCACCGAGCCAGAAACCGGTGCAATACGGTAGTTAGGGACGCTCAAAGGCGCCACATACATAACTCTGTTGAAAATGAAGACCCAGCGAGAGTATGGAAATTCTTAAGAACTCTTGGGATTGGCAAAGCTCATACAGATAATTTCCTTAACAATGTAGATTTCAACCAACTTAACAGTCACTTCACTTCTTCGACTCCTATCGATGGCAATGTCAAAGCCAATACCTTGCAAAATCTTTCAAATTTGCCAATCCAAGACTGTGATCCTTTTATTCTTCAACAATTTGCGGACTGTGATGTTAAGAGAACAATTCTGTCAATTAAATCTTCTGCTGTAGGTGCTGATTGTATTAGCCGAAAAATGATCCTTCCCATCCTTGATGTACTAGTTCCTATAATTTCCCATATTCTTAATACGTCCATTACAACCGGTGTTTTTCCTGCCTCCTGGAAGGACTCCAATGTTATCCCTCTTCCCAAAAAATCCAAACCAATGCTCCTTACCGATTTCCGGCCTATTTCCATATTACCTTTCCTCTCCAAAGTCCTAGAAAAGCTGATTCACCACCAGTTTACTGGTTATCTCCATTTCAACCATCTCCTTAATCCCTATCAGTCTGGTTTCCGGAAAGGCCATAGCACTTCCACAGCCCTAACTAAGATCTCAGATGACATTCGCCGGGGGATGGAAAATCGACAACTCACTGTATTGACTTTATTGGACTTTAGTAACGCTTTCAACTCCGTCGATTTTGACATTCTTCTTGGTGTTTTACGTTCTCTTAACATATCTCCTACTGCAATTGACTGGTTTCAAAGTTACCTGTTAGGACGAAGGCAGCGCGTCCGCACTGGAGATTCGTTCTCGGAGTGGAGTGACATCAATGCCGGTGTTCCCCAGGGTGGTGTCTTATCTCCACTCCTTTTTTCAATATTTATTAATACCATCACTGATTCTATTTCCAGTTCCTACCACTTATATGCGGATGACTTGCAAATATACAATCAAGCACCTTTATCTGAACTATCACGTGCAATTGCAGTCGTCAACTCAGATTTAGCGCTGATCGGTAGTTGGAGTAAATCCTTTGGTCTTGCTGTAAACCCGGCTAAAAGTCAGTGCATAATTATTGGTAATTCTTATTACGTTTCGAGGATCGACTTTGAACAGCTTCCCTCAGTTTCTTTAGATGGCACTGTTATTCCGTACTCGGAAACTGTAAAAAACCTTGGCGTTACTTTTGACCAGCATTTTTCTTGGAGGCCACAGGTTCATGAACTTAGGAAAAAGATTTTCGCTGCATACGGATCTCTTAACCGCCTCCGTAATTTTTTGCCTATTACCACCAAAACCACTTTGGCGCAATCTCTCCTGCTATCTATTATTGACTACGCTGATGTCTGTTACACTGATCTATCGGAGGAGTTACTTGGTAAACTTGAGCGACTGCAGAATGTCTGTATCAGATTTATTTTTAACCTCCGCAAATATGACCATGTGTCTCACTTCCGGTCCAAACTTAATTGGCTCCCAATTCGCCGGCGCAGGGACTTACACACTCTTACGCTCCTCTACTCTGTTCTTTTTCTACCAACGTCCCCACCTTACCTTAAAAGCTGTTTCTCCTTTCATTCCTCGTCTTCGCAGTGTACTTTGCGTTCTACAACTAATCTCACTCTAGAAATTCCACGGCACTCTACCGACTTCTTTTCCTACTCCTTTTCCGTACACGCTGTTCGTCTGTGGAACTCATTACCTGAAGGTATCAGGAAAGCCCAAACTCTGGGATCCTTTCGCAATGAAGTTCGTCGTTATTTCCTTTCTTCTGGTCCTCAGTGTTAACTATCATTTATATGTTGTATTTATCCCTTTCATTGCTTATAAATTATATTTTACTAAGTAGTTTATCATAATTTATTTATATTTCCTTCTTAAAATTCTTTCCATAGCGCACCGACTCCCCTATACTCCACTTTTATTTATTTCTTTCTTTCCACCTAAGGTTGTCTGGAAGAGATTGCTGTTAAGCAATAAGGCCGCCTTTTGTATACTTTTGTCTGTTGTAACTGTTTTTCTTCTATAGATATTTATTTTTGTGTGCAATAAAGCGTATTTTATTATTATTATTATTCCCTTTATTACATTTTAAATACTTACAAAATTATATTTCTAAACATTAAATTTTTACAATGAATAACACTATAAAATATAACATTTAAAAATACAAAAATGCAGTCCCCCAACGGCAGCAAGATCAGGGTCCCGGCTACCGATGGTTAAGGATCCAGAGACAGGAACCTTCTCACTATACGGGCCGTGTCCAGAAGTACTGCCTTCTGCATCTGACTCCCGATCCATCCACCTAACGCGAGCCTCTTAAGGTGTTTATCGAGGCTCTTGGCTATCAGCCCATGGGCAGATATGACTATCGGAACAATAATTGCTGAATCAATGTCCCACATGTCAACAATCTCGTGAGCTAAATCAAGATATTTGTTTTCTTTATCTTTTTCAGCTTTCACAAGGTTGTCGTCATGGGGAACAGTGACATCAACAATTATTGCACGGCGTTCGTGTCGATCTATCAATACAATATCAGGCTTATTAGCTACAATAGTCCTGTCTGTAATGATAGATCGATCCCAATACAATGTGGCATGGCTATTTTCAAGGACCTGTTCTGGTGCATACCTGTAGTACGGCACCTCGGATGCCACAAGACTATGTTTTAGAGCAAGTTGTTGGTGTATTATCCTGGCCACTTGGTTATGTCTATGCAAATACTCGCCGTTTGCGAGACGAGAACAACCGGAGATTATATGCCTAAGGGATTCACCCGGACGATGGCACGCTCGGCAAATATCCACTGTGCCATCCCTTAGGATATACTTTCGGTAGTTATTCGTCATCACAACCTCATCCATAATTGCACAGACAAAACCTTCGGTTTCACCAAAAAGATCACCGAAACGGAGCCAGGATACTGAGGCTATTAAATCTACGTCGGGCCCATGGAGAGCCCGGTAGAATCTGCCATGTAACTCCTTGCTTTGCCACACAGTGCTGCGGTCGGACGTACTAAGTACTACAGGTTTGCGCCAGTTTTCTTTTGCTAAAAATAGAGGAGTCAGTCCATTGTCAACAGCAACTACATCTCTATGAGACCCCATATCGACTTGGAGAAAATACTCCCTAAGATTGCATATCTCGCGGTTATGCAATGTCTTAGCATTTAAGAAGCCACGACCACCGCACTTCCGCGGGATATACAATCTCATGGTCGATGAACGTGGGTGATGTATGCGGTGTGCTGTTAGCAATGTACGAACTTTTCTATCCAGGGCATCCAGTTCAGTTTGAGTCCATTTAAGTATGCCAAAGGAATACATCAGTACCGGCATGACCCATCCATTGTATGCGCGAACCTTGTTTCCGCCAGACAAAAGACTTTTAAGTACTTTTGAAAGGCGCCCCAAGAAACGCTCACGCAACGACTGTTTCATGTCAGCATCGTTGATGCCTAATGCCTGTGACATACCTAAATATTTATAGGTTTCGTTTACGGAGAGAGATCTAAGATGAATAGAATCCGAGAGTTGTATACCCGTAGATTCCATTATCTGACCACGCTTTACATGCATGACTGCACATTTGTCCACACCAAATTCCATTTTAATGGCATTACTGAAAGCTTCAGTAACCTTCAGTAACGCTGTCAAATGAGAACTGCTATGGGCAAATAGTTTCAGGTCATCCATGTACAGCAGGTGTGATATTACTTGACCATTTCTCCGTAAACGATAGCCTAACCCTGAACTTTCGAGAAGTGTACTCAGAGGGTTCAAGGCCAGACAGAACCACAATGGACTCAAACCGTCACCCTGGAAGATACCTCGTTCTATTTTTATAGGATCGCCCTGACCTAGAATCCGTCGAGATCCTGGATAGAAAAGGACCGTTCTCCATTTTCGCATGCACGATATCAAGAAAGTGCGTAGAGTTGTATTTATTTTATACAACTCCAGCACCCTCATGAGCCACGAATGCGGCACGGAATCATAGGCCTTCTTATAATCTATCCAGGAAGTCGATAGGTTCTTCCGGTTTCGACGAACCTGTTGGTTAATAGCCATGTCAATGAGGAGTAGCTCCTTAGTACCACGGGCCCCATTCCTACATCCATTTTGAGAGGCGAACATAATAGAATTTTGATCAATGTGTTTATTAATCTTCGACCTCAAAATGGACGTAAGAATTTTATAAATTGTTGGCAGACAGGTGATAGGTCTATAGTTTTTGGGGTCCGCAGTACTACCAGATTTATGGAGCAGATGGGTTATGCCTGTTGTCATAAATTCTGGAAGCGACTGAGATAATAAAGCACGTTGAAATTGAGATGCTAAGCAAACGTGCGAGCTAGGTAACCATTTATACCAGAAATTGTGCAGTCCGTCCGGGCCTGGAGATTTCCAGTTGGGTAAGGAGCGAACTGCACAAACTACGTCTTGGTAGTCAATGGTTACTTCATTCATATCAGGTATAAGCTCACACGAACGCTCAACATCCTCCATCCACGCGCCTTCAGAGTGAGTGACAGGCACGGACCAGATGTTGTGCCAAAAAGAAATCATGGCATCATCATCCGGCCGATGCATATCAGTATCACTCCGATCCGATCGCTCCCAGGATGCATAAACACGTCGTTGATCTCTCTCGAACATGCGGTTCTGTGTAAAGCGATCGACTCGCACCCTATATCTTCGAATACGATTAGCCCATGCACAAATTTTCTGCTTCAGGAAGTCGATGCGCTCTGTGACGCATGAAATATAATTTTGAGGACTAATACCAGTTCCCAAGAATGCACGTTTCACAAAGCGCATGACCCTAGGGCGCATGTTGCCCTCCCTAAAGCAGCTGAGCTTACCGATGAGTACCCTAGCCTCACTGATACGCCGCTCAATCCTACACTGCCAGGCTGGTACAGCCAGGCGAGGGCGTGTTGCTGTGTCAGTATTTGGAAATTTGACATGAGCAACACGACAAGCTGTAATAGCCGCACAGTACAGGATCGAATGAGTATCAGCCAGGTCTTCACTACTATCAAAGTAATTTGGTAGTAGCAAATCTAAAGCACACATCAGCGCCCTATTTTTTTTGTGCATGGGAAAACGCGGAAGCCGAGGTCTAAGGTGAACCGAAGTCGATCGAAATTCCCGAACCACATCTTCAAGAGTACTCCTCAATATATCATTGTATTGGGGACTTACAGTAGTAACCATATCATCTCCACGATCACTATCAGCAACGCCAGCTTGCAATGTGGCCGCGGCAGAAGCTTGAGTTGCCGCCTGCGATACAGTAGTAATGATACGGTTACGTTGTACCTCTGTACGGAGCCGATCAAGTACAGAGTCATCCAACAAGTGACCCCGTTGAATGGCTCGCACCTGATCCGACAGTCGTTGAGCCGAAACGTTGATTGATGGTTCAAGAGCCTGAAACAGAGAAAGCATCCGAACACGATACGCAGTAAGATTAGTTCCTGCCTCTGTTGCCTCAAAATATGCGCGCATGACATTTTCGTTAATGGATAATGTCCATCGCATGCGCTGCACTCCACCGGGAGCGGGGGCCCTGACCGGAGCCGATTGCCCCAGAAGCCCCAAACTCTTCGGTGGCCGGCCCCTCCTCCGGCGTACAGGTGGTGGCGACGACGGCGGAGAGAAGTACTCGTCACTATCGCTCGACGCAACTGCAGATGTCAGCTGGACACACGGCACTGATATAGTTGCCGACAACTGCGAGGCGGAGCGAGGTGACGAGTCCGGAGGTCTTGAGCGTGCTGCTCTGCTTCTCGTCAACATATTTTATTTCTTCATCCTTTTCCATTAACTAATTTTGATTGTTTTGGTACTATGGTGATGACATTCAAATGTCATATGAGTATTCATTGTGAATTTTTGAGCAGAATTTCTATATTTCAGGTATTTCTTTTTGGTATTGTAATATGGTATGGTTAATGGTAATATTGAGTAATTATGGTCTTGCAGTCTAAATGAAATATTGTAACTCTGAATAAAATATTATTTGTTTTAATGGAGAAAGAATGTCCTGTCACGTTGACGACTTTTTTTTTTTTTTTTTTTTTTTTTTTTTATTTTTTTTTTTTTTTTTTTAATTATTATTATTATTATTATATATTATATGCTATTTTGCTATGAAATATTTTTGGTTAAACCAGGTGTTAACTTACTCTCTGTTTATTGATAAGGCCGTATAAGTACTAATATAACTCTTAAATTTTGTACTCATTAAGAATTTGTGCAAGCAAAAGCAAATAAAATATACTCAAGCTGTATTATGAACTAACCCTTATATTTTTTTAGTATAATAACATCAATGTATTCTGTCGACAATCTTTACGATGAAACCAGAAAAATTTACTTAATGTTTATCGAAGACCATAGAGCAAAAAAAATTAGCCGAGTATCTATATTCTAGATAAAGTAACGGTAAATAAAATAAATTAAATAACTACGAAACTTTTACGCAAATTACACGAGAAAAAGATTACGAAATGGCATACATCAACACACAAACTGAGAAGTAGCTAAACTTCGATCAACAATGTAAGTACTAGATGAAGGCTAACGAACTAAATGAAAACTTTACATGGCACAGACTGTCTTTTTTTTTAAACGGAGAAAAAAGGTTACGAATGTTACGATCTTACATTATAAATGACAGGAACCGTTCCAAGTTTGAAATACCTTAGTATTATTGACACTGTCAAAATAATCTACTTATAATTATACTCTCAAGTGGGAGTATACGCTCGGCCATATCTGTCACTCCAACTATGTATCTAGAACTAGGTGTTATTGTTGATCGAAGTAGCTAAAGCATGTTTTAATTTGCCGGTTGCTACAAACCAAATGAAGTTTGAATCTAGTGTTATAGTGTAGTCAATGAAGCTAGTTGACCCCCACAGTATCTAAAATGTCTCGATCGATGATCTTTCAGTTGGTACCAACCCTAACAAGTGGTCCAAGCTTCTAGGCTGGGAATCAGATGTGCAGTTTTTTTTATAAATATTTGCATTCACAATGCTATTTTTAGATAATACAAATTCCTCAGTCAGAAAAAACTTTACAGCATGATAAAGTATCAATAAATAAAAACTATGGTATAAATTTCCAAAAAATAATAGTAATAAAAAGTTAGGTATTTTTCTTCTTGTCAGTTAAAAAAGTCTTGAATGGGTGGTAGGAAAATATTGACGATTCATAAGTACATATTTATTATGTCTAAGTGAATAAAGAATATTTTTATCTTTTATCTTTTATCTTAATGAAAGTCTTATTTCATTGAAATCTTTTTCACCGGACATATTCATGTAACGTATAAAAACAATAATATGAAATATCCAAAAAAATATCCCAGCAGAAACAACCAATTTTAATAAAATAATTGGGGTGGCTTGGACTGAAAAATGACTCTGTCGAACTTTTTAACGGAATTATACCATTTTGCCAAGCGTACTCATGTTTGAAAAAGTTTTGGATTTTTATCAAGTATCACATAAGTACTATAATAAATAACTCATTTGGTAAAATAAATTTGGACTGAGAAATTACTCGGTTCAATGTATATACAGATTTGTATATTTAGGTATAAATACCTAACTTCCATGTGAGTTTTTTTTGGATAATCATTTAAAAGTTTATGGCTCATGCTATTTTATAACCCAGCAAAGTTTCATCGACTGAGGAATTAATGTATGGGTCTCCATACAAAGAATCTGTTCATTGCCTACACTATTAGGTATGTGAATGACATTTAATATATTATGCTTATAACATAAACACCTTCAAGCCACCGACTTAGAAAAGTTATCACTGATCGCAGTACTTAAAAGTTTCCCATCATAAACAAACAAAACACTTATTAACTTTATAAATAAAAGAAAACTCACGTTTAATCTGAGGCGTAACGTTGTATAATTTCACAGGCATTTTCGTAATATTTTCTCAGTAAGCACTGCACGAAACTTGTCTGGCACCTTTATATATACTCGTCTGTGTATAATCTAAAATACCTGCCTCTAATTTAAAATATCTATATCACGTATAAACATGATTATCACATTCGCGGGCAAAACATCTGACGTCGCATATTTATCTTTTTTTTTAAATCAAATAGTTTAGCAATTTTAGCACCTATCACACCTCCTTGGTAAAATATGATAAGCAAACTTTTTGATGACTGTGACGTAGCAGAGGTGTGTATAAAAACATGATAATAATGATAAATATCATTTTAGGGTTAAAGATTATGTTGACAATTTATTTCTTTGTTTTTCAGTACCAGGCCGATCTAGGATTGATATTTATTAAAAAGTTAACATTAATTGTGCGGTTGTAATTGTCGAACCGGACGACGTTCCGTGGGCAGGCCCCCTACAAGGTGGATCGACGATCTGGTCAAGGTCGCGGGAAGCCGCTGGATGCGGGCATCGCAGGACCGATCATTGTGATCCTTGGGGGAGGCCTATGCCCAGCAGTGGGCGTCGTACGGCTGAAATGATGATGATGATGACGAAAATTGTTCCGCCACTAAACTATAGGTATCATTACTGTGTCCCATAGAGACATAACATATTAATCCATACTAATATTATAATGAGAAAATACTTGTATGTTACTTTTTTGTTTGTAAGGAATAAACTCAAAAACCGACAGATTTAAAAAATCCTTTTACCGTTAGAAGCTACTTTCTTCCTGACTGACATTGGCTATATTTTATCCTCGTATTCCCTCGGGAACGGGTGCCACGCGGGTAAAACCGCGGCGAGCCAATAGTAATGAGATATAGAATTACAACAAAGGATTACTTTTAGTAAGAAGAGTAACAATAATTTATTCGTGTCCATGAAAAAGTTTGCATATGCGTTAACCAATGCAAAAGTCAATGACTGTTTCGCACTATTAATTTATTTAAGATTATTAAACTATTATTAAACGACAAATTAAATAATCATTACAATATCAAAATAAGGTTCAGAACCCACAGCGAAACACAAATCACACTTTTCGGGTTTTCCCGTTATATCTTTACGTATGTTTCCAAGCAATTTGAAGCATTGGCCTCACTGAGAGCAACGCTAAGCGAAAAGATGTTTATTTCGCCCAGCAAAGACGAACTGTGGAACTGTACTTATTATTATTACGAACTTTAGTATGAAAGAAAGAAAGAAAAGAAGGAAAAATCATTTTTGAAAATGAAGTGAACGAACCTTTCGCAGTCCGGATGCATGCTCAAACCGCGAATACTCTAAACGACTCCGTAGCTCAGTGGTTAGAGCGTTCGCCCGGATAGTGAAAGGTCGTGGGTTCGAGTCTCATCGGAGCTGGTTGTGAGACGGGTCGATTTTTTCTAATAAAGTATAAATAATCAGAAAATTATTTATTCGGAAAATCATACTACATATTATTAAACAAAATCCTCTGCCACGTCTGACTGTCTATACGCGATAAACTTTAAAATTTAAGGTTGACCTAAGAGCAACAAGTTTGACTCGTTTCTTATTTTAAGAGTTTTCGCGATTTTTCAGCACTTACTTATTTTTTATTTTAAGAGTTTTCACGATCTTTCAGCACTTACTTATTCAGGGCAGAAGCCATCGTTTACTTTAAAATATTGTTTTTCTATTACTTTTAAATTAAAAGTTTTAGTTTAAGTTAAACTCTCTCGGTTGGGAGATCCCCAACATAATTATAATATACACTTTTATCACATCTCTTTTGGTGGTCCCCCGACCGACAGAGAAGTTTTATTTTTTGTGTCGGGGCTGTTTATAATTTTTAATTTAAGTAAGTAACTATTTTAGTTGCGTTCTTTCTTTTATTAGGTTTTCAAAAATTTCTAAAACCAACAATCAATATACATGCAAGTAAACGAACCGCATTATCTCTGTTCGCGCCGCGCTGCGAGCGGTGCGTTGTCATTGTCAAGGTCACGAGACAATGCGCTCGGCCGGCCGGTGTAGGATCGCCAGTTGGCCGTAAGCAGCCGTGAGACAAGTTCGTGTGTTTCTGTAGCGACGTGCCGCGAACGTTATCTACCAATATTGGGACCGAGATTTCGTTTTGCACCTACTAGGGCTCCGGTCGGGGTACGGACTTGTAACCCGTGTGTGTTCGCTTTGAAAAGCGCCGGGAAAGTTTTAGCTGCCTATTAGGGCATTGTGTAGTATAAGAGTGTTAGCTGTAAGAGTATCCCATCGGGGGTTGTGTGGAGATCGTTTTGCCCGGCGCGCGCCGGCGAGACAACGTTCAGCCCCCCTGGATTACGGACACTATTTTCTAGTAAGGTAGGACTAGTTTTAATTTACTTAATTTTGCATGAGAAACCTTCGTTTCAATAAACTGTGGAACACAGTAGATGTGGTCATCACACTTGTGCGTGATCATAATTTTTGGTAGCAGAGCGTACCTAGTTGATATAATTAGTTAATTTTCATATTAAAATTAACTAGGTACATAAAATTTCATAGTAAAAATAAAAAGCGTACCTAAAAAGCGTACCTAAAAATTATTTTTTTTTTGTTGAAATCTCGAGGGTATTTGAAGATCCCGAGACGATTTGAAGTACTAAGAAATTGTTCTAGTAAATTCTCGAAGCGAATGTTTCTCACTTGGTGGATCCGATAATAGATAGACACTTATATAATTGTTGTCACATACTAGTGTTTTGATACGAGTTTACTCGCATAGATGTGTATATTTTTTTTGTGTGTCCGGATTTATTTGACGAATAGTTCGTTCGAAAGTGTGTTTATTAGTACCACATACTAGTGATTTGATACGAGTTTACTCGCCTAGATGTGTATATTTTTTTTTGTGTGTCCGGATTTATTTGACGAATAGTTTCGTTCGAAAGTGTTGTTTATTAGTACCACATACTAGTGTTTGTTCCGAGTCCGCTTGCCTAGTTAAAAAAGTGGAACTAGTTTTAATTATTAGTAGTATTAAATTACGAGTATTATTATTAAAAATAGTTTTGTTTTCGTTTGTTGATAACGGTTTAGTAGTTGATTTGCGAGGTATGCCATACCGTTAATCCTATACGTTTTGTTTATACCGTTATATTGTTAGCCCTTGAAATTGGTAAGTTGCTAATAATTTATGAAAATAGTAGGGTCCGTGTATGTCGTCCGAATTTTAGTTGTGTTTTATATTATCGTGACGCGACCTATTTCTATTGTTTTTTTTGTTGATGTTTACCACTTTTATATTTCTTTGTTTGCTTTGTTTATTAAACGGATTATAAATGGCTCCTACGAATCCGACCGCCGTATCCAGGGCTGGCATCCAAGGAGTTTTGCGTTGGCTTGCTTGTGCGGTCACATTAATAGACCGAGCCGACCGGGTAGGCGCGTTGCTAGCTCGGTATGGCGGGCTGGCAGCTCGGCTGCAGGACCTGGAGCGCCACGCCATGGAGTGTCGCGCGTATTATATGGAGAACCCCCCAGCTGATGATGCCGTGTCGGAACAGCTGGAGCAGGATGTAGCCCAGGCCTATGAGCTGGCTGACCAGCTCACGGAGGCGGCTGAGAGGGCCCTGGCTGTTCGGAAGGGGGAGCCGGTTTTGAGCGGGGAGGTCAAACCTACCCCGACGGCGTTGCTAGGCCGATTACCTACGCTGGAGATTCCCACTTTTAATGGGGATCTGTCAGCCTGGATGGGCTACATTAATTTGTTTGACAGTTTGGTGGATTCACGACGGGACTTATCCCCTAGTGAGAAGTTGGCCTATTTGCGCTCCTCCCTGCGAGGAGAGGCCAGCGCGGTAATCCAGCACCTGCTCATCAGCGACGACAACTACCAGGTGGCTCGCCAGCTTCTGGTTAGCAGGTACCAGAATGTCCGGTTACTGGCGGACACCCACGTGGCCACGATTTTGGCCCTCCCGCGAATCACGCGGGTACACCTGTTACGGAGGGAGTTGCTGAACCCGCTACTGTCAGCGGTCAACTCCCTAAGGCGATTGGACCTGCCGGTGGATCAGTGGTCCTTTGTACTGCTGCACATAGTCCTCGCCAAATTGCCCGCTGAAATGAAGGGGCGTTTCGAGCAGAGGTACGGAGGCGACAGCGCCTCGTATCTCCCGCCCTTCGCGGACCTCCTTCGTTTTTTGGAGGACGAATGTAGGGTGACGGACCACCTGGAGCCCGCCCCGGTTCCAGGTGTTGGTCGTATGGTGGCGGCGAGGGAACAGCCCCGTCGCCCGACCAATCGATATGCTGCCTTCCAGCAGTCCCCTCCCCCCGCACCGAGTGAGCGGTGCAGGTATTGCAGGGGAGATAGGCACATGGTGCACGAATGTGCCAAATTTAGAGGCCTCCGCCCAGAGGGACGGAGGGCCGTTGCTAGACAGCGCCAATGGTGCTATAGGTGTTTGGGGGGACACATGCAGTCGGCGTGTCCCCAGACCGAGGATTGTCGTCTTTGCGGAGAGAGGCATCACCCCCTCCTTTGTTTGGACCGCAAGGACGCCGGGAGCGACCGGGGTTCGAATTCCTCGCGCACGGGCGGGGGCCCGGCAGCCCGGAACCGGTCCCCTAGAGATTCGGCGGGGCTTGGCCCCCCCGTTCAGTCCCCCCCGGAGAGGGGGAACTATAGGAGAGACGCCCCCGCCACGGGCGGGGGTAGGGGGGTACCACAAGAGTACGCCACGGTGGCGATGGGCACGGGCCCTATTTGCTACTCCCCCCCCCTAATGGAGAGGCCTCGATTGGGGTACTATGCCCCGAGGCACGCCCCACACGGGTATTACCCTGCACCTAGGAGTGCTGTTGGTCGGGGCCAGTATGTACCCGATTGGGACCCGCTCGCCCGGTACGAGCGTCCCACATTTGGCGCGCCGACTCAGGCGCGAGGGGGACAAGTACCCCCCCAAAATTTTTAATGGCGCCCCTGTCGGACCCAACCACCCCTCCGGAGCTTGTGCTGTTGCCAACAGCCTCCGTGAATGTTTGGGGACCTAAGGGCAATGTTGTCACGGTGCGTGCCCTTTTGGACTCAGGTGCCCAGGGGTGCATAATGTCCAGGTGGCTTGTCCGACAGCTGGGTCTTTTGCTTGTGCCGCATCACGAAGCGGTACGGGGGGTGGGAGACTCGCGGATCCCTGATCCGATTGGTCGAGTTGAGTTCTCCTTCTCCCCCCACTTCACGCCAAGGCCGAAGATCGGTGCTTCGGCGATAGTATTTGATAAGGTGGTTGGACCACTCCCGCAAGTGCGAGTGCCGCCATCCACGATTGAGCTGACGTCTGGACTGGCTTTGGCTGATCCTTCCTTCCACCGACCGGGCCCAATACACTTGTTGATTGGTGCGGATGTCCTCGGTCGTGTACTGTGTGGAAGCAAGCGAGTTTTGCAGACAGCCGATCTTGTCGCCTTGTCCTCGTCGCTGGGTCACGTGGTGATGGGAAAGGTACCACAGACACCAGAGACCCCGTCGGTAGACCGCCAGACCATTGTCGGTTCTACTTTGTCCGACGTTCTCCAAAAGTTTTGGGAGGTGGAGGAACCTCCCACTGCCAAGCGGTTGGATCCGTTAGCCGAGGAGTGCGAATTGTTCTACCAGAACAACACTGGGCGCCTCCTCTCGGGTCGCTTGATTACCCGCTTGCCCTTCTTGGCGGTTCGCCCTCCTTTAGGGAGCTCCCGACCGATGGCCGAGAAGAGATTGTTGTCCATGGAGCGTAGGATGGCCAGGGATCCCGCATTCAAGGAGAAGTATATAGACTTCATGCGGGAGTATTTGGACCTTGGGCACATGTCCATCTCGCAGTTGGACTGGCGTAATGTGGAACATTACTTCCTGCCACACCACGCTGTTTTGAAGACTTCCAATGGGAAGATCCGCGTGGTCTTTGATGGTTCAGCGCCCACGTCAACCGGAGTGTCGTTGAATCAGTGTCTGCATGCGGGGCCGAAGTTGCATCACGATGTCTGTGATGTTTTGACCAACTTCCGCCGGCACGCTGTCGTCTTTGTGGCCGATATCCGCATGATGTTCAGACAGACCGTGATTCACCCGGAGGATAGACGATACCAGCTCATCCTTTGGCGTGAGGATCCCCAGGATCCGATGTTGGCTTACGAGCTGAACACCAACACTTATGGTTTGCGGTCGAGCCCCTTTGTGGCGATCCGTTCGCTTTTGGAGCTCGCAGAGCGCGAACGGCTACGCTATCCCCGGGCATCTGCTCTTATTGAGGGGGGGGCCTTATTTGTCGACGATATCTGCACGGGGGCCTCGAGCTTAGATGAGGCTCTCGTCTTACGTGATGAGCTGATTGCGCTCTTGAGGGCTGGTGGCTATGAGTTGCGGAAGTGGCTGTCTAACTCACCGGACCTATTGGCAGATTTGCCTAAGGACCACCAGCAAGAGCCGCTCCTCTTTGAAAATCCGGAGACTCCAGACATGCTGTCTGTTTTGGGAGTCCAGTATCGACCAGTCCCGGATTTGTTCACATATAGATTGGAACTGCCAGACCCAAAGGTCTGGACTAAACGCACGGTGCTGTCTACTGTAGCCCGTACCTTTGATCCGAACGGTTGGCTCAGCCCTGTAGTGTTTTCGATGAAGTGCTTCCTACAGGAGCTCTGGGCTGCGGAATTGTCATGGGATGAGCCCCTCTCTGGTAGCCTCCTACGAGAGTGGGTGAGGTTCGTGTCATCCCTACCCGACGTCAATCGGGTTTGTATACCGAGGCAAATGCTGCCTTCGGGAAAGTTTAAAGCCTCCCTGCACGGCTTTTGTGACGCGTCCGAAAGCGGATACGCGGCAGCCGTTTACATCCGAACGGTGGATGCAGCAGGCGTTGTCGCCGTACACTTAGTTACGGCCAAGAGTAAGGTCGCCCCCCTTCGGACTAGGCTAACCATTCCGAAGTTGGAGTTGTCCGGCGCCACTCTCTTAGTACGGCTACTCAATCATGTTGCCGACACCTTGGGAAACGGTGTCGACTTGGAGTCGATATTTGCGTGGTCTGACAGCCAGGTCGTCCTTTGTTGGCTGAAGAGTTCAGTCCACACCCTTGAGGTTTTTGTGGCCAACCGGGTCTCACAAATTCAGACTTCAAAGGCCCCGTTGATTTGGCGCCACGTACCGGGCGAATTGAACCCCGCAGATTGTGCCTCCCGCGGCTGCGAGGCGCCTGAGTTAGTGGACCACCACCTATGGTGGAGTCCATCATGGTTGTTACGGCCTGAGCGCTCATGGCCTGCCACCCCGGCTGTGGCCAGAGTCCCAGACCTAGGCATGCGTGTTCACGCCGTGGAGACGGTGGCTGCTCCGCAGATGGAGTTTTTGTTAGACCGCTACAGTTCTCTTGATAAGTTGCTCGGCGTGACTGCTTGGATGAGGCGCTTTGTGCGAAATTGTCGCCAACCTCAGGAGAAATCGTTGTCCCCGGTCCTCGCCCCACAAGAGCGGCAAGACGCTCTGTTGCATTGGTTGCGAGTGACGCAACAGCGAGAGTTTGAACCGGAGCTGAAAGTCCTGCGCTCAAGTAAGTCCAAGTTGAAGGGACCCTTGGTACGGTTGAATCCCTTCTTGGACAGTACCGGATTGCTGCGTGTCGGAGGTAGGCTCAGACATGCCAACCTGCCGTACGGATCACGCCACCCTTTGTTGCTCCCCAAGGATGGACCGTTAGTTAGATTGTTAATTACAGACCGACATGTAAAAAATGCTCATGCCGGTTGTAATGCTTTGACCGCGCTCCTCCAACGAGAGTTCTGGATTTTGTCAGCGCGGAGAATAATCCGATCCGTTATTTTTCGTTGTCTCCCGTGTTATCGTTTGCGCGCCGATACGATGCAGCCCCAGATGGGTGATTTGCCTGCCGATCGAGTGAACGAATCGATGCCCTTCTCAGGAGTTGGAACGGATTTTGCGGGGCCATTTACCGTTAAGACATCGCGGCTTCGTAATGCTAGAACGGAAAAGGCTTACTTGTGTGTATTTGTTTGCTTGGCCACTAAAGCGGTCCACCTGGAGGTGGTTAGTGCCCTCACCACAGAAGCCTTTGTAGCCACGTTGAATCGTTTTGTGTCTCGCCGCGGAATGCCGTCGTTAATCAGGTCCGATTGTGGAACCAATTTCAAGGGCACCGATAGGTATTTAAAGGAAGTTTGTGAATTTTTGGATAGGAATAATTTTGAGATCGGATCCACACTCTCTCGCAGAGGGGTACGATGGCAGTACTCCCCGCCATCCTGCCCCCACTGGGGAGGGATTTTTGAAGCAACTGTAAAGGCCGCTAAAACTCACCTTCGTCGCGTTATTGGGGAGACGGTCCTCACGTTTGAGGAACTCGCGACCGTATTTTGTAAGGTTGAGGCGGTCCTCAACTCGCGTCCGTTATGTCCGTTGTCTTCGGACGCGAATGATTTAGAGGCCCTTACGCCGGGCCATTTTTTGATTGGCAGACCGCTTAACGCCTTGCCGGAATATCCTTATTCCGAAGTGCCCTCCGGACGGCTCTCGCGATTTGAATTGCTCCAGCAGCTTACGCAGAGTTTTTGGCGCCGTTGGCATCTGGAGTATTTGCACATTTTGCAGCAACGCGTTAAGTGGTCGGATAGGACGACCCCACCCAAGACCGGAGACCTCGTGTTGGTAAAGGATCCAAACCTGCCGCCCCTCCGCTGGCGTTTAGGACGCATTGTTCAGCTTCATCCGGGGTCGGATGGTGTGCCCAGGTTTGCCGAGGTCCTGGTGGGGGACTCTGTTTTGAAGCGAGCGATCGCTACCCTCTCTCGCCTGCCCTTAGATTGAGTTGGCGGACAGTTTGCTACTGTCCGGGACGGGGGGATGTTCGCGCCGCGCTGCGAGCGGTGCGTTGTCATTGTCAAGGTCACGAGACAATGCGCTCGGCCGGCCGGTGTAGGATCGCCAGTTGGCCGTAAGCAGCCGTGAGACAAGTTCGTGTGTTTCTGTAGCGACGTGCCGCGCACGTTACCTACCCATATTGGGACCGAGATTTCGTTTTGCACCTACTAGGGCTCCGGTCGGGGTACGGACTTGTAACCCGTGTGTGTTCGCTTTGAAAAGCGCCGGGAAAGTTTTAGCTGCCTATTAGGGCATTGTGTAGTATAAGAGTGTTAGCTGTAAGAGTATCCCATCGGGGGTTGTGTGGAGATCGTTTTGCCCGGCGCGCGCCGGCGAGACAACGTTCAGCCCCCCTGGATTACGGACACTATTTTCTAGTAAGGTAGGACTAGTTTTAATTTACTTAATTTTGCATGAGAAACCTTCGTTTCAATAAACTGTGGAACACAGTAGATGTGGTCATCACACTTGTGCGTGATCAATCTCTAAACAGAAGGTATTTTATTTGGAGACAGTCATAAGATTAATCATTTGTCAGTCTGTGAACGTTTTTATCAGTCTCCATGTGGGATATACTACGTAAGTGATAATATTGATAAAAGATTCACGAAGAACTGAAGACACGTGCTGGTGAACGTGTGTCTGGCAATAGGTGATAGGTTAGCCGTAAGTGGCGCCCTCAGAGGTTTTTATTTATTAAGTTGCTAATAGAACAAGATTTTAATAAATACATGGATTTTTTAGTGCCCACAGTCTAGTATTTTTAGAAGGAATCGCTACAGTACAGTACAGAGTACCTATGTCATGCTCACTAAAACATTTCTACGGTGGTGGCGTGTGAGGCGGGTCGTTACGTTCCCTAAAATATGGTTGAGCGAAGCGATGGCTGGTTCATGCGTCATGCTCGTGAACGGATGCTGCCAGTGAGAATGGGTCTGCTCTTATCTGCTTGCCTTAAAATGTGTTTTGTTTTTATTCATTTTATTAAGAATTACATTTGAAACATGTATGGCGCTAATTGCAGTATATAGTAGAATTGTATTTTGTTTTTAACTAATTGCTTTAAGTTTCTATGTTATTGAAAATTGTTTACCGCTATGATCATTAGTTCGCATATACTTAACTGTATTTATTATAACCCATTGTGTAAATGACGTAATTGTGATGGAAACTGACCTTGGTCATAGGCCATACCATGTTAAGGTTATTTTTCAATTTGACGACTCTGTACTCTGTATGAAATAAAACAGGGAGAAAAAAACAACCATTGGAGTTTCTTGCCGGTTCTTCTCCTAGGTCTCCCGCTGTAGGGTTTGCGAACCGATGGCGTAGCTTCTATGACGTTCACAAGTATTGTAAATAACAATCTAAATTGAATAAACAAATTTGACTTTGACTTTGACTACATTCTCTCATTGTCATTCGTAGAAGTAGATAGCAAATGTGTAAAAAACGGCCACTTTTAGCAGTTTTGCTATCTAATACTAATTTAGTGACTACGACGAGGGAATGTCATAGTACCGCCTAAAATACTGAGCCCTAAAAATTCCATGTGCAGTTTTATTAAAATTGTACATTAGAATTACATCCTACTAATATTATAAATGTGAAAGTTTAGATGTTTGGATGTTTAGATGTTTGGATGTTTGTTACTCAATCACGCTAAAACGGCTGAACGGATTTGGCTCAAATTTGGGACACAGGTACTTTGTAGCCTGGAGAGGAACATAGGCTACTTTTTATCCCGGAAAAATATCATGTTCCCGCGGGATAACGTCGTGAAGTCCACGCGGGCGAAGCCGCGGGCGGAAAGCTAGTTACTAAATAAAATTCATATTAAAGTAACAAGAACTTCCGCAAATTCATAAATTTGCGGAAGTCCTGTAGAACAGGTGATAGGTTAGAAATTTAAGGCGATCGCGAAGTTTCGTGGTTATTTTTTTTTAAGAAAATTTATATATCTGCGGTTTTCATTATTTTCCGGTGACATATATATAACCTTTCCGTTACACCCTCCAGGGTGCCTACCATCAACTTTAAGACAGCGATTCAAAAATAGCGCGATGCAGAATAGGTTCCTAAAATGAACTGCTTTCTTTCGTACTATGACCTCCTAAAAGCTGGATCGCAAATGAATTGCTAAATGTGAATGACCCAACGATTTGTGTCCTTTTTCTTCTACCCGTCTCTTTCACTCGATTCTGTCATGCCCGCAGAGTGAGAGGGACGGGTATAACATGCAGGTGTCATGTTAAATCGACCGGGTTATAAGTCAAATAAGAGTTCCTGACAGCTTAGCGGCTGTGAAATGTCATTGAATGATCATTGAATCGCTGTCATTGATATTAAGGTGCATGTAGTCGTGAAACGATCATTTTTGAGGCCCTAATGCCCGAATACTCGTACGCTACTTATCTTTGGGAGCGTCTCAAACATCGCCCTGTCACTTTAAATGTCAAACGTATGAAAGAGATGCCATGATGTTTGAGACGCTCCCAAAGATGATTTGCGTTCGAGAATTCGGGCGTAAAACTCATAAATTAGCCTACTGATGAATCCAGCATTAATATATATATATATATATATATTAAATATTGATATATAAACTTCAATCTGAGCATTTAAAAAAAACATAGTCTTTAAGATACTATTAAATAAAACATTGAAATGAAGCTGTTTTCAACTTGAAATACGCTACTGCTTCTAAACTACAAGTGATATTTTCACGTTTCTTTCAGGAAAAGATTGCTAACTTGTTTAACTTAAAACTGAGCATTTTTCGTTTTAAAATAATACATAGTTTTGACGAAACGTGTGTTTAAGCTGTTTTGGTGCGGGTAGCGGGCGGGAAAATTAGGCCACTTTTCTATGCCCAAGGTCGTTGGCGATACCACGGGCCTTAAGCTGTCGTGGTACGAATAAGCGAAGCAGATCAGTTTAGGTCCTAAACAAAACCGCAATAAGAGTTGATGGTAAGCACCCTGTTAGTAAATCTGTTGAAGTTATAAAATGATACGTGTATTCAGATTAAGTTTTAATAGGATGCGGTGTGGATGCGGTTTATTTGATTAAGGCTGCATTCGACCAAACTTTTACTCCAAGAATAACGCTTCCTTTTGGATAGTTATCTCAAAACCCCATACTAGTTTGACATAAGTATCACAGTAAGCGATATACTCGGAATAAAAGTTTGGTCGAATGCAGCCTAAAGTGACCATCGAAAGTAAGATTATTCGCACATAACAAAAAAAAGAGTATTATTTACTTCATTCATCATTCATCATCAGCCATTTAATGTCCCCATTGCTGGGGCACAGGCCTTTCTTATGGATGGATAAGGAGAATGGGCCAATACCCACCACGTGGGCCCAATGCGCATTGGTGGGTATTAAGGCGCCGATTACCCAAAATAGGGTATTTTAAAATTTGAAAAAAATATATGTTAAGTTATTTATCTAGTGCTTCCGGCCGTTTTTTTTCGATTGGTGATATTTTACTGTATTAAATAAAATCCCAAACATCCGTCTAATAATAATTCAAATATCATATTACTTGCAGTACCTATACTTAGTTTTAGTTAATGAAAAACATAAGAAAATAACTGTCTTTGAATAGCCGAGGGATTCCGGTCGTCATATTTTTTTTTATTATTTTATTTTTAATTGTGATTTTCGATTCGCGGGGCGCTCGCGAGTTCACAGTTCACTGCCGGCTGCCGCTGGGTCCGCGCGAAGTGTATCGAGCGCGGCCGAGTAAGCGTTAGCGTGCCTAATTCGGTCGGGAATCCTCGTCTTAACGACTGCGGAACTGCAAATGCAGTCGGGACCAATGGTTTTACGTGCCGTCCGAAACACGGAGAGATAACAAAATTTTTGGTCACCCATCCCGTGACCGACCATTGCGAAAACTGCTTAACCTCAACGATCGCAGGCCGAGCTCGGTAAACAGTGCGCCACGGGCACTCCCGCACGGGGCACGGATTATACTATCCTGTTGGTAAAAGTGGCGAATTTGGCCAAGAAAGACAAAGAGACAAGTGCAAGTCTGAACTTCTGAGGGCCTAAACTGAGTAAAGCGGGGGTCCGCGACGGGCACACGTCGCGGGTCTCCGTCCGTGGACACGCGCGCGGGCTCCGTGTAATTATATTATACTGACGCTTAAATCCAGTGACCTTTATATTAAGTTGTATTCAAATACTATGACATTTTAAATTACAATTATTTTAATTTCTTTATTTTGTTTGGATTTAATTGACATTTTTCATAGTATACTAATATTTGAATGTAAATCGATCTAATGGATTTAGGTCCTAATATGATGTTTTGTCGCTTGTTTAAGATTAATTTTATTCTCATTTCTCTTAAAAAAACAAATATTGGCACGCCGATATTGTTAAGGCAAATACTGTAGTCTATCCATATTTGTAAACAACACCTTGTATGTACCTACTCAGCAAATAAATATTTCTATTTCTATTTCTATTTCTATTTCCGTGGAACCGCATCACATAGCGCTATTGACTGAACAAGCCCGTGCGTGCTACCGCTGGCCTGCTGGCGGGCCCCGTCGCGGGCACCCGCGCGGGCGACCGTCGCGGGGAAACGGGCCATAAGGCGCGGCGCGGGGCCCGCCTCCCCGCGACGGGTGCCCGCGCGGCTGCCCGCGACGGGGCCCGCGACGGAACACTTTTGTATGGAAATGGGGTATGGGTGGGGTATGGGTAACGCACGTAATTGGTGTTCGAATGGGTTAACCAACGGCTAACCGCCGGTTAAGGCACTGATTCCCCAAAATAGGGTATTTTAAATTATGGATTACTCGCAAATCACAAGTACTTAAAATTTGGAAAAAATATGTTATTTTACAGTTATTTATCTAGTGCTTCCGGCCGTTTTTTCGATTGGTGATATTTTACTGTGTCAAATAAAATCCCAAACATCCGTCTAATAATAAATAAAATATCATATTACTTGCAGTATACTTGGTTTTAGTTAATGAAAAACATATGAAAATAATTGCCTTTGAGTAGCCGAGGGATTCCGGCCGTCATAAGTTATTTTTTTTTATTATATAATTTTTAATTGAATTTTAAGTGATTTTCGATTCGCGGGGCGCTCGCGAGTTCACAGTTCACTGCCTGCTGCCGCTGGGTGCGCGCGAAGTGTATAGAGCGCGGCCGAGCAAGCGTTAGCGTGCATATTTCGGTCGGGATTCCTCGCTTTAACGTGTCTGTCTGTTGGTGAACTCGGACCTAAATCGCCTATTCGAGCATGCCGAGGATCATCGATCAATACAATGGAAATTGTTTTAAGTCGATTATTGGAATGATGATAGAATAATACAATTCGTCTTAAATTGTCGCGCGTAGGCACTGTTCATTGAATTCGTACGTGATTAAGTCGTGATTGTATTTGTCAAGTTTTAGAATTTGAAATCTTGTTATAGCCGGGTTTTCATTTTATATCGGAAATTAGGAACCGCTTATGGACACAGTAAATTAGAAACAAGGACTGTTATATCTTTGGGTAGGAATTATACAAATTAATGTAGGGAGATTCGTGTTCGCGACTTGACAAATATTTTTCATCAAGTCGGAAAATGATGTAGTACTTATATTTAAACCATAAACTTATTATATTACGCCTAGTATAAATAAGTTTATGATTTAAACTAAGCAGCGGGTTAAAAACTCTGCGTACCACCCTAGGATGGAAAAGAATTTATAAAATAAAACCGATTTGGTTACAGTTTATATATTACTAGCTTCCGCCCGCGACTTCGTCCGCGTGGACATTCGAGAAAATACTTAGGGGACCAATAACCAGAATAAAAAGTATTGTATGTTTTAATTTCATAAAAATCCGATCAGCCGTTTTTACGTGATTAGGCGGGTCCTCCCTCACCAAGCGAGCAGCCTCGTGCGAGGCCCGCCGCACGTGGCAAGCGTTCTGCCTCGCGCGAGGCCCGCCGCGCGTGGCAAGCGTTCTGCCTCGCGCGAGGCCCGCCGCGCGTGGCAAGCGTTCTGCCTCGCGCGAGGCTGCTCGCTTGGTGAGGGAGGACCCGCCTAATCACGTAAAAACGGCTGATCGGATTTTTATGAAATTAAAACATACAATAATTTTTATCCTGGTTATTGGTCCCCTAAGTATTTTCTCGCATGTCCACGCGGACGAAGTCGCGGGCGGAAGCTAGTAAATAGTAAATGTCTGTTTCACAATCAAAAAGTTAGTACTGAGTAGCTTAGGTACCAAGAACTTGTTAGGTACCAAGAACTTTTAGGGTAGGTACTTAAGATGATTTAGGTTTCTATACCTACCCTATATTTACCCCCTGGGTTTGATTTTCCAAAAACTACGAAATGGGTTGCCTATTTGTTTTAAGAAGTAAGCCAACAAAGTTTCAAGTTAAAATGTCTATTTTACCCCCTGATTTTTCATTCAAAATTTCACCCCTATTTCAACCTTTTAGAGGTTGAATCATGTTCAGGGTGTTAAACATCAAAATAAATGCCATTTTTGCAATCGTCATCCCACAAAACCTCAATGAAGGACTTTCCAGATACAACATTTCAACCCCTTTTTCACCCCTTCGGGGGTGGAATTGTCAAAAACACTGACACAGGAAAATATTAATTTTCAATTGCCAGCCTAAATACAAAATTAGAAGATCCTAACTTCAAAACTGACGTGACGGACTTTCATACACATATTCATCCCCTATTTTACCCCCTGGGTTTGATTATGGGAAAATTACGAAATGGGTTGCCTATTTGTTTAAAGAGTAAGCCTACAAAGTTTCAAGTTGAAATGTCTATTTTACCCCTGATTTTTCATTCAAAATTTCACCCCTATTTCAACCTTTTAGAGGTTGAATCATGTTCAGGGTGTTAAACATCAAAATAAATGCCATTTTTGCAATCGTCATCACACAAAACCTCAATAACGACATCCATATCGATTTTTAGGTTTATTTATCCCATTTAACCTCTAAGGGGTTGATTTTCGAAAAAATACGAAATATGTGTTTGCTTATTTGTTTTACTTTCCGACCATAAGCCTAAATAATAAATTTAATGGAGGACTTTCCCGATACAACATTTCATCCCCTTTTTCAGCCCTTCGGGGGTGGAATTGTCAAAAACGCTGACACAGGAAAATATTAATTTTCAATTGCCAGCCTAAATACAAAATTAGAAGATCCTAACTTCAAAACTGACGTGACGGACTTTCATACACATATTCATCCCCTATTTTACCCCCTGGGTTTGATTATGGGAAAATTACGAAATGGGTTGCCTATTTGTTTAAAGAGTAAGCCTACAAAGTTTCAAGTTGAAATGTCTATTTTACCCCTGATTTTTCATTCAAAATTTCACCCCTATTTCAACCTTTTAGAGGTTGAATCATGTTCAGAGTGTTAAACATCAAAATAAATGCCATTTTTGCAATCGTCATCCCACAAAATCTCAATAACGACATCCATATCGATTTTTAGGTTTATTTATCCCATTTAACCTCTAAGGGGGGTTGATTTTCGAAAAAATACGAAATATGTGTTTGCTTATTTGTTTTACTTTCCGACCATAAGCCTAAATAATAAATTTAATGAAGGACTTTCCAGATACAACATTTCAACCCCTTTTTCACCCCTTCGGGGGTGGAATTGTCAAAAACACTGACACAGGAAAATATTCATTTTCAATTGCCAGCCTAAATACAAAATTAGAAGATCCTAACTTCAAAACTGACGTGACGGACTTTCATACACATATTCATCCCCTATTTTACCCCCTGGGTTTGATTATGGGAAAATTACGAAATGGGTTGCCTATTTGTTTAAAGAGTAAGCCTACAAAGTTTCAAGTTGAAATGTCTATTTTACCCCTGATTTTTCATTCAAAATTTCACCCCTATTTCAACCTTTTAGAGGTTGAATCATGTTCAGAGTGTTAAACATCAAAATAAATGCCATTTTTGCAATCGTCATCCCACAAAATCTCAATAACGACATCCATATCGATTTTTAGGTTTATTTATCCCATTTAACCTCTAAGGGGTTGATTTTCGAAAAAATACGAAATATGTGGTTGCTTATTTGTTTTACTTTCCAACTATAAGCCTAAATAATAAATTAAATAAAGGACTTTCCAGATACAACATTTATCCCCCTTTTCACCCCTTCGAGGGTGGAATTGTCAAAAACGCTGAAACAGGTAAATATTAATTTTCAATTGCCAGCCTAAATACAAAATTTGAAGATCCTAACTTCAAAACTGACGGACTTTCATACAAACATTTATCCCCTATTTCACCCTCTTAGGGGTGGAATTTCCAAAAATCTTTTCTTAGTGGATGCCTACACTGTATAACGTATCTATGTGCAAAATTTGAAGTCTCTAGGTTCAGCGGTTTGGGCTGTGCGTTGATATCTCAGTCAGTCAGTCAGTCAGTCAGTCAGTCAGTCAGTCAGTCAGTCAGTCAGGACTTTGAATTTTATATAAATAAATAAATAAATAAATAACTTCTTACATTCACACCAATTATCTAAGCCCATGTTAATTTCATTAAGAAACTGTATCATGGAAAACTTGATAACGGATAAATATATACTTAAATACTTTTTGTTTGTAAATACATACTTAATATACATAGAAAACACCCAGACCAAGACAAATAGACATGTTCATGCACACAAATATTTGTCTTGTTCGGGAATCGAACCCGAGACCTCTGGCGCAGAAGGCAGGTAGCCTACCCCTGCGCCAAATCGGTCGTCTATATATATAGATAGATAGAAAAAACAGAGAAGGCGAAGTCCCCCGCCACCTTTCTTTTATTTTTATAGGTAGTTTTAGTTGTCTTTATTGCTTTTCTTATACTAGAGGAGGATGAAAAGCAGAGTGTATTTACTTTCCTTATATTCGAAATGAAAAGTAGAGTTTTTAACACGGGTAAAAGTAATCAATTCCATACTCGAACTATAGTCTTAATATCTCGTATGGGAATAGCTTCCTCTTAACCCTTGTCTAACAATACTATTTTCTACCCAATCTATATTTGTAAGTAAGTACCTACCTATCTGTGTATTTCTTTACCATTCTTGTTATTTAAAGACTCAATATGTTTTCTAATATACCTAATTGGAAAAAAATCCTTAATGAAACCGATATTAAATTTCTAATGGGGACCTAAATTTTATTTAACTCTGACCTCGATAACATAATGAATATAAAATCGATAATCGGATCGTAACTCGAATTGCTAGTGTTGCCAGTTAATGAACGAATATTGTCTGTGGTAAGACTATTCGATGGTATCCTCAACCACTGAGGAACTGGTTATCTTATCTTTAACTGCCGGAACACAGCATGCTGGAAACATTATTATTATGGCGTTAGACTTAGATAAGATGGTGGTAGCTAGCCAGGCGACTTAGAACAAGTCCTACCACCTACGAAACCGAATACAATTACGTACCCCCACTAGGAATCGAACCCGGGACCTCTGGGTCTGATATCGGTGGTAGCTATCTATAGACTACAGACACAGTATCTACAGAGGCGGCCATGAATTATCATACATTTACGATTATGTAGATAACGTTAGTAGAGTCTGGCTAACGAAAGCTGTCCACGGGAAAAGGCGCCAAATTTAAAAATCCTTATTTAAAAATTATTTATTGCCATGTAATTTACTACATCTCTTTATTTCTCTATTTTCTAAAAACCTAATAAAATAAACATCCAGTATCAAAATAGTTTTTCAGAGTATATTCAGGGCTACCTACCATCTATACAGGATTTTTAAAATTGCCGCCTTTTTTCGTGGACAGCGTTCGTTGGCCAGACACTATTTTGAAAATTCCACAGATAAAAACTTAATGTAATGTCAATGTACATAGCAACACCAACGACACGCCCTCTTCTATCAAGCAATAATTATATTAGACTACTTACCTACTTTTAAAACATAAGTCATTTATCTAAGAATTTAACATTGAAATTTATCAGTCGTTACCCTTTTTATCAAACAAAAAACTTTACCTATTGAACAAACATGATAAGATAAATATAACAATTTAAGCTAAAGATAGTCTCGTATAGATAACTGGAACAAAGTCCAAAAGAGAAAAGTCGCGGGTGGTCGTTGCTTTATTTATTTATGTAGTTAAATGAATAATGATTATTCATTAATCATAGAGATAACAATTATTGTTATCTCTAACATTCATTCAAAACAAAAGAAATGGTTTTGGTAAGTAATCAATAAATAATAGTAGGTTTTTAGTAAAAATTTCATTTTCATGACATGCTTTTTTTGCTGACTGTACTAAAATATTGTATTGTCATCTAAACCAAACCTGTATATAAAATTTCAGCTTCATCGAACACTGGGAAGTGGGTCAAATTAAGCTTGCAAGATTTGTCCCCCACTAACTAAAAAAAATAGACCCCGAGCGCGTTGGATTGTTCGATGTGGCTAGTCATGGCCCGCTATTATTTCTCGGCTGCTTGCGCTCCTACGCAACGAGTGAGATAGAAGATGGCTTTGGGCTAGTAGGTATGCGTGTGTGATATTCTTCTAGACATACTACAAGAGCTGGGTGCAGCATTTTTTTTGTTAAATTTTGAAGAACATTATTATGAAGAAGTGTGAGAGAAGTTTGCACTTTAATAGAACACAAATACAAGTAGTAAAAAACGTGTTCCTTAGTTCACTGATTTAGAACTGAAAAGTTAAATAGAAATCGACTGACTCGTTTCGCCATGAAACCCGTAGCCGTGTTTACCAAACCACGGCTAATGGACGTGTTTAAACAACAAACAGCCAGGTGGTCCCGTAATTAGGGTTACTTGCACGTTTACCAACAACCCTTTGAAGTCCCGAATCAAAAGGATTGACGTATAAAAGTGTTTGGAGGTGTAAATCACGATTGTTCATTCAATTTTGGACAGCGGTTCCTAATAACAAGAGTGTGTGTTATTACCCCTGATACCTACCAGAAATATTGCAATAGTCAGGATGTTGTGAAAACTATCCTCAATGAATCTAAAGGTCGATTTGTTTTGATATTGAACGATAGAACAAAGAAAACATATATCTGTGTTCCGTGGATAGAACGAAAACATAAAAGGTCCCACTTAGCTTTTATGGCACCTGATGTTAAGTAAAAATAACCTCCTCCTTTTTTTGAAGTCGGTTAATAAGGCCGAAGGTGGAAGCGCACTACTCCCGGAATCCTCAACTACTGAGGATTAACACAGAAAACGTGTCTCTTCTAATAAACTACCCTTTAAATAACAATGGGAAATACTTTGCATAAAAAATATTTAGGTTTAAAGAAGTTGATTGATTTGCATAATGAAAAATAAGTTCACAGTAGAATAAGCCAAAAAATTATATCAGTAATACCAAATTGATTCAGTAAAGCCAGAAATTTCCATTAAAAATTCTACAGTCATTTCACACTGCACATCTCCACAAAAACAAAGGGATTAACGTATGCAGAGGCATCGTTCCCTCGTCTGATATTGATGAGGATTCGAATCCACAGCAGTTCCCGGGGTTTTACTATGAGCTTTTGCTGTGGATACACAAACAAGTGTGAAAACGAAATATATATAGCTTACTTCCGAAAAATACACAACATGCAAGATGCACCGCCCACCCGCCCGCAAAAAATTGCACATGCACACCACGAAAATACCAGTGCACAATACGTGCATTTAGCAAGCAAGACAGCAATACACCTTGCCGATTAGACTACTCTACACGTGTTTCGCTCCAACCCGGGGCATCCTCAGGAGATACTTCGTGCGAAAGCCAACACCAAATCGTCTTGCATCATCATCTACATATATTTCGTTTTTCACAATGGTTAGGGACTTCCGCCAATTACGACTGATTCAATCAAACACAAACAAGAAGTATTATTGTGAGCGATTTGAGGAGTTCGGTGGCGCAGTAGGCGAGCTTTATCTTTTCAATTGTGGCGGTCAAGCAACGTTCGCAATGATCGGGCACGCGAAGGGTAACCGAAAATGCTATATTTCAAGCTCCACCGTGCTTTGAAGTTGACTCCAGCTGCATTTGGAGTAGTTAAGGCGATACTCGGAAAAAATGTGCTGAAGCGAGATAGCAATGAGAAAACGACGCGCGCGGGAGCGAGACCGATTTTGCAGATTAGGCAAAAAAAAAACACAAAATCACTTCGTATTAAAAAACTACAGCGATTTTAAAAAAATGCTTCTATACGATCCTCAATATTATTGGTGTCCACTAATTAAACCAATTTCCAATAGTGTAAGTAACCCCATTTAAGAATAATCTTCACTTTTCGTATTTTTTAGAGGTCTTTTCGAAAAGAAAAAGTGTCGAGGCAAAATCATAAAATCGTGTTTTTGAAACTATACGATTCTAGATAAAGGTATAAAGAAATATATATCTTATTACCAGATTTGTAACAACTGTAACCGTCCTATAGTTTTTAATCAAAAAGTCCATATTTTTCCGAGTAGCGCCTTAACATGACACCCACTTATCCGCGTTAAATTCGCGCGCTTGGTCCTAATCCATTTTCCTTATAAATCCATATGGAAGGCCATTCGATTATAATCTGGTATTTTGATAATCTGGTATTATGAGAATATGGCATTAAAATGATTGATGATGGTTATAAGCGCCTTAAGAAAAGTGTAGCTTCAGCTTTTAAACCTTTATAAGGCCGACGAAACTAGAAATGTAACGAAAACAAAATTTTAGTATATTGGTAGCTAGAAATATTTTTAAGGGTTAGATATTTTTTTTTAATAGAAAATCATTGGGAAGTATATGTGGGAAATTGATTAAATGATTAATGATTAAATTATTAATGATTAAATCGGGCATCGAAAAGTACCGTGTAAGAAAGAGATGGGAAGAAACAAAATGTCTATATTGGTGGCGTCCACAGCTTTCTCTATCGGTAGCTAGAAGCACAGCCGTCGCTATCGAGAAGACGATAGAGAAGGCTGTGGTGGCGTCTATGCCTTTACCATAAAAAGGGTATCAATTGAATATTGCAGTGACAGTAGCTGATGGTAGGGGCCTCTGTACTGTACCGACCGTTACTCTTACTTGCAGCTAAAGGAAATAAAACAATACGATCCGCGGATGTTGATGTCGAATTTATTTCCTTTTTTACGGCCCAGCTTTAGAGTTTGGCTAGGAATTTTTCCAACAAATATTGGTAAGAACCGAGATGCATTTTGGCAGCAGTATCAAGGTATTGTGGTAGAGATTCTTGTATTAGAGTTGAAGTGTTAGTTTGAAGAGTTTATAGTTCGTTGAATAAGGGAAAACATGTCTAATATTGAAAGTTAAATGATGAATTCAAAACTAATACAATTACAATCACGCTGTTAGGGGCAGGAAGAAGTCACTTCTTTTCATTTGCACATTTTTCTTAATTATTCTACTCTCATCATAATCTCTTAAGCATATTTTCTAATATACCCCATACATTCCTCTCTAACCCAACGTAGAGCTTACTGAACTAAACTCTTACTGAACCACAAAAAAACAAAAACTTACGCACTTTCCACGCGGGTGAAGCCGCGGGTGGAAGGCTAGTCTATTTATAAAGAAGGCCTGCTCATTAGTGCTCTCACCAGTAGAGGTGAAATTGGCTGATGGAGTTCATATTCAGACTCTTGATTATATGTATTTAGAATCTATCATAATAAAAGTTACAATTTTAAAATTTATATCATGTAACACATATAAAATGACACTCAAACTTAACAAAAGCTCTACGATCAGAGGCTAAATTTATTCAAACACTTAGGTATATATTTAAAGTACATTTACAAGCGGTTCTTGATAGGTTTTACTGTCAGGGATTTTGCTGATCCCACCCAGTTGAAGCTTGGCTTGACAGATGAGGCTTACTTCCGAGCCTTCTTAGTCTTCAATGGTTTCTTACCTCGCTTGTTCTTGGTGTTCTTGGTGTTCTTGTTTACTTTGCCTGTGACAGCCTCCCCTTGCAACTTAACATAACGATTCATCATATTATTAAAATTATAAAAACCTTCTTCTTTTATATTACTCACTCTTGTTCTTCTTTTAGAGATATTCTCATTGGATACAGAAAGCTTCTTTCTATCATCTTTTGGTTCAGTCTGATGGTCATTTTTTACTTTATCTTTTGCTTTAGGATCTTTGCTCATCTTTTGAGTATGCGTTGGTGATCTCATTCGAAAAGATATTGTTGACTATTTAATGAAGCTTTTGTGGTGGACGGATTCAATGAAAATTCCCATTCTACAAGACCAACGGGATTTCAATAATTTACTTACTGTCAATGTCATTTCCAACAAAAATCTATGTGACTATGGAGGCGAAAATTTGTTGTCTATGTTAAAAGTTCGATTTAGAGTACGCGCCATATAACTTAGGGAGTGTCAATATCTGGAACTAAAATTATGACATGAAAATAAGGCTTATTTTTCCCACTGACCTCCCACTGACCACGACGATCAGCGCCCTCTCATAATTGCCAAGTTATGTGGCACGGAGTCTATTTTTGTCTTGTGGTGATTAAAAAAAAATATTGTCCTGTAAAGACTAGTTTTCCGCGATTTCGATTACATTGTTGCGAGACTTGTGACCAATGCAAATACCTACTTACACCCTTTCATGATACAGGAATGAGTTCCTCGCGACAGATGAACAGCTTCTAGTATCTGAATATGTCTTTAATCATCAAATCGATACGTCACTCTGTTTCGAATTTATGACTTTTACTTATTCGTGTAACATTAAATATTTCTATTATTTGAGAATACGAATTATCGACCGAATTTCCTACATCACATAATGGGAGTAGTAAATTCGAACAAATAGTTAAAAGCATTGACCGAAAATCTTACATCAAAATTTGAAAAGGGGAAACTCAAAAATTCATGGGCAAGATTTTTTGTGTTCGATTAGCCCCTTAACTCCTAGTATTTTCTACTTCTTATAAAGTAGGTACTTACTTTAAACAGTAGTGCTTAAAACTTTTGAAACTTGTTTTAGTAGAACAGTGATCTGCTTAAATGGATTTAGAAGAACCTATAAAAATAAGAAAAATCATAGTAAAACAATTATTATTCAGTAGCATCAAAAACCTACATACCTACCTACATGGTAAATATTGACTTACATAAGTTTTTGGCCACTTTTTGCTCTAAAAGTTTTCTAAACAACTTTTAGCCATTTTTGATAAAGGCAATTAAAATAAGGTATTTTAAGGTAATAATAACAACCGTTAGAATTCCTTATATTATTCCTTCCTTATAATAAATTCCATTTTCTGTTTGAAAGAATGTTTTTTATAAAAAAATTTAGAAATTTGTTTTGGATGGACTTTATAAACCTTTGATTGTTTTTTTTTTGCAATTGACTGGTTTCTAGCGCATTAGAATATAATAGGTCTTTACATATGAAATTGCCGTTTTTTTCTTTTGTACATATAACTTAACAACTTTTATAATATTAGAAATATATAATTTCTTTAATATTGCATTACATTAAGACCGTATCGAGCAACTTTTGATAATTAAATAACCACGATATTTGATTATTTACATAAAAAAAAACTTATTCCGAAAGTTACGACTATTTTTGTTTCCAGAATTTCGTACTTTATTAGTTGTAACTTAGTGAAAAAATTTTTTTTTCTCTTAACGAATGTGTCATTTAGTAGTTAAAATGTCCATAAATACGTGTGTAAAATTTTGTAAATTTACATAATATTAGTCGTTAAATAATAACAAAAACGTTAGTATGGAAAAAAAATAATTACAGAAATCTCCATACAAAACGGCAATTTCATAGGTAAAGACCTATTATTGATATTACCTGGGTTTAATTTTGATTTTTCGCAATACTTACAAAAGTTTAACTATCAGTAAATGGCCAAAACCGGTACATTTGGCACCTCTCACACATTGTGTGTGATATAAAAAAAACTATTAAACTTTTATAAATTTGAATATTGTACATTTAAAGGTAGATAAATTATCTATTATTTAAGATATAATTTGTGTCTTAAGTACCTAAGACCATTTAGTACTATGTGCTTAAAAGTCAAAAAATCCTTAAAGTGGCCACAAAGGGTACCTCTGCCCTACTTTAAGTTTAAGCTCAAAATCTTTAACAGTCAATTAGTTACTCTAATAGACAGTGTTATTAAATTTGATGTCTCCTTAAATATGTAAACTACATTGCACACTGTTTTCGTCGGTTCCTAATTTATTTTAATGAGTTTGTATCGTGCATTCCACCGTTGGGATTTCATCATCATCATCATCATGTCAGCCGAACGACGCCCACTGCTGGGCATAGGCCTCCCCCAAGGATCTCCACAACGATCGGTCCTGCGCTGCCCGCATCCAGCGGCTTCCCGCGACCTTGACCAGATCGTCGGTCCACCTTGTAGGGGGCCTGCCCACGGAACGTCGTCCGGTACGCGGTCGCCATTCGAGAACCTTTCCGCCCCAACGGCCATCGGTTCTCCGCGCTATGTGTCCCGCCCACTGCCACTTCAATGATGCAATCCTTCGAGCTATGTCGGTTGTTTTAGTTCTCCTGCGGATCTCATCATTTCTGATTCGATCGAGCAGGGAAATACCAAGCATCGCTCTCTCCATTGCTCGCTGGGTGACTTTGAGCCTTCTTATGAGACCCATAGTAAAAGACCACGTCTCACTTCCATAGGTCATTACTGGCAACACACACTGGTCAAAGACTTTCGTCTTGAGACATTGAGGTATTTCGGACGCGAATATATGCCGGAGCTTCCCAAACGCTGCCCATCCGAGCTGGATTCGACGAGAGATCTCTTTCTCAAAGTTTGACTTACCTAACTGGACCGTCTGTCCTAGGTAAACATAGTGGTCAACAACTTCGAGTGTAATGTTCCCAACATTAACTGGAACGGGTGCAACATGGGCATTGAACATGATTTTCGTCTTGTCCATGTTCATCTTAAGACCCACTCTTTGCGAAGCATTACCGAGATCTTCGAGCATTGTGTTCAGGTCTTCCAAGGTCTCAGCCATAAGAACTACATCATCAGCAAACCGTAGGTGCGTTAGGTACTCGCCATTAATGTTGATGCCGCATCCTTTCCAATCCAGCAGCTTAAAAATATCCTCCAACGCAGCTGTGAACAGTTTGGGAGAGATGACATCTCCCTGTCTCACACCTCGCTGTAGTTGGATAGGATTAGAGCTCTGGTTCTGTAATCGGACCGACATGGTGGCGTTTTGGTATAAGTACCTCAGCACCTCGATGTACCTGAAGTCTATTTGGCACCTCTGGAGAGACTGCAGCACCGCCCAAGTCTCAATCGAATCAAAGGCTTTCTCATAGTCCACGAACGCCAAGCAAAGTGGCAAATTATACTCTTCGGTCTTCTGTATAACTTGCCGCAGCGTATGAATGTGGTCTATGGTACTGTAGCCTTTCCGGAACCCGGCTTGTTCGGGAGGTTGGAAGTCGTCGAACCTGCGAGCGAGACGATTCGTAATGACTCTCGAAAACAACTTATAGATATGGCTCAGAAGCGAGATGGGTCTATAGTTCTTCAAGAGAGTTTTATCACCCTTCTTGAAAAACAGCATCACATCGCTTCTGCCCCATGCCTTTGGCGTTTTGCCCTCAAGGATGACTGAGTTGAAAAGCTTCTGGAGGACTTTAAGTATCGGCTTACCGCCCGCTCTCAGAAGCTCTGTTGTGATTCCGTCATCGCCCGCCGCCTTGTTGTTTTTAAGCTGCTTGAGAGCCATTCTAATCTCGTACAGGCTAACGTCCGGGATATCTTCGGTATGGTGTCGGGTAAGCTTGGCTCTAGGGTCTGTAGCCTTGCTTTCAACAGGTGTTTGTGTAGAATATAGCTGTCCATAGAAACTCTCAATCTCCCTCAGGATTTCAGGTGTTGACGAAACGATGCTACCTTCCTCAGTTTTCAGCCTCGTCAATTGACTTTGCCCGATAGACAGATCTCTCGCGAACACTTTGGAGCCTTTGTTCCGCTCAATGGCTTCTTTAATACGCTCGGTATTAAATTGGCGAAGGTCGCGTGTCAAAGACTTAGATATCTGTCTATTGAGCTGTCGATAACGATGGGCATCCGCTGAGTTCTGCAGCTTCATTTCGTGTCTCTGATCCATGAGTAGGAGAGTCTGACTGGAGAGTTTCTTCAATTTGGGACGGCGGGTTTTATAGTACTTAGACCCTACCGTGCGGACAGTATCCACCACCATGTTGTATAGATCGTCCACGTCTATGCTGTTCTCAAGGGCTTCGAAGCGGTTTTGAAGCTCGAGCTGAAAGCACTCGGGGTTTTGAATTTGAGCTGGTATTGGTCGGAGCGTGGATTTTATCAGTCGCGATCTTTCGAGCTTGACATCGATATTCAATGTGCCTCTCACCATACGGTGATCGCTTCCTGTCTTAACAGCGTTGATCACACTGACATCATTGAATATGTGCTTCTTCGTCGACATGATAAAATCGATCTCGTTTTTGACTTTACCGTCCGGACTGATCCAGGTCCATTTGCGGCTTACGGGCTTCCTAAAGAAGGAGTTCATCATATAGAGGCTCTCCCTCTCCATGAAGTCTGCCAGCATCTGGCCTCTATCGTTCCGTTGCCCAAATCCAAATTGCCCCACTCTCAGCTCATCACCGCAACGTTGCCCCAACTTTGCATTGAAATCCCCCATCACAACCGTGTAGTGGGTTTTATAGCTATGCATGGCTTTAGCGATCTCCTCATACATAGCCTCCACTTCGACATCGTCGTGTTTCGAGGTCGGAGCGTAGACCTGGATAACATTCAGCGAATATCGTTTCGATAATCTGAGTATCAGGTACGCTACCCTGCTCGAGACACTTCCGATGGTGATCACGTTGTTGACAAGGGATTTATGGACGATGAACCCGACACCACCAAGGGACTGTTGGTCGCCCTCCCGGTGGTAAAGTAAGTTACCGGATTGCAGGGTTATCGAGTCCTCCCCCTCTCTTCGGACTTCAGATAACCCAATGATATCCCAATGTAACTTACTTATTGCCTCTTCCAACTCTACGAGCTTCTCGTCGAGCCTCAATGTGCGCGTGTTGTAGGTTGCCAGGTCGAGTCGTCGGTGTTGGTAGCCGGAGCATACCCGGGGATTCTTAGCACCCCCTGCCCCGCCGTTACCATAGCCGCTACCGTAGCTAGGAATAGCGGGGCCGCCGGGGACTGGGGGCCGATGTATTTCTTGTGTAAGCATTCAGGGGGGGTTTGCCATAATCGCCACGCTTGGCAGGCGGGTTGGCGATCGCAGTATAGCCTGTTGAAGCCTGGAGACGCTGCTGCCCATCTCCTGATGGCAGTTTTCCCTTTGTCGCCTCTTACGACACCCACGGGAAGAGAGGGGGTAGTGCTATTCTATTTACGTGCCGGCACTACACGGCACAAAATTGTTGGGATTTATTTCACCCATAATTGTAACTTGGGATTACATCATTTTATAGTCTAACGGTTGTGCTATAAAGCTCCGTCTGTGTAAGATTTATGTTCGATTTAAATTTCGATATAAAAGTATAGCAATAAATCTATTTCGAATAATATTTTTAAAGTTTCATATTTGGGACAAATCAAAAGAAAAGAAATGTAGGTATTGTCCTAGTAGAAAATTGATTTTGTAAGGACCGTTTTAATAAATATCAAATATAGTTATACATACGCTAGCATAGCAGTGACTTTAGTTCTAAGAATATATTTGCCAGTTGCCAATTGCAATTTTCCTATTTTCTAAGAATATTTAAAAAACTTTGTTCTTATGAAATCAAATGTTATTGATTTTTGCTTCAACTAAACCTTATTTATTATTTTGCTCTGACACTCTCTTCTCGAATCTTGTCTGAACTCATACCCCAATTCTTCACATTTAAAAAGGTTTTCGGTTACTTGACACGACTTTCATATTTATCAGTAAAAAGTCTTGTTTCCTTTACTTAGTAAAAAAAAACCTTATTTTCATCTGCTATGTACGATGCTAATAAAGCCCAGATTTTACTGCCAAAACAAACTGAATCAGAAAGCGAATGGCCAGTACTTTGGTCTCAGAGGTACTGCACAGGGACATTTCATAAAATTCTAGTGGACTACTTTATTTTATTATTCTGTACCTATTGAGTTTTTTGAACTCTTTTTAGTGACAGAGAGCGGTCTGTGTTTTTTGCTTTGATTACTAATTCGTTTTGAGACTAATTCAGTAAGGATTTTTGGAAAGTAATATGGTTAAGTATACAGGTATACTTCCTGTCCTGATAAAAAGGTTTCCTTCTTTAATTTTATAACTCCTATTTTATTCTTGTTTATATTTTTTAACATGCTTTAAATATAAACCTTATTAAAGTTTTGCTTAAATCTAACAATTGTATATACCTACCTACTTAGATAGATATTTCCAGGATAAGTGCAAATTAGGAAACAAATAATAAGTAGGTATATATTCTACCAATTTTACATTGTCTTAAGAATAAAATTGTATAAAATACAGTTTTTATTAATTTCTGTTAGCAGAAACATCAAAACCATAAAATGAAAATAAGTCATATCACAGCGGTATCCTGACCGAAAGTACGTGGTACCGCGTTGAATTTTATTAATTTTTCACTTCTCATGCTCGTAAAGTTCGTGTTTATGTTGGGTATAGGCTGCATAAAATCGCTTTTTATGCTCTAGTGCATAAAGTAAAATCTTCGTCTAAGTCTCAGACTTTAAGACAAAGGTCGTCAGGTAAACAGTCACACACGCAATTAAACTTCGTTAAATAAACTTTATTAATACCTAACGTATTTCATTCTGTTTCTTAAATTTTGTACATGATCCATGTTAAATTATTAAATTAATAAAACTAGGCAAAATTAATGAGTTTTCTAAGGAATAAATATTTCAAGAGTATTATGGACTACGATCTATGCTAAAGTCACTGTGCTGCCTTGGTGCTGCCAATGCCCGTATAAAAAAAAGAAAAAGAAAGTCTTCCCGCCAATATGGCGAAGTCTTTATTTTTTCTTTTTTGCAATATTGTTATTTATTTTCCTCACACTCGAAGTGAAAAGCAGAGTGTATAACTCGTACATAAAACCCATTTTACCCTCGAATTGACTATCCACCCTTGCCTACGGCTCGGATGGATATATACGTCTCGGGTAAAATGGTACCTTTTATGCACTTGTTGTACAATCTACTATTATATTGTAGGTAATTCTAGTACTTACACAATTTTAATGAAATTTTACGGGGAATTTTCAGGGCCCATAGTCTAGCATTTTTAGACGGTATCATTACATTCCCTCGTAGTCACTGCTAGGAGTAGAGACATGTAGAGAGCAAGACTGCTAAAAGTGGCCGTTTTTGACACATTTGCTATCTACTTCTACAAATAACTATGAGGGAATGTTGCAATACCTTCTAAATTTACTAGAAAAACATAATGATAAATGTTTTAGGAAAATGGTTTGGGATCATATCACACCTGCAGAAGTAATCAAAATAGTGAGCAAAATGGAAGATAAAAAATGGTTTAGATGGGATGAGATGCCAATCTCAATATTTAGAAGGAATATCGACTTGTGGGCGAACCCGTTAGCAAATTTTTATAATAAATGTTGTACACAAGGAATTTTCCCAGACCAATTCAAGATAGCAAAAGTTTTGCCAGTATTTAAAAAAGGTTCAAGATCAGACTCAAAAAATTATAGGCCCATCTCTTTACTGCCAATATTATCTAAAATTTTTGAAAAAATTAGAAAGTTGCGATTATTAAAGCATCTTGCTGAAAATAATATACTAAATAAAAGACAGTTTGGATACCAGACAAATATAGGGACCAATGACGCAATTGAGGTTATTTATAATGAGAGATTTTCTACCAGCAAAATAAAAAAAAAAAAGTTTATTTATTAGCTCGATAGATGTCGCTGACCAGACATGAATCCACTCACCTCTATTGTTTATTACCACACAGAGATAGGCCTACTTCTCGAAAGATACAAGTTTACAAGTTCACAAGCTTCGAAATGTAACATGGACTTGTAAATTCTGTTTCACGAAGTAAATAACAAGTGTTTTTTACGGTAACAAAAAAGAGTGTCATTGGAATACCTAATGACATATTATAAATGCATTGGCTGATAAATATTTTTCATTTCTCATATTCGAAAAGTGATGTATATTTAAGGCCTAATCAGACGAAGGACTGTTGTCCCCGTGGGACAAAAAGTCCCTGTACGTCCAAAATATTTCCTCCGGGTACTTGTCGCGGACTCAACGCATATAGTGTGCGGTCATTTGTTGCCCGAAGACGTACTTCACTATCGGGCGCTCAATGCAGACTAAAGTTCGTTGTGTGCGTTGTTACGCCTATTTACGTTTGTTCTATTTTTTTCGGGGACTACCGCGAACTTTTGTCCAGTCCAGTCTCTCGGTGTCCGCCGTACTTTCGGGGACTTTTTGTCCGCGGTACTTTTAGTTCCTTGTGTGCGTTATTCGATACAATTTATAAGAGATCTATATCGATGGACAAAAAAGTACTCGGCGGACAGTCCCTCGTCTGATCAGGCCTTCAAACTGAGCAGCGGGTTCAAAACTCTGCATTGCACCCTAGGGTGTAAAAGTATTTTTAAAAATAGAACTGAATTTGGTTACAGTCAACCATAGAGTTATCTCATCGGCAATGAAAAAGTTTTCTACTGATGTTGTATGGGGTGGGGGGGCCGGAACTGTTTCAAAAATGAATTTTATAAAAATGAGAATATCTCAAAAACGGTGCGTCGAAGCTAAAAACCCCGGAGATACATAGGAGGCATCCGATGGACATATAATTTTTTTATTTTTTGTTTAATTGAACTTCAAATTTTTTAAATATAATAAAAAAAATTGAGAAGACTATGCCCCCCGCCGCCATTCTTTTATTTTTCTAGGTAGTTTTAGTTGTTTTTGTTGCTTTTCTTATTATGAAAAGCAAAGTGTATTTACTTTCCATAAATTCGAAATAAAAGTAGAGTGTATTACTCGGCCGCAAAATTATTTTCACCTCGGGCGACGTATATTGAATCCCTCGCTGCGTTCAGGATTCTACTTTAGAATCCCTCACTACGCTCGGGATTCTACTATAGAATCCTTCACTCCGCTCTGGATTAAAAATAGCGCCCTCGCCGTAAATATGCTATTTTGCTCCCTTGTAATACAATCTACTATTATCTTAATGTCAATGTCACTGACATTACAGTCGTAATAATAGTGAATGATTTCTTTTAAAATGGCCGCCAACTTGTGATTCTGATGTTCTACTAGAGTAAAAATACAAGTACTTCACTAGCTTTCTTACATAATTGTAGACTTGTAAAAATGGTTTAACAGGGCCCTTGCCAGCAAATTTAAAAAAAGCAAACCCATGTCTGATGAACGCCATCTGTTGAGTTTTTTGGAACTAACTTTTTTCTTTTTTAATCATCTGTCAGAAAATCCCTCATTGATGATGTTGTCACAAAATTAAATAAAAAGATGAAAGTAGCGGGTCTATTTCTAGATCTAAGTTCCGCATTCGATATGGTTGATCACCAAATTCTAATAAAAAAACTGCAATTTTACGGAATAGAAGGTAATGTTCTTCGACTTTTTGAATCGTACTTAAATAACAGATATCAATATGTTGAAATGAAGCGCACCGATCAAAAGTCGGAGAAAACGTTTAAATCTAAACTTCAGAAAATTCAGAGACTAGTAGTTTTGCTGATGACACTAATGCGGTGATAAATGCACATAACATAAACGATCGAAAAAAAAAAAAATTAAAGATCTCAGTAGTAGACTAAATAGAGCACTGGCGGCATTTTCACAGTGGTTCTCAGCAATTAACCTTATTCTAAACGTAGAAAAGACAAAAGCTGTGCTTTTTAAGTGTACCTCAAAAATAAATGAAACAATAGACGTAAAACTAAACAAAGGCTGTGTTTCACTTGTGGACTCTGTCAAGTTTTTGGGAATACATGTAGATTCTTTATTAAACTGGAAGGAGAAGTTAACTACATTGAAAACAAAATCTCCTCCTCATGCTATGCCTTGAAAAGCCTAAGAGAGGAATTGACAATGAAACAATTAAAAATGGTATACTACGCCCTTGTAGAATCTCGTTTAAGATATAGCATAAAATTTCGGGGTAACAGTTATGACTATAATCTTAGGAAAGCGTTCATTCTTCAAAAACGGGCAATAAGAACTATGTTGCGCATAAGCCAAAGACAGTCGTGTAGAGAACACTTTAAAAATCTCAAAACTCTGACGGCACCATGCTTGTATATTTTTATTCTCCTCACAGACCTTGTCAAACATCTCAGTAGATACGAAACCACAAAGGAACGTCATGACACGCGGCGAAAAGATTTAGTCTATACAATACAACCAAAATTACAGATTGCCAAACATTGTGTAAGATATCAATCGGTAAGACTTTTTAATTAATGGCCGACAAATTTAAAAAATATATCAAATTTTAATGTTTTTAAAGCTAGACTGAGGACTTATCTACTGGAGTTTTTTTTTATAGTGTACAAGATTATGTTAATTCTGGTTATTGATTTTTTATACAATATGTCCTGTCCTATAACAATAGTATTTAATTTAATTTTAATTGAATGAATGAAATATTAATCACAATTTATTTTTAATTATCGTTTGTTATTAATTCTTATTGGCAATTTATTTCAATTATTGATTGTTAAATTTTTTTATTATTTATTGATTTTTTATGCATGTGATTGTTCTAATTGACATGTTTTCATTTTTAACAAGGTACCTTAAATCGAAAACCATTTCGAGATTTTTCAATTTCTAACACTGTACAAATTTTTTCGGATTTTTAAATCACTTATTTATTGAAATATTCGGAAAAAAACCCCTTTTATCTTGATGAAGGAACATTATACTGACATTCCTTTGCATAACATAAAAAACGCCTCTCATTAAAAAAAACCGTCGCTGCCAAGATGAGTAATGAGTACAAAAATTATACCCCCCTCTTTCACTCAATTCTGTTATGCCCGGAGAGTGACAGAGATGGGTATAAACTGCAGATGTCAATTTCGAGTTGAGTGATACTCTTCGCTAAACCTAACCTGTTTTGTTTATTGACATATTTTGAAATAGATAGAACTATGGAATTGCGATATCAGTAAAAATAATATTGTGTCTCCTACTCCTACAGAAGGAAGACTTAATAAAGCTAACTTATCGTAACTTTACTAAACTAACAATTGAAAATTATGAAGGTGGCTGAAGGATTTGTTATGGCAGACATTCGCAACCTTCCCAAAGTTGACATGATGATGTTATTGGAATATGCGTGAACACGACTCATTTAACGTTGCGGAAATAAGGGGAGCTGAAGTTTTATTTTCATCGAGAGATGCCTACGTAGAAACTTCAAACTACTGTAGGCTATGTGGAAGTAAAACGAGAGCAAGCCATGTGTACCATCAAGGGCAGAGTAATTCCTGAACACAAAGTTCGATCAAAAATGTATAAAGTTAAAGCAGTTATTGATGAGAGTAAAGACACTTTAGTATGCTTTATAAACCACATAGCCAAACAAATAGCATGTTTGAGAAATAGTTACTCTGCCCGCCATTACATGTGTGGTGTGAAATATCAAGTCAGTAGTTTAGTATTTAAGTACCTACTTATTTTTGTTATATAAAATAGAAATCTGTGTTTGATAATATTTAAAAAGTAGTCGTGTTTTGTCTGTTTAATAAAATACAATTTCATTTTGATATGCGTTTATTTCAATCTTTATCTACTTCCTGATCTAAGAATCTACCTTTCTAAACTACTTACTAAAAACTAGAAAAATATCTGTACATTGAATATATTCCAAAAAAAAACAGTTGGATTAGAGACAACTGGGACATAACCAATGCAAAAAAACACACAACACCTTTTTCTTGTGTATTTGCGAAGGGATTTAAATGTCCTGATGTGGAAGGAAATGCTGGATCTTTATTAACATTTTGAAGCCTTCTTGGTACTTGGGGTTTTAGTCGAGGTCTTGTGACTTTATTCTCCATCCAATCCCTGTAATTTAGTACACACTACCACATGGTACTTTATTTTTATATAAAGCAGCACACCACTGTGAACGTGTGGACATGGGCACGTAAAAAAATGTTTTTTTTGGGCATTTCAGAACTGTATTTTTGCAGCCAGGAACTACACACAAAATTAAAGGATCTAATTCACGAACAGTTTTTTCTATTTTGAATTAAATTTACGAGTTATGAAGAGAAATAACATCAAATAAAACAACTTAAACCAAACGAGAAACCGTAACAACAACAAACAACAAACGTCATTAGTGTCACGTTGACTTGACGACGTCAGAATGTATTTTTTTAAATAATTTGCAAAGGTATGTCCGCCAACCTGCCTTCTTCCTGGACTTAGGCTCTTTTTGAATGAGTAAGTTTTCAAATTAATTTTACGATGACTAAAAATAAAAAATTTGGAAAAGGAAAAATACGAGTCTCCTCTTTTTAAATGTTATTTCTAAATAGCAAATAAAAACACATGATAAATTTGATAAAATGTCAATTATTATTTCACATTTTTAATTTTATTTAAAATTTCCAATACAATGCAATATTGTTTTATGGAATAAAGAACTTATGAACTATGAACTGAAATATTCTAGACTATGGGTCTTAAAAAGTTTTATAAAAATCCTTTTTTAGTAGCAACTTTTATTAAATAAGAACCTCCGAGGGCGCCACTTTTAGTCAGGCAGGGTACCGTCGTTATTTCAGTAACATTTATATACAAAGCCACTTTGATAAATGCATGGTCTAAATACCATTCAGCATTTTCCGGTAGCGGGCGTTATTGTTCCAAGAGTGTTCGTTAACAACAGCGCAGGTGGTACAAATAGCCAAACAATACTATCTGCTTTCGATAGGGAGACGTAACGATGCGAATATATACGGAACATACGGAGAATCGATACAAAAATGGAAGCTCTCTGCGTAGCAGTGCCACAAATCACGGTCATTCGTATACTACAATGCTTCTATAATAGAGGAGAATTACAGTCAGCGTCAAATTGATATAAGCGTCTAGAGTAGTCAAAATCATCTGAAAAACATAAACTCAATTTGATCTACGCAGTACGCGAATCATCATATTATTTTTAAAGCACGCAAGGTGTTCAAAATATCTTGGCACTCATTGTTTCATATTTATTATCTAAGCATACATAAAGTTCTCAAAATATCTGTGCACAATGTATAACGCCATAATGCACAGATAACTTACAGAGCTTTGTTTGCTTAGATAATTTTGAACACTCTGACCGCTCATATATATATGAAACAATGAGTGCCAAGATATTTTGAACACCTTGCGTGCTAACAACATTATGATGATTCGAACTGCTTAGATCAAATTGCGTTTATGTTTTTCAGATTTTTTTGACTACTCTAGAAACTTAGATCAATTTGACGCTGACTGTACGTATATACAACGTGGACAGAATCAATGGCACGAACATAATATGATAAATAAGTACCATCAAACTGAACAATTTTTACTACAGGAACTACTCTGCAATCGCAAAAAAACAGCTGTTTCATACAAAAATTAATAACGAAAATGTATGAAACAGTTGTTTTTCTTCGCGATTTCAGAGTTGGTCCCATAATAAAAGTTGTTCAGATATTAATTCTGTTACACATTGTACAGTGTTGCTTGAGGTTTTGAATAAGTACTTTATGCTTTTATTCTTCTGGATTCACAGTTATAATGATGAACGTGCAAAGATTAACTGAATAGGTAGCTATACAGGATGTTTGTTTAAAAAAGTACATCACTTCAGGGGGTGAAAGCACTCATCAATACAATCAACTTTTACTAGGACCAAGTGCGATATCGCGAAAAAAAAGCTGTTCCATAAATATTGGTTCATTCGGTATTGTACTTTTGTATGAAACAGCTGTTTTTTTGTCGCGATATCGCACTTGGTCCCTTAATAAAAGTTTATTATATTGATGGGTACTTTCACCCCCTGAAGTGATATGTACTTCTTTAAACAAACACACTGTATAATTAGCTAATAGTATAAAATCTATCCAGCTAATGCGAACCATACGGCTTATTCAAACTACTACGGTGTCATAAATAAATGGAATTGCTTACTAATTCAAGTCTTAATGCGAAAACTTAAATTGATATTTAAACCGACCGTTTTATGGGAAAGCCACTGGAGAAAGCTCTTTATGCTCTTAGGCTAGGATTGAACTGTATTATTTAAGGTATAAAGCAATTGATACTGACTTACATACATAATGTAAATGTCGCAGCCAACTGGTTAAATCCGCCATTCAATTAAACGTCTAGGCCGATCATTTTTTCCGTAAGCTATTTTGTCTTCCCATAAGTTGACGGAGTCACAAAAAAATCACGAAATTTAAGACTTTAAGCCTTAAATTTCTAACCTATATCACGTGTTCTACAGGACTTCCGAGGGGTACATGCTGCGCTGTCATACTTTTAACCATCCGCCTGCGACATAAATACTACATTACCTACTATCATTTCCAGAGTGCTTGCTTATGCTTTAGAAAGAGACAATGTTTACCTTTTCAACTATTCCTATTAACACTGATGGACTGATCAATTCACTAGCTATTCTCATCTGTCAACATTTACGTGTAAATGACCTTCCGTGACGATCCAATATTCATGATAAGTACTACGTAAGGTATTTGTTTGGAGGCTCGACTCTCACAGTATCGTTGGGTATTTACCTACTTGTACTATTATTTATTCTGTGGTATTACCTCCGTGATCCAATGGTATAAAGTAGCTTTACGGATACCGGATCTCGTATTACTCGTATACGTAAGTATATGTTTGGAGGTTCGACTATCACAGTAGTTTAGTTATTAACTAGCTGCGTTGCGTTGCTTACCCGTACGTGTCAATATCGCGATTTAACTTATAGCCTGTCACTAGGAATAATGTAGCTGCCTACGGGCGTTTGTGCACAACACTGAATTTTACCGATCCGGAAAAAAACGGATGCTTGTATTTTAATAATTAATCATTTATAATAGTAAAAATTTATTTATTTCGTGTAGTTTCAATGTTTCAAACCCTAAACTACAAGAAATTAATTATTAAAATACAAGCATCCGTTTTTTTCCGGATCGGTAAAATTCAGTGTAGTGCACAATCGCCCTACTAGTAAGAAAACAAAGGGTTGCACTCCGGGAGTGCCGGCAGAAGTAAAAAGGGCTCCCTAGTCTTTTTCACAAAAAAAAGGAATTTGACGAAAAAATACGGACTGGATTTTTTCTTTTTTTTGTCAAATAAATTTTTTTGGTAACGTATTCTAATGAAATGACATTAGAATACGTTTCCAAAGTTGTAAACGTAAGATTTCGGTTCAAATCCATTCCGTATTTTTTTTCTTATTTTTTGTCAAATTCCTTGTTTTGGAAAAGTATTCTAATGACATTAGAATACGTTTCCAAAGTTGTAATAGGTCAGGTTAGAAAACGGGCGGCATTGAAGCCAGAAGACCTCGGTTCAAATCCAGTCCGGTTTTTTTTTTTTTGTCAAATTTTGTGAAAAAGACTAGGGAGCCCTTTTCACTTCTGTCGGTTTTCTATTATCGAATTCGCCAGTCGAATAGAAAGAAAATATATGGGATTGACATTAGCGGTCACGTGACATTTCGATCGCTTATGTCAATCCCATACATTTTCTTTCTATTCGACTGGCGAATTCGATAATAGAAAGCCACTTGTCTAGGGGGGCAGGTCACGTGTCCGTCTTACGAATTTTCGATCCGACGGTCACGTGATGTCCTGATGCGAGTTTTTACCCATCACAAAAAGTGCACAACGCCTCTAAAGAAGTTGTGACTTCAAAAGTTGAATAGCGCTTCAGTAGTTCCTGGGATTTCTTCCAACATTCCAACATTTACCTCATGGCTCCCCGCGATTTCACCCGCGTGGTACCCATTCGCGTGGGAATATTGGGATAAAATATAGCCTCAAAACTAAAAAACTAGGACCGCTTTTGAAAATTCTTTCACTATTAGAAAGCTACATTCTTCCTAAATAACATACTCAGAAAGAATGTAGCATATTTTTCGGGATAAAAAGTAGCCTATGTTCCTCTCTAGGCTACAAAGTATCTGTGTCCCAAATTTCAGCCAAATCTGATATTTTCAACACTAAGGGCACTTGTGCACTACACTGAATTTTACCGTTCCGGAAAAAAACGGATGATTGTATTTTAATAATAAATCATTTATAATAGTGTGGCGACATCTAGACGACGCGCACATGGACGCTTACCACGGAGCTTTAACCGTCGTAGCGATAGATGGCGCTAGCAGTCAATGACGGATTTAGTGAAGAACCTACATCTCGCTCCGAACCTGCATCTCATATCATCACGCAACTTTACATATTATATAGAACTTCTCCAACATCTCTTGGACAGTTGTCCCCGGGCTAACAACACCCTAACCCGGAAGGAAGATATACCATCAGTCTTCCTTTAATCATTGCGCCATACCTACATTGGTAGACTCCTATGGAGCACAAGAAGCACCTTCTCCACCAGCGTCAACACCGTCATCACCAGCGCCAACACCGTCATCACCAGCACCAGCATCGTCTCCACCAGCGCAGCCATCACTCCTCCTGACCCTCATCCAACGCTCTTAGGGCGCTTGTGCACTACACTGAATTTTACCGTCCCGGAAAAAAACGGATGCATATTTATTGATGATATTTTAATGATAAATTATAGAATTTATTTATTTCGTGTTTACTATTGTGGTGATGAATGCAACTGTGAAAGGAATACTGATGGTATGTATTCCTTCGGGCTATGCTTTCGGGCTAGGTGTTCTTAGTCTTATGATAGTAAGAATTTATTTATTTCGAGTAGTTTCAATGTTTCAAACCCTAAACTGGGCTGCACGTGCGAGTAAAAAGACGAAAAAGTGCACAAGCCAATCATCCGTTTTTTTCCGGACAGTAAAATTCCGTGTAGTGCACAAGTGCCCTAACAGGATATGGAATGGAACACAAACCCAACCCATAACGTTTGATTGTTCGGCCATATGCTTTTTCCGATTGAGATTGTCCTTGAGTTAGTTGAAAATTAATTGCGGTTTTTCTTGTCTTCGAAAAATAGCATTGTGAATACGAAAATAAAGATTGTATGATATTTTTTAAAGATATATTTGTCTTGATCAATTCACATGATAATCGGGTTGCATCATTCAGTATTTCTGTGACATATTATATGTTATGTAAAGTCCTCGCGTGACCATCCAATATTCAAGAACCTGCGATGTACGTGCTAGGAGGCTCGGCACTCGACATCGCATGCTATATGTAGGTACACTTGATATACGATATTAACAGTACCTACCTACGGTTACATAGATCGTTGGTGCTGTTACTAAGTGGAGATTATATCCAATTACCTATATTGAGAGGCTGTACATTTAGTCTACTGGATTATCTGAACTAACACAAAAACCTTAACTACTTACCGAAATACTTACATCAAATAATCCTACTTCCTACTAGATGTTTGTAGGTTTGGATGTATGTTGGTTTGGAACTTTGTTGCTCATCACGCCAAAACAGCTGAACGGATTTGGCTGAAATTTGGGACACAGATACTTTGTAGCTTGGAGAGGAACATAGGCTAACTTTTTATCCCGGGAAAATATCACATTCCCGCGGGATATCGTCGTGTAGCCCACGCGGGTGAAGCCGCGGGCGGAGAGCTAGTCGACAAATAAATGATTAATTTATCTCACCTAGGAGCGTCTCTATATATTTTGAGCATAAAACTTCGATCAACAATAGGTACCACTAGATAATCCGTCGGAGTGTCAAAAACGGCAGAGCAAATAAGGGCTTCAATGGATGGAGTGTGCGTTATGACGGTGGGTCCGAGCTGCTGGCGCGCAGAACTGCCACGCTGGAGTAAGAGCCCAGTGATGCTTCAGGTGGGCTGCGAGGATGCCATGTCAGAGTCTTCGTGCTGTGTCTGCCTTCTGTGCGTAATGTGCGTCATCGTCTAGATATCGCTACAAGTCTACTAATAATAAGTTTTTTGTAAAAATTTCATTTTTATGACAAGCTTTTTTGCTGACCTTACTTTAATATTGTTTTGTCATCCATACCAAACCTGTATGCAAAATTTCAGCTCGATCGAACACTGGCAAGTGGATCAAATTTAGGTTGCAAGATTTGACCCGAACGGATATACATGTATGCATACATCATCCATACATACACTGCAAGTTAAATAAAAGCCTGTAAAAATAAATCTATGGTACTTGAATAAATGAATTATATTATTATTATTCCCTTTATTACATTTTAAATACTTACAAAATTATATTTCTAAAATTAAATTTTTACAATGTATAACACTAAAAAGTATGATGGTGTTTATCGAGGCTCTTGGCTATCAGACCATGGGCAGATATGACTATCGGAACAATAATTGCTGAATCAATGTCCCACATGTCAACAATCTCGTGAGCTAAATCAAGATATTTGTTTTCTGTATCTTTTTCAGCTTTCACAAGGTTGTCGTCATGGGGAACAGTGACATCAACAATTATTGCGCGGCGTTCGTGTCGATCTATCAATACAATATCAGGCTTATTAGCTACAATAGTCCTGTCTAGGGCATGTAATATCGGAAGGTTTTCAATTCCGATATTGATTTTCGATATTAGGTCTCAATATCGGAATTCCGATATTAATATCGGAATCGCACAAATTCGTAAAAAATTGCGCATTTTTTAAAAAAATGCATAAATATTGCATATTTTCTTTATAAATTGCACATTTTATATAAATTGCTCGAATATGATGATGGATTGTGTACAATAAAACCAATCTTTTATGCGAATAACTAACTACGCCACAGTACCTATGTATCGTCTGGCGTTGCGATGCATAGGTATTGTGACGTAGCGTAGTATGACGCTAGAATTTCAGACGAGATACCTTTTTCACTATTTTGTTTATCACCACATAACGATCGCTCGGCGGCTAGTACATCAGTGTATTTTTCAGGCGAGCGATGTTGGTTTGGAACATCAAATTTTAAATATACATTATTAAGATTTTGAATTATTTTTATACATTCACAATGCAATTCTATGAGTATAGCAAAAATGTAGATAAAAAAGAAACCACCAGCCCAGCAAGTAATCCGCTTGAAAGCTACTTGCAGGGTTGGTAGTTTTTTTTCTATCAAGAATTTTCCTAAACCTTGTATTTTTTTATTACTGAAATTAGCAAATCGCGAAAGAATTTGAATAGTTCTATATAGTACCCACACTACATGTTGTACTTATCACAACCACCTAGCAGTTGAACTGCACGATGCTGTTCAACTAACAGCCTAAATGATAATCAGCCATCAATCAAACAGTAGGCATACGGCTTGGAGCTATGACTTTTGGCTACTTGCCTTGTTAATCACTGTTGGTGGCCAAGCTTACATTTTCTTTTGATTTTTTTTTTTTTATCATCAACGGGTTAGCACTTAGCCTTCATCACACCTGATGTTAAGTGGTGATAAGGCTGAAGATGGAAGCGTACTACTCCCGGAATCCTCAATCCTGAAGAACTGGCTATCTTATCTCTTACTGCCGGAACACAATAAAATGGTCTTCTGGTCTGGCGCTTCGCCTGCCGCTACCGTGGCACGCTCGCTTTACACACACGGCTCGCGCTTTCTTTGTCACAGTATGAACGCTTCGCTTCACAGTATGAACGCTTCGCTTTAAATATTTTTTTTTAATCCTGCACCCTCTTGCTAACTGCACCCCAACTTTAATAAATAATAAATAAATAATTTCTTACAATCACACCAATAATCTAAGCTCATGTAAATTTTGTTTAGAAACTGTGTCATGGGAAGCTTGATAACAAATAAATATATACATAAATACTTTTTGTTTGTAAAAACATACTTAATATACATAGAAAACACTCAGACCGAGACAAATAGACATGTTCATGCACACAAATACGCGAATCGAACCCGAGACCTCTGGCGCAGAAGTCAGGTATCCTACCCCTGCACCAAATCGGTTGTCAAATCGTCAAACTTTTACACTGTATTTAATGCTTTTTTCTTATTTTCGTCATTGGTGACAAAACTTAGGCCTTCACATAGTTGGCTATCTAAAGGCCTAATTACCTATGAACCAGTCACGTAGCTGCTGAATAGCATCAATTTCATTTCATTTAATTTAATCATTTGGCTGCGATGTACACACAGGTAAACAGTGAACGAGGCAGACAACGCTATCATAGTTCTTGTATAGCATCACATGCTTAGCGATCCAAAGCGGGCTGCTAACAGGAACATGGTCAGTTCAGCTATCGCGTTTGGCGCTACGCAATACAAACAAGGTTTAAAACCTATACTGTAGCTCCGTGTGTTGTTTTACGCCGAACTGGTTTTTATAAAAAGTCAAATAAAGATATTTGTCCGATTCCGATATTACGATATTGGATGGCTCAATATCGGAATTGTAATATCGGATCTCAGGGTCCGAGATTCCGATATTACGATATCACGAGATTCCGAGATCCATGCCCTAGTCCTGTCTGTAATGATAGATCGATCCCAATACAATGTGGCATGGCTATTTTCAAGGACCTGTTCTGGTGCATACCTGTAGTACGGCACCTCAGATGCCACAAGACTATGTTTCAGAGCAAAATAAAATCAATAAAATGATGGAAAATAATGACTTGTCACGTTGACGACTTTTTTTTTTTATTATTATTCCCTTTATTACATTTTAAATACTTACAAAATTATATTTCTAAACATTAAATTTTTACAATGTATAACACTAAAAAATATAACATTTAAAAATACAAAAATGCAGTTCCCCAACGGCAGCAAGATCAAGGTCCCGGCTACCGATGGTTAAGGATCCAGAGACAGGAACCTTCTCACTATACGGGCCGTGTCCAGAAGTACTGCCTTCTGCATCTGACTCCCGATCCATCCACCTAACGCAAGCCTCTTAAGGTGTTTATCGAGGCTCTTGGCTATCAGACCATGGGCAGATATGACTATCGGAACAATAATTGCTGAATCAATGTCCCACATGTCAACAATCTCGTGAGCTAAATCAAGATATTTGTTTTCTTTATCTTTTTCAGCTTTCACAAGGTTGTCGTCATGGGGAACAGTGACATCAACAATTATCGCGCGGCGTTCGTGTCGATCTATCAATACAATATCAGGCTTATTAGCTACAATAGTCCTGTCTGTAATGATAGATCGATCCCAATACAATGTGGCATGGCTATTTTCAAGGACCTGTTCTGGTGCATACCTGTAGTACGGCACCTCGGATGCCACAAGACTATGTTTCAGAGCAAGTTGTTGGTGTATTATCCTGGCCACTTGGTTATGTCTATGCAAATACTCGCCGTTTGCGAGACGAGAACAACCGGAGATTATATGCCTAAGGGATTCACCCGGACGATGACACGCTCGGCAAATATCCACTGTGCCATCCCTTAGGATATACTTTCGGTAGTTATTCGTCATCACAACCTCATCCATAATTGCACAGACAAAACCTTCGGTTTCACCAAAAAGATCACCGAAGCGGAGCCAGGATACTGAGGCTAATAAATCTACGTCGGGCCCATGGAGAGCCCGGTAGAATCTGCCATGTAACTCCTTGCTTTGCCACACAGTGCTGCGGTCGGAAGTACTAAGTACTACAGGTTTGCGCCAGTTTTCTTTTGCTAAAAATAGAGGAGTCAGTCCATTGTCAACAGCAACTACATCTCTATGAGACCCCATATCGACTTGGAGAAAATACTCCCTAAGATTGCATATCTCGCGGTTATGCAATGTCTTAGCATTTAAGAAGCCACGACCACCGCACTTCCGCGGGATATACAATCTCATGGTCGATGAACGTGGGTGATGTATGCGGTGTGCTGTTAGCAATGTACGAACTTTTCTATCCAGGGCATCCAGTTCAGTTTGAGTCCATTTAAGTATGCCGAAGGAATACATTAGTACCGGCATGACCCATCCATTGTATGCGCGAACCTTGTTTCCGCCAGACAAAAGACTTTTAAGGACTTTTGAAAGGCGCCCCAAGAAACGCTCACGCAACGACTGTTTCATGTCAGCATCGTTGATGCCTAATGCCTGTGACATACCTAAATATTTATAGGTTTCGTTTACGGAGAGAGATCTAAGATGAATAGAATCCGAAAGTTGTATACCCGTAGATTCCATTATCTGACCACGCTTTACATGCATGACTGCACATTTGTCCACACCAAACTCCATTTTAATGTAATTTTGAGGACTAATACCAGTCCCCAAGAATGCACGTTTCACAAAGCGCATGACCCTAGGGCGCATGTTGCCCTCCCTAAAGCAGCTGAGCTTACCGATGAGTACCCTAGCCTCACTGATACGACGCTCAATCCTACACTGCCAGGCTGGTACAGCCAGGCGAGGGCGTGTTGCTGTGTCAGTATTTGGAAATTTGACATGAGCAACACGACAAGCTGTAATAGCCGCACAGTACAGGATCGAATGAGTATCAGTCAGGTCTTCACTACTATCAAAGTAATTTGGTAGTAGCAAATCTAAAGCACACATCAGCGCCCTATTTTTTTTGTGCATGGGAAAACGTGGAAGCCGAGGTCTAAGGTGAACCAAAGTCGATCGAAATTCCCGAACTACATCTTCAAGAGTACTCCTCAATATATCATTGTATTGGGGACTTACAGTAGTAACCATATCATCTCCACGATCACTATCAGCAACGCCAGCTTGCAATGTGGCCGCGGCAGAAGCTTGAGTTGCCGCCTGCGATGCAGTAGTAATGATACGGTTACGTTGCACCTCTGTACGGAGCCGATCAAGTACCGAGTCATCCAACAAGTGACCCCGTTGAATGGCTCGCACCTGATCCGACAGTCGTTGAGCCGAAACGTTGATTGATGGTTCGAGAGCCTGAAACAGAGAAAGCATCCGAACACGATACGCAGTAAGATTAGTTCCTGCCTCTGTTGCCTCAAAATATGCGCGCATGACATTTTCATTGATGGAAATTGTCCATCGCATGCGCTGCACTCCACCGGGAGCGGGGGCCCTGACCGGAGCCGTTTGCCCCAGAAGCCCCAAACTCTTCGGTGGCCGGCCCCTCCTCCGGCGTACAGGCGGTGGCGACGTCGGCGGAGAGAAGTACTCGTCACTATCACTCGACGCAACTGCAGATGTCAGCTGAACACACGGCACTGAGGCAGTTGCCGACAACTGCGAGGCGGAGCGAGGTGACGAGCCCGGAGGTGGAAGACGTGCTGCTCGGCTTCTCGTCAACATCTATTTCTTCATTCGTTATCCCATTTGTTGATTTCGTAATTTGGCAATATGATGATGACTGGTGATGACATTCTCAAATGTCATAGTAAATTTTCTATTTGTTTTTGGTATTTTAGGTCTAATAAATATGAAATAATTGTGGTATTACAAACTGGATGCTATTGTTGATCGAAGTATTACAGAAAATATGAGAATTTCGATCTCTGAATAAAATATTAGATATAAAATGGGGAAAGAATGTCCTGTCACGTTGACGCTTCTTTTTTTTTTTTTTTTTTTTTTATTTATATTATTATTCCCTTTATTACATTTTAAATACTTACAAAATTATATTTCTAAACATTAAATTTTTACAATGTATAACACTAAAAAATATAACATTTAAAAATACAAAAATGCAATTCCCCAACGGCAGCAAGATCAAGGTCCCGGCTACCGATGGTTAAGGATCCAGAGACAGGAACCTTCTCACTATACGGGCCGTGTCCAGAAGTACTGCCTTCTGCATCTGACTCCCGATCCATCCACCTAACGCAAGCCTCTTAAGGTGTTTATCGAGGCTCTTGGCTATCAGACCATGGGCAGATATGACTATCGGAACAATAATTGCTGAATCAATGTCCCACATGTCAACAATCTCGTGAGCTAAATCAAGATATTTGTTTTCTTTATGTTTTTCAGCTTTCACAAGGTTGTCGTCATGGGGAACAGTGACATCAACAATTATCGCGCGGCGTTCGTGTCGATCTATCAATACAATATCAGGCTTATTAGCTACAATAGTCCTGTCTGTAATGATAGATCGATCCCAATACAATGTGGCATGGCTATTTTCAAGGACCTGTTCTGGTGCATACCTGTAGTACGGCACCTCGGATGCCACAAGACTATGTTTCAGAGCAAGTTGTTGGTGTATTATCCTGGCCACTTGGTTATGTCTATGCAAATACTCGCCGTTTGCGAGACGAGAACAACCGGAGATTATATGCCTAAGGGATTCACCAGGACGATGACACGCTCGGCAAATATCCACTGTGCCATCCCTTAGGATATACTTTCGGTAGTTATTCGTCATCACAACCTCATCCATAATTGCACAGACAAAACCTTCGGTTTCACCAAAAAGGTCACCGAAACGGAGCCAGGATACTGAGGCTAATAAATCTACGTCGGGCCCATGGAGAGCCCGGTAGAATCTGCCATGTAACTCCTTGCTTTGCCACACAGTGCTGCGGTCGGAAGTACTAAGTACTACAGGTTTGCGCCAGTTTTCTTTTGCTAAAAATAGAGGAGTCAGTCCATTGTCAACAGCAACTACATCTCTATGAGATCCCATATCGACTTGGAGAAAATACTCCCTAAGATTGCATATCTCGCGGTTATGCAATGTCTTAGCATTTAAGAAGCCACGACCACCGCACTTCCGCGGGATATACAATCTCATTGTCGATGAACGTGGGTGATGTATGCGGTGTGCTGTTAGCAATGTACGAACTTTTCTATCCAGGGCATCCAGTTCAGTTTGAGTCCATTTAAGTATGCCGAAGGAATACATCAGTACCGGCATGACCCATCCATTGTATGCGCGAACCTTGTTTCCGCCAGACAAAAGACTTTTAAGGACTTTTGAAAGGCGCCCCAAGAAACGCTCACGCAACGACTGTTTCATGTCAGCATCGTTGATGCCTAATGCCTGTGACATACCTAAATATTTATAGGTTTCGTTTACGGAGAGAGATCTAAGATGAATAGAATCCGAGAGTTGTATACCCGTAGATTCCATTATCTGACCACGCTTTACATGCATGACTGCACATTTGTCCACACCAAACTCCATTTTAATGGCATTACTGAAAGCTTCAGTAACCTTCAGTAACGCTGTCAAATGAGAGCTGCTATGGGCAAATAGTTTCAGGTCATCCATGTACAGCAGGTGTGATATTACTTGACCATTTCTCCGTAAACGATAGCCTAACCCTGAACTCTCGAGAAGTGTACTCAGAGGGTTCAAGGCCAGACAGAACCACAATGGACTCAAACCGTCACCCTGGAAGATTCCTCGCTCTATTTTTATAGGATCGCCATGACCTAGAATCCGTCGAGATCCTGGATAGAAAAGGACCGTTCTCCATTTTCGCATGCACGATATCAAGAAAGTGCGTAGAGTTGTATTTATTTTATACAACTCCAGCACCCTCATGAGCCACGAATGCGGCACGGAATCATAGGCCTTCTTATAATCTATCCAGGAAGTCGACAGGTTCTTTCGGTTTCGACGAACCTGTTGGTTAATAGCCATGTCAATGAGGAGTAGCTCCTTAGTACCACGGGCCCCATTCCTACATCCATTCTGAGAGGCGACCATAATAGAATTTTGATTAATGTGTTTATTAATCTTCGACCTCAAAATGGACGTAAGAATTTTATAAATTGTTGGCAGACAGGTGATAGGTCTATAGTTTTTGGGGTCCGCAGTACTACCAGATTTATGGAGCAGATGGGTTATGCCTGTTGTCATGAATTCTGGAAGCGACTGAGATAATAAAGCACATTGAAATTGAGATGCTAAGCGAACGTGCGAGCTAGGTAACCATTTATACCAGAAATTGTGCAGTCCATCCGGGCCTGGAGATTTCCAGTTGGGTAAGGAACGAACTGCACAAACTACGTCTTGGTAGTCAATGGTTACTTCATTCATATCAGGTATAAGCTCACACGAACGCTCAACATCCTCCATCCACGTGCCTTCAGAGTGAGTGACAGGCACGGACCAGATGTTGTGCCAAAAAGAAATCATGGCATCATCATCCGGCCGATGCATATCAGTATCACTCTGATCCGATCGCTCCCAGGATGCATAAACACATCGTTGATCTCTCTCGAACATGCGGTTCTGAGTAAAGCGATCGACTCGCACCCTATACCTTCGAATACGATTAGCCCATGCACAAATTTTCTGCTTCAGGAAGTCGATGCGCTCTGTGACACATGAAATATAATTTTGAGGACTAATACCAGTCCCCAAGAATGCACGTTTCACAAAGCGCATGACCCTAGGGCGCATGTTGCCCTCCCTAAAGCAGCTGAGCTTACCGATGAGTACCCTAGCCTCACTGATACGACGCTCAATCCTACACTGCCAGGCTGGTACAGCCAGGCGAGGGCGTGTTGCTGGGTCAGTATTTGGAAATTTTACATGAGCAACACGACAAGCTGTAATAGCCGCACAGTACAGGATCGAATGAGTATCAGCCAGGTCTTCACTACTATCAAAGTAATTTGGTAGTAGCAAATCTAAAGCACACATCAGCGCCCTATTTTTTTTGTGCATGGGAAAACGCGGAAGCCGAGGTCTAAGGTGAACCGAGGTCGATCGAAATTCCCGAACTACATCTTCAAGAGTACTCCTCAATATATCATTGTATTGGGGACTTACAGTAGTAACCATATCATCTCCACCATCACTATCAGCAACGCCAGCTTGCAATGTCGTAGCGGCAGAAGCTTGAGTTGCCGCCTGCGATGTAGTAGTAATGATACGGTTACGTTGCACCTCTGTACGGAGCCGATCAAGTACCGAGTCATCCAACAAGTGACCCCGTTGAATGGCTCGCACCTGATCCGACAGTCGTTGAGCCGAAACGTTGATTGATGGTTCAAGAGCCTGAAACAGAGAAAGCATCCGAACACGATACGCAGTAAGATTAGTTCCTGCCTCTGTTGCCTCAAAATATGCGCGCATGACATTTTCATTGATGGTAATTGTCCATCGCATGCGCTGCACTCCACCGGGAGCGGGGGCCCTGACCGGAGCCGATTGCCCCAGAAGCCCCAAACTCTTCGGTGGCCGGCCCCTCCTCCGGCGTACAGGTGGTGGCGACGTCGGCGGAGAGAAGTACTCGTCACTATCGCTCGACGCAACTGCAGAAGTCAGCTGAACACACGGCACAGAGGTAGTTGCCGACAACTGCGAGGCGGAGCGAGGTGACGAGCCCGGAGGTGGTAAGCGTGCTGTTTGGCTTCTCGTCAACATTTATTACTTCTTCTTCTACAGATACGCAATGTTAGCTTTCATCTTTCCGTTGTACTCGCTTTTCAATGATCCCAATACAAAACCTATTTGTGATCCTTGAGAATGTCCAATATATATGAGTTGAGATTGTTTTGTTTTGTTTAACACGAAATCAATGTGGGCTGGTAAATCATTGACAGCCATTTCGTGAAAGCTGAAGTTCCAATACTCTTTATCCATATCAGGGTTTAAGGATAAATGTCCTTTTCCGTATTCGTTACCCCTGAAGTTTAAAACCCAATCGTCATATCCTTTATCAGCTAAAGCTAGTGCCGGGGATGTTTTACCTGTCATGATGAATGTATCCGCAGTCATAATAAAACCATGCCCCAGTAATACTGGTTTACTTTCATTGCCTTTAATGTGGAACAACTTCAGTATGTAATTATCTTCTGTCACAACATCGTACACTTCACACTTGCGACCATATTTCTCCGCAAATTGGGTGAAATTTAGTCTGGCGTCTTCAGAAAGAGCACTTTTAGCACTACACAAAGAATAGCAAAGTAAAATGAACAATTTTTTACACATGATGCGTTTGATCTGTTTTCAGATATGCGTATAATTTACTTAGTTTACCTATGTGACATGAATGTAGCGTTTGACAATGTCTTATAATACCATTCGACTAAAAATAAAATGTTGTGTACAAATACTGTGACAGCTGCTATGATGTCATGAGAATGACATAACTACAACCTCAGCAATTAGCCCTGAGCTGTCATGTTATATTTTTTCTTAGATTTTTGTCATAAATGTATATTATACTATATTATATTCCATCAAAAACATAAATGTGAAATGAAAGTCAGCTCAAATGATGTCAGCCCTGAATTTTTTTGTAACAACATAGAGGATAAATTTTTAATCAGTGCACAAATTTTTAAGATCGATTCAGAATCGGTAAGTGAACAACTTTCTCCTAGAAACATGGGTCGAAATATGACATAATTTTTTGGACTTCCCATACTAAATTGATCACATGATCAGTCCGATTTGTATGAAGTGTCAAAAAATTTTCGTCATGTTTCTAGGAGAAAGTTGTTCACTTACCGATTCTGAGTTGATCATAAAAATTTGTGCACTGATTAAAAATTTACCCTGTATAGTAGATTGTAAAACAAGTGTATAAAACATACTATTTTACCCGAGACATATATGTGGATAGTCAAGTCAAGGGTAAAATGGATTTTATGTACGAGTTATACACTCTGCTTTTACTTCGATTGTGAGGAAATAAAATGCAATATTGCAAAAAAAAAAAAGACCGCCATATTGGCGGGAAGACGTTTTTTTATACGCGGCAGTGGCAGCACAGTGACTTAGCATAGATCGCAGTCCTTAATGCTCTTGAAATACTTATTTCTCAGAAAACTCATGAATATTGCCTAGTTTTATTAATTTAGTATTATAACAATGTCATGGGTTGTGTACAAAATTGAAGAAACAGAATGAAATAACTAGTTTATTCAACGAAGTTTAATTGCGTGTGTGACTGTTTACCTGACGACCTTCGTGTTAGAGTCAGACTTAGACGAAGATTTTACTTTATGCACTAGAGCATAAAAAGCGATTTTAGGCAGCCTATACCCAACATAAACACGAACTTTACGAGCATGAGAAGTGAAAAAAAAGGTTTCCTCTTATAACCAAATGTCGGGGTTTTCGGTGTGGGAATGATTTGAGAAAGAGTAGAAATAAACAGATAGGTTAGTCTGAGAAAATACCATATTTTTGCCTAATGATAACTACCTCTCTGTGAATTGTTTGTATAATAATACGGTAATCTAATCAAAAGCCTATAAAATAAGTTTTGAGCTTATATCTTTAAAAATTACGTAATTTCCGTACAAACTTTCATCCCCTATTTTAACCCCTTACAGCCCTTTTTTCGCATTAAAAAGTGGCCTATGTCCTTTCTCAGGCTCTAGACTATCTATGTACCAAAATTCATTCAAATCGGTTCCGTAGTTTAGGCGTGATTGTGTAACAGACAGACAGAGACGCATTTATAATATAACTAGCTGTGCCCGCGACTTCGTTCGCGTGAAATAGTGACTTTCGGCAGCATTTTTCATTTTTTAGCTAATAAGGTTTTTCGTTTTTTGTGTATTTATTTTATATATATTAGTTTAGCGCTATGATACATATTAACACATTAAAAAAATATTTCACATAGCCTTTCGCCCGCGGTTTCGCCCGCCTGTACTCTCGAGGGAAAGTAATTTTTTCCCGGGATATCAATTAGTCTTTGTCACTCTCTAGCTCCTAAAATATCCACATACTAAAAAAAAACACGCCGATCCGTTGCTCCGTTTTGACGTGAAAGACGGATATACAAACAATACAAACAGTATGTCAAAAGAAAGAACTTATCACGCTGAACAACTTCTCTTAAGATGCTATCTCATATAGTTTAACCTGGCTGCTAGGGTTCCACATCAGCTGGCCTAGCATGAACGGCTTTTATCATGCGATATGATATAGCACGTCATGCTGTCTTGCTTACCTACCCCACTAAGGTGGAAGCAAGACAGCAAGACGTGCTATATCATATCATGTGATATAATGATGGTAATGCTAGCCAGGCAGGTGTACCAAGACCTTCAAACTTTGTACATCAATAGAAAATGCTCATCACATTTAACAATTTTCCATAAGACGGTTTTTTATATCTCTCATAGTTTGGCTGGACTGCTATGGTTCCACATCGGCCATTTCGATCTTCTAAATAAATTATAGCCTACCTATAAGTTGGCGACAACTAAAGCTATACCTATAACAAAAAAGTTTCATTAAAATCCGTTCAGTAGTTTTTGCCTGAAACGTGGACAACAGACAGACAAAAAATTCAAAAACTATATTTTTGGTATCTGTTCCGTTTAATCCCTCGGTGGTATTTCTTTCTATTTCTTTTTAATGTATACAGCCCCTGTACCGGCAAAAAAATATGGGTATGGACATGGGCTTCATTTGACATTTGATGCCCATATTTTGTGCTTTTAAGGTAATAAGTATGAATTATTTTATTTATTTACTTAATATACACGGTAATTATTTTTATCACCCCGGGTAAAATTAAAAGGATTATTCTGCTCATGAAAACAAAAAATTTTTATTATGGGACCAACACTAAAATCGCAAAAAAAAACAGCTATTCCATACAAAAAAGTGCAAAAATATTTAATCAAAATCTATGGAACAGCTGATATTTTTTCGCGATTTCAGTGTTGGTCCAATAATAAAAGTTGTTTGTTTTCATGAGTAAAATAATCCCTAAAAATATCCGGGGTGATAAAAAAATACCGTGTATATTACATAACACATTCAAAATTTATATCACATAGCCTTCCGCCCGTGGTTTTGCCGCGTGTACTACACGACGTTTTTCCGAGGGAATGTGATTTTTTTCCGGGATAAAATTAGCCTATGGGACTCTCTAGCTCCTAAACTATCCACATACTAAAAAAAACAGGTCGATCCGTTGCTCCGTTTTGACGTGAAAGACGGACATACAAACAAACACACTTTCACATTTATAATATTAGTATATTATTGTATGTCAAAAGAAAATACTTATCACGCTGAACAACTTCTCTTAAGATGCTGTATTTGTACCTATCTCTAGTTAAGCTGGGCTGCAAGGGTTCCAAATCAGGAGTACCAGACCTTCGATATTTTTCCGTCAATAGAAAATGTCCATGACGTTAAACAACTTTTCTTAAGACGCTATGTTTGTATCTCCTATAGTTTAATCTGGCTGCTAGGGTTCCACATCAGGTGTACCAGACCTTCAAACTTTGTACGTCAATAGAAAGTGCTCATCACGTTTAACAATTTTCCTCAAAACGGTATTTTTATATCTCTCATAGTTTGGCTGGACTGCTATGGTTCCACATCAGAAATTGCGATCTTCAAAATAAATTATAGCTATATGTTGGCAAGGACCAATAGCTGTATGACAAAAAAACTTTTATCAAAATCCGTTCCGTAAACTTTTTTGCCGACGTCATCACACGAAAAAATTCATCCCCTGTTTTCACACTCTTTAGGGTAGTTTTTGTTACAAACTTTGAATGTCGTATTTATTTATCTAATCAAAAGCCTATAAAATAATTTTGAAGCTTCTAGCTTTAAAAATGACGTAATTTCCATACAAACTTTCATCCCCTATTTCAACCCCTTACAGCCCTTTGTTCACATAAAAAAGTAGCCTATGTCCTTTCTCAGGCTCTAGACTATCTCTGTACCAATTTTTATTCAAATCGGTTCCGTAGTTTAGGCGTGATTGTGTAACACACAGACAGACAGATTCGCATTTTCGCATTTATAATATAAAATAAGTAAGGATAAAGTAAGGATAAGGATTACCAGATTTGTAACAACTCTGTAACCGTCATATAGTTTTAAATCAAAAAGTCCATACTTTTTCCGAGTAGCGCCTTAAGGCGCTACTCGGAAAAAGTATGGACTTGGAAAGTATGGACCATGAAAAGTATGGACTCTTTGATATAAAACTATAGGACGGTTAGAGTTGTTATAAATCTGGTAATAAGATATATATTTCTTCATACCTTTATCTAGAATCGTATAGTTTCAGAAACACGATGTTATGATTTTGGCTCGACACTTTTTATTTTCGAAAATACCTCTAAAAAATAAGAAATATCAAGATTATTCTTAAATGGGGATACATAATATACTATTGAAAATTGGTTTAATTAGTGGACACCAATAATATTTAGGATCGTATAGAAGCATTTTTTAAAAATCGCTATAGTTTTTGAATACGAAGTGATTTTGTGTTTTTTTGCGTAATCGGCAGAATCGGTCTCGCTCCCGCGCGCGTCGTTTTCTAATTGCTATCTCGCTTTAGCATAATTTTTCCGAGTATCGCCTTAAATGTTAGGAATAGTTTGGGGATCACGAGTCATAAACTCCCTTTAGCAAGTGTATGTATTTTGAAGGAGGTGTATGACTACTGGCACTGTAAGATTATGTACCTATGTAAGAATTATGAAAAAGACATAAATCACTAGCGGATCCTCGGGGTTTTACCCACGTGGTACCCGTTCCCGTGCGAATATCAGGATAAAATATAGCCTATGTCACTCGGGAAGAATTCAGCTTTCTAATGGTCGATGATTTTTTAAAATCGGTCCAGTAGTTCCGGAGCCTATTCGATGCAAACAAATAAACAAACAAACAATCAAATCTTTTCTCTTTATAATATTAGTATAGACAAGCCTTCCGCTCGTGGCGTGGCTTCGCGTAGAATACACGACGCTATCGCTATACTGCGGGAATGTGATATTTTTCGGGGATAAAAAGTAGCCTTTTGACGTGAAAGACGGACAAATACACAAATTCACAAGGAAACACACTTTCACATTTATAATACTTATTAATACTTATCGATGGTTTTTATTCTTAGTCAATAAGAAGATTTGGAAGGAACATACACTGCTTTTAAGTTATGTAACCTCTTTAAGAACCTTCAGCTCTACAACATTAAAGGCTTCTATACACGGGCAGAGTAAACTAGCATGATACTACTCTACCAGTTTTCAGTACTCTACCAGTTTTAGTAGAGTAACTGTCTACACATAAATTTTCATTTTGTTAGTAGAGTAACGCTTATATGTCACTCGGTAAGAAACACTAAAACAAAATGAACGCCACTCATGCTGGGGAGGGCCAGTAGTGTAAGTTTTTATGTCAAGCAAACGCAAACTATTTCGATTCCGTATTTATGTCAATTTGTATGAAAACTATATAAGCGCGCTACTCGCCGCTAGAGGCGCTAATACAGTTTTCATACAAATTGACGTAAATACGGAATCGAAATAGTTTCCGTTTTTTGACATAAAAACTTACACTACGGGCACAGATTATCAGGATATGCTGATGTCCAACATCGCGTGAATTAACGCTTTATACTGCCACCCAAGTGAATAGGCAAACGGCATACGGGGGCGTAGTGATCATTCCGTAGTAAAATTATCGCGATAACGTGGTTACACTATCTTGGAATATGGCATATACCGTTGATAATTGGCGTTTTCCGATAGTGCAACCCCGGCATCATCGAGAAATCGTAAGGAACGCTCTAATAAAGTCTGAACTAATTCTAGTAACAGTTTACATGGGTCGAGTAGTCGGTAGAGTAGAGTGGACACCGGGGTGGGGAAGGAAAGTGGTAAGAGTAGCTTACCCGCAGTGCTAGCTACTCTACTCTACCAAATTTCAGTAATCTACTGTACCAAATTTCAGCACTCTACCAATGATGTCTACATTAGTATAGTTAGTAGGATAGTTAGTACTATACCGCTCTACTCTACCGTTTACTCTACCCGTGTGCAGCCGGCTTACTTGATAAATGCAAATCCAGTTTGTCAACTTCCAGCCTCACATTTGATCTAGCCCGTGAAATGGCTGACTATACTGATAAATCCAGCCGGGTGTCGAAATATGCTAATCAGTTGAACAATGAAAATTAATTTTGAAACTCGCCGGATTATATGCCACTTTGAATATTAGACGAGGTGTTTTGTAGAAAAATTATGCGCCGTGTTTTGACATGTAGGGCAGGCGTACCGGTTTTGGCCACTGCACCGGTTTATTGCCACTTTTTGCTCTAAAAGTTTTCTTAACAACTTTTAGCCATTTTTGATAAAGGCAATTAAAATAAGGTATTTTAAAGTAATAATAACAATCGTTAGAATTCCTTATGTCATAAGATTTTTTTTCAATAAATTCCATTTTCTGTTTTTTTGTATGAAAATTTTAAGAAATTTGTTTTGGATGAAATACTTTACAATTTTTTACAATTAAATTGTTGTTTTGCAATTGGCTGGTTTCTAGTGCATTAGAATATTATGATTTTACCTGGGTTTGGTTTTGATTTTTCGCAATACTTACAAAAGTTTAACTATCAGTAAGTGGCCAAAACCGGTACATTTGGCACCTCTCACACATAAATAAATAAATAACTTCTTACATTCACACCAATTATCTAAGCCCATTTTAATTTCATTAAGAAACTGTATCATGGAAAACTTGATAACGGATAAATATGTATATACTTAAATACTTTTTGTTTGTAAATACATACTAAATATACATAGTAAACACCCAGACCAAGACAAATAGACATGTTCATGTGCTGCACTTCACTGGCGCAGAAGGTAGGTAGCCTACCCCTGCGCCAAATCGGTCGTCACACATTGTGTGTAATATAAAAAAAACTAATCTACTTTTCTAAATTCGCAAAATGTACCTTTAAAGGTAGATAAATTATCTATAATTTAAGATATAATTTATGTGTTAAATACCAAAGTCGTGGGCCACACTGGAGCGACCGCGGGGCGCGGAGGCGACCTGCGGATCCGCAGAACGCGCTAACACGTACTATTCCCTCCGCCCGCCCGGTCGCGGCGACCGCCGGACGCACCAGTAGTGTGGCCCCTCCCGTCCGTCTCAATATATTTGTTTTTCCCGCTCAACGCGGACGCAAGACGCGCCGCTCCAGTGTGGCCCACGACTTAGACCATTTAGTACTTAGCGCTTAAAAGTCATAAAATCCTTAAAGTGGCTACAAAGGGTAATCTGAGGAATGACCTCATATTTGGTTTGGGGGAATGCTGCTTGATAATGCTTGATTATTTAATTGGGTCGTAGAATATTTTGCGGTAAGGTTTGCTATATATTTTTTATTGGTTCAAAACTACTAAATGTGGGTTATTTTTTTGTTGTAAACGCCTATCTCTGGTAGGTACTACGTGTCGGGACTCGGGATACGTAAATATCTGCAGATTCTTTTCGCACTTAGAAGCCCAGTTCTAGTAGGTAGGTACTTATTATTTAATTAGCTTTAAGATGCATTCTTTCGCTTATTTCAATGCAAAGCCAATATTAAATTGCAGGGCTCTCAAAGATTGCTCCGAAGCGCTCACCACAATTTGCGGTTTACTTTATAATGGAGGAGCAGAATATTACTACCATATTAAACCATAATATTTCAGTTATCTCACTTACCCTAGCATATATCCTACTTCCTACTTCCTACTAATATTATAAATGTGAAAGTTTAGATGTTTAGATGTTTAGATGTTTGGATGTTTGTATGTTTGTTACTCAATCACGACAAAACGGCTGAACGCATTTGGCTGAAATTTGGGACATAGATACTTTGAAGCCTGGAGAGGAACATAGGTTACTTTTTATCCCGGAAAAATATCACACTCCCGCGGGATAACGTCGTGTAGTTCAAGCAGGCGAAGCCGCGGGCGGAAAGCTAGTAAGTAATAAAGGAAACCCAAGGGAATCCCCTAATATCAAACGATTGACGTACTTCTATTACCTACTACCTTATTTTAATAACGCATCGCTCTCTACTGAAATTGAGTTGGTAGAAGTACTTACTATTATTACAAATGCGAAAATTTGGATGTTTGTTACTCAATCACTGCGAAATGGCTGAACGGACATTGATAAAATTTGGCACAGAGATATACTCTGGACCGCAAAGAACTGTCCTAGCTTTAATAAAATAAAAACTAATTTAAAGATTATTTAATGCCACACAAAATAATAAAACTTTTAAACAGGGTCACAGAATATATATTAGTACCTTACGGTACAGAAATTTCACTCCCGAGTTTAGGTATGATAAACGCAAGCGTCCGGTCACCGGACTAGTCTCAATAGGCTGGCACTCGCTCAACTTGTCGCACACGCAGCGCACGCATCCGCATGTGTCGCCATCTGTCTCGCTTCGCGTGTATTACTTTCACAGATAAAGTAGTACCTCTGACAGCCCTAGCAGATTGAAGCACGGCAGACAGTTATTGTACTATGCACGCTATACGCTATGCAAAAGGTTGAAATTGGGTTGTTTTCCAAAATAGTAGGTAAATATCTCGGGGATTTTGCGCCGCTTGTATGGAAGTAAGACAGGCCTGACAGGGTGTTAGGGGCACCCTTGCAAAAACTTTAACCATAGCTTCAGACTATCATGCTGAACAACGTACAGCAAGAATTTTTTGTCGGTAATGAAAAAAAAAAATGGACCACCATACAAATTTAGCAACTTATCGGGACATTTTGTATGGAGAGTCGAAATATTTTTTTTCATTTCCGACAAAAAATCGTGCTGTCCGTTGTTCAGCATGAAGGCCTGAAGCCATGGTTTAAAGTTTTTGCAACGGTGCCCCTAACACCCTGTATTTATTTATGATACTCAGTTTATACTAATATTATAAAGAGGAAAGATTTGATTGTTTGTTTGTTTGCATCGAATAGGCTCCGAAACTACTAGACCGATTAAGAAAATTCTTTTACCATTAGAAAGCTACGTTCTTCCCGAGTGACATAGGCTATATTTTATCCCGATATTCCCACGGGAACGGGTACCATGCGGGTGAAACCGCGAGGATCCGCTAGTCTATAATATAGATAGCGCTTAGCGCTTATACAGGGCGTCCCAAAACTATGCCACATGGAGGGAAAGTACCTTAAATACTGAAGATATAAATTTTTTACTTAAAGGAGACTTCATTTTTATTTTAAAAAGAAAACGAACTGCATCCAACGAATTTTGAATAATCACCTGTCTGAAAGGGGAATCGAACCTGCTGAATGTAAAAAAAAATATTTCATTAATTTTATTGTACCGATCGAAAGGCTCGATTATACCTTAGCATTTCTTCTAAGTAACATAGTATCTTAAATAAAAGGAAGACTACGAAATTTAACATTTAATGTTGAATAACAAGTTTGTGCAACGAACGTTATGGATTGCCTTTTCTATGACTGTGTAAAACTTTAATGTATTACTAATGAGTGAAGATTGGAGCAATCCTACTAATATTATAAATGTGAAAGTTTGGATGTTTGGATGTTTGGATGTTTAGATGTTTGGATGTTTGTTACTCAATCACGCCAAAACGGCTGAACGGATTTGGCTGAAATTTGGGACATAGATACTTTATAGTCTGGAGAGGAACATAGGCTACTTTTTATCCCGGAAAAATATCACACTCCCGCGGGATAACGTCGTGTAGTTCACGCGGGCGAAGCCGCGAGCGGAAAGCTAGTTATACATAATTTGATAATTTCCCTATCATAAGTGTTTGATAAAGTTATAATGTGTTAAGTAATATTACCACCTCGATTGGTTTGAAAATGTTTGAATAATTTGGTGCGGTCTATTCCGCTTGTGGCTTGTGGCTTAGTCGTGGGACGCCCCTAGGGCGGGCGTCCAATGACCATGCCACATGGTGGCACAGACCGCACCAAATACTGTAGATTGAAAATGTTATTGAACTTTATTTTTATTTAAATAACTATACGAACTGCATTCAAAGATTTTTTAAATAATAGCATGTTTAAACCGAGAATCGAACCCGCACCATTCAAACTTTCATAAACTAATCGAGGTGGTGTTACATATCACATTATCAAACACTTATGATAGGGACATTAGGTATAATTGCTCCGATCTTCACTCATTAGTAATACATGGAAATGTTAAAGTTTTGATCACGTATTCATGTCAAGTCAAGGCAATCCATAACATTGCACAAACTTGTTATTCAACATTAAATGTTAAATTTCGTAGTCTTCCTTTTATTTAAGATACTATGTTACTTAGAAGAAATGCTAAGGTATAATCGAGCCTTTCGATCGGTGCAATAAAATTAATAATTTTTTTTTTTACATTTTGCAGGTTCGATTCCCAATTCAGACAGGTGATTATTCAAATTTTTTTGAATGCAGTTCGTTTTCTTTTTAAAATAAAAATGAAGTCTCCTTTTAGTAAAATTTTATATCTTCAGTATTTAAGGTACTTTCCCTCCATGTGACATAGTTTTGGGACGCCCTGTATACCTAGATTCTAAATAAATAAAAATTAATGTTGCTGAGCGCAAAACTCGAGAATGGCTGGACCAATATGGTACCGACTTCAAACAGTTCAGTAAGTACCAAGATAAGTACGCATTTTCGTTTTTTAGTGTTTGTTAATTTTTGTTTGAAGATTCTTTTAGTGGGCGGTTACATTTTTCTTAAAACGTTTTTATAACATAGTACAGAGAGAAAATAATAGTAGTTTATGTGACTGTCGCATAAGGAGGGGTATTAAAACACGAGTGGGAGTTTAAAAAACGAGCCTTGGTGTGTTTTTTAAGGCGATACTCGGAAAAAATGTGCTGAAGCGAGATAGCAATGAGAAAACGACGCGCGCGGGAGCGAGACCGATTTTGCAGATTAGGGAAAAAAAACACAAAATCACTTCGTATTAAAAAGCTACAGCGATTTAAAAAAAATGCTTCTATACGATCCTCAATATTATTGGTGTCCACTAATTAAACCAATTTCCAATAGTGTAAGTAACCCCGTTTAAGAATAATCTTCACTTTTCGTATTTTTTAGAGGTCTTTTCGAAAAGAAAAAGTGTCGAGGCAAAATCATAAAATCGTGTTTTTGAAACTATACGATTCTAGATAAAGGTATGAAGAAATATATATCTTATTACCAGATTTGTAACAACTGTAACCGTCCTATAGTTTTAAATCAAAATGTCCATATTTTTCCGAGTAGCGCCTTAATAGTATTCCACGAGTGATTTAATACCGAGTTATGTGCAGTCTCAGACACTACTTTATCTACACTCATTACATCCTTACTTCCTTACTTATATTATAAATGCGTCTCTGTCTGTCTGTGTGTTACACGATCACACTTAAACTACTGAACCGATTTGAATGAATTTTGGTACAGAGATAGTCTAGAGCCTGAGAAAGGACATAGGCTACTTTTTATTCCTGAAAAATATCACCTTCCCGCGGGATAACGTCGTGTAGTACACGCGGGCGAAGCCGCGGGCGGAAGGCTAGTTTATTATATATTTCAAAAATAAAGCAAATCAATATTAATTATAAAATGTGAATTAGTGCCAAACCCAACTCATAGGAGTCTATACGGTCTATTCCTTCTAAATTCAAAATTCTAATTTTAAAAACGTTTCTGATTCTTGCCGGCTAAAGAAGAGTTTGAAAAAGTTGGAAGTCAGGGCCGGTAAATCCTACGGTTGCCATGGAGACTGTAAATTTAAGAAATATAAGTGTTTTATAATGAGTGACAGCTGTATCCGGGTGTTGCATAATGGTCATTATGAAACACCCGGATACAGCAGCTTTATTTTTTAAAGTTGACTATGGCATAAAGTGTATCAGTATACGTTCAGGCATGAGTTCATAATTCGAATATTATAACATGAGTGTAGATAAATATAATTATCACATTCCCGCATACAGGGGTATAGTCTAGGAGCTATTGTTGATTCGGGGTATAGTTTACTTCAAATATAAAATACTAGCTTCCGCCCGCGACTACGTCCGCGTGGACATTCGAGAAAATACTTAGGGGACTAATAACCAGGATAAAAAGTATTCTATGTTTTAATTTCATAAAAATCCGATCAGCCGTTTTTACGTGATTTGGCGGGTCCTCCCTCACCAAGCGAGCAGCCTCGCGCGAGGCAGAACGTTTGCCACGTGCGGCGGGCCTCGCACGAGGCTGCTCACTTGGTGAGGGAGGCCGGAGGACCCGCCTAATCACGTAAAAACGGCTGATCGGATTTTTATGAAATTTAAACATAGAATACTTTTTATCCTGGTTATTAGTCCCCTAAGTATTTTCTCTAATGTCCACGCGGACGAAGTCGCGGGCGGAAGCTAGTAAATAATAAATGTCTGTTTCACAATCAAAAAGTTTGTTCTGAGTAGCTTAGGTACCAAGAACTTGTTAGGTACCAAGAACTTTTAGGGTACCTACTTAAGATGATTTAGGTTTCTATACCCGATTTACCTTTGTTTTTCGTAAACCTACGAAATAGCCTGCCTATTTGTTTTAAGAAGTAAGCCTACAACGTTTCAAGTTGAAATGTCTGTTTCACCCGTAATTTTTTATTCAAAATTTCACCCCTATTTCAACCTTTTAGGGGTTGAATCGTGTTCAGCGTGTTAAACATCAAAATAAATGCCATTTTTGCAATCGTCACTCCATAAAACCTCAATAACGACATCCATATAGATTTTTAGGTTTATTTATCCCATTTAACATCTAAGGGGTTGATTTTTGAAAAAATACGAAATATGTGTTTCATTATTTGTTTTACTTTCCGACCATAAGCCTAAATAATAAATTTAATGAAGGACTTTCCAGATACAACATTTCATCTCCCTTTTCGCCCCTTCGGGGGTGGAATTGTCAAAAACGCTGACACAGGTAAATATTAATTTTCAATTGTCAGTCTAAATACAAAATTTGAAGATCCTAACTTCAAAACTAACGGACTTTCAAACACATATTCATCCCCTATTTTACCCCCTGGGTTTGATTTTGGGAAAATTACGAAATAGGTTGCCTATTTGTTTTAAGAAGTAAGCCTACAATGTTTCAAGTTGAAATGTCTACTTTACCCATGATTTTTCATTAAAAATTTCACCCCTATTTCAACCTTTTAGGGGTTGAATCATGTTCAGCGTGTTAAACATCAAAATAAATGCCATTTTTGCAATCGTCGTCCCACAAAACCTCAATAACGACATCCATATCGACTTTTAGGTTTATTTATCCCATTTAACCTCTAAGGGGTTGATTTTCGAAAAAATACAAAATATGTGTTTGCTTATTTGTTTTACTTTCCGACCATAAGCCTAAATAATAAATTAAATGAAGACTTTCCAGATACAACATTTCATCCCCATTTTCACCCATTTGGGGGTGGAATTGTCAAAAACGCTGACACAGGTAAATATTAATTTTGAATTACCAGCCTAAATACAAAATTTGAAGATCCTAACTTCAAAACTGACGGACTTTCATACAAACATTCATCCCCTATTTCAGCCCCTTAGGGGTGGAATTTCCAAAAATCCTTTCTTAGTGGATGCCTACACTGTATAACGTATCTATGTGCAAAATTTGAAGTCTCTAGGTTCAGCGGTTTGGGCTGTGCGTTGATATCTCAATCAGTCAGTCAGTCAGTCAGTCAGTCAGTCAGTCAGTCAGTCAGGACTTTGAATTTTATATATATAGATATTTCCAACAAAAGTTGTCCAATTTGCACCAGACATAGCTGTATATGTTGCGAGTGAAATACACCGTAAGTGACCGTAATTTAATATTCACTTCCCAATAGTTGATCGATACTAAAATATTTAGTATGATATTCAACTTTGTGCTAAGTATGACGCGCTTGCCCCGACTGACCTTATTTTTAACATTGTCATTGTGATGTGATGTGACAATGACATTAATGACCTTATTTAAATTTTTACTTTTTAACCGACTTCAAAAAAAGGAGGAGGTTCTCAAGTCTTCTGTATTTTTTTATGTATGTTTTACCATAACTTCGCCAGTTGTTAACCGATTTTAATAATTATTTTTTTATCTGAAAGAAAATAGTTCATGTGTGGTCCCAGTCAGCGTCAAAATGATCTAAGCGTACAAACCTACCAAAAGTATCTGAAGATTTTACAAAAATCACTCTTAGCACAAATACTTTAAGGTGTACTTTCATTTGTTGTCATTTGTTCTCAAACAACAAATGAAAATGCATCTTTACGTCTTGAGATAGGGTTGGTTTTTGTCAAATCTCTAGATACTTTTGGTAGGTTTGAACGCTTAGATCATTTTGACGCTGACTGTCCCATGAAAATGTTTAAGTAGTCAGTTGTTGGTTTTTTTACTACCTGTATTATTTTTAAAGACCTACCCTAGAAATAATATGCCTAATTCTGAAAGAAAAATAGCATACCAAATGCAATAAATTAATATTTCAAACATTTTATACCAGGAAAATACTTTTCATGTCTCATATTCTGAAAGTAACTCCTAACTTGCCTAAAATGCGGGTTGAAAGTGGTATGTGGCGGCCCTAGGGCCGTTATGAAATTTAAAAAAGGAATAGGAGGGTTCATGTCAAAATCTGTAATAGCATCTACACACGTTCCGATCCGACAGCCGATTTGGTCTGCTTCCCGACCAAATCTGCACTACACACGTTCCGATTTGGTCTGGGAGCAGACCGAATCGGAGTTCGGATAGGACCGTGTGTAGAGTCTTTAAGTATCTCTTTGGACATTCATGCCCGAATACTCGTACGCTACTTATCTTTGGGAGCGTCTCACACATCGCCCTGTCACTTTAAATGTCAAACGTATGAAAGACATGCCATGATGTTTGAGACGCTCCCAAAGATGATTAGCGTTCGAGAATTCGGGCGTTATTTACCAAAGGTATGCAGGCAAAGGCGCAGAAGCCTATACAGCCATGTTTCGCTATTATATAAAATAATTAATATCGTATGATTATTATTTTAATATCTAAAACATTGTTTTTTTAAAGAATGCGTTTTTAGAAACAGATTAAACCAATTATGTTATTTGTAACATAAAAAATCAGGCTATTAATTTCATGGAATTGCATAGAGTACGGATCAAACACCAAACAAGACTGTATGGACTTAGTTTCCCTTGCCTTCCCTAAAACAGAGAAAATGAACAAAAAAGTTATAGTCTTTCGAAAATTCCGCGGCCATAGGAACAATATTTTTTAGATTATTTCTGTTTATTTTTACTTTCCTCATATTCAAAATGAAAAGTAGAGTGTTTACTTCGGGCGTATGGACCCATAACAGTCTCGAACTATCGGCGCCCTCACTTCGTTCGTGCGCCAAAACACTCGACTGTTATGGGTGCCATACATCCCTTGCTAAACAATCTACTATTTCACCAATAATTTTTCTTAAGAAATAGCATTGTGAATGCGAACATTTAAATCATAATGCATTTCTCAAACTATTGTGTAACCATTGTGTAACTTCACATGCATTCTCGCGAAAATAGCTTTAAATATGGCTTGGCTGAGTTTGAAAGGGTTCAACACAGCAGCGGCTGGTAATGTTACGCCATGAATTTTGATAGAACCATATTCGAGAAATATGAGTCGGCGAGTCAGCGTGATATGCATGCTGCAAATGTTTGGATTGAACGCTTTGAATGGTCATACTGTCTTGTTGTATGGAAATGTGGTCTTGGATAAATTTTTCAGTGGAAAAATCAACTTGTGTCCTCGAAATATCTAAGTATCAACCGCCTCTGTGGTCTAGTGGTTCACACCACCGATTTCAGACCAAGAGGTCCCGGGTTCGATTGCAGTGGGGTATTCGGTTTGGTTGGTGGTAGGACTTGTTATTAGTCCGCCTGGCTAGCTACCTTATCTAAGTCTGACGCTATAACAATGATGTTTTCAGCATGATTGTGTTCCGGCAGTTAGAGATAAGAAAGCCAGTTCCTCAGTGATTGAGGATTCCGGAAGTAGTGCGCTTCCACCTTCAGCCTATCACCACATAACATGGTGTGATGAAGGCTAAGTGCTACCCCGTTGTGGATAAAAAAAAGAATGTATAAGCGAAAGGCGAAGATCCAAATTAAGGGTATTTGTCACAAGATTTGAATGATCTCTATATCATTGGTGGATATAGAGATTTTTTCTAGAGCAGCCCGTGATACAGTGGTTAGTCCGCTCTTCCTGCGATCGTTGAGGTTAGGCAACTCGCTGTAGGCTTTACGTGTTTTTGTGTTTATGTAATTTTTCTTTTGTGATGTCCCAACGTGACTGTCGGACCTTTTATTAATAACTGATGCTAATTTTGCCTTTTATTTGGAAAATGAAAGTGACAGCATCAGTTTAGTACCAGATTTAAACCAGGACTATTTTAGTTCACGTTTTGGAATAAGGGGGAACGAGTTTAAAGCCGCTACACACGTTCCGATCCGACCGCACCGATTTGGTGCGGACGAACTTCGCTACAAACATTCAAACCATGTCAGCTGCACCAAATCTGGTGTAGCGGCTATTAGGAGTTAAATTTGCCCTTCCCAGAATATGGAGAGACGGCAACTGCGTTATGCTGCGTTAGTCGCCAAGTTGGCCAAGTTCAGCTCTTCCCTGCTGCATTCGATGAGCGACAGAGGGCATACTAATAAAAGCACCATAGTTTGCATCAGGGCTAGACAGTTGCTATTTAACTATATTTTTCAATATACCAGCAGATTTGGCCGGGTAACTACTTTATTTAAAGTTGAATATGGTTTATTCACCAAACTTTGACTTAGCCACATTCTTATTGGTTGGCCGGCAAAGTTATGAAATTTATCTAAGTTTACTTAGGCATTACCTTTCTATTGAAGTGACGAAACTTTTGATTAAATTTGCTTAGTCCAATGCATTCAGAGGCATCCTAAATGGAGAACCAGTTAGAGGTTTCAATAGCCTTTGAGCCGAATTTAGTTTAAGTTTCGTATTTAAATTTTAGTTTTTGGCAGTTTAGTTTACTTTTAAATTGTAAAGTCTTAAGCATGGGCCTACCCAACATTTACTGAAGCAAAAGTAAGGAATATTGATATTTTGAGAACAATGTAAAGCGGATTAATTTTTGTTAATATTGAGTGCGTTACTCTAGCAGGCAAGTTTGACGACTAATTAGAGAAAAGCCTGAAAACAACTGGCTGGACTGCGGTCGAGAAGTTGCGCGATAGTTACTCGTCTCGTCTGTCACAATGTTCTGAGCAATGTGCGTTGACAGTGATGAAAAACGGATCAGAAACGTGGTCTCTGACATACGACTTCTATAAGGTCAGAGTGACTTAAAGACTTGTCTTGTCCTTCTTCCCTTTCGTAGGTCTGCCTCTTCAAGTGAGAGGTGTAGTGAGCATTCCCACTTCGTGACTCGCCATCGAGTCCGAGTCACTTGATGGGGGATCAGGAAGCGTTCACAGGCGAGTCCCACATAACCACCGTCCGAACACTGCGCGTGAATGGAGTATGCGTAAATGCATTCAGCCTATTCAATCTTATCTACAGTCTACTTACTCTACATGCCGACGCTTCAGCACTTTTTGCCGTCATTGTTTCCTGGCATTCAACGTCATCCCGTCTGCTTTCTGCCTGAAATTTTCGAGTCTGTATTTGGAAGAGCCTAGATACTGTAGCTGCAACTTGGTCTACTCACTCCACACGTGGACGCTCCAGCCATGTCCCTTCTTGTCGTCGCTATTGCCCGGCTCCTGCATCTGCTCGTCGGCCTCCGCCTCAGGCAGGGTGCGCCACCGCTTCAGCAGCTCTTTGGTCTTGTCCTTCGTCTTGTCACATGCCTGCCGCCAGTTAGTGAAGTACTTTCGGGAGACTTTGGGGCTGGTTAGCGATGCGGTTTTCGAGTCTTGCCTGGAAAAGGTGAGTGATTATTAATAAAAATGAATAAAATCAGTAAATACATTATCATCATCATCATGTCAGCCATACGACGCCCACTGCTGGGCACAGGCCTCCCCCAAGGATCTCCACAACGATCGGTCCTGCACTGCCCACATTCAGTGGCTTCCCGCGACCTTGACTAGATCGTCGGTCGGCCTTGTAGGGGGCCTGACCACGGAACGTCATCCGGTACGCGGTCGCCATTCGAGAACCATTCCGCCCCAACGGCCATCGTTTCTCCGCGCTATATGTTCCGCCCACTGCCACTTCAACGATGGAATCCTTCGAGCGATATCGGTTGTTTTATTTCTCCTGCGGATCTCATAATTTCTGATTACATCGCGCTGGGAAATACCGAGCATCGCTCTCTCCATTGCTCGCTGGGTGACCTTAAGCGTTCTTAGGAGACCCATAGTAAAGGACCACGTCTCGCTTCCATATGTCATGAACTGGCAACACACACTGGACAAAGACTTTCGTCTTGAGACATTGAGATATTTCGGACGCGAATATATGCTGGAGGTTCCCGAACGCTGCCCATCCGAGCTGGATTCGGCGAGAGATCTCTTTCTCAAAGTTTGACTTACCTAACTGGACTGTCTGTCCCAGGTGAACATAGTGGTCAAGAACTTCGAGTGTAATGTTCCCAACATTAACTGGAGCGGGTGCAACATGGGCATTAGATATGTTTTTCGTCTTATCCATGTTCATCTTAAGATCCTCACCTCACCTCTTTGAGAAGCATTACTGACATCTTAGAGCATTGTGTTCAGGTCTTCCAAGGTCTCAGCCATAAGAACTACATCATCGGCAAACCGTAGGTGTGTTAGGTACTCGCCACTGATGTTGACGACGCATCTTTTCCAGCTCAGAAGCTTAAAAATATCCTCCAACGCAGCTGTGAACAGTTTCGGAGAGATGACGTCTCCCTGTCTCACACCTCGCTTAGTTGGATCGGATTAGAGCTCTGGTTCTGTAATCGGACTGATACGGTGGCGTTTTGGTATAATGTACCTCGATGTGCCTCTAGTGTACCTCTGGAGAGAATGCAGCACCACCTAGGTCTCGATCGAATCAAAGGCTTTCTCATAGTCCACGAACGCCAAGCAAAGTGGCAAGTTGTACTCTTCGGTCTTCTGTATAACTTGCCTTGCCGCCCATATTTATAGGAAACTAGCGGATCCTCGCGGTTTCACCTGCGTGGTACTCGTTCCCGTGGGAATATCGGGATAAAATATAGCCTATGTCACTCGGGAAGAATGTAGCTTTCTAATGGTGAAAGAATTTTCTAAATCGGTCCAGTAGTTTGGGAGCCTATTCGATGCAAACAAACAAACAAACAATCAAATCTTTCCTTTTTATAATATTAGTACATCGACCCAGAGTTAATATGTTATCGGAAAATACCACGGAAAGTGAAAATAATCACGACGGTCATGAAGAAATAAGTGAAAACCAGTTTTTTCGGGACTAATGCCATACTATCCGGGGGTAATACAATTACACTCGTATTAAATACAAACAACAAAGGATGCTCATGGTTAATAGATACAGGTGCCACAATTTCAGCTGTAAAATATAGTTACATTAAAAGTCAAAAAATTCCAATAACTAGAGATAAAATGACCATAAAAGGTATAGGAGGTAATTTGGAATCTATTGGATATGCTAAATTAAAAATTCAGATAGGAAACGAAATAATAGAACAGGTAGTATATGTGTTTAACTCACTTCCATGTACTACAATAGGAATTCTAGGACATAACTTTTTAGATAAATATAAGGCAGAAATAAATTACGGAAACAAGTCAATATCATTCACGATGAATAATAACAAGACAATAACCTTAAAATACAATAACACATGGATGCAAACATGTTATAATTTAGAAAAACGGTCAGAGTCAATTTACTATATTAACACTGATCAAGTAAATGATTGTGTAATATGTGCGGAAGAAATATGTAAAGGCGTATTTATAGCAAGCACCATAGTTAAACCAACAAATGGAAAAATACCGGTTCAGATTTTAAATACAAACCAAGAAGACTTACAAATAATCGAGTTGAATCCAAAAATTCACAATCTTGATGAATATAACTATTGCTACTTTGGTGAGAATATAAAAAACGCGGAACGGATAAAGAAAGTACTAAAGCAACTGAACTTAAAACATTTAACATTAGAAGAGCAAATAGAAATAGAAAAAATATGTGCAAAATATTCTAATATATTTCAATTACCAGAAGACAAGTTAACAGTAACCAATCTGTATAAACATAGTATTCAGCTAAAACCTCATGTAGAACCAGTTTTTGTTAAAAATTATCGGTTACCGCATTCACAGAAAAAAGAAATTGACAAAGAAATTGACAAACGAATACAAAAAATGATATCGGATGGAATAATAGAACCAACACAAAGTGAAGGGTCGAGTCCTATTTTGTTAGTGCCTAAAAAGCCTGATGCATCAGGGGAGAAAAAATGGAGACTTGTGGTTGACTACAGAAAACTAAACGAACGAATACAAGATGATAAGTTTCCACTACCGAATATAGCCGAAATATTAGATTCTTTGTCAGGATCAATATATTTTAGTCATCTTGACTTATTTTCGGGTTATTACCAACAAGAATTAGAATTAGACTCAAGAAAGTATACAGCATTTAATTCTGGACAATACCAAATGACTCGTATGCCAATGGGACTTAAGACGAGTCCAAGCGCATTTAGCAGAATGATAACTTTAGCAATGTCTGGACTAAGCTATGAGAAATGTTTTGTCTATTTAGACGACATAGTAGTTTTTGGAAGAAGTCTGGAAATACATAATAGAAATTTAATTGATGTTTTTGAAAAGTTACAGAAAGTCAATCTCAAGTTGAATCCGTTAAAATGCGAATTTTTAAAAAAGGAAATTTTATATAGGGCATGTAGTTTCAGCAGAAGGAATTTTGCCGGATCCTGAAAAAATCAAAGCAATACAGGAATATCCCGTGCCAAAAAATGAAAAAGAGGTAAAAAGTTTTGTAGCTTTTGCAAACTATTATAGGAAGTTTATATCGAATTTTGCAGAAAAAGCATATTATTTAAACAAGTTAAGTAAAAAAGATGTAAAATTTAAATGGGATGATAACTGTAATCAATCATTTTTAGATTTAAAAAACGCACTTGTCACACCACCTTTACTACAATATCCTGATTTTGGGCAAAATAATGTATTTATGTTACACAAAGATGCTTCAGGGTACGCTATAGGAGCCGTTCTATCTAACAGTGATGAACGACCAGTAGCTTATGCAAGTAGAAGTTTAAACAAGGCGGAAAGTAACTATCCCACAATAGAAAAAGAACTACTAGCAATAGTATGGGCAATAAAACACTTTCGACCATATTTATATGGTAGACATTTTAAAATCAAAACAGACCATAGACCCTTGATATATTTATTTAATATGAAAGATCCATCAAGTCGGTTGCTTAAGTTTAGACTAGCGTTAGAAGAATATGATTTTACAGTTGAGTATATTAAGGGTAAAGAAAACACAGCAGCTGATGTATTATCGCGACTAAAAATAACATCAAAAGAATTAAAGGAAATGAATGAATGCTTATACGTGATTACCAGGTCAATGTCGAAGCGAATTAATGGGAAAAACGACAAAGAAAAAATAAACGATAAAGATTCTATTCACGAAGGGTCTGATCAGCCTAGAGTGGTAGAACTTGTGACTAAGCCAAAAGAAAGTGTGGAATTAAGATTAATTTCAGAAAAAGAGCTCTATAAACTAAATAAAAATGACAAAATAAATATGAAGGAATCAGAAAAGTTAATATATTTAAAGAAAGAAAAAATGTTATATATGAAACCATTTTCTCCATCGCAAACGACGCGACGCGCCTTTGTGCGAGAACTTGGTATAAAATGTAAAGAATGGAGTATAAATAAAATAATAATAATGAAAGGTAAAAATAATAATATATTTGTAGGAAAATTAGCAAATGAAATAACAAGGACAAAAGAATGGACCGGTCCACAATTATGTATAATAAATGAAGTAATAAGAATAACTGATAAATACGAAAAAAAAGTAATACTCAATGACTTTCATATATTACCTACGAGTGGCCACGCAGGGGAAAAAAAAATGTATAATAATATAAAAAGAAGATATTTTTGGTCAGGACTAGAAGAAGATATAAGAAACTATGTAAAAAAGTGCGAAAAATGTCAAAAAGAAAAATACTCAGTGTATACTAAGGAACCAATGACAATTACAACAACAGCAGATACAGCTTTTCAAAAAATATATATGGATGTAGTTGGACCAGTAGAAAGGGATGAAGAAAATTATTCATATATACTTACTATACAATGTGAATTAACAAAATATATTGAAGCCTATCCTATGAAAACAAAGAGTGCAGTAGAAGTTGCACAAAGGTTTGTTAACAATTTTATGCTTCGCTATGGGATACCTGAAGTCATTGCTACAGATAGGGGAACGGAGTTTGTTTCTGAAACATTTAAACAGGTATGTGAACTTTTACACATCAATAAACTTACGTCTACAGCATACCATCACCAGAGTATTGGCGCATTAGAGAACAGTCACAAAAGTTTAGGTACGTACTTACGAATTCAAACTGGAAATCATAGTGAACATTGGAGTAAATGGATAGCGTATTGGTGTTTTGCATACAACACATCTGTCCACACAGAAACTAAATTTACGCCATTCGAATTAGTATTCGGAAAACAAGTTAACTTGCCAAGTAATTTATCATCTCATCCAGAACCACTTTACAATCATGAAAGTTACCCTTTAGAATTGAAGTATAGACTCCAGTTATCACAAAAAGAAGCGAGAGAAAATTTATTGCAAAGTAAAATACATAGAAAGTTAAGGTATGATAAGAATTGTAATCCGATTGTATACCAACGTAATGATAAATTGTTAATAAAAAATGAAAATAGAAATAAGTTGACCAGTGTATACTCAGGTCCTTACGTAGTTGTAAGAGATGTATCTCCAAATGTTGAGATTTTAGATAAGGGAAAAATAAAAGTTATACATAAAAATAGAACAAAATTATTTAGAGAATAAAAAAAAAAAAACAATTACTTATGATTTTTTTTTTTCGTTTAGGGGGAAGGTGTAGTGTCGGTATGAATCAAAGGCATAGTTCTAGGAAAACAGATCAAGTTCAAATGTAAACAGTGTAACTAGAAACCATAACATAATATGAGACCTATCTATATTTGGTAATGAGAATGAAATATGAAGAATGTAATAGTACCTTAAGATAAACATCAGAAACCCGAAACCTACCTAACCTACATACCTACTGTATTAGTCATAAGTTAGAATTAATATATAAAGGAAGATTTCTATAATAAAAGTTCAGTATATTTACAACATTCGTGTGTATTATTTCTATCCGGTCGTCCCCGCATCACAAAGGAATCAATGAGAAGTTTCAACCAAAAAAATATCCAGTGACCTACTTTACCTCGCCAGGTTTAAAATCCATAAACAATTAATATTTGAATTCATTCATTCATTCTTTTAGGGTGATGACTAATTTACGACGTAGTCTGTCAGTGCAAACAAAAATTTTAGCTCGGCTGTTTTAGACTGTTTCTAAGCTAACATGTATCTTATCTATGACACGCTCAACCCGAGTTTAGTGCAAACGGGCATAAGTATTTTAATAGGGTATTTGACTGTTTCTTTAATTGGCTTAAAATGTTTATTGGAGTATTAGCAACACGACATAAGAATTTATTCTCAAATATCTTTCATATTTTCAGCGATATAGAGCATCAAACATTCTAATTAGACAAGGAGAGCGCTACAAGCCAGTGACGTCACATGCTGGTAGCGCCATACTCTCGCCATAGAAAATTTTGTTTTAGAAAGAGGTAGCTAGAGTTACAATTACTTAAGTAGCTCATAACTCGCTTGTTATAATTATCAGCAGGCAGAATTATCAGCGTTGCAGGTGATGTACATGCTGCAACTTGTGCTGAGCAGGGTCCTTTTTGGTTTCACATTATTTTAGTTTCATGTTAATTTGAAATATTGTTTTTGTATATTTGTGGAACTGAATAAATATCTTTGAATTTGAATCTTTGAATAATACAGATTGAATTTCTTTTTTTACATTTGTTATTCAATAATGTTATATTTCTGAATGTCATAATTAAATCATGTACATTTCAACAACAGTCAAATACCCTATTTTACAAGCTTTTTATTAACTTGCCATGTTAGTTAGTTAGTTAGTGGGGGACAAATCTTGCAAGCTCAATTCCTTGCAAGGACACTTCCCAGTGTCCGATGGAGCTGAAATTTTGTATAGGTACAGGTTTGGTTCAGATGACAATACAATATACTTATAAATTTTTCTAAAAACTTATTGCAATAATTAAATTCTACCGCAGAGTAGGAAAACAAAATAAATTTAATACCTAAATAAAACAAATTCAGAAAATAAATGAAAACAAATTTAAGCCCTCTTCAGAAATAAAAAAAGCAATGTATTTTTATAAGGCTTAAGTTAAGGGCCCACGAAAGGAAATGAGGTATTTTATGACGATACGTGATCTGAAACTGAATGAAGAGATCGCAAGGACTTCGATTATTTTCCCTTAGTACGTTTTTAGTGTCAACATTAATAATATGATAAGATACTTCGGCTTCTATTTATTTATAGGTACTAATATTATAAAGAAGAAAGATTTGCTTGTTTGTTTGCATCGAAGAGGCTCCGAAACTACTGGACCGATTTAAAAAATTCTCTGACCATTAGGAAGCTACATTCTTTCCGAGTAACATAAGCTATATTTTATCCCGATATTCCCACGGGAACGGGTACCAAGCGGGTGAAACCGCGATATAATATTATAAACGTGAAAGTTTAGATGTTTGTATGTTTGTTACTCAACCACGCCAAAACGGCTGAACGGATTTGGCTGAAATTTGGAACACAGATACTTTGTACCCTAGAGAGGAATATAGACTACTACTACTTTTTATCCCGGAAAAACATCACATTCCCGCGGGATAACGTCGTGTAGTCCACGCGGGCGAAGCCGCGGGCGGAAAGCTAGTCCAACTATCCTACTAATATTATAAATGTGAAAGTTTAGATGTATAGATGTTTGGATGTTTGTTACTCAATCACGCCAAAACGGCTGAACGGATTTAGATGAAATTTAGGACACAGATACTTTGTAGCCTGGAGAGGAATATAGGCTACTATTTATCCCGGAAAAATATAATATTGGGCGTTTTCACATTGGACGATAACGGTAACGACACGATATTACACCGATATCGGCACGATATCGGCACGATATCGTCACGATATCGTCACGATATCGTCACGATATCGGAACGATATCGGTGTGTGAAACGATAACCAGCAGCTTGCTATGCGGTTAGTCGCGTTACGCCAGCTAAAGTAACCGGGCGGCTCCAAGTTTTATATTAGTTTTTATACTAGTATAGGTATTCGAGGTAATAATGGCAGCAGTTGTTTACTGCTGCCATTATTACCTCGTTCTTACTAATTACGTTTGCTTTATCTTTTATATTTATGGCGAAAAAAACGATATCGTCAAAGAACATTTTGGGTTGATCCTATTCTTCAAGTGCGATATTTAGAGGGAATATATACCTTCTCTTCGATAAACTGTGTGCGCGAAGTAAAATGTTTTATAATTTTTTTCGAATGAGCCAGGACACTTTCGAGGACATTTTATTTATTTGGTGGATCAATAGTTAAAATACCAATTATGAAACTATTAATAGCTACAGTAAACCAATTATAGATCCACACCAATAAGGCACATTATTTTTACATGCACATATTACTTACCTATATAAAAAAAGCGCCTTTAAAAAAATGCCACCAAAAAGTAAAAAATAAATAATACCTCTATACTGAATTAACACCAAATAACGTAAGTAAGTACTTTCAAGACGTTCGGGCACTTCAAAGTACTTACCTACTTAAGTTATTTGTTGTGAATACAGTATAAAGAGTTAGAGGTATTATTTCTGACTTTTTGGCGGCATTTTTTTGAAGGCACTTTTATTTTTTATAAAAATATTTTTTGTCATTCTTTTTAGTGCATCATGCAGGCAATTTTCGTGTACCTACCTATTATCTTGGTAAATAGTACCTATAGTATAAACACATCTTAGATTTCTGCGCGAACTGTCCATATAAATAAAACACTTTCACGGATTTTTTCACGCAATTTATTTAACAACAACCAAGTTGTTAAATAAATTGCGTGAAAAAATCCGTGATAGTGTTTTATTTATACCTATAGCACAGAATAAGCAACTTTTCATACAGTAGGCCGACGGAGACGTCTAGACAGGTCAATCGTGCGGGGCTTGCGGGGTGAGACGGGGGAGTGGTTGTCCCGAGTTACATACAACGCCGTTCATAGTAACTCGGGACAAGTCTTCCAGGGCTATCACGACTTTATCGTTATAATTTATTTTTAAATTAATATTATGTTGCATACGACATGTAGTGTGAGTGAGTGCAAATCTTCATCTCGCTTATTAAAAAAAAGGCAAATTTCCAAAATCCAAGATGGCAGCCAACTTTTTTGTTTGTGAGCCGATTTTGATGAAACTTGGTTTTTAGTACAATTTTGACAAGAAAACAACAACGCAATGTCAAAAATAAAAATAAACCAAGATGGCGGCCAACTTTTTTTTGTAAGCCGATTTTGATGAAACTTAGTTTCTGGTACTATTTTGACAAGAAAACAACAACGCAATGTTAAAAGTATAAAAAATCCAAGATGGCGGCCAACTTTTTTGTTTGCAGGCTGATTTTGATGAAACTCAGTTTCTGGTACTATTTTGACAAGAAAACAGCAACGCAATGTTAAAAATATTAAAAATCCAAGATGGCGGCGAACTTTTTTGTTTGTGAGCGGATTTTGATGAAACTTGGTTTTTAGTACAATTTTGACAAGAAAACAACAACACAATGTTAAAAGTATAAAAAAATACAAGATGGCGGCCGACTTTTTCGTTTGCAGTCCGACTTCAATGAAACTCAGTTTGTGGTTCTATTTTGACCAAAAAACAGCAACGCAATATTAAAAGTATAAAAAAATTCAAGATGGCGGACAAATTTTTTGTTAGCAGGCCGATTTCGATGAAACTCAGTTTCTGGAACTATTTTGACAAGAAAACAGCAACGCAATGTTAAAAATATTAAAAATCTAAGATGGCGGCCAACTTTTTTGTTTGTGAGCCGATTTTGATGAAACTTAGTTTTTAGTACAATTTTGACAAGAAAACAACAACACAATGTTAAAAGTATTAAAAAATCCAAGATGGCGGCCAACTTTTTTGTTAGCAGGCCGATTTCGATGAAACTCAGTTTCTGGTACTATTTTGACAAGAAAACAGCAACGCAATGTTAAAAATATATAATCCAAGATGGCGGACAAATTTTTTTTTTGCTGGCCAATTTCGATTAAATTCAGTTTCTGGTACTATTTTAAACAAAAAATTTGGCCGCCATCTTGAATTTTTATATTTTTAACATTGCGTTGCTGTTTTCTTGTCAAAATAGAACCAGAAACTGAGTTTCATTGAAATCGGCCTGCAAACAAAAAAGTTGGCCGCCATCTTGGATTTTTTAATACTTTTAACATTGTGATGTTGTTTTCTTGTCAAAATTGTACTAAAAACCAAGTTTCATCAAAATCGGCTCACAAACAAAAAAGGTGGCCGCCATCTTGGATTTTTAATATTTTTACCATTGCATTGCTGTTTTCTTGTCAAAATAGTATCAGAAACTGAGTTTCATCGAAATCGGCTAGCAAACAAAAAATTTGGTCGCCATCTTGGATTTTTATATTTTTAACATTGCGTTGCTGTTTTCTTGTCAAAATAGAACCACAAACTGAGTTTTATTGAAATCGGCCTGCAAACAAAAAAGTTGGCCGCCATCTTAATTTTTATATTTCTAACATTGCGTTGCTGTTTTCTTGTCAAAATAGAACCAGAAACTGAGTTTTATCAAAATCGGCCCACAAACAAAAAAGTCGGCCGCCATCTTGGATTTTTATCATGTTTAACATTTCGTTGTTGTTTTCTTGTCAAAATAGTACCAGAAACTGAATTTCACCGAAATCAGCCAGCAAACAAAAAAGTTGGCCGCCATCTTGTTTTTTTATATTTTTAACATTGCGTTGCTGTTTTCCTGTCAAAATAGTACCAGAAACTGCGTTTCATTGAAATCGGCGTGCTAACAAAATAGTTGGCCGCCATCTTGGATTTTTTAATACTTTTAACATTGCGTTGCTGTTTTCTTGTCAAAATAGAACCAGAAACTGAGTTTCATCGAAATCGGCCTGCAAACAAAAAAGTTGGCCGCCATCTTCGATTTTTTAATATTTTTAACACTGCGTTGCTGTTTTCTTGTCAAAATAGTACCATAAATCGAGTTTTATCGAAATCGGCCCACAAACTAAAAAGTTGACCGCCATCTTGGAGTTTAATTTTTTTGACATTGCGTTGCTGTTTCTTGTCAAAATAGTACCAAAAACCGAGTTTTATCGAAATCAGCCTACAAACAAAAAAGTCGGCCGCCGCCGCCGTCTTGAATTTTGTAATAATTTTGACATTGCATTTGCATTATTAAATTATATTATTAATTTAATATCGCAATACCAATGTTCCCACCCGGGGTCGTAAAAGGTCCACGGTCACATTTTAAAGTGACAACCCTTACGTACTTACGTAAATACCTATACAGGCGTCGGCATCGCCCAACTTCAAGGGCGTCGTCCAACTGTATAGAAAGATTGCTTAAACTGTGCCTATAGTATGTTAGGAATGTACACATAAACCGCATCAATCACAAATACTCATCTGATGTAAAACGTATCAAAATCGATTCAGCCAAACGTGAGATATTCACGGACAAACATACATAATGTACAAACAATACAAAACATAATGTACAACATACATAATGTATAAAGGGTCAAACTGAGAACCTCCTTTTTCAAAGTCGGTTGTAATACCAAAACCTTCTCCTAAATGTAACAAATACTTTTCTGAAAACCGCATCTCGCGGACAAACCTTCATACATGCATACGGGTCAAACTGAGAACCTCCTTTTTTGAAGTCGGTTAAAATACTAAAACCTTATCCTAAATGTAACAAATACTTTCCTGAAAACCCGCTTTAAATCAGTTCAGCCAAAAGCGAGATAATCGCGGACAAACATACATACAAAAAAATACAGGTCAAACTGAGAAGCTTCTTTTTTTGAAGTCACTTAAAAATTATTACTATCGTTCGGTCATTGTCGATATTACATACTCGAAATAGAAGGAAGAGGTGAGGCGGGAGAAGATCCACCTCCTCTCTCCTCTCCACCAATCAACAAGCAGGCATAATCGTTGCGGAACTCACACCTAGCAAATCAAGAAACAAGCGCTACCTAGCGGTGGCTTTTAGCGTAAAAACCCAAAAATGCAGTAAATAACAGATAAACTGTTAATTACCCTTGGTTACTTTCGTTAATAACCGGCTTCGCATCTTCCGCTCTTGTGTCGTCACCGATATCGGCACGACAGACGATATCGTTGACGGTAACGACACAGTGTGAAAGCATTTAGTAGTGATTGTATGAAACTGCCAGTCCGACGATATCGTGCCGATATCGTGTCGTTACCGTTATCGTCCAATGTGAAAACGCCCATTCCCGCGGGATAACGTCGTGTATTCCACGCGGACGAAGCCGCGGGCGGAAAGCTAGTTATAAATATAGCTGACGATCTCCGTGGCCGAGTGGTGTACACCGGTTTTCAAGGTGCCGCTGTCTCTAGACGTCCCGTGTTCGATTCCCTGTCGGGTAAAATATTGAAAACGAACTTTCAATATTTCCTCGAGTCTGTGTGTATGCACCCATCGCCGTTTCCAATTTCCATAATACTAATGCTCTAGCTACTACGGCTTGGTGTTGGAACAATGTATGTGATGGTGTCCAATATTGACGACCGATCTGACGCAGGGGTAGGATACCCTGTCTTCTGCGCCAGAGGTCTCGGGTTCGATCCCCGAACAAGACAAATATTTGTGTGCACGAACATGTCTATTTGTCTTGGTCTGGGTGTTTTCTATGTATATTAAGTATGTATTTACAAACAAAAAGTATTTAAGTATATATTTTATCCGTTATCAAGTTTTCCATGACACAGTAGTTTTCTTAATGAAATTTACATGGGCTTAGATAATTGGTGTGATTGTAAAAAGTTATTTATTTATTATTATTTATTTACCTATTTATATATATGTCGCAGCCAAATGGTTGAATCCGCCATTCAATTAAACGCCTAGGCCGATCATTTTTCCGTAAGCTATTCTATCTTCCCATAAGTTGACAGGTTACAAAAAAATGGATAGTCGCATAATGGCCAATTCGCGAAATGACTACATAGTCGCAAATTTACCAATTCTCGAAATGTCCAATTCTCTAAACGACCAATTCGCGAAATGACCAATTCTCATAATGACCAATTCTCGAAATGACTAACTTTTTGATTGTATGAAAACAGTGTTTTTGTTATGAAAGGAGATCAGTCAAGCTTCATACATGTTTGGACCAAAAAAGTAAAATGTTCGGCCAACAAAAATAAATTACACATTACTATTGTAAACACTGTAACGATCATTATTTGTTATGATGTCAACAGCGTACGACTAGTGGCCAAGCAGTTATTCAAGTTAAAAATGACATTTATTCATCATTTTCAAACTTTAATACAGCTTGGCCACAGTGCGGCCAACGAAAATAAATTGCACATTACTATTGTAAACAGTGTAAAGATCGTTTTTTGTTATGACGTCAACAGTGTACGATTAGTGGCCAAGCAGTTATTCAAGTTTCAAAATGACATTTTTTCATCATTTTCAAACTTGAATACAGCTTGGCCAAAGTGCGGCCAACAAAAATAAATTGCACATTACTATTGTAAATAGTGTAACGATCATTTTTTATTATGACATCTTTGTTTTATAATCTGGCTGAATATTATGATAAAAATAATACTGTACCTAGATAGTTATATAAATTAATGTTTTGTATTCTTTAAATTTTAATTAGGTATAAGTCTCTTTGTTTTAATGTTGCATGTCCGTTATGGATATACTGTTGTGACTTTGTTTTATGCAATATCATCAGCTTGATCTATGTACACAGTATTGGCAATAAACGATATTCTATTCTATTCTATTCGCCTTATCGAATGGGACCACACGAGAAGCGTCACCTTTCAGATAAAAAAAGAATTATACAAATCGGTTTATTAATTAAAATTTCTGAGGTAACACACTTAAAAAAAACATACAGTCGAATTGATAACATCCTCCTTTTTTGGAAGCCGGTTAATAAAATATGAACATTATTCTAACACCCTCAACCAGGACAGTAAAAATAAAGTAATAAAAAAATTAAACCAACTTCAAAAAATACTTGTTACCTGAAAAGGAAAAAATAAAATCTTTAAAGTAGTTACCATGCCGTTTAAGGTCGATGCTAGCCAGAGCCCATGGTCGATGCATGATGAAAAAGTATAATGTTCATATTTTATAAAAAATATGTAAGCATTGTAATTGTTGAACTAACTTGGCTCTTTGTCGTCATACTTAAATATCTGTCTACAGTATTTGCACACAATATTTTATTTTTAGTCAAATGCGTAAGCGCATGTTGTCAAATGTCATTCTAAGATATTGTCGAACGTTACATTCATTTCACGTAAACTAAGTTAATACGCATATCTGAAAAAAAGACAGATCAAACACATCATGTGTAAAATATTGTTCATTTTAATTTGGTATTCTTTGTGAAGTGCTAATAGTGGTCTTCCTGAAGACGCCAGACTAAATTTCACCCAATTGGCGGAGAAATACGGTCACAAGTGTGAAGTGTACGATGTTGTGACAGAAGATAATTACATACTGAAGTTATTCCGCCTTAGAGGCAATGAAAGTAAACCAGTATTACTGGGGTATGGTTGTCTTATGAATGCGGATACATTCATCATGAGAGGTAAAACATCCCCGGCACTAGCTTTAGCTGATAAAGGATATGACGTATGGGCTTTAAACTTCAGAGGTAACGAATACGGCAGAGGACATTTAACCCTAAACCCTGATATGGATAAAGAGTATTGGAACTTCAGCTTTCAAGAAATGACCGTCAAAGATTTACCAGCCCACATTGATTTCGTGTTAAACAAAACAAAACAATCTCAACTCATATACATTGGACATTCTCAAGGAACACAAATAAGTTTTGTATTGGGATCATTGAAAAGTGAGTACAACGGAAAGATGAAAGCTAACATTGCACTGGCTCTTATCGGATTTTTACATAACATGCAAATAGCGATACCTGCAAAATTGTTATGGCCGGCAATCAATATAGTTTTACAAGCAAACGGAGCGGAGGAGATAGCGAAGAAAAGTTCAACAAAATCATTACGACGCTATTGTTCGCAAAAATACGGATATAAGAATTGTCTAATATTCAAGGTAATGGGTTATGATTTACCGGAAATGGAGCCAGAGTTCTTTAAGGTTTTCATCAGACATTACTATTCGCCGACATCCAGAAAAAACGTAGATCATCTGGCCCAATTGATGTTAAGAGAGAAATTGTCGCAATATGACTATGGGCTGAATAACATGGAAGTGTATGGCACGTTAGAGCCTCCAGATTATGCTCTGGCGGAAATTACTACACCTGTGTATCTTCTAATGGGACTAAATGATGGGTTATCTGTTCTTGCAGACGTCGAAATTCTAAGGTCTAAACTCCATAATCCATATTATTAACGGATAAAACGTAAGGTAATGAACCATTTGGACTTTATTGTCGGAAAGCATATGTATAACTATTTGTATCCAGTTTAGTTTGAAATATTGCAGAATCACACGTTGGTTTAGTGGACAGTTAATATTTATTTTTACTAATCCATACTAATATTATAAATGTAAAAGTGTGTTTGTTTGTTTATTTGTTTGTTTGTTTGTTTGTTTGTTTGTTTGTCCGTCTTTCACGTCAAAACGGAGCAACGGATCGACGAGATTTTCGGTATGGAGATAATTTGAGAGCTGGGGAGTAACATAGGCTACTTTTTATCCAGGAAAATTATAAAATAAAAATGGTAATTTTGTATAGAAATCTGTTAATCTGTCATACTTCACACAACTGTCATTTCTTAGCCGCTTCCAAAGAGGAGGTATGTCAAAGAGTATGTAATCTAATCACTGACATTTTTGCATTTTTGCCGCTAAGGATTTCTTTTTTTTTAATAATGTCAGTCAGGTGATACGAAGTTCGTGTCCAATAAAATTTATATGGCAAAACAACGTTTGCCGGGTCAGCTAGTGGCTACTGCCCAGTGATATCATAAAGTATTTATTAAAATCTTTGTCTAATCGTCGTTACTGAAAAAGAAAAACTTAATTGTAGCTTTTGCAGTTATTGCGTGTAAACACCTTATTGATCCATTGTAACTCACCAAAAAGAAGCTATTTTAAAATTGCATTTTTCCTTAACAAAATGCCGGGATTTTCGACTTGACATTTATTTAGCGTGAAAAGGTTTAAAAGTGTGCTAAAATGCTCTGAAGATAAATACTCTTTGTCCTATGCTTGGGACCAAAATGTACCCTATTGTTTGCTACAGTGGGGACGGAAATTATTTTTTTTTCGGTTAAACGGCGAGACAAACCACAACAAGCTAAAATAAAATAACTTGTTTCACGATTTAAAAATATTAATGTCCTAGCTTTCCGCTACTGTGTAGACTACACGACGTTATCCCGCGGGAATGGGATATTTTTCCGGGATAAATAGCCTATGTTCCTCTTCAGGCTACAAAGTATCTGTGTCCCACAGCCAAATTGGTGCAGCTGTTTTGGAGTGATTGAACAACAAATATCCAAACATCTAAACTTTTACAGCAGGATAAGTAGGGTAGGATATATTTCATTGAGCTATTTTTATTAGAAAACAAATAATCGACAATTTTCCCAAGTCAATCATCAATATTCAAGCAGTGTGCATAACAGAAATATTGTACTAATCTAGGTAAAAAACGAATCCCTGGTATCCCACAGCTTTTCCTTGTATAGTTTAGGAGGTGGAGGAGTTTAATTATGGGCCTTAACCCAAATGTAGCCTAACGCAATAACTAACTGCAGATTTCATAGAAGCCCAAGTTGATAAGGCGACTAAGCCTGTCGGGGGCCCTGTGCGGCAAGTTAAAAGACAAAGACCATTTTTGTATGGCAGCTGGCGTCTTTTTTTTCTTACGGCCATCAACCAAACATTGAAATATAATTTGTTGGCAGCACTACAGACAATATTTGCAAATAATAAATAAAGAATAAATTCATTTATTCGCATAAACATGTGGTATAACAAAGGTCTTAAAATTAAGAAGTACCCTAACATGTCTACCACGTAAGTGGCGTGCAAATGTTTATATAAAAAATGTCCAAGGTATTTGAATTATGAAAATTTACAGCTAGGTATGTCATGAAATAATGCAACGTCAAAAAAATTTAATTAATAAATAACTATAAAAAATGTCATATGTAAATCAAATTCAGTCAATCAAAAATAATACGAAATTTCCAAATCCTTCCAAATTAAATAAAAAAAAAAATCTTACATCTAAAATTTGTCACAAAGAAATGAATTTACAGAATAATAACATTTTTCAATTAAAAAATTGTGCACCAATGTCCTGAATTTGTTTAAGGTAGCTGTTTTGAAATTGTCGGGTAACTTGTTGTATACAGTAATACACATACAGTAACAATTTGAACTGTGCAGTTTTAGATTTCTAGCGGGAACATATAATTTCTGTGCATTACGGCCAAAGGAAGTATACCTGTAAACTCAGTCCGAACCGAGTGAGACTAGGTAGAACTTACCTTTGTTTTTCATAGTGTTTGTATGAATGACTAAGTTTCATTTGCGGTTTTTAAAAATGATCTATACCTATATATACGGACGAATGGTTCTAACTTGGTTCTGCCTGAGTTTACAGCTATACTGTCTTGGCAAATATTGTTTGTTATACTATCAGGAATTGATATTCAAACATTTTGTTGATGGCCGCGAGACAAAAAAAAGACGCCAATTTTAGGCATTGATGTGATCAGTTCACATTTTGAGGGTCCCCAGTGCGCTTATCTAGGGTTTGATCAAGGGAACCTGGGTGCATACCATCAACTTTAAGACAGCGATTCAAAAATAGCGCGATGCAGAATAGGTTCCTAAAATAAATTGCTTTCTTTCGTAATATGACCTTTTAAAAACTGGATCGCAAATGAATTGCTAAATGTGAATGACCGAACGATTTGTGTCCTTATTCCTTCTACCCGTCTCTTTCACTCGATTCTGTCATGCCCGGAGAGTGAGAGAGACGGGTATAACCTGCAGGTGTCATGATAGCTTGGCCGAGTCATAAGTCAAATATGAGTATGTGACAGCTTAGCGGCTGTCATTGAATGATCACTGAATCGCTGTCATTGATATTAAGCTGTCGTGGTACGAATAAGCGAAGCAGATCAGTTTAGGTCCTAAACAAAACCGCAATAAGAGTTGATGGTAGGCACCCTGGAAGCGTTTGGGCCTTACCCCGTTAGTCTGCCACTAACTATCCCACTTCCGATCACTAAGCCACGGCAATCACATAGGTATCACCTACTAAAAGTTACTTCTCGATATAATAATAATAATAAAAGACTTTATTGCACATAAAAAGGACAAAATACAGAGAAATTACAAACAAAGTAAACACACAAAAGGCGGCCTTATTGCTATACAGCAATCTCTACCAGGCAACCTTGGGTGAAAGAGAAAAATAAAATAAAAAATATAAAAGGGGAATTGGTGCAACAAGAAAAGAATAAGGAGTAAGTACCTACATAAGATATATGAATACAGACAGAAAGAGAACAAAAATAAATAAATATGATAACTATAAATTCGGAGATACAGAAGGATACATGTCTGTGGTTACTTGATATCGAACACCTATTTAAAGTTATCCTCCAAAAGATAAACTTTACTGACGTTTGTGCCCGAACCTATAAAGATAAAACCTATAAAGGTAGAGTGAGGTAGCTCTGCATACTGTTTGCCTGAAAGGGTCGAATCGGCCAACGCAGGTGCGTTGACGGGAATTGCAATTTTGAGCAGATAGGGTTAACCTTTTTTTGTAACGACTGTTTGGGTTAGGTGCCCACTGTAGCCTTTGTTAAAAAATAAACAAACAAAGAGTAACTGCTGCGCTTAGGGGTGACTTTTACCACTGATATTTAAACGTGATTAACGCTAAACGTGTTTAATACATAGTTCTGTCTCTGTCATCTGTTTGAATGTGACAGACACAGAAATACGTTTTAAACACGTTTAGCGTTAATCGCGTTTAAATATCATTGGTGAAATCGGGCGTAGGTGTGTTATTTTTATCTATTTAAATACAAAGATAAATGCATGCAGTGTCATTAAAAAACCTCAAATGCCCAACATGCTCGGTATGTTAAAATAATGTTCATAATTTGAATAAAACGTTTTAAAAAAATGTAACTGGCTTCAAAAAGGATCTTCAAACAAAATAACAACAAGCACTAAAAAACGAAAACAATAATAAGATTTTTTAATTCAAAGGACGATGATACGTGACTTTTTCTAAGTTATCTTGGTACTTACTGAACTGTTTGGGCGTTTGTGCACTACACTGAATTTTACCGATCCGGCGGTCCGTTTTTTTCCGGACCGATATGGCAGCTATGAAAAACATATGCACGCTTGTGCACAACACTGAATTTTACCGTCCGTCATTTTACTTTTCCCCATTCCGGACCGTTTTTTTCCGTTCCGAGATGACGGCAATGAAAAACATATGTGCGCTTGTGCACTACACTGGATTTTACCGTCCGGAAAAAAAACGGATGGTTCTATTTTTAATCATAAATCACTACATAGTATAAAACAAAGTCGCTTCCCGTCTGTCTGTCCCTATATATGCTTAAATCTTTAAAACTACGAAACAGATTTTCATGCGGTTTTCACTAGTAGGTAGCGTAGTTCTTCAGGAAGGTTTTAATATATAATTTATGAAAGTTTTGTGTAAATTGGTAGAAATATAACGATAATTGTCGAAAGTGCCGGCAAACGGCAAGCCGCCCGGGAGCTTTCAGCAAAAACGCTGCCTAATCCTTTCGAGGTTTAAAAAAATAATGCATATTGGGATATTCCTCTTTTATAGATCTACAAGAAAGTCCGCAATAGCATATGTCTATCTTTTAAGGATAGCATGTTATAGCCATATTATCTCTTAAAAAATGGTTATGAACAATGCGGTAATTTGGGAAGCTATTTAACCGAATACAGTATTAACCCTTATCAATCTAAATACGTTAGTTGCTTTAAGCATTTCATGCACATTATTTTACTCTTTTACACCATATAATTTAAATTAATATCTTAGGAGTTATCGCAAATAAATGAACGCACGCCAAAATAAATTCAAGCGCCTTTCTCGATTGACGACCGATTTGGCGCAGGAGTAGGCTACCCACCTTCTGTGTCAGTGGTCTCGGGTTCGATTCCCGAACTATTTGTCTTGGTCTGGGTGTTAACTATGTATAATATGTATGTATTTACAAACAAAAAGTATTTAAGTATATATTTATCCGTTATCAAGTTTTCCATGATACAGTATGGGCTTAGATAATTGGTGTGAATGTAAGAAGTTATTTATTTATTATTATTATTTCTCACCAATAACACGTAATATATCTAGCACCAAAAATATGGATTTTGAAATTTTTGTTTGTCTGTCTGTCTGTCTGTTGTCCGTGTTTCACGCAAAAACTACTAAGCGGATTTTGATGAAACTTTTTTTGTTATATAGCTAGCTGTAGACATTCGATAGTAGTTAAAAAAAAATTTTTCCTCAAGCCTCAATTAATTGTGATTTCGGTAAAATGATAAGAAGAAATACTTTCACTGATAAGAGGATGAACCCAAAATTCTTTCTGTCTTCTACGTCTTCGTACATAAAGCAATAAAGCAAGTAATTGCCGACGTTCCAAGGAACTCATTATTCCTCTCGTTTAAAACGCGTCCGTAGAGTGTGTTTCAAAGAGATCACTGCGCTGCCCCGGCTAGTAAAAAACCGGACAAGTGCACAAGCCAATCATCCGTGTTTTTCATGCCACGCCCCGGTCCGTAAAAAATGGACCGCCGGATCGGTAAAATTCAGTGTAGTGCACAAACGCCCTTTGAAGTCGGTGCCGTATTGAGGTAAATACGTCCTACACCTCACGCTTGGGACCTATTTTTTTATATGTTTGTTATTTCACTCAGTATATTTCGTTCTTATTCTTTTTGGCTTGGCACCGACTTCAAACAGTTCAGTAAGTAATAAAAATTACATTGTGAATGCAAAAAAGTTAAAGTTATTAATTTTTTTAAGTAAAGTTAGCGTAACTTTCAGATAATAATTTTTGTCTGTTTCTTATAAGTGCCCTTGTTAATAACTACTCTAGAAGGTAACCATGATATATTTCGTTAGAGGAGTGTGTAGACAGCGGTTTCCATACAAACGGTGATAACGTTTGTCACCCTTCAGCAATGAGTTTTCGGTATATTGTTGATATGCATAAAAACTACTTAAGTAGGTACCTAATACTTACTAATGAAAATTAAAAAAAGAACAAAACGTACAGCCCTAGTTCTTATGCATTTCAACAACATTCCGAAACTTCGGTTTATTTGAATTTTGGCAAATAAAAGAAATACACTTGGCTTTATCGCTAAAACTTGTGATTATCTAATACTTTAAAAAATAATAATAACCTTTTCTTAGAGTCACTCCAATTAACTAAGACCATATTAATTTCATCGAGAAACTGTGTCACGGAAAATTGGTATTGATAACGGATAAATAAATACTTAAATATTTTTGTTTGTAGGTAAAAAGTAATTCGCGCCACCGCGCGCCCATTGTACCTAACGACAGTAATAATCGAAATACGGTGATACTCGGTGTTTCACTTCAATAATTCTCATGGTTGATATACATAGAAAACACAAATGAAAACACCCAGATCAAGACAAATAGACATGTTCATGCACACAAATATTTATCTCGTTCGGGAATCGAACCCGAGACCTCTGGCGCAGAAGGCCATAGAAGGAATCCGTACCCCTTCCCCGAATCGGTCGTCAAAAATACTAGAACGATATAAGTAATCTGATTTCACGCGATCAAAGTCACAGGCAGAAAAGTAGTAAAGCTATAAGTATTTCCTAACCACTACTTTTCACTTAAATCGGAATAGATGAGACTTAGTATTAAATAAGAAGTAGGAGTCAAGGAAAACATCGGGAAGTTAAATGCAGCTGTGTCAAAAGATTAATGAATGAGGATGAAGTGGTTACCAGAAATGGGGTAAAGTTGCCGCGTAATATTCAACTATCGATAGTCTAATTTTAAGACTATCGATAGTTGTCATGAGTGTCATGACAGTAGTAATTGTCTCTACATGGTATAAAATAAAGTCGCCTTTCACCGTCTATATGCTGGGATCTTTCAAACTATGCTGTCGTTTTTTCGTTGTGGATTAAAAAAAGATATTAAACTTAGGCCCAATTCATACCGACATGAAAGTGTAGGGCCGCAAACGGCCGCGACCTCGGGCGTCGACGAGCGACCGCTAGCGGCCTCCCGAATCCACACGCCTTGTATCGGCGCGCGGCTACCCGTGGATGTCGCGAGAAGCCGCTCGTGGCCGCTCGACTGCTCTCGGACTGCCCCGCGTCCCGCGTGCCTCTTTCGGTCTATACAATACAATCTTTTTATACACTTATAAATTTATATTTTAATTACTACACAGATTTTAGTTTCCTTCAATACGAACAATTTTTACTATGTGACTATCCAAGGAATCGCAAAAAAAAATCTGCTGTTCCATACATTTCAGTCGAGTCGATTTTGTACTTTTGTATGGAACAGCTGATTTTTCTTCGCGATTCCGTTTTTGGTCGCATAGTAAAAATTGTTCGTATTGATATCATCCCCTAAAATCGTTGTAACTACTAATTAAAATTTAGTGGTGTATTTAGGTATGTTATTAGTTTAGCTTAAAAAGTTGAAAATAATTTTACAGTGAAAGTGCTTCTCGCGTCGTGGTTTCGGGCGTTGGCGGCCGTTTGTTGCCATCTCGGTATGAATTGGGGCTTAGCCTTCATCACACCGGATGTTAAGTGAAGATAAGGCTGAAGATGGAAGCGCAGTACCTACTCCCGTAATCCTCAACCAACTGGCTATCGTCTAATGCAATTTCATTAATGAAAAGAGTGATTTAAGAGGTAAGTTCTTATGAAGGTATATAATTACTTTATACCAGTGCAAAGCTGGTCGCTAGTAGTACCATAACTCCCTGCACAGACGAGGGACTTTTGTCCGCCGACATAACCTAAAAGTGGAAACATTAGCTGCGAATGCAACGTAAACAACGAAGATTGTTCTGCCCATTATGCTCCTGCCACCTTGCTAGATCTTTACGAATCAAATAAACGTCGTGTGCATTGAGTTCGTGGCGAAAATTACCACTTTTTTAGTTAGTCCGGCGGACAAAAGTCCGTCGTCTGATTAGGCCTTAAAAAGTATCGATAGATCAACAAAAGTATCGAAATTAGTAATAGTGGATAACTTCAGATAGTATCGATTGACAGTGTAGATTATACACTATCGATAGATTTTCTGTCTTCTAGAGTCAACTCGATATTATCAAGGTATTGGGTAAATGGTGGGGCCACGGTTAATACGTGGATTTGCTTGTCAATTCATTCGCCAGCTGGCGGTAAGGCCCGCTCTTTAATGGGGCATACGCTCAACTTAGAACACAGATATGAGAATATCAAATAGCTTTTCATGTTACACTAACATATACCTTCTAATCACAGTTGGTATTATCATATGTCAAGGTATTGGGTATATAAATACGTAAATTTGTTGTATGTCAATGATCGATAGCATGGTTTTTGTAGATGAAAACTATCGATAGTATGACTATCGACTTTACGGCAACACTAAGGTGTAGCAAGGCTTCGTATGCTGGTATAAAGATTGCAAGACATTATGAACGTTATGTGATTAATTGCATGTTGATTCGACGGAACCCATTCTACTTTAATGTGTAAGAGACGAAATAATTAATCAAAATACACTTAGTGCAAAAGCTTTTTGAATCGACCAACTTTTGATGAAAGGGTTTTGGGCAAGAACATTGCGATAAAACATGCTTAAGTAATTAAGTATAAGTAAGCGTTTATTGGGCGTCGTTCGGCTGACATGATGATGATGATGATGAAGCGTTTATTGGCCCATATACACATACAATAAAAATACAATACAATTAAAGAAAAAAATTATAAAAAATATGCACTTAAGGGGCCGTACAAAGCTAGAAAAAATAAGGATTTCCCCCGCGCGTCCCGCACCCAATGCCGCTGTAGACTAGCTCCGCGCGTCCATATCGCGGGCCGAAAACAAAGTTCGGTTGAGTTTACGCGCACAGTGTAATGAAGAAAACAGAGACAAGTGTCGCATGTACATGGCACATCCTTAATGCATATTAGATACTACCCGCAAAACTCACCCGGCAAACTTTGTATTGCCATATAAATTATAGTATACTTTAATATAGTACTTCTTATCACCAACAATAGACAGATGAAAATAAATAATCATGAAGAAGTTTTATAGGTACGTGACAGATAAGTAAGGGCGCATGCGCAACTGGGGCATTTTTAGCACTAGTAACAATACATTTTTTTTTGTGTATACAAACATACAAGTAATAAAAGGTTCTTTTAGGCTTACTAGGTAGTGAGCGTGCTACTGTAAATATTACGAAAAGCGGGTCGTTTACCATGTTACCATGGTAAAAATCCCGCTATTCGTAATGTTTACAATATACCCAAAACCCATGTAAGAAGGAAGCGTGAAAAAATAATAAACAATTCAACAAGCAACCAATTTTTTATTTACATTTTCTTTTGTTTAGCTTCAATATTCATTGATTCTCCTTTTCGTTTAGTATTTCTTTTATCAACTAATGGACTGCGTAAGGGCATGTTTTGAGTCTGACGTGGATCCACTAGTTCTGGCAAAACATGTTGAATATAAAAATCTTATAGTTTGGGTAGCATTATGGGTGTCCCAAAGTTTGTAATCTCTTTATTTTTTTCAATTTTCATACATTTATTTGCACCATACCACACACCAAACAAACAAAACTTTCTTTTTGTAACATGGAGCTGTCCTTGTACCTGGGGATCAATATGTGAAGGCAACATTTTCATACATTTAGTATGGTTAGAAACACACTTATGCAGTGTGGCGCGACTCTTTCTGTCTCTGTCGTGTCCGTACGTGCATGAAACAGACTTTCTGGCGTCGCGCCACACCACAGAAGTGTGTTTCCGACTTAAGACAGTATAAGTATTATTATTACAATAAAAACCCGCTATTCCTAGCTACGGTAGCGGCTATGGTAACGGCGGGGCAGGAGGTGCTAAGAATCCCCGGGTAGGTTCCGGCTACCAACACCAACGACTTGACCTGGCAACCTACAACACGCGCACGTTGAGGCTCGAGGAGAAGCTTATAGAGTTGAAAGAGGCAATTAGTAAGTTACATTGGGATATCATTGGGTTATCTGAAGTCCGAAGAGAGGGGGAGGACTCGATTACCCTTCAATCCGGTAACTTAATACCACCGGGAGGGCGACCAACAGTCCCAAGGTGGTGTCGGGTTCATCGTCCATAAATCCCTTGTCAACAACGTGATCACCATCGGAAGTGTTTCGAGCAGGGTAACGTACCTGATACTCAGAATATCGGAACGATATTCGCTGAATGTCATTCAGGTCTACGCTCCGACCTCGAAACACGACGATGTCGAAGTGGAGGAGATGTTTGTATGAGGAGATCTCTAAAGCCATGCATAGCTATAAAACCCACTACACGGTTGTGATAGGGGATTTTAATGCTAAGTTGAGGCAACGTTGCGGTGATGAGTTGAGAGTGGGGCAATTTGGATTTGGGCAACGGAACGAAAGGGGCCAGATGCTGGCAGACTTCATGGAGAGGGAGAACCTCTACATGGTGAACTCCTTCTTTAAGAAGCCCGTAAGCCGCAAATGGACCTGGATTAGTCCGGACGGTAAAGTAAAAAACGAAATAGATTTTATTATGTCAACGAGGAAGCAAATATTCAATGTTGTCGTTGTGATCAACGCCGTAAAGACGGGAAGTGATCACCGCATGCTTAAAGGCACATTGAATATCAATGTCAAGCTGGAAAGATCTCGACTAATAAAATCTACGCTCCGACCAATACCGGCTCAAATTCAAAACCCCGAGTGCTTTCAGCTCGAGCACCAAAACCGCTTCGAAGCCCTTGAGAACAGCATCGATATGGACGATCTATACAACATGGTGGTGGATACTGTCCGCACGGTAGGGTCCAAGCACTACAAAACCCACCGTCCTAAATTAAATAAACTCTCTAGCCACACTATCCGACTCATGGATCAGAGAAACGAAATGAAACTACAGAACTCAGCGGATGCCCTTCGTTATCGACAGCTAAATAAGCAGATCTCCAAGTCCTTGACAAGCGACCTTCACCAATTTAATACCAAGCGTATTAAAGAGGCCATTGAGCGGAACAAAGGCTCCAAAGTGTTCGCTAGAAATCTGGCTATAGGGCAAAGTCAACTGACGAGGCTGCAAGCTGAGGACGGTAGTATCATTTCATCAACACCTGAAATCCTGAGGGAGATTGAGAGTTTCTATGGACAGTTGTGCTCCACGCAAACAACTGTTGAAAGTAAGGCTACAGAACCTAGAGCCAAGCTTACCCGATACTATACCGAAGATATCCCGGATGTCAGCCTGTACGAGATTAGAATGGCTCTCAAGCAGCTCAAAAACAACAAGGCGGCGGGTGATGACGGAATCACAACAGAACTTCTGAGAGCGGGCGGTAAGCCGATACTTAAGGTCCTCTAGAAGCTCTTCAACTCTGTCCTGTCTGTATCCTCGAGGGCAAAACGCAAAAGGCATGGGGCAGAAGCGATGTGATGCTGTTCTTCAAGAAGGGTGATAAGACTCTTGGTGATAAATGCTTGGTATTTCCCTGCTCGATCGAATCAGAAATGATGAGATCCGCAGGAGAACTAAAACGGCCGACATCGCTCGAAGGATTGCTCAGTTGAAGTGGCAGTGGGCGGGACATATAGCGAAGAGAGAACCGATGGCCGTTGGGGTGGAAAGGTTCCCGAATGGCGACCGCGAACCGGACGACGTTCCGTGGGCAGGCCCCCTACAAGGTGGACCGACGATCTGGTCAAGGTCGCGGGAAGCCGCTGGATACGGGCACCGCAGGAGAGATCGTTGTGCAGATCCTTGGGGGAGGCCTATGCCTAGCAGTGGGCGTTGTACAGCTGAAATAATGAAGTATTATTGATTTTACAAGCTTTTATCTTGTTTTAAATGTCCATGGTTATTGTCGTTACTAGAATAAACTATGACTGGATTTAAACCATATACCTGTTTATATTTGAGACTCCGATATTTCGGCGCAGTTGCATGCGCCATGGCCATAGAAGAACTGTTTATTATTGTGGGTTGATGTTATTGGCAGATTCCATGGCACATGCAACTGCCCCGAAAGTCTTAAATATAAACTTGTAAATGGTGTAAATCCCGTCATAGTTTATTTGAGTAAGCTTTTATTTATTACATATTAGCCCTCATATCGTCATTATCTAAACGTTGTTCCTGCTTATCATTAATTAAGGTAGAAGTAACATCAGGAATCATATTTGTAAGATCTGCCAATACGATTCTAAAAAACAGAAAAGTAATACATTTTATAACTGTATTATTTTTGTCATGCATTAAAGCCTTTAGGGTATTGGGTATTTTAAGATACCTTTTGGGACCAATACATTCGCCATCCGTGCCTTTTTCCTGCACCGTCGCATCAGAATTGAACATTGAGCTACCTGTTACAATGATGTTACTACTAGACTCGGCTCTGAAATAAAAACCGGAAACAGGTACAGCCCGAGGACATAAAGAAATTCTGATCATTCTGTCTTAATAACTATTAATAATATCTTCTAATTAACTAGTAGGCAGGTAAATTGTTATACCAAAATCATATTATTTTTTTTACAATATATAGCATGAGTGCGTGTGTACAAAATGAAACGTAGTATCTGAACTTTGCATTACTCTATGTAAGTGCCGAGCAATATTTTGGTTCCTCGATGTGACCAACTAGGTACCAAATAGGTCATGTTCTTTTTTTTTTTTATCCACAACGGGGTAGCACTTAGCCTTCATCACACCTGATGATAAGTGGTGATAAGGCTGAAGGTGGAAGCGCACTACTCCCGGAATCCTAAATCACTGAGGAACTGGCTATCTTATCTTTAACTGCCGGAACACAATAATGCTGAAAACATCATTGTTATGGCGTCAGACTTAGATAAGATGGTGGTAGCTAGCCAGGCGGACTAAGAACAAGTCCTACCACCAACCAAACCAAATACATTATGTACCCCCACTGGGAATCGAACCCGGGACCTCTGGGTCTGAAATCCGTGGTATGAACCACTAGACCACAGAGGCGGTTCAGCACTTACATAGAGTCTAATAGAGGCGCGAAATGCGGATCCAGGATTTGATAGGAACTTAGCTTATTTCAAGTTGTAAAATTTAAAAATAATGAATGCAAACATTTTTCAGGTATAATTGTGTGTAGGTTAGGTACATACGTACTTTTTCTTATATGACTTGTCGCGAAAAGATGTATAAAAAGTAGGTAGGTACTTACCTACCTAAAAACATTGGCTTTATCTTTACCTGTTTTCTTTCGAGTCTTCTGCTGTTTCTACACTTTCTACAGTAGCGTGAAGTGGTTTGTGCCTGAAACTGAAAAAAGTAAACTATGTACTTATAATAAATTACTACTTTTACATAAAAAGTAGTGTATTATAATTAATTAAGTACTTAGGTATTTTAGAAAAAATCTACCGATGGGACTCGAACCCACGACCTTTCGCTATCCGGGCGACTGCTCTAACCACTGAGCCACGGAGTAGTCTTGATATGCTGCCGACTGTACTCGTCGAATACTTGTCTACTTTCTACAATTTCTAGTTTCTACCAACTTCAGATTACAGCCTATTTTATTTATTTTTAATTAATGTCTGTTTGCTGTAATTACCTATACGTACCTAACCTAGGTTATGATTTACTAATAACATTATTATCAATAAAAATTATACATACCTTTGAGCAAACTCCATAATCGGCGCACGTATCTTTCTTTAAATTTATTTTTTCTTTTAATATTACTTTTATGTCCCATATTTACACAAAAAGTACTTTTTTAATAATTTACGTGCGAAGTCGTCACGGAGCGTAAGACAAGCGCAGTCCACACGTCTCAATGGAGCACTCACGACTGAGGAGCGAGGAGCGAATCAGACAGAAATACGGTGAAATAACGCATGCGACAGAGATGCAAACACCGGTGTCTGTTTAGAAAACATCGACGTAAGCGACATTATCGTTTTATATTTATTATTAATAAACTATTTCAAATTTTGAAAAACTGTCAATCACAAAACTGGAGAGCTAGCTAAGGTTTTTTTTAATAATAGTTTCAAGGCTAAAAGTTTAATAGCGGCTGACACAGCATTGAAAAACTACAAAATTAGAGGTCACTTTACGATTTTTTTCTATCGAGAAAAGTTTGAGCAATCATGTTTCTGTCAATCACATAACTGAGTACTATAGTCTACTTTCTACATTATTTTTTTGGAGCCGATAAACCTAGAAATACTATGTGAAATCTTTGCTAAAAAAATGTGTATTTGGCTTTGTACGGGCCCTTAAAAGACGTAAGCGTTTTCTAAAAACATAGATGGAACTACTTTCCCTTAAAGGAGGTGGGAGGTTGTTCCATATCTTTGACGCTGCGTAACGGAAGCTTCCTCTAAACGAAGCAGATCGATGTGACCGTGTGGCTAACTGCTGAGAACACTGCCTTTTGCTTCTGAGCCAAACCAGCCGATCGTACAAATATTTTGGTTCCTTTGTCTTAATAACTCCAAAGAGTAGACACGCGAGGTGTAATTTGCGTCTTGACTTCATTTTAAGAACATGATGCTGGTTCAGAAATGGGGTGACGTGACTACGATATGGTATCGTAAAGCAAAAACGCGCACAAGCATTTTGCTCTCTTTGTAATAGTTTGTTAGTGCGTGCTAATAATCGAGGCCCATAGACAATGTCGGCATAATTAAGCTTCGACAAGATCAATGACTCCGTCAAGCGAAGCCGAAGGTCTTCCGACAGATATGGTTTAATTTTGTATAAAACTTTGAGCCTGTAAAAACAATTTTGTACTGAGTCAGCTAAATGTTTTTCGAATCTGAGCCCCGCGTCGATGTTTAAACCAAGATTACGTGCTACTTCTACCTTTTCTATGGGTTGATCTTTTAATGTAATATTCAAGGTATTGGGCAACAAACGCTTCATTTTTTCCGAACCAAAAACCATATATTTTGTTTTAGTGGGATTAAGTACTAAGCAGTTGCTGTCAGCCCACTGCGCCACAGCATGCAATTCTTCATTTAGAACTTCTACGAACGCTTCGTAATCTTTTGGAGGAAATGATATATATACCTGCACGTCGTCAGCATAAATATGGTATTGGCACTTTTTAAAACAGTGCAAATTTCTAACCTATCACGTGTTCTACAGGACTTCCGTAAAATTTATAAACTTGCGGTTCTTATTGTTATTTTCCGGTGACATTTACGTTAATATGAGCAGAAATCTACCCGACCCGATACGTAGATGATTCAAATTGTTGTAAATCAAGAAGTTTTCGGTGAGTTTTTTTCGGTGAGAAAAGTTTTCGGTGAGTTTGGTTTTCGGTGAGTTTTTTCGGTGAGATTTTTTCGGTGAGAAAAGTTTTCGGTGAGTTTGGTTTTCGGTGAGATTTTTTCGGTGAGTTTTTTTCGGTGAGCTTTTTTCGGTGAGAAAACTTTTCGGTGAGTTTGGTTTTCGGTGAGTTATTTTCGGTGAGTATTTTTTCGGTGAGTTCGGCCGACATCTCTTCCGCCTACTCACCTCGCTTCACCCGATTTGTTAGTTAGTTCTCTTTAATGGGGCATACGCTCGACTTAGAACACATATAATATGAGAATATCAAACAGCTTTTCATGTTTAACTAACATATCTCTTCTAATCACAGTTGGTATTATCGTGAAGTTTGTTATCAGCGAACACAAATCGTGAATATTAACAGCGACATAAACTTACAAAAGCGAAGTTGTGTCTGCGTAACTGTGGATATTGTAACGACGAAGCTATTCGACAATTAGACTTAGTAACAGTCCTTGTGAGAGCTATTTGCATAGCCATATTTGTCTGTGAAAGTTATTCATGCTACTAAACTTGTAACATTACAATATTGTAGCATAAAGGTGTACTGCATAGATTTATGATTAGTCGTCGCTTGTCGTAGGCGAAAGTGAAGACATACCTTCAGTCACTAGCAAACAACATAGGACTATGGTCATCTATATTAATATTGTAAAGAGGAAATATTTGTTTGTTTGTTTGCATTGAATAGGCTCCAAAACTACTGGACCGATTTCGAAAATTCTTAGACCATTAGAAAGCTACATTCTTTCTGAGTGACATAGGCTATATTTTATCCCGATTTTCCTGCGGCAACGGGAATCACGCGGGTAAAACCGCGAGGATCCGCTAGTATTATAATATTAAATGACTTCTGTGGCAGGTCAAGTAGTTTTGTTTCGTTTTGTTTAGGTACATACTAATACTCGTACTTATACTACTTCTAAGTGATGTACCTACCTACATATTGGAAGAGTATCACAATAAGTAATAATAGTAAGAAAATAATGAAAATACTTTATTGCACCTAGTTAGAACAATCAATTACAAAGAAAAACCACTACAATACAGAGACAAAACATACAAAAAAGCGGCGATATTGCTGAATGGCATGGCAATCTCTTCCAGGCACATTGAGTAGATAAAATAAGAAGGATATGTGATATACATGTAGGTAAGTATATTTTATAGATAGAAAAATATACAATGAATATTTATAATGGTTAAGAGAAAATACTTAAATGTCTTCGAACACTATAAGCTTTCAGGTTTTTTAATATTTACTACATAAGTTAAGAAAAAATATTTTGGAAATCTTTTAAGGAAATTTAGTAAAAACAGTTTACCCTTCTTTTATATTTTATTATATTTTAATCTCTGAGACAAAAAAGCTTAAAATCTAAAAGCATTTTTTCCCAACGTTCCACCTCACGAGGTTTCTGAGTGTAAACCTTCACGCGAAAGCCTTCACGGCTTTAAGATAACAAAAAGCTCAGAAGGAAAGCATTTTACATGTCGCGGAAATGTTTTACCTGATACCAAGGACCTAATGTGTCTTAATTTTGTCACCTACTTAAGACGGGCCTTTTCCTTACAGTATTTTAAATAATTTTTAATTTTAAGTAGGTAATTATAACGTCTAAAGGTTAAAGACATATCTTATATAGGTATTTATTTTAAACTATACCGATTTCAAAATTGTATCGAAAAAAAAAAACAAACTGTAAACCTATTTGTGAAAATAAAAGTTAGACGTTGTGAAGTTAGATCGTGCGAAAATTAGCAGCGAAGCTGCTGCTGCTTGTCGGTGCTGGTTTTCGCACGATCTAACCCCTGAGGATGCTCCGGGTTGGGGCGAAACACGTGTAGAGTAGTTAGTCTAATTGGTGGAGGTGCAAGATGTGTTGCTGTCTTGCTAAACTAAGTTTAGCAAGACTGCAACACAATGCTGCTGAGTGCAGGTATTGTGCACTGGTATTTTCGTGGAGTGCATGTGCAATTTTTTGCGGGCGGGCGGGTGGTGCATCTTGCATATTGTGTTTTTTGCGGAAGTAAGCTACATATTTTTCTTTTTTCACTATGGTTAGGGACTTCCGCCACGTGACGTCTATTCAATCAAATAAATTCACCTTTATCTCTACAACGGATACGGCACATATTTCTTCTGAGAAAAAATCTCAGAAGAAATATGTGAATTTGCTATGCGCAATTTTAGATTGACGCTTCATCTCTGCTCCATTGCACACGAGACGGTTTTTCGCCGGATATAGAGCCGGTGCAATACACCTGTTTTTATTATTGAGGTGTTGACTGTGACAAAGATATACATACAAAATCGGCTCTGTGTCCAGCGAAAAACCGTCTCGTTGGCATGCGCCATTAGTGTAAAGTGCAGCAAGCTTTTCTGTTCCGGTGATTATCTTTGGAACTAAAACAGTTTTCATACGACAGTCCATTTTGACAGCTAATTTGGTATTGCAAGTGGCTCCTCTGTCACGGCTGTCACCGGAACAGGAAAGCTTGTGGCACTGTACTCAGCCGGAATGTCAACTATTAAATTTTAATAGACAAAACAAAATCGCACGTAGTAGTCAAACACGCAAAGGCTTTGAGGTCAAAGGTTTGACGTTACAAAGTGAACTGCAACTCCGAGGTGACATGCACAAATATGTTTTGCGAGGCTAGGAGTAAACAAGCGATTGTTTCCTGAAAGGATATTGAATAACCCTATCATTAGAGTTATTATCCGGTGCCTGTTCATCCATCATAGTGGGAGATGGATCAATGTCGGCTCCAGCCCGCACTAATTGCTTGTTAAGTTGAATCATTAGGGCCTTTGTTTTACAAGCTATTTGATATGATATGTTAGAAGTAGGCTTTGTGGCTAATGTAATGGAATACAGATTTGATGATGTTGAAGTAGAGAGGAATTTATATTAATAATACATGTATCACTCAATGCAATGAATCGTAAAAGTTAGTAAGCATTTTGAAATCACATTTTATTTTAATATCAATTCATATAATTTATGTACTCATATTGAACCGTAGATTTTGAAATAAAATTTCTTTATCCATAGGGTTAGCACTTATCCATCATCCATTAATCACACATGATGTTAGGTAAAGATATGATGAAGATGTAAGCGCACTACTCTCGGAATTTTCACCCACTAAGGAACTAGTTATCCTATTTCGAAAACATTGTTGTTATGGCGTCAGACTTAGATAAGAAGGCGGGCTTAGATAGAACAAGTTCTACCACTAACCAAACCAAACACAATATCTACCCCCCACCGGCAATAGAACACGGGACCTAGAGGTCTGATGTCAGTGGTGTGTACCACTAGACTACTGAACTGAGGTGCATAAAAAATATTATTCCTTATACTCTAAGTTCTTTAGCAACCACCCAATGGAAGTAGGTACGTTCCAAAAAAACAGTAGAAGAAAAATAACACACCTTTCAAAAGTTTCTTTCAAGCTTTCACTAGACTTCGAAAGCCATCTCTCTTTTCTCAAATTTCCGTCGTCGCTCGAAGCTCTCTCAGGAGGCAGAAACAGCTCTTTCTCTGACTTGCTGCTAAAGCGAGAGCTTCTGCCGTCATCTCCCGCTCTCTTCAGCACCATACTGGGTTGTCTCTAAAAAGTAGGTAATAGAAAAGATACACACCTTTCAAAAGTCTCCTTCGAGCTTTCACTAGCTTAAGAGAGCCTTCTCTCCTTTCTCAAACTGCTGTCTTTGCTCGGAGACTTCTCAGGAGGCAGCATAGTTCTTTCTCGAACTTGCTGCTGGAACAAGTGCTCTTGCCGTCGTCTCCTTCCCTCTTCAGCACCACACTAGGCTGCCTCTAAAAAGTAGGTAACAGAAAATGGTACACACCTTTCAAAAGTCTCCCTCGAGCTGTCGCTGGCCTTTGAGAGCCTTCTCTCTTTTCTCAAACTGCCGTCGTCGCTCGGAGACTTCTCAGGGGGTAACCGAAGTTCTTTTTCTGACTTGCTGCTGGAGCGGGAGTTCCTTCCGTCGTCTCCTTCTCTCTTTAGCACCGGCCTTACGGGAGACAGGCTGCCGGGCTTCTCATGTTTTTTCACCTCCATACTGCGCGGGTCATCCTTGAAGACTTGCTGGAACAAGCATGTTTAGGTTAGGATATCGAAGACAAATTGTCTATTTTCGTTTCGGAACTTATATACCATTGATGCCATTAGCCCTAATGATCCGTCTAACAATCTAGACCTCCAAGAAATGCATTAAAAATCTAGGAAAATAATAGATCAATAACACAAAATTTAGAGCTCCTTGAAGTAAAATAACTTTTACGGATAAACGGGCGTTTTAGTATCAGATTTGTAAGGAAGTACCTAAAACAATACTTGTTAAATACAATAAAAAAAGCGCGTTAGTTAATCGTAAAAGTTTTTTTATTTCAAGGAGCTCTAAGATGTGTTTATGATCTATTATTATCCTAGATGTTTTAATGCATTTCTTGGAGGGTCTAAATTGTTAGACGGATTTGCAAATCATAAGTCTGCGTGGTTTTATACCGTCTCATTCCTAAAATAAAGTGAGTTATCCACGGTTGTGGAAGAGGGACAGTGCTATACAAAACGCATACCTCCACTCACTTCACTGCTTTAATATAACTTTGCGAGTTCATTCAAAGTGAATTTTGCCTCAGTCTGAAACAGCACTGCAGAGCAGTGCTTTGGGAATACTTTCAATTATAAAGTCCTGTCCTTTCTTCTGGATGTCATATAATATTGTATGAAAATCCGTCGACAGTGGCATATGTGTTGAATTATTGAAAGTTCAGGTCATACCGCTGGGATTAAGGGATTTTCGGTGTCTACCTTCATAAAACCGGGTACTTTTGTCGCTCCGTTCGTCGTGAAAAAGCCGTTCATAAGTTGTTAATCCATAGCACGAAACGCAAATAAAATTACAAGATTGGACCCTGTAATTGGATTTGTTTAGCAATAAAGGAAAGGTAATAAAAAGGATATATCTTTTAATGGATTGGTCAAAACAGATGGAGTACTAGGGTTGTATCCATAATAATATTATAAATGTGAAAGTGTGTTTGTTTGTTTGTCCGTCTTTCACGTCAAAACGGAGCAACGGATCGACGTGACGTTTGGAGTGTGACATAGGCTACTGTTTATCCTGGAAATACATCACATTCCCGCGGGCGATCGTCGTGAAGTCCAAGCGGGCGAAGCTGCGGGCAAGAGGCTAGTTTATACATAAAAGTAGATAGGCTCTTATATTTTTGTAATAATATAAAGTTTTAAGATGAGATCAGAGACTATGGTAATAAAAGATTATGGTGTTTTTAATACACTTTCACATTACATCAAGAAATCCTGCTAAAGCTCGAAGAATCTCATTTTTTGCTCAAATCATTTCGTTACGTAGGTATTTCAGATTTTACTTACATCATAATGTATGGAAGACATTTGCAGGTACTGTTGACTTTTTTATTTAGCAGAAAAATTTGGCTCACAAGAAAAGAAATCCGATTTTATTCTCTCATTCGAATTCCTACCTGGCTTATTTGCGTTTAAATGTAATTTGATTTCAAATTGCTTTCAAATTTCGGCGTACGAAGTGAATTCTCGAAACGAAAGGTTTAAGATTCCAAACCCTTCTTGAAAACTCACTTTGGAAAAGCAAACTGAATATCATAATTGAAGCGGTATTCTCAAGCAGGTAAGGATGTGATTGGTATGAATTTTTTAAGCTAAAAACTGACGATATGTGTTCGTTGGCAATAAAGATTCCACGTGGTTTCTAATCTTATTAAAGGCGATACTCGAAAAAATTATGCTGAAGCGAGATAGCAATAAGAAAACGAACGCGCGTGGAAGCAAGACCGATTTTGCAGATTAGGCAAAAAAACCCAAAATCACTTCGTATTGAAAAACTATAGCGGTTTAAAAAAAATATCTATACGATCCTAAATATTATAAGTGTCCACTAATTAAACCAATTTCCAATAGTATTTGTAACGGCATTTATCAGTAATCTTGAATTTTCGTATTTTTTAGGGGTCTTTTCGAAAAGAAAAAGTGTCGAGGCAAAATCATACAATCGTGTTTTTGAAACTTTACGAATTTAACTTCTTGTTCTTCTATCTATAAGGTTTGAACAAATCTAGTAATAAGGTATGAAGATTTAGATTTGTAACAACTCTAACCGTCCTATAGTTTCATATGAAAAAATCCATACTTTTTCCGAGTAGCCCATTAAATGACTAGAAATATTATAAAAACTTTAAGGTTCTACAATATAAACTAAATAACGTGTTGGGCTGCTGCTAGGGAACCCAAGAAACAAAAGCATAACCGTTTTTCCCATGAAGCTCGACTAACTGGAGAGTGCAGTACTAACACTTTTTTGTCACCAAAAATTACACAGTGGCTGTCTTCCGTCTCACCTACACTTTAAAAAAATACGTATGGTCATATGAGACAACTGACAGCCACTACATACATAAATGTCAAATTTGCTGGGTACACTTTTTTATTCAGGGTGAGAACTCCAATTACCTCAGAGTATTAAGTCGAGCTTCATGGTTTTTCCCAAGCTAAATATAATAGTTTTTTATATTATTCTATGAACATGAGTAGGTGGTCAACAAGGAATATAAAACACCGGGAATTCATTTAGAACAAAAAAATATCATCAGTAATTTTTATTTGCCATTAATAATTTCATACTTTTCCATTACTTTCGATTATGATATTGTTTCCGAAACTTTGTTCACGAATTCCAAAGCTTTTTAATAATTTAAACACTATCAAAGTTACAGTTAATAACCTTCTTTAACTTCTTTTCTATAGAGTCTAAAATGGTAAAGTACAACATAAAATTGGTCTGTATTACTTAAGGTTAAACTTGTCCCTTAAGGCAGGAAGGTTCGCTGTCAAAGTTATTTAAGTTAAAGCCACTGGCCGCTTAAGATATTGATACTACACTCCAGTTTCGCTTGACCCTTGTTAAGAAAATGGGCTTTGAATTGGTTAAGTTACAATTTTGACCTCGATACATTTTGGAGTGGCAATTCTGTTGGTCGTAAAACTTTATACAACTATGAAGACATCACTAATTCGATAACGATGGCGTTTTGATGTATTTGGAACTTGTATCGTGTAACCAATTTAAAGCATCAACCGTTCAGCGATTTTTACAGTGTAGCAAAAGACTTTTGTTAACAATCTTGATAGTCTCTTTATTTGAGAAATGCAATTAAAAATAAGAAAGATGTATTTTTACATACCTTTTCTTTTTACAAGCTTTTTATTAACTTGCCATATTAGTTAGGTATGTTAGTTAATGGGGTACAAATCTTGCAAGCTTAATCTGACCCACTTCCCAGTGTCCGATGGAGCTGAAATTTTGTATACAGGTTTGGTTCAGATGACAATACAATATTAAAGTACATTCAGCAAAAAAGCTTGCCATAAAAATGAAATTTTTAATAAAAACTTATTAATAATATGAAAACATGGAGTTACATTGAATAAATATGTTTAACTTATTTTTTGAACCTGACCGAAAACTTGTTCTTTTGTTCTTGCTTTGTATCCACGTTGAATCCATTCCTTCCTCCGCATTGAATATGGGAACCAATTGAGTTTAAATGGAATATATTAAAAGCTTTTTGTATGGCTCTCTTTTATCGAAACCACGACTCCTAGATTGACCCCTAGATTAGTAGGTAGAATTAGTACAACTACGCCATTGGGCCCGTCAAAATACTAAATTATAGTCCATCTAATTCTTATATACTACACAGGGTTATTTATTTATACTTTAAAACTATACCTAGACTGTTTTTTTTAATTAGTAGGTAATTAATTATTCCTTTTTTTTAAATTACTTTGCCATTATTATATTACAACTAGCGGCCGCCAGCGGTTTCACCCACGTGGTTCTCGTTCCCGTGGGAATATCGGGATATAAAGTAGCCAAAGTTACTTCTTATTACATCAGCTACCTGCCAGTGAAAGTCCCGTCAAAATCGGTCCAGCCGTTTCAGAGATTAGCCGGAACAAACAGACAGACAGACACACAGACAAAAATTATAAAAAATGTTATTTTGATATATGTACCGTATTTATAATCATATGCATGTAGTAAAAAGCGGTTATTTTAATATTACAAACAGACACTCCAATTTTATATATTTGTACAGATGTATATAAATATAATATGTAAATACTAGAAACGAAAGCTCCACGTTAATTTACGGGTCGATTTTCATATTAGGTCAATAAGATTGTGAATCAACATTTTTATTCAAAAAGATTAGCTTGGTACGTTACCTCTTCAGCATTTGCTGCTCATTGAAACATTATTTCGTTCCAACAAGATGTCCATTTCTGATATTTTCTTTTCCTTTCCATTGAGTCGAGAAAGGTATAATTTTATATAAATCCAATGAAGAGGTGTCTTACTACTTTATTAAGACCTTATTACTTTCAAGAGGAATGGTTTTCTTTTGATCCTTCTAGGTATTTCAATTTCATAAAATTTAAATAAAAAAAAATTCGATTCATTTATTTTCAGATATCAAGATCCGGATTTGTTAGTAAAAAATACTTAAATACTATGTTAGCACAAATGATGAATTAATTTAAGAAATGTCAAAAAAAATTTAAAAAAAAATTAAAAATTCAATTCACAATGTCAAGAAATGCCATTCAATTTGATTAAGTATTATAATTCATATTATTAACAATAATTATCAATTTACTATAAAATGTATAATGTCTCGTAAATTAAATTAGGTATACTTAATTACTCATAGACTTTCTTCTTCATTTTTATTATTCTTAACTTTCTTTTTGAGGGGATAGCATAGGTCGCACTTAGATGTTTTCAAATAAAATTTCCGGAACCAGTGCGAGGCCCGCCGCACGTAGCAAACGTTCTGCCTCGCGCGAGGCAAACGTTCTGCCTCGCGCGAGGCTGCTCGCTTGGTGAGGGAGGACCCGCCTAATCACGTAAAAACGGCTGATCGGATTTTTATGAAATTAAAACATAGAATACTTTTTATCCTGGTTATTGGTCCCCTTAGTATTTTCTCGAATGTCCACGCGGACGAAGTCGCGGGCGGAAGCTAGTAAATAATAAGTGTCTGTTTCACAATCAAAAAGTTAGTTCTGAGTAGCTTAGGTACTGTAACGCCGCTAGGTATATTACAAATAAATTTTAACTTTACCGTAATATTTTGATGTAGGCTATTGGTTTTGTTGCACATTTATTCTAAAAAAAAAGGTTAGTTAAGACTTAATTACTTTAGGTCTCAAACAAGTAATGGAGCGGTTAAAACTCAGGAAATGGGAAACTATTGTTAGATATTTCAATGGTCATGCAACATGTTGGATGCTTGCATTGAATTTAAAACAATTGTGAATAGAACCAAGAGGTAGATGTTGTAAAGACAAAAGGCCACGTGTCGGGGAAGCAATTCTTAGGATGCACCCAACATGCGCTTACTAATAACCATTAAAACCATAGAATTTGAGAAAGTTGAGTATAAACAAAGGCTCCAACAAACAAAGAGGCAGTAAAGGAAGGGATGGCTAGGACGACGAGGAAATGGTTGGCAAGGCTGGGGAGACGTGAGTACGCTACGGTAGGAGGCAGACGTGCCAAACAAGAGTGTCAAAGTTCTGCTAAAGAATTGAGGAGAGTCGTGCGGTGTGTGGTAAAATTGAGTGTTATTTCCTTGTGCACAATGTGAAAAACATACGTTGTAACTTTTGGGTTATGTAAGTTGAAATAATACTTCGGTGAGTTCTTTATAATTTATTATTGCTTAAATGATCTGCCTGGTGTTAATTCTGGCATTCAAGGTATGTCTATAGATAGGGCCAGCTGAGCAGAATAGGCCGGAATGACGGATGAAGTCTTTCATTAGGGAGCGATACTCTAAAATCGTTCAAATAGGGAATTCGCTAGGCCACTCCACAAAGCCTCGAACATACATCCACCTCACCTACTTCACACAGACATATTCTTGGTGCCAAATTGTCATTCAGAGAGACCACTTTAGCCCTAATCACTTCGCGAATATTTCTTTCATTTATCTAATAAAATATTACAAAAGTCAGTGGGGGAACTAGTGTTTGCGGTCGAGTTCCACAGGAATGATGCGGTGAGAATTAGGAGACTAAATTATTTTAGTTTTCTAGTGGGTGGAGCATCGATCCCCCCCCCCAAAGAGGGGGGGCTGGCTAGAAATAAAACTCTAAAGTATTAAATTTATAGACGACTTACAAAACCTGGGTTTTGGGCGTTGAGTCACAAAGTGGTGCCGTGACCAGGATCCCGTCATCAAATGTATCAATTACTATTGTTACAACGGGATCTTTATTTAAATAACTAAAGACGTTCGGGTACGTAAAGAAACGATCACCGCCAAGCCTAAAAGTGTGGTTTAAAATATTAATTAACCAAGAGTTTAAGCGGAATTTGTATGGAACAATGGTTGCAACCCTTTTGTGTCAAGTCTCATTATTCAACTATTTCAACAATAAAGTTTTCAATACGCAATATCAGACGTAAATAAAAGGAATAAAGTAAAATACAAAAAAACAGAAGAGTAACAACTGTTTTCACAACGATAATATTTTTGTTATGGACTAATGATATATTGTGATTGTTTAAGGAAACAAAGCAAAGTTATGTAATTACTACTATTGTAAGGGTTATGACTCAGTCCTCCAGTGAGTCGGTAACAATCATCTTTAATAAAACTAAGTATGATAGTGAAAAAAAAATACAAGGAAAATATTCATTAATAATGTTTTAATCCAGGTCCCGATTGATCCGGGGAAAATCAGCCTTATAAATATTAAGGCACAGTGCCAAGGCACCTGTTTAAATCAGTTCGTTTTGAAAGAGGTATAAAATTAGTCGTTATTTGTCAGATAAACAAACACCTACTACAACGGATAAGAGTCGTAGGGGGGTGAAAATCAAAATGGCTTTAAAACGTTTTAACGTTTAATCGATAGTCCGTATAGCTAAAAAGGATTAATTTATTGGTTTGTACTATGTCCAATTTTCACATTTTTAAATCTAGCAACGCCATCGTGTTTGTTTTTATTACTCTACGTCCATTTTTTTTATTTTTTACATAACTGATGAATTCGTGTAAAATTTGGTAGTAACTTACTACTTATACTATGTCCTATTAACCAAAACTCCGTGGCAAATCAGTTTTGCTCTATCTCCATTTCATAGACTTTTAGCGGAAGATAGAATAAAGTCGTCGGCTGTCAATGTCAAAATTGTCAAACAAAAGGTCACTGATTTTGCGCCAAATTAATGTGCATGATGGACAAACGGAAGGAAAATGTCGTTTTAATGGATATTTCTTCAAAGCCGTTGCCTAATGTTGGTTTGAATAACCCATTTCAAGAAGAAGTCAACCCTGAATTACGTATATCACCTACAATTGGAGAATTATAAGCATTTGATACGACATATTATAAACAATTTTGACATTACTATACCAGGTTAAAAATAAAGTATATACTTACTATAAGATTTTGAATAAACCCCAACATAAGGAAAAGTTGGTTAAATATTCATTTTGGTCCTAGATATTTATAAATGAAATTATGATTCTTCATTTTGCCTAATGCAACTATTAAAGAATTATAATAACTAAAGAGAAATAAATTTTCAAAACTTTAGACCCAATTTTCTCCAATTGAGACTTTGTGAACATAGCATAAACCAATCCTCAGCAAGTGAAATTTAGACACAGATAGCATTAATGGCGTAGCGTATACGCTTTACTTATAGGGTTACTAAACATGGATACAACAATCTTACTTCCAATAATTAACATACTTAAGAAACAAACAACCCGTTTTCGTCAGGGTTCAAATATGATAGACTTTGATAAACAATTAAGCAATAGTTTAGGTTCAAATGTAAGTTATTATTAGGATGAGATATAAGTTAGCTAATAAATAATTATGAAACTTTTATTAAGATACTACGCCCAATAAAAGTATGGTTCAAATAAGGAAGAAGGGAGGAAAAATACATCTCAACCTTATTTTGTCTTACATTCCATATCATCTGGGCACATGCTGAATCGAGGACTTCGAGGCTGAGAAACCAAATCACCTATTTTACTGTGTGATTTGCCGTTGTCGCTTCAATTAGGAGCCACCAGCGAGAAAAGTTTTCGCCGATGGTAGAAGACCCAGCAGGGGAAGGTTGACAAAACGAAGTGCCAGATATAAGTTAAGTATTTACAGTAAATGTTTTAACTTTAGTCCTGTCATAAATAGAGAAAAACATTTCAATTTATTAAGTTTGTGATAAGTATTGGTTAGCCACAACGGTTGAGCAAATTATTTAGAGTAAAACCTAGGGGGAAATCTCGACACATATAATTAACAAAAGGTGTAGATCACATAGATTCAAAGTAAAACATTGTAGAATTATGATAATCACGAACAAGGTTTGTTCAGCTTGCTACATACAATAGCCATAGTTGCGGGTTCGAGTCTTGCAAACAGTTAGCTGTGTAATATTAAAGTAAGCAATTCATATGCCTACTATCTGTATTATATAATGACTATTTTTAATGTCAGCGGTGTATTGGAGTTCTACAGTTACTGGAAATAAAACCATGCGGTCAAAAGCTTTCGATTTGCCAGCCTGAGACAGGTACTTATCTTCTGTAATTTAGTTTAATAATACCATTCCAGCAGCACATGGTATGGTTGAAGGTGTAATATATTTGAAGCCTAATGGGTTTAACTATGACTAAACTTTTACACTTAGTGTGATGTGAGACAGTTTCGATATAGTCCAATAACTGTAAACTGTTGGTGCGATAAACTAATAACCAAATGCGATGTTTGCAGCATTGTATAAAGCTAAAGGCAGTTCATAGGCAAGGTAATTATCATTGCCTCCAGGAAAAAAAATAGTCAGGAATGTATTTAACTTATCAATAGGTATAAGTGTAAAAATATTATTAATTAGGGTAACCTATTACTCATGATAACTATGGTAGACAGAAGTGTGAAAGAAAGAGAAAGGGGTTATTGATGTATTATATACAAGTGACATTCCTAATTTTCTAACTATCTCATTTTCATATCGTACGGGTGTGGCACAAGCGGACACTGCTCAGTTGCCGAGCACCGGTACCTCGGAGTAGCGGCGGCCTGCTAATATTCCTGTAGCTGATAGCAGCGAAGGTTGCAATTCAGTGCTGAGGAAGGCGGTACGATCGTTCCTGGAAGTTGGGAGCTGAATAAATGGCAGATAAGTTGCATGTTTAAACATGCATTACACTTAAGTGTAATTATAACGATAGCAATTCGTCTATTGATAATAATGTATCTAGTAAACATTCAGATTCTGTACGAATGTGCAGGTGGAGATTAGGGTTGACTGGGATTGGGTTAAAATTATACCGTGGTTAAAATTTTTCATTGAGAGATAAATCCAATGGTTGGCGTTGATCGTACCTTTATTTATGGGTTAACTCTAAGAGGCTTTGATTTTCTCGTCATCTTAATTTATGTCTTGACTTAAATTGCGAAGGGGGTAATAAATGTAATACAATAAATAGAAGTGCATAAAATGTCGGAGGATGTCTCCTATCAATCATATAAAAAATATTTAAAGAAATCTTATAAGTTTTCAAAATTATACTACTCTTATTGAATTTCATACACATTTTAGGAAAAGACCAAACATTATATAATCGCAATTAGGAAGTTAACAGGCAAACGAGTGATGTTCGTACAATTTTATTGATAACCGCGAATTTATTATTATCTTTGAAGCGGAATTGATGGCTCTATAAATAATAATGGGGGTAGGTATTATGTATGATTTAGGTAATATGGGAATTTCAGAATTAGGAGAATGGAAATACTTTAAATCGTTCTGTTCCAAAACCATTGATGTTGGTGGATTAGTTATGGGACGTGCAGAATGTAGTTAAGCGTGCTACGAATCGTGATCGCATGACGTAGAGGCCCTTGGGCATGCGTATGCCAACGATGGACCTTATGCAGTAATAATACTGGATTATTTAACGATTACAGTTTATCAATATTATAAAACTAAATTACGTTTTGTTATGGAAAATGTGGAACTCATGAGTATCTGATGATATATATAAAAAAAACGACGTAGTACGGTAGGACCACAGCGAGTTACTACAACTTATTAAGGCGATGCCTTGGATATGGACCTAATAAGCTGACGTACAGTAAACAAGCAAAATAAGGATTAGCTTAAGCTTTCAATAAATTGCCTATCTGTTAATAAGACAAGTCAAATAGTAATCTCTATACGACAACATAGATATCATATTTTTTAAGGAGGATGCTTACTAAAGCCTTTAGTCGCCTTAGTGATTACTAGCAGATTTAAATGCGTTCTATTGTGAAAATATAACTTCGGGTGTTCCCTCGTTTTATTTTCAGAGGGGGGAATGTAACGCCGCTAGGTATATTACAAATAAATTTTAACTTTACCGTAATATTTTGATGTAGGCTATTGGTTTTGTTGCACATTTATTCTAAAAAAAAAGGTTAGTTAAGACTTAATTACTTTAGGTCTCAAACAAGTAATGGAGCGGTTAAAACTCAGGAAATGGGAAACTATTGTTAGATATTTCAATGGTCATGCAACATGTTGGATGCTTGCATTGAATTTAAAACAATTGTGAATAGAACCAAGAGGTAGATGTTGTAAAGACAAAAGGCCACGTGTCGGGGAAGCAATTCTTAGGATGCACCCAACATGCGCTTACTAATAACCATTAAAACCATAGAATTTGAGAAAGTTGAGTATAAACAAAGGCTCCAACAAACAAAGAGGCAGTAAAGGAAGGGATGGCTAGGACAACGAGGAAATGGTTGGCAAGGCTGGGGAGACGTGAGTACGCTACGGTAGGAGGCAGACGTGCCAAACAAGAGTGTCAAAGTTCTGCTAAAGAATTGAGGAGAGTCGTGCGGTGTGTGGTAAAATTGAGTGTTATTTCCTTGTGCACAATGTGAAAAACATACGTTGTAACTTTTGGGTTATGTAAGTTGAAATAATACTTCGGTGAGTTCTTTATAATTTATTATTGCTTAAATGATCTGCCTGGTGTTAATTCTGGCATTCAAGGTATGTCTATAGATAGGGCCAGCTGAGCAGAATAGGCCGGAATGACGGATGAAGTCTTTCATTAGGGAGCGATACTCTAAAATCGTTCAAATAGGGAATTCGCTAGGCCACTCCACAAAGCCTCGAACATACATCCACCTCACCTACTTCACACAGACATATTCTTGGTGTCAAATTGTCATTCAGAGAGACCACTTTAGCCCTAATCACTTCGCGAATATTTCTTTCATTTATCTAATAAAATATTACAAAAGTCAGTGGGGGAACTAGTGTTTGCGGTCGAGTTCCACAGGAATGATGCGGTGAGAATTAGGAGACTAAATTATTTTAGTTTTCTAGTGGGTGGAGCATCGATCCCCCCCCCCAAAGAGGGGGGGCTGGCTAGAAATAAAACTCTAAAGTATTAAATTCATTAAATTTATAGACGACTTACAAAACCTGGGTTTTGGGCGTTGAGTCACAGTACCAAGAACTTTTAGGGTACTTAAGATGATTTAGGTTTCTATACCCTATTTACCCCCTGGGTTTGATTTTCGGAAAACTACGAAATGGGTTGCCTATTGGTTTTAAGAAGTAAGCCTACAAAGTTTCAAGTGGAAATGTCTATTTTACCCCCTGATTTTTCATTCAAAACTTCACCCCTATTTCAACCTTTTAGGGGTTGAATCATGTTCAGCGTGTTAAACATCAAAATAAATGCCATTTTTGCAATCGTCATCCCATAAAACCTCAATAACGACATCCATATCGATTTTTAGGTTTATTTATCCCATTTAACCTCTAAGGGGTTGATTTTCGAAAAAATACGAAACATGTTTTTGCTTATTTGTTTTACTTTCCGACCATAAGCCTTAATAATAAGTTTAATGAAGGACTTTCCAGATACAACATTTCATCCCCCTCTTCATCCCTTCGGGGGTAAAATTGACAAAAACGCTGACACAGAAAAATATTAATTTTCTATTGCCAGCCTAAATACAAAATTTTAAGATCCTAACTTCAAAACTGACGGACTTTTATACACATTCATCCCCTATTTTACCCCCTGGGTTTGATTTTGGGAAAATTACGAAATGGGTTGCCTATTTGTTCTAAGAAGTAAGCCTACAAAGTTTCAAGTTGAAATGTCTATTTTACCCCTGATTTTTCATTCAAAATTTCACCCCTATTGCAACCTTTTAGGGGTTGAATCATGTTCAGCGTGTTAAACGTCAAAATAAATGCCATTTTTGCAATCGTCATCCCATAAAACCTCAATAACGACATCCATATCGATTTTTAGGTTTATTTATCCCATTTAACCTCTAAGGGGTTGATTTTCGAGAAAATACGAAACATGTTTTTGCTTATTTGTTTTACTTTCCGACCATAAGCCTAAATAATAAATTAAATGAAGGACTTTCCAGATACAACATTTCATCCCCCTTTTCACCACTTCGGGGGTGGAATTGTAAAAAACGCTGACACAGGTAAATATTAATTTTCTATTGCCAGCCTAAATACAAAATTTTAAGATCCTAACTTCAAAACTGACGGACTTTTATACACATTCATCCCCTATTTTACCCCCTGGGTTTGATTTTGGGAAAATTACGAAATGGGTTGCCTATTTGTTCTAAGAAGTAAGCCTACAAAGTTTCAAGTTGAAATGTCTATTTTACCCCTGATTTTTTATTCAAAATTTCACCCCTATTGCAACCTTTTAGGGGTTGAATCATGTTCAGCGTGTTAAACGTCAAAATAAATGCCATTTTTGTAATCGTCATCCCATAAAACCTCAATAACGACATCCATATCGATTTTTAGGTTTATTTATCCCATTTAACCTCTAAGGGGTTGATTTTCGAGAAAATACGAAACATGTTTTTGCTTATTTGTTTTACTTTCCGACCATAAGCCTAAATAATAAATTAAATGAAGGACTTTCCAGATACAACATTTCATCCCCCTTTTCACCACTTCGGGGGTGGAATTGTAAAAAACGCTGACACAGGTAAATATTAATTTTCAATTGCCAGCCTAAATGCAATGTTTGAAGATCCTAACTTCAAAACTGACGGACTTTCATACAAACATTAATCCTCTATTTCACCCCCTTAGGGGTGGAATTTCCAAAAATCCTTTCTTAGTGGATGCCTTCAAATTGGAGACAATTTAAGAGGGCATGGTTGTTTTCTTTTTTCAAATACTGATCTGGTTTACTTATAATAAAATAAATGAATTGGCGGCGCTAGTAGACGGCAAGTAGCGCCTTAATAAGCAGTTTCGCAACAAAACATCTTAATCCTTAAAAGTTTGCAACAAAAAGGCTCTTATCCCAAAATCTTTTAAAATAACTCGTGATAATAAATGGTTTTTAATAGAAAATAACAGAGAAACTATTAACTTTCCTACCTTGATTATGTACATAACAGTTACCTAATGAAAAGTTAACCGTTTTTCCTTGTTAGTGAAAAAAACTACCACCCTGAAATAATAGTCAGTTGAGAAGTGACTTTTCAAAACTGAAAAGTCATTCCTCAACTGACTATTAGTGTATTTTGCCATAGCTGGCTCAGTGAGCATCCCATACAGTCGTTTCATTCCGGTGCCAAAGCTCTATTTGCATTTTAACGTACTTACTGCAATAGGTGCGAGGCAGAATTTTAATTAAACTTAGAACCCATTCGCGTATTTACCCTCCACTTAGGGTGTGTACACGGATTTTTAATTTGCAGTTAAATTAAGGTACGTTCTGTGGGTAGTTTGGTGTTATTTAGTTTGTTGGTATGGGTCTGCTCTAAGTTGCTGAAATTCAGCGAGTTTTATTTTTGCCGCGGATTCTGGTGTCGAAAATTTAATACAGTGTCCTGCAAAAATAGTACACAAAATTTTAAGGGGTTAATGTACAAACATACATACAATCAACAATACAACAACTTTCACAATAGGCATACAAACAACTTTCACAATGGGACCAAAGTTGAAATCGCGAATAAAACATCAGCTAGGTATTCCTTACAATTTGGTTTATTCGATTTTAAAGTTTCTATGGAACAGGGGGCTTAGACAAAGTAACATCGTTATGTGGCGAAACGACAATCGCTATCGCTATCGTCTTTATGCTCCAATCAACTTGCGGCAAGACCACGTGATTTAGCGCAGCTTATACCAATCCGCCAATCCTATACCTTGAATTTCTTTCGAACTTCGTTATCGCTTCGCTATCGCTATCGCTATGTTACTTTGTCTAAGCCCCCAGCTCATTCTTTTCGCGATTTGAATGTTGGTGACTTAGTAAAAGTTGTTTGTATGCATACATTGACCCCTTAAAATTGTGTACACTATTTTTGCAGGACCCTATATTTCGTGTTTTTACATTACACGACTGCCCAATGAGTGTATTGTGTTAAGGGTTAATGTATGTATTTTACCTATGGTGTGTATGTATGCGAGTTTCTTTATTCCACCATAACTTTTGAATGCCTTAACGGATTTTAATGTATGAATGTCACCCCGAGTAACACTGGCTATATATTTATTTTAATACTAGCTGACCCGGCAAACGTTGTTTTGCCATATAAATTTTATTGGACACGAACTTCGTATCAACTGCCTGACACAATGTCACTTATTAAAAAAAAAGAAATCCTAAGCGGCAAAAATGTTTATGTAATACTTCCATGCAAAAATGTCAGTGATTACATACTCTTTGACATACCTTCTCTTTGGAAGCTGCTAAGAAATGAGAGTTGTGTGAAGTATGACAGCTTTACGGTTTTCTATACAAAATTACCATTATTATTTTAAAATTTTCCTGGATAAAAAGTAGCCTATGTTACTCTCCAGCTCTCAAATTATCTCCGTACCGAAAATCTCGTCGATCCATTGCTCCGTTTTGACGTGAAAGACGGACAAACAAACAAACAAATAAACAAACACACTTTCACATTTATAATATTAGTATGGATTTAATATGACGGAAGTGTGGCGCATTATGAAAATAAATGATATCCTTACTTTATTATATTATAAATGCGAAAATGCGAATGTCTGTCTGTGTGTTACACAATCACGCCTAAACTACGGAACCGATTTGAATAAAAACTGGTACAGAGATAGTCTAGAGCCTGAGAAAGGACATAGGCTACTTTTTTATGTGAACAAAGGGCTGTAAGGGGTTGAAATAGGGGATGAAAGTTTGTATGGAAATTACGTCATTTTTAAAGCTAGAAGGCTAGAAGCTTCAAAATTATTTTATGGGCTTTTGATTAGATAAATAAATACGACATTTAAAGTTTGTAAAAAATACTACCCTAAAGAGGGTGAAAACAGGGGATGAATTTTTTCGTGTGATGACGTCGGCAAAAAAGTTTACGGAACGGATTTTGATGAAAGTTTTTTTGTTATACAGCTATTGGTCCTTGCCAACATATAGCTATAATTTATTTTGAAGATCGCAATTTCTGATGTGGAACCATAGCAGTCCAGCCAAACTATGAGAGATATAAAAATACCGTTTTAAGGAAAATTGTTAAACTTGATGAGCACTTTCTATTGACGTACAAAGTTTGAAGGTCTGGTACACCTGATGTGGAACCCTAGCAGCCAGATTAAACTATATGAGATACAAACATAGCGTCTTAAGAAAAGTTGTTTAACGTCATGGACATTTTCTATTGACGGAAAAATATCGAAGGTCTGGTACTCCTGATTTGGAACCCTTGCAGCCCAGCTTAACTATAAGAGATACAAATACAGCATCTTAAGAGAAGTTGTTCAGCGTGATAAGTATTTTCTTTTGACATACAATATATACTAATATTATAAATGTGAAAGTGTGTTTGTTTGTATGTCCGTCTTTCACGTCAAAACGGAGCAACGGATCGACCTGTTTTTTTAGTATGTGGATAGTTTAGGAGCTAGAGAGTCCCATAGGCTAATTTTATCCCGGAAAAATATCACATTCCCTCGGAAAAACGTCGTGTAGTACACGCGGCAAAACCGCGGGCGGAAGGCTATGTGATATAAATTTTTAATGTGTTAATACGTAGGTACTGTTTATGTAATATGTAATATTTTTTTATGTAATATACACGGTATTTTTTATCACCCCGGATATTTTTAGGGATTATTTTACTCATGAAAACAAACAACTTTTATTATAGGACCAACACTGAAATCGCGAAAAAATATCAGCTGTTCCATACATTTTGATTAAATATTTTTGCACTTTTGTATGGAATAGCTGTTTTTTTTTGCGATTTTAGTGTTGGTCCCATAATAAAAATTGTTTGTTGTCATGAGCAGAATAATCCTTTTAATTTTATCCGGGGTGATAAAAAAATTACCGTGTATATTAAGTAAATATTTATAAAATAATTCACACTTATTATAAAACTGTATGCGATTCTATTCAGGGGGCTACCGGCTAAAAATTATGGGTATGGACATGGGCTTCATTTGACATTTGAAGCCCATATTATGCCCTTAAAAGCACAAAATATGGGCATCAAATGTCAAATGAAGCCCATGTCCATATCCATATTTTTTTGCCGGTACAGGGGCTGTATACATTGAAAAGAAATAGAAAAAAAATACCACCAAGGGTCTTCTTAAACGGAACAGATACCAAAAATATAGTTTTTGAATTTTTTGTCTGTCTGTCTGTTGTCCACGTTTCAGGCAAAAACTACTGAACGGATTTTAATGAAACTTTTTTTGTTATATAGCTATTAGTTGTCGCCAACTTATAGGTAGGCTATAATTTATTTAGAAGATCGAAATGGCTGATGTGGAACCATAGCAGTCCAGCCAAACTATGAGAGATATAAAAATACCGTCTTATGGAAAATTGTTAAATGTGATGAGCATTTTCTATTGACGTACAAAGTTTGAAGGTCTTGGTACACCTGCCTGGCTAGCATTACCATCATTATATCACGCGATATGATATAGCACGTCTTGCTGTCTTGCTTCCACCGTAGTGGGGTAGTTAAGCAAGACAGCATGACGTGCTATATCATATCGCATGATAAAAGCCGTTCATGCTAGGCCAGCTGATGTGGAACCCTAGCAGCCAGGTTAAACTATATGAGATAGCATCTTAAGAGAAGTTGTTCAGCGTGATAAGTTCTTTCTTTTGACATACTGTTTGTATTGTTTGTATATCCGTCTTTCACGTCAAAACGGAGCAACGGATCGGCGTGTTTTTTTAGTATGTGGATATTTTAGGAGCTAGAGAGTGACAAAGACTAATTGATATCCCGGGAAAATATAACGTTCCCTCGAGATAACGTCGTGTAGTACAGGCGGGCGAAACCGCGGGCGGAAGGCTATGTGAAATATTTTTTTAATGTGTTAATATGTATCATACACAAAAAAACGAAAAACTTTATTAGCTAAAAAAATGAAAAATGCTGCCGAAAGTCACTATTCCACGCGAACGAAGTCGCGGGCACAGCTAGTAATATGTGTATTACGATTATTTACTACACTTTAGTTCGCGTAAGTGTATATATTCTTTGACTTTAGGCTGGTTTTTCTTGTTACTTTTCAGTTTCCATGCCGCGACATTTGCGAAATTCCATTGAACGCGCGAACGGTTTTGGAATATATTTATGGGCTTTGTCATAAACCATAGAAATCGAACTTAGTCTTGTGGCAAACACTGTATCTAGTGAAGAATTTAGTGAATCTAACAGAAGTACATTAGCTATTTACGGTATTTTTATCATAGTTTTTTGTTTTCGAGTTCCCGATATTTCAGCGCAGTTGCACACGCGTTGATCACGGAGTAACTGATTCATGACCGGAATATCGAGAACTCGCAAAGAAATTTAAACATGGTAAAACTCCCGTTTTGCATAATAGTTATAGTGTTAATGACCATGATAAATAGTCCTCAGTAATTGAAAATTCCGGGAGTAGTGCGCTTCCACCTTCAGCCTTATCACCACTTAACATCAGTTGTGATGAAGGCTAACTCCGTTGTGGATAAAAAAAGTGTTATTTAGAATTAGAAGCACTTAAATGTGTGAAGTCTTCGTCTAACTAAATTGTGCAGCATAAAATATCAAGCGCCTTATTTTAAGTGGAACTTAAGCTCATTGCAGACATTCGCCAGCATTCCAGTTAATGTATGCTCTGTGCTACAAAGCGGAAATACAAATACTTACGATATTCAACGAAACACGCTCTAAAAATGTTTTTGTAGTTATCTTGTTGTAAATGGAGAAACTGATCTAGTTATTTAAATTAGGTCAGGTTGTTGTGGTTTAAAAATACTCTGTCCTCTCTTTAAGGGAGGATTCCCGAAAATAGGGTATTTTAAATTATGGATTACTCGCAAACCAGATGTACTTACTCAAAATTTGGAAAAAATATATGTTATTTTACAGTCTTTTATCTAGTGCTTCCAACCGTTATATTTTCCATTAATGATACTTTACTGTATCAAATAAAATTCCAAACATTCTTCTAATAATAATTCAAATACAATATTACTTGCAGTATACTTGGTTTTAGTTAATGAAAAACATATGAAAATAATTGTCTTTAAATAGCCGAGGGATTCAGGCCGTCATAATTTTTTTTATTTCATTTTTGCGGGTTCACAGTTCACTGCCGGCTGCCGCTGGGTCCGCGCGAAGTGTATCGAGCGCGGCCGAGCAAGCGTATGGGCGTTTGTGCACTACCACTGAATAATTTTTTTTTTCTCCTGTGGCAACACTACCGTTAACAGCTGTTAATAATTGCTCCCAAACATTTTATGATTTTTATATTGTTTAATTGTAGTAATACGGGCCAGAATCCATTAAATCACGTTCATAAAAGTATATTGTATATTGTGTAGTGTTATAAGTGCAAAATACAAACAACTTTTGAGTGAAATTGTGTTTAAAATCACCCGGTTAAAAGCCGGTAAGTTCGTTGACAACTAGTATTTAAATTAACTGTGAATCATTGTTCTCCCTTTTGCAATAATTAATTCACTCCGTATTTACGGAATTTATCTTAAAATATAATATTTTATAGAATCAGTTTTATGTAAATTGCATTTTAACGTCCAAGTTACATAACCTCACTATTGTTTGACAACTACCTGGACTTACAAATTAGAAAAACTAATCTTGACTTTTCATTACTGTTTACCAAAATGATGACCCGCAAGGCTTTATCACGTCAGGAGGAATCACAACTCCAATTGACCTTGCAAGAATTAAAAGTTTCCGAGGAGTTGATCAACCAAATGAATAGGGAAAGGGAGGAAAATGAACAGGAATTATTAGATGTGCTTAATAGAAATAGTGCATTGAAAAAAGACATGGCAGAGTTACACACTCAGACAGTAGAACTTGCTCGAGAACGGGATAGACTTCAGTTGTTAATAGACGGGTTCGACCAATGCCAGAATGAGTATGAGCAGGCCCTCAGGCTCATTTCTCGGTTGGAGCAGGAGTTATGTGAGGCAAATAATTGTATATTTGAATTAGAATCCAGTAAAGCACATATATCTGCTGTTCAGAACCAAAGTTTGTTTGATGAATTGGTTGGCAGCGCACCTGACATGGTTTCTGCATCCTTTAGTAATAATCAAACTGTAATAGACCTAACAAATGATGAGTCAATTGGATGTAAGTGTCCTAAAACTAACCTGAAACTGAGTAATAAAAAGTTAAAAAAGTATATCAAAATAAATAGATATATCTGTAAAACAAAAAAACTTATTAATAAAAATAAAACTTCTTTTAAATATGCAAAAAATGCTAAAGATAGGTTGCAATTAATTGAACAACTGGATGTTTGTAGTTCTATAATTGAAGAAAACAGAATTGTATATGAAAATAATTTAAAAACAATGACTAATAAAATAAAAAATTTGCATGACTCGCTAAATAAAATGATTCAAAATTATGAGTCGTCTAAAAATGAGATAGGGGAATACATACTGGCACTTAAACACCTTTCATGCACCTCAAGTGGAGCCCAAGAAAATAATAGATGTCGTTCATCACTCTCCGGGGCATCAGGCCGGATCGTCCCGGAGACTTTACCTGATCAATCAGTATGTGAGCCCTTACTCTCTAGCCTTTGTAATAACTCAGATTGCACAAATGAAAATAATTCCTGTACTAAAAAAAGTTGTAGTAAATTAGTTATGTTCTGTGATGAGCTTGGAAAGAATCTTGGCCAATTGTTGCAAAAAAATACAAGGGAAAGCATTATTAACTATTGCAAGCCGGGCTCGACTATAGATGAAATCATGAAAAGTATTGTAAAACATAAGTTTAATGAAGATACAAACTTGATCATTCTAATTGGAAATAGGGGTAATGTAAGCAAAAATCAACTGATGACATACTGTAATACACTGTGTTGTTTAAAGGTTAAAAAAATTGTTATGTTTACATTTCCCTATAGTAAAAGTTTGCCACAGGTGGAAAATAACTTTAGATATAATTTAAATTTATCTTTAAATACTATGGCATATCATAGTAGCCAAATGTTGCATATTATTGACATTAATAAATTGTTAAAAAATATTATTCTGACAAAAGATAAATACTATCTGCCAACTTATTGTAAGAGACAGTTAGCACTATCGCTATCTTTTTATTTTGAACATTTAGCCAGTAATCTGGCTAGTATAACTCCTGCTTTTATTGAGCAGTCAATTGACATTTATAAATTACCCTTGGAATTTGTTCCAAGTCATAATAATAATTTGTTTAATCAAAATGACATAAATCTGAATACTGACTTGGTTAATTTAAATTACCATTAAAGACAACAGAGGCGCCCTCTAGCCCAGTGTTGACAAGAGAAAAGCCAAACAGTTTAACAATTGTCCATCAAAATATGGAAGGCTTTTCTAACAAAGATCTAGAATTAAGTTTGTTTTTAAATTGTAATAATGTTGATGTGTTATGTGTTACTGAGCATTGGTTTAAACCACATGAATTAATGTTAAACTTAGATAATTATAGAGTTGTAAGCTCGTTTAGTAGGCAATCTGCTATCAGGGGAGGGTCTCTTATAATGTTACATGATAATTTCCAATACAAAGAGCGCAAAGATGTTGTATCCCTCTCTATTGAACGAGTCATTGAACTATCCTGTGTGGAACTTGACCAACTAATTATAATATGTCTTTATAGACCTCCCAATAGTAATTATTCTGAGTTTGAGTCCACTATGGAGGAAGTGTTAAGAATAACTTGTAAAACCAATAAAAAAGTTGTCATATGTGGGGATTTCAATGTAGATATTTTAGACCGTAAATTGGCCACACTCTCAAGTAGATTTTTAAACTTGTTTAAATCATTTAATTTAATACACACTTTTAATGAGCCTACTCGAATCACACCCACATCTGGCAGTTGCTTGGACAATATTTTTACAGACTGTTCGGTTATAGAAAAAAAGGTAATTGATGTCATAAAATCTGACCATAGTGGACAAATAGCCTCTATAGAGCACCATCATGTCTGTCCTAAACGTAAAATAATATGTAGGCCAATTACGAAAAAGGGCATTGATAAATTTAGAAATCATGTAATTGATAAAATTGAAACTTTACCAGCTTCTATTATGGAATCTAATAATCTCTATAATGATTTATTTAGTGTGGTGCAAAGCGAATTTAGTAAAACATTCAAACAAAAGGTGATCAACTGTAATACTAATAGAAAGAAGTTTAGTGATTGGGCCACGCCTGGGATTTATACAAGTAGAAGGAAGTTATATGAACTTTATGCATTAAAGCGAACTTCATGTGACCCTAGTTTTATTGAATATGTCAAGAAATATTCTAAAACTTTTAGAAAAGTATGTGCGGCTGCCAAGTCCACATACATCGCTAATAAAATAAAAGTAGCTGATAATAAGATCAAGGCTACATGGAATATTATTAACCAAGAAACTGGTAAAACAAAAAATCATATAAATTCCTTCACTCTTAAAGCAAATAATAAAACATTTACATCTGACGATGAGGTTGCCCGTGTTTTTGAAGACTTCTTCTCTCGGGTACCCTTAGAAACTACGAGAAATTTAAATTCCTGTCCTAATATTGCGGCTGCCCTCTTGGTGTCAAGCGTTGATAAGTGTAACAAAGCATTTAATTTTCAACATTTAAATGGCGATGATATTCTTAAAGCATTTAAAACAATAAATATTAAAAAATCGGAAGATTTATGGGGTATATCAACTAATGTTATTAAATCAATAATTGATCCAATAGCTCCATATTTAGCTTTTATTTTTAATAAGTGTATTGACGAAGGAGTCTTCCCCGATTTAATGAAATATAGTAAGTTAATTCCGCTTTTTAAATCTGGAGACAAGAGTGACCCCACTAACTTTAGGCCGATATCAATTTTACCAGCACTTAGTAAAATTTTTGAAAAGATAATATACGCTCAATTAGTAGATTATTTGGTATTAAATCAAATCTTTCATAAGAATCAGTTCGGATTCTCTAAAGGTAAAAATACCACAGATGCTGGAATTGCACTTCTTAAACATATCCTTGACGCTTGGGAGGGTAGGCAGGACGTAATTGGTGTATTCTGTGACCTTTCCAAAGCTTTCGATTGCGTTGATCACCAAACTCTTTTAATGAAGTTAGAACATTATGGTGTCTCGAAAAAATCAGTTAACCTTTTGCGTTCATATTTGAGTAATAGAAATCAAAAAGTGATTGTTAATAATACTGCGTCCTCTGGAGCCCCCATTATAATGGGCGTGCCCCAAGGCTCAATATTGGGTCCTTTACTATTTTTAATCTACATTAACGATCTACCTTACTACGTGCATAATTTATGTGAGACAGTACTATTTGCAGATGATACTTCTCTAATTTTTAAAATTGAGCGAGGGAATAATTGCTCTCACGAAGTAAATAGTGCTCTCTCAAAGGTCGCACATTGGTTTAACATTAATAACTTGTCTTTAAACCCTAAAAAAACAAATTGTGTCAAATTCTCACTACCAAATGTAAGGAAGGTTGATTTAAGTATTAGTTTGAATGCAGATGCAGTCGAATTAGTTGACAGCACGAAATTTCTTGGTATTACCTTAGATTCACGACTACAATGGGATCCACATATTGAGGCCTTGTCGAGTAGACTCAGTTCAGCTGCTTTTGCAGTAAAAAAGATAAGGCTATTAACTGATATTGAAACGGCAAGACTTGTTTACTTTAGTTACTTTCATAGTGTAATGTCCTATGGCGTGTTGTTGTGGGGCTCAGCAGCCAATATTGGAAATATTTTTGTACTTCAAAAAAGAGCGGTACGCGCCATTTACAGCCTCCGCCGCCGCGATTCATTAAAGGTTTTGTTTAAAGAAATTAATATACTAACCTTAGCAGGGCAATACATCTACGAGAATATATTATATGTTAGGAAACATCTTGACTCATTCACTAAGAATAGTGATATTCATAATTTTAACACAAGAAATAAAAATAAGCTTGCCGTTCCAAGATTTAGACTTGAAAAAAGTAGAGGCTCTTTTTTGGGAAAAGGCATAGCATTCTTTAATAAAGTTCCACAAGAAGTAATCGAGCTGCCTTTGAATAAATTTAAAAAACATGTTAAAAAGACGCTCTTAAGCAAAGGCTATTACAAAGTAGAAGATTATTTAAATGATCATAACGCATGGTTGTAATAATTATAGTAAGTAACACTAACAATGTATAAAAGGAAAATATTCCTATACTTAAGTATGTGAAAACTTTCCTTCAGCATTAGCTTTTTGTATAAATTTTATTATTGTACCATTTTGTCTAGCAACGACATAATTATTTTGTAAATGCGTTGCTTCTGTTAAAGCTGATGAGTTTTTTTCGCCTGTTTTTCTTGTCAGTTAAAAGATGTCCATAACAGGTGGTAGGTAAAAAAATGTTGGACGATTCATAAGCATTAATTTTATTTAATCTATATGAATAAAAATTTATTGACTTTGACTTTGACTTTGACTTAATTTTACCGATCCGGAAAAATACTGATGCTTGTATTTTAATAATTAATCATTTATAATATAAGAATTTATTTAATTCGTGTTGTTTCAATGTTTCAAACCCTAAACTACACGAAATAAATAATTTCTTACTATTTTAAATGATTAATTATTGAAATACAAGCATCCGTTTGTTTCCGGCTCGCCCTATGGGCGTTTGTGCACTACACTGAATTTTACCGTGTTGAAAACAGTGGAAAGAGTTGGAGGAGGCCTTTGGAGACATTTTATATGTGTAGTTATTTCTTTTTTTAATTCTTCTTTCTATAATTATTGTTTTCTTTTACCAAATTTTGTTGAATTTCGGTAAATAAAGGCTTTATTTATTTATTTAAAGTATTTTATTATGATTATTGTTATTCGAAGATTCTAACAGAATCTATGTTCCGCTTCCACAGTTTCCACCATTAGACTTAATTTGTTGGTCGGTGTATGTGTGAGCAAATGTGCGCAGACAGCGTCCCTATGTGGGTCAACTGCCACCCGCCTCATTCAACTTTAATGCTCATTCTAGCTACCTGTCTTGTGTCTTGTGCTGTTTGGCACTTTAAAATCTGGTACAGTGACTAGATCGCGGGTTTGCCCGTGTGAGCTTGGTGCTACGAGGGAGAGCTTTTGACACGAAAAGAAGAAGAAGAACAAGCTTCGTAGCGATGGAAGTCGTCAACATTTCAGCCCCCCTAGCATGACCAACAAAACGCGACACGATATAGCGGTTTATCTTGCTTAACTGTCAAAAAACAATAGATTTTGACGTTTGAGTGTCGATAAATCGCTATATCATGCGATAATAGCTTACGAATTTCACGGTAACTTGTTTAAGACAGTGTGTAGCTATTATTGTAAGAGTGCACCCTTACATTTTTAGCCTCGTCCATATATTGCAGCCCATAATGATATCTTTGATCAACCCAAATAAGTCCTAGGAGGATTTAAATACGTTGACCTTCTTTCTTATCTTCTTAAAAAGATTCTGTTTTCAAAATCGGTCCTTTCACTGAGGATTGAATGTAAGTAATAAGCTACCTATATCCTATTTCACACAAATATAATATGTGGGCATCAAAATTGAAATTCATTTGGTGTGCACTTAGAATTTTTTGGTGCTTTTCTTTATCACATTTCATTTAAAAGGGTCTCTTTAAAGTTATTTTTTAAAACAGAAGAGCTAATATTTGAATTAAATTAATATCTACCGTTAAGTTTAGGAAGCTGGTCTTACTACATCCACGATATTATTTGTTGGTGTTCTACTGTCAAATGCATCCATTGTGCACACATTTTTGGGCTAACTGCATACTGCATAATAATTGATATTTCAGCTAAAAGCGTTCAGTGTTGCCATTAGCCTGTGTTGCCATGCCTAATTATACGGGTCACAACACTCGTGTTGGGGTTGGGGCATTATCCGGCAGATGGTGATTAGTAGAGGGATGACTGTGTGGCTCTCAATTACAGTTTGAGTATTAGTGTCGTTAAAGTCAATATAACAACATAAACATTTCCATGAAATAGGTTTTCAGTTTCCAGATCATATTAGTATTATATGATCTGAGGTTGCGAGTCATTCGATAGTGCGGTCTGAACAAGTGCAGAGGGGCTACCGCTAACGCGTTACTTAATGGATATGAACTTAATACGTACATTTTATTGGAACTTAGATAAGATAAGATAAGATAAACGTTTATTGTTGCCACACACATAAACAAAAGCAAATTTACACACAAAAAAAAGAAAGAAAGAAAATAAATAATTACAATAGTTGCAGAAATATTGTTGAGATGAGCCTGTGTGCAGCAGCAAATGGGTCCTGACTCGGCAAAAATATTCACCGAAGGTGAAATGCCGATTTTCAGCCATCACCCTAAGCTATGTGCGGGGGTTGACGCGTTTACTGCTGGATAGCCAAATAGTCATAGTTGCTTAAAACAAAAATTTGAGTAGAGGGAACGGTTAATATAATTAAGAGGACAGTGTGTAACTTAAGTTAGGAAAGGAGGGAACATAATAAAATAAAACTACTGAATAAACGTATTATGGTTAATAAACATGCACGGCTGTTATAAAAGAAGATGCAAAATACAAAACTACAGGGGTTAAGAAAAACAGTTAACTTAACTACGCTTGTCAATTTTATAAAAAATGCCACTACTTATTTACTGTTTAGTGACGTCGGGTATAACAATAGCTAGCTAGCAACGTTCAACAAACCAAAGCAGCAAAGATCTATCGAAATAAGGATTTTAATGACAGATGAGGCCGGTGTCAATATCCATATTATTTTGCCGGTAGGCCCCCTGAACCTGGGGCTTAACTCAAAACCTATCGCGATTGCATCCAGTTTGACATACATTACTTGTTGTTGAAGGCGGTTGAATTTTTTGTTTGTATTACTACAGCAATTTGTGCAACATCTTTCAAACTGAAAGCGATCGCAAAAGATATTCAAGAAGACAATCAAGAGGTTTATTTAAATGTAAAGAAAATTTTAAATATGTTTTACCACTTGCTTGTTTATAATTTTCGAGCCTAGCAAATTGAAGGGCACATAATATAACATCAGGTACTTTATAAATCTACTCGCAGAAATCTAAGATGTGATATTCATACTCTATTTTCAATATCATTGGCATACATTCCACTTTAAAGGTGTCGCGATGGAAGCCGTCAACATTTCAGATGCAGAAAATCCTTACCCGTTTCGACGATATAGGTGTAATGGGAGTACCATTCTTACCTTAATGGAAAATAAATAAGACGGACAGTTTTATGCAATACTAAAATGTCTCAAACTCAAAATCTTCATGTTTTCACTATGTATATTAAGTATGTATTTACAAAACAAAAAGTATTTAAGTATATAATATCCGTCATGATACAGTTTCTTAATGAAATTAAAACGGGCTTTGATAATAGGGTATTTTACTGTTGTTGAAATGTAGATATTTAATGATGACGTTAAAAAATATTGCAATTAAGAATACCAAATGTGAAAAAATAATTTGAATCTGTTTTATAATAAAAGAACTATAGTCTGTTTGATTTTGACTATAGCTGTCTCTTTCTAAAACGAAATCTTCTATGGCGTGACTATGACGCTACTAACCCACTGACGTCACTAAGATAGCGTCCTGTCCTTGTCTAATTATAAAGTTTGAAGTCCTATATCTTTGAAAATATTCAAGATAATTCAAAATGAAAACTTGTTTTGTGTAGCTAATATTTCGAAAAACATTTTATACCAATAAAAAAAAATCAGTAAAATACCGTATTGGTGAATGTAAGAAGTTATTTATTTATTATTTATTTTATTCATTAAAATGTAATTTAACCACCTCTGTGGTCTATTAATACCTACACACCACCGGTATCAGAAGCAGATGTCCCGGGTTCGATTCCCAGAGGGGGTACATAGTTTGGTTGGTGGTAGGACTTGTTCGAAGTCTGCCTGACTAGCTACCACCATCTTATCCAAATCTGACACCATAACAACGATGTTTTACAACTGATAAGATAGCCAGTTCCTCAGTGATTGAGGATTCCGGGACTAGTGCGCTACCACCTTCAGTCTTATCACCACTTAACATCAGCATAAAGTAAAATGCAATGCATGAAAGTAAAATAAAATAAAAAGTAATGGAACAGTCTTAAATAATGTAATTGCCAATTTAATAATACAGAACAAAGATAAATTTTGTGCGTGAGAACGGAAGTCTACTAGAATACAGTAAAAATAATTGTGTTTAGAAACTATTACCTTATAACATGCGATACCTCTTGGATATTTTACAATCTTTTCATTAACTTGCAATGTTAGTTAGTTAGTTTGTTAGTTAGTGGGGGACAAATCTTGCAAGCTTAATTTGACCCACTTCCCAGTGTCCGATGGAGCTGAAATTTTGTATACAGATTTGGTTCAGATGACAATACAATATTAAAGTACACTCAGCAAAAAAGCTTGTCATAAACATGAAATTTTACCTACCAAACTTTTTTCAAGCCTGAATATCTTTTCAAATAGGTATATAACAGAACAGCCTAAAATAATTGCTAATACCCGATACCCAGTAGAACAGATACAATTGGGATTTCAATTTAGGCTGTGTGTAGTGCAATTACTGTCAGTGCGCTATTTGTTGTGCACTGTTCTGCAGGTAGACTGCAGTAGGGTAGCTGCGCTCGCGTAAGTCTGACGCCATAACAATGATGTTTTCAGCATCATTGTGTTCCCGGCAGTTAGAGATAAGTTAGCCAGTTCCTTAGCTGAGGATAGCGCGAGTATTAGTGCGTTTCCACCTTCAGTCTTTTCACCACTTAACACCACGTGTGATGCACGCTAAGCGCTACCCCGTTGTAAATTAAAAAAGAAGCTTAAAGAGAGAGGGGTGCGATTTAGTTAGGATATAACATCGTAACTTGAGTATCAGTTCGCATTTGAACACTATTCTTTATGAAAATTTCATATTTTCCCCGTTGTAAATTAAAAAAGAAGCTTAAAGAGAGAGGGGTGCGATTTCATCATCATCATCATTTCAACCGTAAGACGCCCACTGCTGGGCATAGGCCTCCCCCAAGGATCTCCACAACGATCGGTCCTGCGCTGCCCGCATCCAGCGGCTTCCCGCGACCTTGACCAGATCGTCGGTCCACCTTGTAGGGGGCCTGCCCACGGAACGTCGTCCGGTTCGCGGTCGCCATTCGAGAACCTTTCCGCCCCAACGGCCATCGGTTCTCCGCGCTATGTGTCCCGCCCACTGCCACTTCAACTGAGCAATCCTTCGAGCGATGTCGGTCGTTTTAGTTCTCCTGCGGATCTCATCATTTCTGATTCGATCGAGCAGAGAAATACCAAGCATCGTTCTCTCCATTGCTCGCTGGGTAACCTTGAGCCTTCTTATGAGACCCATAGTAAAAGACCACGTCTCGCTTCCATAAGTCATAACTGGCAACACACACTGGTCAAAGACCTTAGTCTTGAGACATTGAGGAATTTTGGACGCAAATATATGCCGGAGCTTCCCAAACGCTGCCCATCCGAGCTGGATTCGACGAGAGATCTCTTTCTCGAAGTTGGACTTACCTAATTGGATTGCCTGTCCTAGGTAGACATAGTGGTCAACAACTTCGAGTGTAATGTTCCCAACATTAACTGGAGCGGATGCAACATGGGCATTGGACATGATTTTCGTCTTATCCATGTTCATCTTCAGACCCACTCTTTGGGAAGCATTGCTGAGATCTTCGAGCATTGTGTTCAGGTCTTCCAAGGTCTCAGCCATGAGAACTACATCATCGGCAAACCGCAGGTGTGTTAGGTACTCGCCATTGATGTTAATGCCGAATCCTTTCCAGTCCAGTAGCTTGAAAATATCCTCCAACGCAGCTGTGAATAGTTTCGGAGAAATGACGTCTCCCTGTCTCACACCTCGCTGTAGTTGGATAGGATTAGAGCTCTGGTTCTGTAGTCGGACTGACATGGTGGCGTTTTGGTATAAGTACCTCAGCACCTCGATGTACCTGTAGTCTATTTGGCACCTCTGAAGAGACTGCAGCACTGCCCAGGTCTCGATCGAATCAAAGGCTTTCTCATAGTCCACGAACGCCAAGCATAGTGGCAAGTTATACTCTTCGGTCTTCTGTATAACTTGCCGCAGCGTATGAATGTGGTCTATGGTACTATAACCTTTTCGGAACCCGGCTTGTTCGGGAGGTTGGAAGTCGTCGAACCTGCGAGCGAGACGATTCGTAATGACTCTCGAAAACAACTTGTAGATATGGCTCAGAAGCGAGATGGGTCGGTAGTTTTTCAAGAGAGTCTTATCACCCTTCTTGAAGAACAGCATCACATCGCTTCTGCCCCATGCCTTTGGCGTTTTGCCCTCGAGGATGACAGAGTTGAAGAGCTTCTGGAGGACCTTAAGTATCGGCTTACCGCCCGCTCTCAGAAGTTCTGTTGTGATTCCGTCATCGCCCGCCGCCTTGTTGTTTTTGAGCTGCTTGAGAGCCATTCTAATCTCGTACAGGCTGACGTCCGGGATATCTTCGGTATAGTGTCGGGTAAGCTTGGCTCTAGGTTCTGTAGCCTTACTTTCAACAGGTGTTTGCGTGGAGTACAACTGTCCATAGAAACTCTCAATCTCCCTCAGGATTTCAGGTGTTGATGAAATGATACTACCGTCCTCAGCTTGCAGCCTCGTCAGTTGACTTTGCCCTATAGCCAGATCTCTAGCGAACACTTTGGAGCCTTTGTTCCGCTCAATGGCCTCTTTAATACGCTCGGTATTAAATTGGCGAAGGTCGCTTGTCAAGGACTTGGAGATCTGCCTATTTAGCTGTCGATAACGAATGGCATCCGCTGAGTTCTGTAGTTTCATTTCGTTTCTCTGATCCATGAGTCGGATAGTGTGGCTGGAGAGTTTCTTTAATTTAGGACGGTGGGTTTTGTAGTGCTTGGACCCTACCGTGCGGACAGTATCCACCACCATGTTGTATAGATCGTCCATATCGATGCTGTTCTCAAGGGTTTCGAAGCGGTTTTGGAGCTCGAGCTGAAAGCACTCGGGGTTTTGAATTTGAGCCGGTATTGGTCGGAGCGTAGATTTTATTAGTCGAGATCTTTCCAGCTTGACGTTGATATTCAATGTGCCTCTAAGCATGCGGTGAAGCATGCGGTGAACAAAATGTTGTTTCACAATTTAATAGATAATATTAACAAGCCCTTCCTTACAGCTTTTTCTTGTTTCACAAAAAACAAGATCCCTGAATCAATACTTTAATATTATTGTCCGTCTTTCACGCCAAAACGGAGTAAGGGATTGACGTGATTTTTGGTATGGGGATAGTTTTGGAACTGGAGCGTGACATAGGCTACTTTTTATCCCGGAAAAATATCACACTCCGGCGGGATAACGTCGTGTCGTCCATGCACGCGGGCGAAGTCGCAAACCATAAAACCTTCAAAACTTAATAAAACAGCTTTTTATTCCATCTCCAAATTTAAATAACAAAATGTTTACGTACAGTGTTAATAAAACATCAGCCCCAGTTATAACATTTTATCGCCTTTATTACGTAGGTAGCTAGTGCTGGGTTTGTAATGCAAGTGTTTAGTCTGATGTGATGTCGATTGTTTAAGATCCAAGAACCATTATTTGAAGGAGAGCTGAGGCCGGCCATTACAAACAACGGACAATGCTCTTAAAGTTGTGAATTCCACTTTGTGTGCTAATTACTAAGGTAATTGTATTGTGGATTATTCTCTCCCTTGTAATTTTTAATGTTTTTGGAATGGAACTTCTCTCTACTTAGCGACAAAACAACTAAAACATGAAAAACATAATTAAAAAAATATTTTATTCAAAGGGAGAAAATGCGAGACTTTTTCTTACTAATTTGTTTTACGACCTGTCGAACTGAAGAACAAATAGTAAATTCTTAGTGGCACCACTCGCCACTGTTCATGACTGTGATCTCTGATGTGTGATTACCATTATTGATTTATTAATACCCAAATGAGACCCACTACTAGAAAAACAGTTTAGTAACTATTTTTATCCGCAACGGGGTAGCACTTATAGCCTTTATCACGTTTGATATTAAGTGGTGATAAGGCTGAAGGTGAAAGCGCACTACTCCCGGAATACTCAATCGCTGATAAAGTTGTCATCTTATCTCTAACTTCCGGAACTGGAATTTAGCTACAGGACAGGATGTATCGTTTATTTTGTTAAAAAAAAGAGTGAAATAAAAATTATTTTTATAAAAAAATTAAACCGCCTTCAAAAAAACCACATCAAAAAAGTAAGAAATAATTCCTCACCAAATAAATAACGTAAGTACTTTGAAGTCGGGCGTGAAACATGTAAGTACAATTTTATGTTGTTTTTGTTAAAACCCGCCCGACTTCAAAGTACTTACGTTATTTATTTGGTGAGGAATTATTTCTTACTTTTTTGATGTGGTTTTTTTGAAGGCGGTTTAATTTTTTTATAAAAATAATTTTTATTTCACTCTTTTTAGTGCATCGTGCAGGCAATTTACGTGTTTTCTGGTAAATAGGTATGTGATCAAACTGAAAACCTCCTTTTTCGAAGTCGGTTAAAATACCTTGAGGTATCCCCTTTTTAACAAAACAAGAATCATCTAAATCGGTTTATAAACAAAGGAGTTATGCCTAAAGATACGTATTAAATTTACAGAAAGTGGTAACGAAAACGACAGTATTTTCAAGATTTCCTGAAAACTACTGAACCGATTTCAAAATTTCAAAAAATGGGACCAACTTGGAAACCAACCTGATGTAATAACGTTTGAACCATTTCAATCGGTTCAGCCGTCTTCGAGTAATCGGTGGACATACACAAAAAAAAAAAAAAAAAAACATACATACAGACGAATAGAGAACCTCCTCCTTTTTGATTTAGAAGTCGGTTAAAAAGAGCGCTTGCTTGCAGTAGGTAGATAAGCTTTGGGCATTTGGGCACCATCACCGATTAGACTACTTTATATACACGTGTCTCGCCCCAACCCGGGGTATCCTCAGGAGATAGTTTGTGCTAGTTCGTGCGAAAAACCAACACCAAAACTGGTGTTTTCGTGGTGTGCATGTGCAATTTTTTTGCTTCGCTTCTTGCATATTATTATTGTGTTTTTTGCGAAAGTAAGCTACATATATTTTGTTTTTCACATTGAGCAACAAATATCCAAATTAACGCATATAAGTCCACTATTACTACAAATATTCATAAAGTTGGTAATTGTTATTTGTTATTCTACAGACGTTTTTTTTCTAACCTCACGTCATATTATTCAGGCATCCAAATTACGGTTCAGACAATTTATGTTTTCGACCTATTCATTCAACCAATTAGTCCTAAAATTCACACAAACCAGTGTTTGTGTGAATTTTAGGACTAATTGGTTGAATGAATAGGTCGAAAACATAAATTGTCTGAACCGTAATTTGGATGCCTGAATAATATGACGTGAGGTTAGAAAAAAAACGTCTGTAGAATAACAAATAACAATTACCAACTTTATGAATATTTGTAGTAATAGTGGACTTATATGCGTTAATTTGGATATTTGTTGCTCAATGTGAAAAACAAAATATATGTAGCTTACTTTCGCAAAAAACACAATAATAATATGCAAGAAGCGAAGCAAAAAAATTGCACATGCACACCACGAAAACACCAGTTTTGGTGTTGGTTTTTCGCACGAACTAGCACAAACTATCTCCTGAGGATACCCCGGGTTGGGGCGAGACACGTGTATATAAAGTAGTCTAATCGGTGATGGTGCCCAAATGCCCAAAGCTTATCTACCTACTGCAAGCAAGCGCTCTTTTTAACCGACTTCTAAATCAAAAAGGAGGAGGTTCTCTATTCGTCTGTATGTATGTTTTTTTTTTTTTTTTTTTGTGTATGTCCACCGATTACTCGAAGACGGCTGAACCGATTGAAATGGTTCAAACGTTATTACATCAGGTTGGTTTCCAAGTTGGTCCCATTTTTTGAAATTTTGAAATCGGTTCAGTAGTTTTCAGGAAATCTTGAAAATACTGTCGTTTTCGTTACCACTTTCTGTAAATTTAATACGTATCTTTAGGCATAACTCCTTTGTTTATAAACCGATTTAGATGATTCTTGTTTTGTTAAAAAGGGGATACCTCAAGGTATTTTAACCGACTTCGAAAAAGGAGGTTTTCAGTTTGATCACATACCTATTTACCAGAAAACACGTAAATTGCCTGCACGATGCACTAAAAAGAGTGAAATAAAAATTATTTTTATAAAAAAATTAAACCGCCTTCAAAAAAACCACATCAAAAAAGTAAGAAATAATTCCTCACCAAATAAATAACGTAAGTACTTTGAAGTCGGGCGGGTTTTAACAAAAACAACATAAAATTGTACTTACATGTTTCACGCCCGACTTCAAAGTACTTACGTTATTTATTTGGTGAGGAATTATTTCTTACTTTTTTGATGTGGTTTTTTTGAAGGCGGTTTAATTTTTTTATAAAAATAATTTTTATTTCACTCTTTTTTTTAACAAAATAAACGATACATCCTGTCCTGTAGCTAAATTCCAGTTCCGGAAGTTAGAGATAAGATGACAACTTTATCAGCGATTGAGTATTCCGGGAGTAGTGCGCTTTCACCTTCAGCCTTATCACCACTTAATATCAAACGTGATAAAGGCTATAAGTGCTACCCCGTTGCGGATAAAAATAGTTACTAAACTGTTTTTCTAGTAGTGGGTCTCATTTGGGTATTAATAAATCAATAATGGTAATCACACATCAGAGATCACAGTCATGAACAGTGGCGAGTGGTGCCACTAAGAATTTACTATTTGTTCTTCAGTTCGACAGGTCGTAAAACAAATTAGTAAGAAAAAGTCTCGCATTTTCTCCCTTTGAATAAAATAAAATTTTAATTATGTTTTTCATGTTTTAGTTGTTTTGTCGCTAAGTAGAGAGAAGTTCCATTCCAAAAACATTAAAAATTACAAGGGAGAGAATAATCCACAATACAATTACCTTAGTAATTAGCACACAAAGTGAAATTCACAACTTTGAGAGCATTGTCCGTTGTTTGTAATGGTCGGCCTCAGCTCTCCTTCAAATAATGGTTCTTGGATCTTGGACAATCGACATCGCATCAGACTAACCACTTGCATTACAAACCCAGTACTAGCTACCTACGTAATAAAGGCGATAAAATGTTATAACTGGGGCTGATGTTTTATTTACACTGTACGTAAACATTTTGTTATTTAAATTTGGAGATGGAATAAAAAGCTGTTTTATTAAGTTTTGAAGGTTTTATGGTTTGCGACTTCTCCCGCGTGCATGGACGACACGACGTTATCCCGCCTGAGTGTGATATTTTTCCGGGATAAAAAGTAGCCTATGTCACGCTCCAGTTCCAAAACTATCCCTATACCAAAAATCACGTCGATCCGTTGATCCGTTTTGGCGTAAAAGACGGGCAATAATATTAAAGTATGGATTCAGGGATCTTGTTTTTTGTGAAACAAGAAAAAGCTGTAAGGAAGGGCTTGTTAATATTATCTATTAAATTGTGAAACAACATTTTGTTATAATAGCTTTTAAAAGTTGAATAGATATGAAAGTTCAATATTTTTCAATGATGTCGGAGATAGCAAATAAATTAAATTGAAATAATGTGACCCTTATAAAAGATCAGCCATAAACTTGTTAGTTTTCATTTCATTCAGTTAAGTATTTTTAGGTTATTTTCTTTTCGTACAATGAAAAAGTTGTTGTAATAAAAAAGAATTTGACGATCTCCGTCGCCGAATGGTGGACGCACCGGTGTGTGCCACCGCGCCGCTATCTACAGAAGTTCCGGGTTTGATTCCGGTCGGGTAAATATTGAAAAAAAAAACTTTTCAATATTTTCTCGGGTCTGGGTGTATGTGGTACCGTCATTGATTTCAATTTCCATAATACTAGTGCTCAATCAAGCTACTATAGTTTGGTATTTTAACAATGTAGGTTTGTGATGGTGTCCAATATTTATTTATTTTATAAACATAACAGCTTTATGAATGTATGAATAGAAATGTCCAAAGACACCAATCTTTTGGTAGTTTATGTACTAAGTTTAATTAATGTATTAGCGGCCGCCCGCGGTTTCACCCGCGTGGTTCCCGTTCCCGTGGGAATTTCGGGATAAAAAGGACATATAAACCTTCCTCTTGAATCACTCTATCTATTTAAAAAAACGCATCAAAATCCGTTGCGTAGTTTCAAAGATTTAAGCATACAAAGGGACAGAGAAAGCGACTTTGTTTTATACTATGTAGTGATGAACTTTAACTTCTAATTTTACATAATGAACTACAGATAAAAATAACACACCATAAATTGATCGCCTAAAAGAGCACCTTTTCCTCACTAAAATGCTGTTACAAGAAATTGCAAATATTCGTGACGTGCTTTTGTTTTTTATTTCCTCAGGGAAAATATTAATATGGCCATGAAATATGTGCCTCGCGATGCTAATACAGTTTTCTTTGAGGCGTTATTTATGGGGTCTTGTTTTTGTTCCACGTACGCGCAGATTGCGTTGTTTAGGTCTGCTCTACATGAGCGTTTCTTCTTCGCAGGTAACCACTTCTAAGGCGCAGGCCCCACTGAAAGCGAAGTCTAAGCAAAGGTGTGCCTTGTCACACTGCATACAGGGTGAAATATGTTTAATAAATCTAATTGAATCATGATTCATTCATGACCCATGCTAAGTTAAGGTGTACCTACGCATCGGTTTTAAGGTGCCACCGTTCTTCGAGCTCCCGGGTTCGAGTCCCGGTCGGGTAAATATTGGTATCTAACTTTTTAATATTTTCTCGTGTCTGGGTATGGCCGCCATAACCATTGGGATTGGAGCAATGTTTGTGATTATTTAATTTAATTATTTATTTATAAAGATATATTAAGCCATACTAATATTATAAATGTGAAAGCGTGTTTGTTTATTTTTTGTGTCTTGGTCCGTCTTTTACGTCAAAACGGAGCAACGAATCAATGTTTTTTTTAGTATAGGAATAGTTTGGCAATTGGAGAGTTACATAGGCTTCTTTTTATCCCAGAAAAGTATCACATATCCGCGGGATAACGTCGTGTAGTCCTCGCGGAAGAAACCGCGGGCAGGTGCCTAGTATTCAATAAGATCGAAATTCATTAATAAGTATCGACACTAAGCTCAAACTCGACAGGTTTCTAGGTAAGAACCTACTTAAAAATTTTTCAAAAAAAATTAAACCGCCTTCAAAACAAAACTGCAAACAAAAACTCATTTCCCAAAAACACGTAAAAGTGAAAAATAAATTGAATCATTCAATTCAAAGTACGAAAGTGCGGGACTTTTTCTAATTATTGATCTGATTGAAGTCGGTGTCAAGCCAAATAGATATTAATATTAATATGTATTTGATAGCTTACAATTTACACCACTCTGCGCATGAGATATTGTTTATTAATGTTTCACTATTTTGAAATGAAAATGAATTTTGAAATTGAATTTTAAGTATTCGTTCTTGTTACTTTCGGCTTGACACCGACTTCAATCAGATCAGTAAGTTCAAGATTAATTAGAAAAAGTCCCGCACTTTCGTACTTTGAATTGAATGATTCAATTTATTTTTCACTTTTACGTGTTTTTGGGAAATGAGTTTTTGTTTGCAGTTTTGTTTTGAAGGCGGTTTAATTTTTTTTGAAAAATTTTGTTTATTTTTCCTTTTTTAGTGTTAGAAATAGCGCGCTTGGCCTGCGATCGTTGAGGTTAAGCAACGTTCGAATGGTCGGTCACGGGATGGGTGACCAAAAACTTTTCATCTTGAGTTCCTTCGTGCTTCGGAAGGCACGTTAAGCCGTTGGTCCCGGCTGCACTTGCAGTCGTTAATACCCACCAATCCGCACTGAGCCCGCGTGGTGGGTCATGGCTCATTCTCCTTATTCATCCATAAGGAAGGCCAGTGCCCCAGCAGTGGGGACATTAAATGGCTGATGATGATGAGTGTTAGAAATCTACTATAAGAAACCGCATAATGAGCAAGGGTAGCTTAATGTGCAACGACTATAGCCCATATCTAAATTAGAACACTCAGACAAGCACCACCCTCCAAATCTTAACTGTTATGCAGTTTCCTTCCACCATCAGCTAACCTAAATTACTTGAAAGAATACAACCTAAAGTTCTATTTGCGCTTGTAGTACTTAAAAACATACTTTAACTCCTAAGCGTTAAAGAGTTTTACCTTCCATCATCAGCTTAACTAAATAACCTGAAAGGTAACAACTACAAATATTTACGTATCAACGATATTTAAAGAATTATCCTCCAACTCCTAACTATTGAGGAGTTGTACCTTCCATCACCAGCTCATCATCGTGAGATGATGACTACCAGTCGCAAATACTTGAAAATTACTTATGAACCTTAAAGGAATCGTATTGCGCCCGTAACATATTTAGTATTTAATTAATGTTTTCGATGGCCATATGTGGTCTTCATCATCAGTTACTCTTCAACAAATGGTGCTTACCGAAAGCAAGGGCACGAGTTACTTAAGAAAATACCAAAATCGCTATAGGTGTGCCTATAATATTTGAAGAGTTCCCTTGATTTCTCCAGGATGCCATCATCAGATCCTGACCGTATAACAATGGGACCAATTTGTAACTATATGCTTTCAAACCAAAAAAGAATTTCTAAAATCGGTTTATAATTGACAAAGTTATGAGGTAACAAACATTAAAAAAAAAAAAAAAAAAAAACAACCGAACTGAGAACCTCCGCCTTTTTTTGAAGTCGGTTAAAAACAAAGAAATAATACGACAAACAATCAAGGAACGACAGTTGACACAGTTGTCGCCGGTGGCTTCTTAAAATGCTATATTTATGAGCTACTCTCTCCAGTCGGCGATGGCTGATCCAATATTCATATCGGCAAGCGCTGTTTGTTCTTGCTATAATGGTAGAAACAGTTGGGGACTCTAGCTCCTTACCACATCCTACTTCTTATTGTGTGGCTGGCGTATTACTGTTCATATGCATACAATCAATCAGGGATACTCAGTCAGCGTCAAATTGATATGAGCGTCTAGAGTAGTGAAAATGATGTGAAAAAAAACATAAAAGCAATATGATTATACGCAGTTCGAACCACAGAACACGGAAAGATTTTTTTCTCTGTTCGAACCATTAACATTGTTGTAACAAGGTGCTCAGGGTCCCTACCATCAACTCTTATTACGGTTTTGTTTAGGACGTACCACGACAGCTTAATACATGGAGCTCGACTTAATTCTGAGGTAACTGGAGTTCTCACCCTGAATAAAAAAGTGTACCCAGCAAATTTGACATTTAGTATGGAGTGGCTGTCAGTTGTCTCAAATGACCATACGTATTTTTTCAAAGTGTAGGTGAGACGGAAGACAGCCACCGTGTAATTTGTGGTCACAAAAAAGTGTTAGTACTGCACTCTCCAGTTACCTCAGAATTAAGTCGAGCTCCATGGCTTAATATCAATGACAGCGATTTAGTGATCATTCAATGACATTTCACAGCCGCTAAGCTGTCATGAACTCTTATTTGACTTATGACTCGGCCAAACTAACATGACACCGGCAGGTTATACCCGTCCCTCTCACTCTCCGGGCATGACAGAATCGAGTGAAAGAGACGGGTAGAAGAAATAAGGACACAAATCGTTCGGTCATTCACATTTAGCAATTCATTTGCGATCCAGTTTTTAGAAGGTCATAGTACGAAAGAAAGCAATTCATTTTAGGAACCTGTTCTGCATCGCGCTATTTTTCAATCGCTGTCTTTAAGTTGATGGTAGACACCCAGATCATTTTGAGTAGTCTAGAGTAGTAGAGTAGCTCATATCAATTTGACGCTGACTGTATTACCCTAGTTAAATAAATAAACTAGTAGTAGAGTATAGGAAAAACTATAATAGAATAAGAAACCACCAGCCCCATATTAGATTTTCGGACGGTATTCGAACCAGCACCCTTGAAAATCCGGCTCGTCGACGTCTACTTATAGCCACCTCTGTGCTCTAGTGGTTCACACAGTCAGACATACATCCAAAGGTCCCGGGTTTGATTGGGGGGTCAAACCCGGGACCCGGAGGTCCCAGTGGGGGGTTCGGGTGTATTCGGTTTGGTTGGTGGTATGACTTGCTCTTTGTCCGTCTAGCCAGGCGGCAGCTAGCCAGCTACTACCATCTTATCTAAGTCTGACGCCATTACAACGATGTTTTAAGTATGTTCCTGCAGTTAGAGATAAGATAGCCAGAGGGCCTAGACAAGTGGCTTTCTATTATCGATATCGCCAGTAAAATAGAAAGTTGTATGGGATTGACATTTATTTTAATTCAATTTTTTTATTCATTATCATCAGGTGTGATGAAAAAGGCTATGTGCTAGACCGTAGTGTATAAAAATACTATGGGGCTATTGCTGACATGATGATGATGATGATGAGGAAGTGATAAGGCGCGAAAGTGCAAGAGTGTGCCATAGGCAGAATTTAAGAATGCAGTTGAAACTTATGTCGTATTTTAAAGTTCTTTCTATTGTAGTTCGTTAAAGTGGATCATAAAAAATGCTTTACCTCCTTAAAATAGAATGCTTATCATAGCTTCTTAAAATGTTATATTTAGGTATGGAATAATCTCTCCTGTCGCGGCTCATTTAATATTCATATCGGCCAACGCTGTTTGTTAGCCACTCTGTGCTGAATGTAAGAATTCAGTTGACCATGGCATAGTTTAAATATCTATTTGTAGATAGTATTTACACATTTTACTTTGCTTTTTCTTTGTTTGGATTTTTTGTTTTGTGTATGGAATTATGTTGTTTTTACCCGACTGCGAAAGAAGGTAAGTAGTAAGTTATAAAATACTTACTTACTTGCGAAAGATGAAGGGATATTGTTGTGTAATTTCAAAATAAATGTTTCTTTCTTTTTGTAACGCTCAAACATTGTATATGTCGCAGGGATATGAGGAAATCAGAGATTTCCCGAAATCCCTAGGGATATCACGAAATCACGGAAGATCTGGAATAGTCTTATTTACGACGTCTTCTTCCTAAACAAGTTCAGTGATATGTCATTTCACTAAAATAAATCTAGTGAAATGAAGAATGACTGAAGTAATAACAGTAAGCTCACGGCTGCAGGTGACAGGTATGAGCGAGTTTGTATCGGAAGTCCTGTAGAACACGTGATAGGTTAGAAATTCGCATCGCTGCGCTTCGCGTTCGCCTTAAATTTCGTGGTTTTTTTATTAATTTCTAACCTATCACGTGTTCTACAGGACTTCCGAGGCAAACTCTCACCTCTGAAATCCACTTTTCTGACATTTCACTAGATTTAGTTTAGTGAAATGACATATCACTGAACTTGTTTAGGAAGAGGACGTCGTAAATAAGAATATTCGACATCTTCCGTGATTTCGTGGTTTCCCTAGGGTTTTCGTGAAATCCCTGATTTCCTCATATCCCTGCGACACATAAAAGTTTGTGGCAAGTACTGGCATCAATCATAATTTAAAATGTTATTAAAGTTGGGAACTTCAATACCTCTGTCATTTCGCAAATAAACATTATATAAGTACCTATACATTTTTTATAAGACTGTGAAGTTTCTACAATTTTCACAAAGTGGGTCATTAGGAGAAAAGAAATTGCAGAAACGTTATAAAAATAGGTGTCACGAAAGGAGTTGATTACTAAATCGATACGACCCTTCGCGTCACCACATTATACAAAGTGGAAAACGATTGTATTTGGTGCAGAAAGTAATAATTTATAAAGTGACAACAGGAGTTTTTTTTTATTACTACTTTTATATTACACCATATTTTCATAACATAATTATTGCAAAATCATGTTTAAATAAATATAAGAAAAAAAACATCTGCATCCCCACTAGCTTCCGACAGGATTAGTGAAGAAAGTAGGTTATACCTATAGTAAGAAGTTTATTTTTTCTAATACTAGCCTTTCGCCTGCAGCTTCGTCCGCATGTGCTAATATTATACTGTTATCCCACGGGAGTGTGATATTTTTCCGGGTTAAAAAGTAGGCTATGTCACTCTCCAGCTCCCAAATTATCCCCATGATAGAAATCATATCGTTCCGTAGCTACGTTTTGACGTGAAAGGCAGACAAATAACAATCAAATAAACACGGAAAAGCTCGAGATGAATAGTTTTTTGTCACCCATCCCATGATCGAGTATTGCAGAAGGTGCTTAACCTCAACGATCGCAGGCCGAGCACTTAAACCACTGCGCCACGGGGCCGTCACTATACTTTCCTTCCTAAATAATAATCAGTCTAAAAATTTCCATAAATTACTAAGTTCGTCTTAATCTCGGACTTAGGTTATTTTAGTCGCTTCCTGCTGAGATGATTAAATAAGCGACATTATTAGAGCGCTGCTCAGCTGCGTTGGTATTTTTAAGATATTACTCACTATGAGTTCGCTGTGAAGCTAACTGCAAGTAGCAGATGCTATTTTAATGGCTAATGGGATTTTAAACTGTTCTTTCTTTCATAATTTTTCAGTATTTTTTGTGTTATTAATCTTGATAATTTACTTTAACTATACTAAACATACAAATTAACTATTTTAAAATAAACCATAGAGAAATTCCAAGTGCCAACCCGCGATTCCACCGCCATTTCACATTCACTTCGCGTTTAAGCACAACCACAAATCTTCCTATCAAACGAGTGACAATAAACAGCGATTCATATGCGATTTGCGACATCGAATTTTATAGAATTGACTTACTAATTACCGATCAATATGTTTTTTTTAATACCTCCAGCTTATGCTGAACATATTGATCGGAACATGAACCTTATGGTTGGAGTCTGTGTTTACTGCTTCTCTTACATACCAGTTCTCGCTATTTTTCTTCTCGCACTTTCATTCCGCATACGTGTTCTTTCTGTCATTCGTCCTCTTTCTCACCAGGTGGGATGCCTGCCTACTCTACTTTTTATTTATTTATATTTCTTGTAGTAGGTACTTGGGAAAATCAATTTTTTACGTTTTTGGTTTAGGGGTTCCGAACAATATGTTGTGTTGATAAACTTATCATTCGATTGAAGGCCATAAAAGCCGGTGCCGTTAAAATCTATTTGTTACAACATAATTTTTTGCTAAAAAAAATGGACCCGATGACAAGTAACAACTGAACATTCTTTAACAAACTAAATACTCGCTAGCTTGCTCCGTTTGCTGTGACAAGAAACTAGGTCTCTGTAATTAAATTTAACAGGAATAACTTACGACACGCTTTCCTGAATGTAATTTCAAGCTATGACTTTAAGTTATGGTTTTATTAAAAATGTTGTTGTTGTTCTAGCTATTGTGAAGTGTTTTTGTTCCTATTGCATTATTATGTGAGGGTTAATTTGAGGTTTACTTGCCAAAACTTTGAGTATAAACTGATAGCTTAAATGATTTTGTTAGATTATTGATGTATATTATAAAAGCGTTTACGCTTTTATAATGCCCAGTATATGAGTTGGTTGATTTATCAACCAACTCATATACTGGGTACGGGGTAAATAACACTTACTCGTGTTTATTTATTGATTTGATATGACTTTATCGGTTGATAACGAAAGATATTGGCGAATTCTTTTAGCTACAAGATTGTTGCTACGCTCTTGTACACACTTTCACACATTTTATATTATATTTAATGTGTGAAAGTGTGTTTGTGGGTTCGTATGATTGTGTGTTTGTCTGTCTTTCACGTCAAAACGGAGCAACAGATCAACCTGACTTTTGGTATGGGAATAGCTTGGGTGCTGGAGAGAGGCATAGGCTACTTTTATCCTGGAAAAATTTCACATTCCTGCGAAATAAAGTCGTGTAGTTCACACGCAGGCAAAGCTTTGCGGAAGTCTAGTAGGGCATAACTCGGCTAATCGGTGATATGTAGTAATTCTGTGATAGTTTCTATTCGTGCTTTATTACGAAGTTAATACTACCTAAGTATATATATAGTTTATATCGTATATCTCGTGTTCGATATATGGCGCTAGTGTTAAAGTATATATCGGACATGAATTTAAAATTACTACATATCACCGATTAGCCAAGTTTTGCCCTACATTTAAACTTTGTATATACTGAAGGAGGCAGATACCTCGCTCGTGCTCTTCTGTGCTCAGGGACTGCGGCCCAAGTGTTAGATGTTGGAACTTGTATGTGTGCTATGTGGCTGAGAGACTTCAATAGCTTAATTCATATTTTGATGTTGTGTGACATTAGGTTTCAATTATTACATTCGTATTTTTCACTGATCCCGCATTTCATCGATACTCTACGTCTTGCTTATGTACAAATACTAGCGCGTCCACACTACATGTAATAAATAAATAGTTTATCTCTATTATGTACATTATTTTCCTGTAATAAATATATACACTACATAACACACTTTATAATAATAATATTCTATGTGCAGATTACATAGTAACTATTTAATAATCTGTGGCACAGACAAAAGTTGTCGTAGCCATGTTGCTAAGATGCTACGAAGCGTCGTCGTAGCCACTTCGTAGCTGATTGACTACGCGCTAAAATTGGGTTACTTGCTCTTTCACTTCTAAGTTATGATTTTCCCGTAAAACTCATAAACATATGAATTTATTTCTGAAGTTACCTTGTTTTTATTTGTTTGCTTGACTTATGAGTTTTTACGAAGTAACTTCATATTTTTGATCATGTTTTTACTCACAGTTTTTTGATTAAAACTTTTGTGACTAAATCATCATAATGTTGTGAAGGTAAAGGAAAGTTCTTTGAGGTTGATGGAAATACGGCCTACACAGTGCAGTGTTCTCTTGTTATTATTTTAATTGCCATAAGCATAAATACGAATTAAATATTACTTAGTTAAAATTGTGTTGTATCTTTCTCAAATTCAAAATGAGGTTCGTAGACGAAACAATGTTGGAAATAATCTCTAAAATCTGTGTCACGGATATCAGAATCAACATAAAAATAATAATAATTTGCACCCTTTTTATTTAATTAAAAATAATTAAATTGTGTACAGAAAAGTACAATGCTGATTCGACTAAAACGTATGCAACAGCTGATTTATTTTTTTGATTTCGTGACTGGCCCCGTCCTATATTGATGGATACTTTCATACCCTGAAATATTTGTACGAATTTTTTTAATTTTTTTGCATTCACTATGCAATTTTTATAATTGAAAAATGGAAAACGAAGTATTTAGAAAAAGTCGACCCATCCCACAACTAGCTCCGACGATCGATGGGAGTGAAAGGTCGTAGGTTCGAGTCCCGTCGGAGCTATCGCGAGACTCGTCGACTTTTTCTAATACTTCATTTTCAATTTTTCAATATTTGTATAAATTATAAATTACGGGTGTTTATGTATAGACTTAGAAAATATAATCCGGACAAGTAAAAAACACAAATGTTCTTCACACTCTTAGATAGGAACCACACCTACTTCTGGCGTAAATAGTAGATAGTAAAGCCAATATATGAATCATTATAAGTATAATAAAATTACAAATTCTTTCGTACACATTATGTTTTACCCTTAGTAAGTAAGGGGGTCAGGAAGGGAGTGTAAAGGTCTACATTACAGTCCACCAGGGAACCCTGGCGAACCCTGACTGATTGGGGTGGAGCGGTAATAAATGGGAGGGTTCCGTAGTATTTATGTGGGAGCCATGATAGGGGGTTAAAGCCAATGCTGCAAGAATAACAAATAGTATTACAATATAGGAAGTTATGTTCAATCAGATAGATGGGAACAATATTAACCCGTCAACTGTGAAACATTTTTTGTTTCATTTTTTTAAGAGGATAGGCTGCGCAGCTAACGGAGATTTATTAGTGTTATGCCAAAGTGGTCTTTATCTGCTCCAACGAAGGTTGAGTTTCCGAATCTACTGCGTACTGATGCAGTGTATTCGGAAATTCAGCCGTCCGGACGCGCATATAAGGACCACTTTGGCATAACACTAATAAACCACGCTAAGAAAAGCTCTCGCTAGTCGCCACTAACTTTATTATTTAAAAAAAGTAAACATATTAGCAAAAATGTGTTTCGTTTAGACTTTAATTAAGTTTATGCTAATTTTAATTCATAAATATTATGCATGGATTTTTGCACAAAAACAACATGAAAACCTTTTTCAGATATACTCGGCTTATTTTTTATCTCAATTTTGGAATGACTTGTGATGATTATGTTACGATAGAACTGAGCATTATAATCTTGGCAGAAGAACTTATTTTTTTTAAACATATGGTATAGCAACGTTCTTCTAACCAGTAAAAATAAATTAGGCATTTTGCGCAGCCTATCCTCTTAAATCTACGAACGGGGATACTTAGCCTTCATCTCATTTAATGTTAAGTGTAGTTAAGCCTGAAGATGGAAGCGCAAAACTCTTGAAATCCTCAACACTGAGCAACTGGCTATCTTATCTTTAACTGCCGCTGAAAACATCGTTGTAATGGCGTCAGAGTTAGATAAGATAGTGGTAGCTGGCCAGGTGGATTTATAACAAGTCCTACCACCAACAAAACCGAATACAATATGTACCCGCACTGGGAATCGAACCCGGGACCTCTTGATCTTATACGATACGATGGAGCGAGACCGATTTTAAAGATTAGGCAAAAAAAACACAAAATCACTTCGTATTGAAAAACTACAGCGATTTTAAAAAAATGATTCTATACGATCCTAAATATTATTGGTGTCCACTAATTAAACCAATTTCCAATAGTGTAAGTAACCCCATTTAAGAATAATCTTGAATTTTCGTATGTTTCAGAGGTCTTTTTGAAAAGAAACTATACGAATCTAGATAAAGGTATGAAGAAATATATATCTTATTACCAGATTTGTAACAACTGTAACCGTCTTATAGTTTTAAATCAAAAAGTCCATACTTTTTCCGAGTATGGTCAATATGGCAAACATAGTATGAGCAGACATAATATGTTCACTGACATGTTATGTGCAGATATAATATGCACAGTTGAGGGGTTAATATTGCGTGGTAACTATTCTTCTGGGAATAATGGGTTAAGAAATATAATATAATATAGCCTTTGTCACTCCGAAATATTGTAGCTTTCTGATTAATTTCCTAGCTAAATAAGTTTTTGAAACCAATTCAGTAGCTTTTGAGTTTATCGATTACACACAAACAAAAAATCAAATCTATCCTCTTTATTATATCAACAACGTTGCGAATGATGAGAATGTTTCTGATCCAACTGTTTTCATACAAATTCAAGAGTCTAACGGTCGGTTTCCGAAACGCCAATTAAAATTAAATTACCTAATGGGTTTCTGAAAGAAAAATGTGACAGACTGTCAACAGTCTGTCAGTGCCGGGGCGTTCTTGGCGCTAGTTACAGTTCATTTTATTGTTCTATGCTTAAGGAAAAGATTAGTATTCGATTTTAACCGCGCGCAGACTTATCGAGATAATTTTCGTTTCAGAAACCCAAGGTGCTTTTAAGGCGCTACTCGGAAAAATATGGACTTTTTGATTTAAAAACTATAGGACGGTTACAGTTGTTACAAATCTGGTAATAAGATATATATTTCTTCATACCTTTATCTAGAATCGTATAGTTTCAAAAACACGATTTTATGATTTTGCCTCGACACTTTTTCTTTTCGAAAAGACCTCTAAAAAATACGAAAAGTGAAGATTATTCTTAAATGGGGTTACTTACACTATTGGAAATTGGTTTAATTAGTGGACACCAATAATATTGAGGATCGTATAGAAGCATTTTTTTTAAATCGCTGTAGTTTTTTAATACAAAGTGATTTTGTGTTTTTTTTGCCTAATCTGCAAAATCGGTCTCGCTCCCGCGCGCGTCGTTTTCTCATTGCTATCTCGCTTCAGCACATTTTTTCCGAGTATCGCCTTAATTGGGAATTAATTGTGACAGTCTGTTAGCTAATTTTAATTTTGATTGGCGTTTCAGAAACCGGCGGTTAGTGCCTGTTTCACAATGTCCGATTAGGAGATACTTTCCAGTTTACTTGACAGTTTTGTATGGCCTATCTGTCAAGTTACAGCTAATCAAAAAATACTTAAACATTGTGAAACAGGCCCTTGATGTCATAATGCGTTGCATAAGTTGCGTACATAAGTTTGTCCTTACAAGCGTTATTAAGCTGGATTCTTTCCTTTACTAGCTTCAGTTAGCAGTTCAAAAGAGATTAAGTCAACTAGAATAAAGATTATTTTTATTTATTTATGAGTATTTGTATACTCTGGTATTTGTCTGTAGGTACTACGTTCATATGACTTATTTGAAAAGAAAGGAGAACTCAAAAAGTTAGTAAATAATTCTGTTACAAAAAAAATGGAGTATAGATACGAGCATAAACACTACTCGTTATTACTAAATTCAAGGGAACGTGACGACAATACCACCATAGTTGCCTCATTACGGGTACTTTATACCCTCTCAAGCACATGATATGACCTTTATCAAAACGCTATCTTATTGGGGCAGGTCGTTTGGACCCAGCGCGGAAATTACGTCGTTCCAACCCCCCGGCCTTGGGATCGCGTCGCGGGGCGAAAAATGACCCTGTTACAGCCAGCTTTTAAGGGTTAAGCTTTACTGACAGTGAAATATTTTGGTAGCCTTAATGCACGTCGTAATTGGGTTTTTTATGCATCCTTCTCAGTCTAAAATTAAATGTCTGTTTTTACAGAAAATGTCAACACTCCTACTCTTGATGGAAATTGCATTGGTATTTATAATGGAATGGCCGGGCTGTTATTGATATGTAAATATTTAATAGTAACATTCAAAAATATAACAAAGTGAAAAAAAGAAGCAAAATGTTGATTTACACGCAAGTAATGAGTTGCTGAATTGTGACATACTGTGTCGTCTCTCTAGCTATCGAGCGTTAGCTATCTCTTTATAAATCGAAATTTTATATAGCGGGAGTATGGCGCTACTCACTTGTGACGTCACATGTGTCTAGCGCTGTCCTTGCCTATTAAAGAAGTTTGATGCTTTATATTTCCTTAAAAAAACAGGTAAATATTTGAAAATAAATACCTGTGTTGTGTTTCTGATATTTCTAAAAACATTTTATACCAATAAAAAATCTTTCCGGTACAGCGCTGACCTCAGCCCTAGTACCAAGTGTATATATTCTTTGCTAGTACGGAGTAATACAACTGACTACTCACTGGCCCTGGGTTTTGGGCGCCCAACGCCTAATTTCACCCCAGAGAGTATCTACTAACTTCATGAAGGTAAAAAATATTAAGCTTCGAAATAATGACCTCTTTCTGAGTTAGCAACTGTTGTCGCTATTTAGGTAAACTCAACCAAGAAATTGCTTTATCACCTTTAGTTTTAAAATTCACTGTATTCTGTAAATTAATAAGGTTCAACGTTATTGAAATGTCATTCAGATCTGAGCTTTAGCGATATTTTAAATGTATGGGAACTGTCAACAAAACTGTTAAAGCACTTTCCTGGTCGACTTTACATAAATTAGCGCCACAAGCAAGTTGTAAATCAAAATCACAAAATCAACAACTATCTGATAAACAAAATTCAACTTAAATCCCTAACAGTTGTTTCCAAAGAATTTAGTTTTGGTAAACGTATTTCTACCCTATCTATCGGTAAATCTCAGTTGCTCTGTTCCGAAGTTTTCGGATTAAAATCGACAGAAACTTTCTTTTGTTAGCAGGAAAACTTCGGAAATTGATTAGCACACTTTGATGAAGGCCTTTCTTGCCGTCGCATAAATCAAATGTAGAAATCCATTGGGAGAAAAAAAGGAAAAGTTTTAATTAATTAAGCGGGCTATATTGGGAATTCAGCTTCTTGTGATAATTTTTTAACTTTTGTGGAGTGATTCTTTTGATTTATTGCTTCAGTAATCGATTGTGATTTTTTGTGTGCCCGGAAAAAGGTGTGATACTTCCTGGCAGCGCCACCATGTTGTACAAATTTTTAATTACTTTCAAATGAACGACCAGACTATGTTCGAAATTGCACGTTGTCTTAAAAAACTGCCCATGTGATAGTTTAAGCAATAAAGATAGTTTTTTATGGCAGGAAGTATACTTCCTAGCAGTAATTTCGCGCACTGTACAACGCTAAAAGTGGTGTTAATGTAATGGCCAGAAAATGTTTGTAATTTGTACGCTAATAAAAACTGATAATCACATAATTTTTCAAAAAAAAATTTTTTTTCCCTATATTTTTTTTATTGAAAAATTATGTGATATTCAGTTTTTTATTGGCGTACAAATTACGAACATTTTCTGGCCATTTCATTAAAACCACTTTTAGTGTTGTACAGTGCGCTAGACTACTGCTAGGAAGTATACTTCCTGGCAGCGCTACAACAAGAACTATCTCTATTGCTTAAACTATCACATAGGCAGTTTTTTAAAACAATGTGCAATTTCAAACATATTCTGGTCGTTCATTTGAAAGTTATTAAAACTTTGTACACCATATACTTAGAGTTTTTTTTTAATTATGTGATATTAAGTTTTTTATTGGCGTACAAATTACGAACATTTTCTGGCCATTCCATTAAAACCACTTTTAGTGTTGTACAGTGCGCGAGACGATTGCTAGAAAGTATACTTCCTGCCACAAATAACTATCTTTATTGCTTAAACTATCACATTGGCAGTTTTTTAAGACAACGTGCAATTTCAAACATCTTCTGGTCGTTCATTTGAAAGTTTTTAAAACTTTGTACACCATATACTTAGAGTTTTTTTTTTAATTATGTGATATTCAGTTTTTTATTGGCGTACAAATTACGAACATTTTCTGGCCATTACATTAAAACCACTTTTAGTGTTGTACAGTGCGCGAGACTACTGCTAGGACTAGGCTTCTACTTCCTGGCAGCGCCACAAAAAGTTATCTTTATTCGTACAGTCGCCAGCACGTCAGGTTACTACAAACTGTCATATTTCTTTAAATAAAATTCAACATTATGTCCAACAGATAGAGTTCAGTTTCAATTAATACATTTTGACATTTTGTAGTAACCCGACGTGCTGGCGACCGTACAATTTTTTAATTCAACGTACAATTTCGAACTGGTCGTTCCTTTGAAAGTAATTAAAAATTTGTACAACATGGTGGCGCTGCCAGGAAGTATCACATGGAAAAAGGGTCTATTTGAAAATATTTTTCGTTTGAAGTTTTCTGTCAAAGTCTGGGGGCCGATTCTCAGGCAATCGAGAAAAGTTCACATTTATAGCTCGAAATTCAAATATTTTACGAACACATTTTGTGTATTGTCAGAATCTCACAATCGAAAAAGTTCGATCAAAAACCAGTCGAACGCTACGAGTGGTACAGACCAATCGATGTTCGTATACGAACTTAGCTGTCAAAATAAATTTGTTGACATGTGGAAAAGTTTAGTTTGTTTGAAACGTTCTAACTTTTCAATAGAAACCACAAACAAAATGTTCGTATACGAATTACCACACTGAAAAAGTTCGAATGCGTGAGAATCGGGCCCCTCGTTATGCGTAATAGACCTTTTTTCCGTTAATAACGGTGTTTTGAGACATTTGTATGGAATAGACCTTTTTCAGGGCACACATTCAATTGTTGGCCAAGTATTAAAAATAAGCTATCGAAGAGCTGAAAATATTGAAAATGAAATACTTATTAAAAAAATCGACCCGTATCACAAACAACTAGCTCCAATGGTACTCGAACCCAGGACCTTTTACTGTCCGGGCCAATGCTCTAACCAATGAGACTAGTTTTTTTTCTAATTCATTTTTTCTATAAATGAAGTCTATCTAATCCAATCTTATAGTTTCCTCGTACATCGTAAGAAAGCCTTTTACGCTAAGAAGACTATACTTTTAAAGACTTCCAAAACTGATCCCAAAATATCCCTTCTTTTTCTTTAGCTTAATTTATGTTCGAACGTAAACCTTATGTATAGCAACACAATGTCGAATGTCTATTTACGTAAGAGATATCTTGCACAAGTTGAAACAAATACGGTTTATTTGCAGCTTTCATGTTCCCTTTTTACAATCAGGGACAAATTCGGTGAACCACTTTTTACTTTTTTTCACCAGCTGCTACTGCCAGCCTCGCCTCGCCATTTACCCTTATTATTAACTATTAATCGGTTATGTATTCAACTAGGGTATTACAATAAAGTCAAATTCAAAGTCAAGGCCGAAAACTATTTATTCATATAGATTAAATAAAACTAATGCTTATGAATCGTCAAACATTTTTTACTTGCCCGTTAAGGATTATAACTGATAAGAAAAAGCATTATCAGAAGCAACGCATTTACAATTAATTATGTCGTAAAGCATAAACAATTAAGGATAGGGACTGCAAGCATCTGCAAGTGAACGGTGTGACGCCAGCTACACGAAAAAAAGTAAGAAGTGGTTGACCGAATTTGTCCCTGACTGGACTTACCCATATAAGTCTACGTGAAAAAAACAATTTCAGACATGGTTGGGTTGTAATGGGCCTTATATTTCCATTCCAAATTTTATTTTTGTGTATAACCTTTATTTTCAAGGCCACAAGGTCAAGTTTCGCGTGCAATTCCAGATTTACCTTTGCAATGATATCGGTGGGTTGTTTTTAGTAGGTATCATAAAAAGGGTATCCATGGAAAGATATGAATATTGAATGCCCTTTTGAAGTTTGTGAGAATGTTTGAGTGTAAATAAAATGTATCTACTGTACGATCACATACAAAATCATTCACTGCTGAGGATTGGGATGGGATACGCCTTGCCGAGACTTTATACTTAACTAACTCTTGGAGTATTAGTTTTAGCCTAATAACCAGTGGTCGGAATAGGTAGTGCCATTTGGGGTGAATGACCTCAAACATTATCAATAATATGGACCCCCAGAGGGCCTACTCTGAAACGCAAAACCCAAAACTTCGTTATACCCGTCCCTCTCACGCTCTAGTCATGACAGAATCGAGTGAAAGGGGCGGGGCTAACCGAAGTTTCGGATTAGCGTTTCAGAGTAGGCCCTCAGGTCCGGAATCCCGGGATTCTAAAATTATTTATTTATTATTTATATTATATTTAATCTATAGCTCCACTAGGTAATATAACTTCGTTTTAAGGCCTCGTCCACGACGCCAGCGGCCGGCGTGGGTGATACAGGCAGTGCGAGCGGTGCGCGCGTTTTACGTGGTCTGTGGTGTCTAGTATTGTATACTGAACAAATGAAATCAAAAAGACAATTTGATAACGGACTCAGTCGTTTTATTTAATTAGGTACCGCGTAGGGTTTCCCATAGGTCCGTTCGCGCTGCCCGCGCCGCTGTCGTCGTGAACAGTTTCACACAAATTTATGAACTTTGATCAAACCGCGCCGCTCGCAGCGCCCGCGCCGGCTGCTGGCGTCGTGGACGAGGCCTTAGTATTAACAAAGCTCGCGAAAATCTTTCTTCTCCGTTCAGCGCCGAACCGATACGCTGATTTCGCGCTTTACACAACTATGAAGAAAACGCAGACTCCAGATAACACTCATATAATTATTGATCCAACTTACAGGTACAGCATTGTACAGGTATAACAATATAGATACAGTCGACGTCTTAGTGAACTTATCCCCTCGAGGCTAGTTTGAAGAATGCCCTCTCTTTGCTCGTTAATCTGGCTCAAGTCTAGCTACCCCCCACCAATTTTACCACAGATTAGCCTATTAAATTTAACAAAATGGCGGCAAGAGACGGCATTACCAGTGTTGCTATTAAAAAATAAGAAAAACCTAAAATCATGACATTCGGCCATCTGATAACGTGCTGTCTCCCGACGCACATATAAAAATTATTTAGAATCAATTAATTAGGTAAGTATACAGCTAATATACTGATACACAACTATTCTCAATAGTAAAGTCTTACAACTATGTACCTATTTAGGTTAATCTTATAGTGATAAAAACCTTAAGTTAAAACTTAAAACATAATTGAAACAAATACATTATATTACACAATGCTCAACAATAAACTTTTAAGGAAGCTGATGACTTGTTTAGAATATAGATATTATCGTGAAAATATTGTTTTAGTAAATCGTTAAGTAATGCATAATCAAATAAAATAAATTATCTATAACAAACTAATCTAAAACTATTTGAATCAATGTATAAATCAACATAATCATGACATTCGTCAACAAGCGACTATTATTACTTAGAAAACTTATTTTGAAACTATACTTGTTATATAAGCATGTGTAAGTAAGTATATGGAATGATTAAAGTAAAGTCTGGTTATAATCTATAAGCATTAGTTATGGGTCATAAAAGAAAAATGGATTAGCTTGGTACTAGTTTACATCAATGCATTGTCAGGAGCTACATTCAAGAATATTAGATGGTGTCAGAAGCAAAATCCCTAAGAATGTTACATTAGGAATAGGTAGGTACAGAATTTAACTTTAACCTGATAACTAGACACCCTTATCACTTCACTCAAATAGTGGAAAAAGCAACTACGAGTCATGAAAGGATGAAAGACCTAATATTAGATGAATTTAACTATCGCTAAGTTTGACCTAGTTTAGTCCTTACAAAAACAACTGTAGGCCTCTGCACAGTTACCAATTTTTACCCAGATATGAGTAACAAACCAAGTTATAGATACGTATTTACCATAGTGCACAATTTGTATTAAATCAAGATATGAATTAGGACAACTAAAGGAATTATTTAAAGGCATGTTCGTTATTGGCATTATTACCGATTAATTTAAATATTCTTACAAGGAAGTTACACTAATAATGAAGATGCCGCAGGTACAATTTGAACCGTCACAGCAAAAATTTGCTTTTTCAACTTGTCAACCAGTTGTCCAAGGTTTCCAGAGCATTCTTCTCCAGCACCAAATCTTAAATGCATCTATTCTCTGCCTCTGTTAGAATAGTACAATACATGGTTCCACTCCGTACATGAAAATCAAAAGATCATATTATTATCATTTCTAATGAATAAGTTAATGATTTTAAACAAGTTCGCAATTTAATATCAAAACTTAAAAATGTCTACAAGATATCCTCATACGAGCATGACCCGCATTCTTATCAACAAATATTCATATTACTATGAATAATATTAGTGTAAATAGATTTAATAATTATAATTGGGATATGAAGAAGTATATTACCATGGATAGAAATAGGACAAGTAAAATCATGAACAGCTTTTCGCCCAAATGAATTAACTACACGATGATTTCCCGTGGGAATAAAATATCCTCCCGGGGTCAAAAGAAGCCGATATGCTATTCCACAGACAAAAGATTTCAAAGATCCGTCCAGCCGATAGCCGTGATTGGGGAACAAACATACAAGCTTTTGCAATCATATTATTAGTAAAATGAGATAAGATACATGACATGATAATATATACTTCAATATAAGTCAACTTCAGTATCAGCGATCCACTCGTCTCAATATCCGACTTACAACCACAGCCCACGATGATCATCATCACAACAACGATCACTCTGTGATCTGCACCTTCAGTATCATATTATCTCCTCTCATTACCACAGCACGTACACTCTGCTGCCTCCAGTTTGTATGCTGTGTTGGTTCGTACGTTCAAGGGTAGCGGGATCCTCATTATTATATTAACTCGATGCTAGCTCATGATAAGTACCTACTGGATGCTACAATTGGCATCTGAAAGCAGTAAACTCATACCACACATAGTAACCAAATCAATTTTATTAATCATTCAAAAGAAATAGATGTATCTGATAATGAATCAATAGAAATAAATGTAAGTATATGAATTCTCATATTCTTTTATATCTAAACATTAGTAGGTAAGGTACTTAGTACCTTCAACCATGGTAGAAACAAATGTTCAACTGACCAGATCTAAAAAAATATGGAAATGATTACTACAGAATATGTGAAGGAACTTCAAAGGTCCGTGAGAATGGTAAACTGCTAAGAATTTTAGTATCACGAGCCTACCAAATGAGACGGTAAATTTGACAGATCTACTTGATTTTTGGTTTAATAAAGATATTAATGCTCATTAAAATAACAATAAATTAGATTCACATAATTTGAAATCATATTTTGTCAATACGTACACTAGGACGGTAGTATTAAAATCCTCAAAAACTAATTTTAAATCATACTGCCAATAACAACAAAAACACGGCAAAACTAACTTGGTATGCTACAGCAGTGGTTACTTGTAGCTTTATTTGTTGGAACAAGTTTTAAACATGAATTAAAATGTCTGAATGAAGCTGTATAGAACATTTTAATAAATTGAGAGGTGTTATTGAGCAATAATCGTTTTACTTTATTTTGCTTAATTAGGAAAACATCAGTTACAACTTGACAGTGTAATAAACACGATCTACTCAAATGCACTATGGACTGTTTACATGTTTTTGCATTAGAAACATCATTTCATCACCATGTTAATGAAAACAACTAGAATAGATATCAGTGAATGCTTCTTGCAGTGCTGTCTAAGCAACTAAGTATCTCTGCTTTTGACTTGCATCTAAATCATTAAGAGAGATCTAGAACACTACGCAGTACGCACAAATAGCAAAATAGCTTCTAGTGATTTTGGCTGTAAAATTTTCCATCAGTCTAAACCAAAACTGAGTTGCCCGGAAGAAACCGCAGTAAGACGATAAGGCCACCATTTGGTTTACAATTTGTTATCTTTGTATTATTATTATTATTTCGTGTGTGATTGTTCCGTTCGTAATATTGTGTACAAATAAAGAATTAATCTATGTATCTATCAAACTAGGTACTTAGATAAAGAATCTTCGACGTTCCCGGAAAAATGTAAAGAATGATGATTTCTAATCAGTCTTATGGCTTTATTGTCTAATTATGTAGAAGACTCAGAAAAGTATGTTCCTGATAAACTTTCTCTAGCACTCATCCACAATTTAGTTTGAATTTAAATTAAATTTGAGATTTAAGTTTGCCACTAAACTCAAATTTAAAAAGTCAAGCATAGTGAATGCTTTTAAATTAAGCTACATATAACAAAAATAATAGACGAAATGTCCACTTGAACAAAGCTACAAAAATAAAATAAGTAATAGGAAATAGTAAATTTTGGATATCTTTGCATACCTACATTGCTTCCATCCCGAACTAAGTAACTCAAGCACTTGTGTTATGGCATTTGGGAACAACGACGGGGATTACCACATACAATCGGGCAGAATGTTGAAAAGTCCGCTTTAAACATTCACCCGACAGGGAATCGAACCCGGTAGGTACCTCAGAGACAGCGGCACCCCGAAAACCTATGCGTACGTACACCGTATCTACAACACTGCTATGGAGGTTGTTAAGCTTATACCAGAAACTAATATTGTTTCCATAGTTAAAAGATCTATAACAATCTAAGTGACACAGATCACAGTCTTTAAAAGTATTACCCAATCGCAATCTTGGAATACTAAATTCGCGACTTTAATAGTGTGCTCTTATTCAAAAGTGAATCGTCATCATGTCCAATCTTATCAGATCAGAAATACATCCAGTTCTGCGTAAAGGTCACCTGGGCATAGACCTAGGCATAGAAAAACAAACCTAGCTCATGGATATTGACCACTCATGAGAATCAAGATATGGTATGGATTTCGTATAAATGGAAACTAAGGTAATTATAAAAATCTTAACTAGGTAAGACAATAACCCCTACTCAAATTGTGGAGCATGTGGATACTTATTATGCAAGGAAAAAGAAATGACGCAAACATAATTTAGTATATAAATATCCTTATAAGTAAGTAGGTACTATGTTGCGATAATAAGAGCGCATATTGACAATAATACTTTAAAGGTATCTACTGCTACAGCTGTGGTACCTACTAGATACTCAATGTCAAGCACGTAGGCAACTGTAGATTTAAAAGGCTTTTCATTCTTCCCTAAGGGTATTTTGATAACATCTAAATGATTCTATGAAAAGATAAGTTTTTATTGTTTTGTTTTGTTTTAGGTAGACCTTTACAAACTTTATTTAAGGGGGTGTTACAATCAATTTAGTCGGTTATGCGAGATGAAAATTAAATCTTAAATAGCTTTATTCGATATGCAAATAAATAAACATGAAACATTTTAATCAAAACAACTTCAATACTTTCCCATAAACAAAATGCTCTGCATCATCTCAAATCCTCTTTGACCAGATTCAGCTACGAAGAAAGGGTATTCCTCCTTCGCACAAGACTCCCCTGGGTCGGCCACGTCACCCTGGAGGCCTACCAAGGGGCGCACCAGGTGGCGCGGGCCGTATTCGTCCTCAGATGTTATTTACCTTGGAATGTATACATTATCCATCGGCAAAAGATCGTTCCGTGTCATTCTATAATAAAATCATTAGGTTATCAACACAATATGCCCTTCAGGAAAATTCATGATTTATACTGTTCACTAGCTACAGTAGCTACCTACATCCTTTATTATTTACAAAAACCATTTCTTTTATTAAGAGCTACTTATCTAGTGCAAAAATGTAAAATGAGTATTGTAAAAACAAGAATAAAACGTTTGAAATTATCTTTGTTCTGTTGTAGTTTCATTTAAATCTAATAATCATAAAAGTGGCCATACGGGTAGTAAACCAGTATGAAATATAGTAGGTACTCATTTAACCAGCCTGTGAGAAACGTACTCACTTAACATTTAAACATATTCAGACGAATGTATGCCACCAACATACATCGTTCGTACTCTAAAATCAACATTTAAACATATTCAGATGAATGTATGCCACCAACATACATCGTTCGTACTCTAAAATCCGGCGAGTGTATGCCACAAACATATACCGCCCCCTTAATTCCGACGAGTGCATGCCACAAACATACATCGTCCCCTAATATCCGACGAGTGTATGCAACATACATACATCGCCCTCTAATATCCGACGAGTGTATGCAACATACATACATCGCCCCCTAATATCAAATTCAATTTAATGCATTTCAACAAACAAATTCAATGTATCTCTTGTAACCAGTGAGCATGCATAGCTTGCTCACTCAACCCAGTGAACACCTTATATTTGTTCGCTCATCATTAAAAATTAAAAATATTCACATCAGAGATATCCAAAATTTAAAGATACCATATTAAAATATTCGTATTTAAACTCGTATTCATAGTTCAAGCAATTTATATTGCTATTCACGGTGTTCATATTAATTGAATCCACAAAATTTGTACCTATTAATTAATATATCAATAAATAGAAAGCCAGAATTCAATTGTAAGTAAGTAATACGTACCTATTAAACCAATCTTACCAGGTAACGTAGGTAACCAGTAAGCATACACGACTCACTCAACCCAGAGAACAACACGTTCGCTCAATACATTAAAAACAAAGGAAAATTGGTAATAATTAATTTTAATAATATTAAGATAAATGAAATGTAAGCAACCAATCATAAATTATTCTTACTCTTTACTACTTCTTACTAGCTTCATAACTTATAGTTTTCTTTTATTCACTGTTGGTATTAGATACCACGTAAAAACATGGATTGTATGCAAGATTTAGTAGCCATAAGTGATTTTACTCTGTGCAACAGTAAAGGCTATCAAAACTAGCTCCAATTAGTGCTAGCACTAATTACTTAAAACATTACATGTAGGTACACAGCCAAAACTGCCAGTCCTAGCTCCATGTGTAAGATTATAAACAACATAAACAGCAAGTACTCTAATAATATAATAATGCCAATCATCTCCATTAATTCTGTACAATCCACATTTAATACATCATGTAAATTAAACAACAACAATCAAGATATTATGCCAGATTCATGGTACGCTATGATCGTGCCATACGAAAATATCTACTACATACCCGCGTTTAAAATTATGTAAGTATAATCGGAGGGTAGCCCCGACCGTACACGAACACAATTAATCAATTCAAATAAAAGTGTGATCTAGTTTATGTCCGTTCCGTCGGAGAGTAGCCCCGACCATGTACGGAACACAATCCGCCACACAAATATTCCAATTTTAACGCTTTAGATTTAACCAACACGATCGGAGAGTAGCCCCGAACACGAATTAGTAAAATCTTAGTACTAAGCTACGCATATAGACTTTTTAAATTATGTTAGTATAGTCGGAGGGTAGCCCCGACCGTATACGAACACAATCAATTAAACACAAATGCGATTCAGTTTATGTCCGTTCCGTCGGAGAGTAGCCCCGACCATGTACAAAACACAATCCACCGCAAAGGTATTCAAAATGTCATTTAGAAAAAAAAAATACGCATTAACATGGAATCTGGAATATTTATCCTTTCTCTGCGTGAAGAGAATAAAATAACTCGTTTGGCATTACTATAGCACAGAATAAGCAAATTATTCTTATTATCAGGTTTAGAAATAAACTTGCGTGGGTACTTTACCGCTTCTGAAATATGAAGAAAACGCAGACTCCAGATAACACTCATATAATTATTGATCCAACTTACAGGTACAGCATAGTACAGGTATAACAATATAGATACAGTCGACGTCTTAGTGAACTTATCCCCTCGAGGCTAGTTTGAAGAATGCCCTCTCTTTGCTCGTTAATCTGGCTCAAGTCTAGCTACCCCCCACCAATTTTACCACAGATTAGCCTATTAAATTTAACAAAATGGCGGCAAGAGACGGCATTACCAGTGTTGCTATTAAAAAATAAGAAAAACCTTCTAAAATCATGACACAACGGACTACACTAACTGCAGAGGCTACAAAAAGATTGACGCGAGTTATATTTATGAATATGGAAGTGGCTTTACCCGGACAAGTATTTAAATAAATAAAAATCAAAAGTATTTATCAATATTTATTGTTACTAAACATCTCAAGTTGTACAAATAACCTTAAACTATGGACATAACTGTGACTTCTCTGATTGTACTGAAGAAATTAAAGATATAGTAATCCATATTTTCTTCAGTGGGGTCAGAGAAGTCAGAGTTGTACAAAATTACGAGTATTCTTTTAATATTTTAAATTTTTTACGAATTTCTTTTAACATTTAGCATCCATTTGTAAATTAAAAAAGAACGTTCTACGTCCACAAGAGTACGAGTATTCTTTTAATATTTTAATTTTTTTACGAATTTCTTTTAACATTTAGCATCCATTTGTAAATTAAAAAAGAACGTTCTACGTCCACAAGAGTCAAGGGTACATATCTATAGTTTAAAATATCGGCCTCGTAAAGTTCTCCACGTGATAAATTTTCGCTAAAATCTCTAATACTTTCTAAGTCTGGATTTCTTGAAATTCCTTGCTCCAATTTTTCGCTTCATTTTTCCGGTGGCGCGCAATAATAGAGTGCGCTGATAGACTCACGTCACTCAGAGATGCGCGCGATTGTTTTCTCACTCGTCTCGTGCCTTTTGTGTTAGATTTGTCTAATGTGTCTGCGCAAACCGTTTTCAATCGGCCATTTTTCGTTTGAATATCAAGTACAAAACAAATTTATTTTCTTTTAAATTAATAATTAAATGCGAATCTCGGATATCAGTATCAAATCCCGGAATAACGGCATGTCCACGTTATGCTAGCATTCATGAATCCCGCGAAATGGCACTACCTATTCCGACCACTGCTTATAACATATGGAGAATTATATAGGTTGGTGGTAGGACTTGTTCTTAGTCCGTCTGGCTAGCTACCACCATCTTATCTAAGTCTGACGTCCTAACAATGATGTTTTCAGCATTATTGCGTTCCGGCAGTTACAGATAAGATAGCCAGTTCCTCAGTGATTTAGGATTCCGGGAGTAGTGCGCTTCCACCTTCAGGTGTGATGAAGGCTAAGTGCTACCCCGTCGAGGACAAAAAGTTAATAAATTCGGGCATTAGTGCGAAATATGGATTCAAAGTTTGTATAGAGAACTGAAAACATAAATATTTTTTTTAGGTTTCTTTAGAAACTCTCTATTTTTATCACCCCGGATAATTTTAGGGATTATTCTACGACCGACTACAGACGACCTCCGTGGCCGAAGTGTCCAGTGACCAGTTTCAAGGTGCCGATGCCGCTATCTCTAGAGGTCCCGGGTTCGATTCTCGATATCATTGACCATTAAATAACAAGCGATAAGTCCTTGGCTAATAGTATCAGATATTTTCAGAGTTTGTAATCTGTGGCACTAATGCGCTAAATGTACCTACTCACAAACAGACAAACACCCATCATACATACATAAATTTAACAAAAGACTGCAGCTAAAGTTCATTAGTCCTACTTAGTACCGGGTAAAGGCGAGATACTCTTGCCCCTAGGGGACAACTTGAGCTCAAACCGGGAAGAAGTTGCGAGTGATAATAAATGGTGTGAACTAGTATTACTACGGAACCACGAAGCGTACGTTTGGAATCGAACTGCTAAATTTACTCAATTTACTCAAGTGGGAAGTTTAACATCTTTCAAAGTTTGTGCGAGAATGATATTGGTTTTTGCTTTTTTGACGTGTATAATGTGAGGTGATGGCTCAAATAAATAAGAGGTACTTATACTTACATATAAGGATAAAACTAAATAGCTTTTATTATTGAGTTAATAATAATTTAATGGAACGATTAGCCACCATACACTGCGGACAATACAGCCAGGGGGCTTACTGCGAGCTTACAAACCATTATATAATAATGTTGATTGCAGGAAGGAGCTATACACTGCGTATAGCGCCGTCTCGCTTACAAAATTACTATAAGATTGTTTGACAGTTCGCAGTAAGCCTCAGATCACATGGGTAGGTATGAACCTAGAAAAAAATCACTTACAAAAAAAAACAGAAATAGTAAAGGCCAAATTAGTTTTATTTGAATTACTCGTAAAATATACATTATTTCTGCAATTCGTTCATAGGGTCGCTAGATAATATAGTTTAATATTATGTAAAACATTGGCTCAGTAATATGCATCATCTATACATATAATAAAACAGAAACGGAAAAAAAGTCTGTACATGAAAGATTAAAAAAAAAAATTACTGCTATGTGATGTGTACAGGATATAGACCCCAAAACGATAGATATTAAAATTTTTGTCTGTTTGTCTGTTTGTCTGTTTGTCTGTTTGTCTGTTTGTATGTTCGCTTTTCACGCAAAAACTACTGGACGGATTTTTTCCAAATTTTGTGAAGTAATAGCTTATAACCCGGGTCAACATATAGGGTACTTTATATTTAATAAAAACCCCTTATTCCTACGGGAAAATACAAAGACTGATTCTTACTAAAATAGATGGCGCCACATGATTATGAAAATACGTTATGTTTAATCGCTGTCTCAATTAATAATGAATCATGTTATTTTTTTTTGACCTGCTTCAAAACATAATATAAATTGAAACCCATCCAGGCACATATAAAATCATAAAAATGTTATTTACGTCATTATATCTACTAAGCAAAAGATGGCGCAGGTAGTCAGTAAGATATACCTCTCACAAAAGTACATTCGAATGATTATTTTAATTAGGGTGAAAGCCCTCTCTGTTGCCACTTTAAGATGTTTTTCACTTCTTTCGCATCATAACTACTAAGCAATAGATGGCGCAGGAAGTCAGTAAGATTACGATATACCTTTCACAAATGTACATTCGAATGATTATATTAAGTAGGATGAAAGCCCCCGCTGTTGCCACTTTAAGATGTTTTTCACTTCTTTCGCCTATGGTCTTAAGTAGGTATCTATAAAATACAAAATTTATATCTAAAATTGTCAAGAATGTATCTTATACTTTTCTTTACATTTTTAAATTCTTACAATACAAAAAAAACTACTTAAAAAATTTTTACAGACTCCAAAAAGTATTTGTTAACTGAAAAGGAAAAATATAATATCTATAATTTAGGTACCTTTTTGAGGTCGGTGCCAGTCAGTTTATTTTTTTTATTACTTTTTATTTCTTAAGTTTTAGTGTACAATAACAATAAGTTTTAGTGAATTGTACAATAACATACCCACGGAAACTACTAAACTGATTTTGATGAATCTTAGACTGTTGCCAAAGTTAGAATACACCTAATTTAAATCAAATAGAACCATCTCGATATGCCTTAAGAATTTGAGAAATTCGTGGACAAACATAGTAAAAAACATATAACTAAGTATTCATATACTTACGAAATTTAGTTTTATTTTAGTAAAATAAAAACCTATTTTTAAACTTAAAATGTGGGAAGGGTGCCGATAGATGTGTTTTTGTTAATCAAATTTTAAAAGATACATCGAGAAATCAATACTTAACTAACTTAGATAAAATAAAAGAAACATCTAATTCGATGTAAACTGAATTATTACTATTGTTATTATGACTTAAAAATCATAGATAAAAAGTATACTATCAAGCAAAAGTTATTAACGAAATGTTTTAAGCTAAGTAAGCACTCGGGGCAGTGGCCAAAACTGAAGTTTTCACCCTATTGATGTAATATTTCTATTTCGCATTTCCACTCGACGCTAGATGTCGCTACAGTAAGTATAGTGGTGCCACAAGTATATCTGAACCGGTGACAGTGGTCGTGGAGGAGCCACTAGCAATACAAAATTAACTGTCAAAATGGACTGCCGGCAGTCAACAGTATATTTAGTACCAAAAACTAACCACTGTGTGAAATAAGTTTGTCGCAATGTAGACAAAATGTCACCAATGTAATTTTGAAAAATTTGCTCATAAACGCTAAGTGGCCAGTACCTACGTAGATACCGACACGTACCTACCATTTTTTATGTCATTTAACCGGCTCTGGCTACTTAGGCCTTCAGCCGTAGGTACCATCCAATAAAATAAAGGAATATTAAAAATAGTTTTCTATCTAACTTATTTATTCATTTATTTACTAGGAAAGCTTACATAAATGATGTTAAATTAAATAATTAAATGGTATATCATTACATTTTATACCTGTTACTTAAAGAAAGTTAATTACAAGCTCTCACAAATAGGAAATGTCTCCATATCAAAATACTAGCCTTCCGCCCGCGACTTCGCAAGCTCGGACTAAACGACGACGTTATCCCGCGGGAATGTGATATTTTTCAGGGATAAAAAGTAGTCTAAGGCGGCCATTACACAGTCCATCCAGATCGCGATCACTGATCGTGATCTTGATCGCGATCGAGATTTACTATGTAGATATTTTGCGATCAAGATCGCAAACCGTCAATCACCTTCGTACACAGTCAATCTGGATCGCGATCATTGATTTTGATCGCGGATCGCGATCCAGATTGACTGTCTAATGGCTGCCTAAGTATGTCACTTTTCAGCTGCCAAACTATTCCCATTCCAAAAGTCACGTCGATCCGTTGCATCAATTTTGACGTGAAAGACGGATAAACAAACAAACCCTCTTTCACATTTACAATATTAGTATGGATACACACAATGTCTTTTTCATTTTATAGTAAAAATATGATTGGCCTGATATTATGCATTACTAAGTAAGAACATAAATTTTAGCTTGATATCAATCATTCTCTCACCGACCTCCGCGCTGTGCGGACGCGTTCTCGTGCCCGCTTACAGCTGCGACCTCTCTCGCGCTCTCGCGTGTGCTGTGCTAGTGTTGTGAGTGGTTCCCGCTCGCCGCATTACGTACGTATACCGTCTTAGTGCAAAACGACTTGCTGTTTTTGCACTCGTTGCAAACATAGTACTCTTAGTGTTTGTATCAAAATACTAAGTGCCTATTTTTGCCCGCGATTTGCGTCGGTTGAAACCTAACGGTGCCAACTACCCCGACGGAGCGCCCCCGGTTCGCTCTCTAGGCCTCCAGGCCTAGGAAAACCGCAGTCCCGGACCCATTGCACTTGGGCCTAGTCCCAACTTCCCAAGGGGAAGGGAACGAGCGGCTATCCGAATTAGGGATACCTGCTCCCGCAGTAGGCCCCCTCCCCCCCTGCCTCCGGCGGGGGGAGATTTTTCTAGATCTTTCTGGCTCTTCAAGCACAAATTGTTTTTGTTTTATGTTATTTTTACTTTTATGTTTTTCATTTTTTTACTTTGCTTTCTGTGTTGATCTCTGTGTTTCTCTCTGTATTTCTCTCTGTGTTTCTCCCTGTGTTTCTCTCTGCGTTCACTTCGCGTCACCACTATGGATCCGTACGAAATTGCCCAACGTATAGCCAATACTCCCGGCTTACTGGCGCACTTGTCCTTCCTCCCCGAAGTGAAGGACAAGCTAGCTTCCGCAATCCAGGACTTCGACCGTAAACTCACCCCGACCCCTAGCCACCAAACTCCCAACCCGTTGAAGAGGGCCTCGTCTGAGAGGTCCCTTTCACCGACTTCCGACCAGGAGCCAGCCATTCCCCCCAAAGAGGACCCCCCAACTGTCTCCGTCAACTGTCTCCCCCGCAAGGGGAAAAAAGGGAAAAAAGCCAAGAATCGGCCCTCGCCGATTCCGGAGCTCCCGAAATCCGCCTCCCCCACTCCACCCCCGGTCGCTCAAAACAACCGCACTCCCGTTCCGCTGGACAAGATCGCAGCCGCGGTCACAGCGACACCCATGGACACTGTGCCATCAACCCCCGCGCTAGACGCGCCAACCCACCCACACACGCGGGTCAATCCCACGTCTGCCAAACCAAAGGCGCCTCCCCCCGTTTTCCTTCGGGAAAAAGGCAAGTGGACCGAAGTGTCCAAAATGTGCCTAACCGAGAAAATTAATTACACCCGTGCGTCCAACACGGGCTCAGCCATCAAAATTGAGGTGTCCACCATCTCTGACTACCGCCAACTAATCTCAAAGCTATCTACTCTCAAGATAGCCTACCACACTTTCGCGCTCCCGGAAGAGCGCAAGATCCGCGCGGTACTCCGTGGGGTACCCGTGGAGCTTCCCACCGATGAGATCAAAGCCGATCTCATCAGCCAGGGCTTCCCTGTCGAAGCCGTGCATCCGATGTACGGCCACGGCAGGCGCCGCTTCCCTCTGGCGTTGGTCGCTATGACCAACACAGCCCAAGCCAAAGAACTATACAAGGCCAAAGAACTTGTCATCTGCGGCCTCTCCAAAATCACCGTCGAGCCCCCGCGCAGCCGCGGGGTCCCAGCGCAATGCCACCGGTGCCAACTTTACGGGCACGCGGCGGCCAATTGCACGGCCCCACCAAGGTGCGTCAAGTGCCTTGGCTCCCATTCCACCAGTGAGTGTGAACGCACTCGCGACACTCCCGGTCAACCCGCGTGTGTCAACTGCGGCCTCATTGGCCACCCAGCCAACTGGAGAGGGTGCATACGCGCCCCCCGCCCTAATCCCAAGTCCCAGTTCCAAAAACAAGGGCCCAAGCGGCAACCTCCCAGGTGGCCGCAGGCGGGCCCCCCAACAAACAATACCCAGAACTTCCCCGATCTTCCTAAATCGGGAGGTAGGATAGCCGCACAGGCCACAAAGTCGGCCTGGGGCGGCTCTAACACCTACACCCCCAGTCAGGCACCCGCCCCACCAAATTGGCGCTCCCAAGCGCACCCCCCAAATTGGCGCTCTGAAGCGCTCCCCCCGACGCAACCACAGTCTTACTCTAAAGAGGAAGACCTTGATTACGTCCTCAGTTCAATCCAAAACATTGACCTCGACGAGGTCTCAGTCATTGCCCATAAATTACGCAATGCCCGGACAGGCCGGGAACGCGTAATCATAATATCCCAACACAGTCAGTGCCTAAAAGCACTTCAAAGTTTTAAGTAAAGTCCCATTTTTCTATCTTATCTCATTTTAATTCCTTCATTTCACTCATTTCATTGCCGAACCGCCCGCTTTGGGCATCGGCCTTTTTGTTTTCTGATTACAGATATGGCCAGACACCTCTTCTGGATGCTAGCCATCCCCAGTGCGCACTTCGCCTAGGTGGGTGACGCCCTGCGCCACGGCCCTCCAGGGACGTGGTCGCCACAGATAAGCTGAAATACCCGTCCAGGTAACAGCAGTTTTCAGGCAGTGTTTAGTCGGTAAGAGTCCGACATAACCATTACAGCCGGCTGTAATGGTATCCATGAGGATTCACTGCCTCCTTCCCCCGTAGTCCGGAAGGTTGCCGGATGAGCGATTGTTTCAATAGGAAACGATCGGTCGTTCGACGCAAAAAAAAAAAAAAAAAAAAAAAGCTTGATACCTCCCACGCATACTTGAGAAAAAGTTTCTTGATAGGTAGACGGACAGATCTATGAATGAGGGCTCAACTATGTTCATGCAGCATTTGATAACAACATACTATGTTCATACCCTAGCCTGCATATTCGATATTCTTTAGACCCTTTTAGTAGAGAATAGGATTTCAAGAAGAGCGTTATGAAATCTGGGCAACAAACACACATAAACTAAACTAACACAAAAGTCACTACACCGCGCGTACGAAGTCGCGGGCAACAGCTAGTAATGACAATAAATTGATTATAGCTGAAAATTAGACCAGAACTTTGTGATTTTTTTTATCGACAAAATGTTATTATTTTATGTTTTCACTTAGTCCAGTCCTTTTCAAGTATGTTGTAATATCTATAATCTTTTTGAAAAATGGAAAATGAAGTATCTAGAAAAAATCGACCCGTCTCACAATCAGCTCCGATGGGACTCGAACCCACGACCTTTCGCTTTCCGGGCGACTGCTCTAACCACTGAGCTACGGAGTCGTTACGAGAAGCGTCGAATTTATCCAATACTTCTTACTCGCTGTATAGTCAGCGTTAATTTCATCAATGTGGAGATAACTAACTAACCGCCTCTGTGGTCTAGTGGTTCACACCACCGATTTCAGACCCAGAGTTCCCGGGTTCGATTACCAGTGGGGGTACTTATAGTGTTTGGTTGGTGGTAGGACTTGTTCTTAGTCCGCCTGGCTAGCTACCACCGTCTTATCTAAGTCTGACGCCATAACAATGATGTTTTCAGCGTTATTGTGTTCCGGCAGTTAGAGATAAGATAGCCAGTTCCTCAGTGATTGAGGATTCCGGGAGTAGTGCGCTTCCACCTTCAGCCTTATCACCACTTAACATCAGCCGGCCTAGCATGAGCGGCTTATAACGCGCGATATGATATGGTACAGCAAGTTGTCTTGCTTACCCCACTAAGGTGTAAGCAAGACGGAGTGCCGTACCATATCATATCGCGTGTTATAAACCGCTCATGCTAGGCCGGCAGGTGTGATGAAGGCTAAGTGCTACACCGTTGTGAATAAAAAAAAAATATTACTACCCTCACACGCGAAAGAAATACCTTTCCAGGTATTTGGCAATCGCTAAAGATGAAATTACTATTGCAAGTTATTTTAATTTTCAGTTTTTTGCATTCACAATGCAATTTTTATTACTGAAAAATGGAAAATGAAGTATCTAGAAAAAATCGACAGTAGTAAGTTCACATTCCACATTGATGAAATTAACGCTGACTATACAGCGAGTAAGAAGTATTGGATAAATTCGACGCTTCTCGTAACGACTCCGTAGCTCAGTGGTTAGATCAGTCGCCCGGAAAGCGAAAGGTCGTGGGTTCGGTTCCCATCGGAGCTGATTGTGAGACGGGTCGATTTTTTCTAGATACTTCATTTTCCATTTTTCAGTAATAAAAATTGCATTGTGAATGCAAGAAACTAAAAATTAAAATAACTTGCAATAGTAATTTCATCTTTAGCGATTGCCAAATACCTGCAAAGGTATTTCTTTCGCGTGTGAGGGTAGTAATATCTCCACATTGATGAAATTAACGCTGACTATACAGCGAGTAAGAAGTATTGGATAAATTGGACGCTTCTCGCAACAACTCCGTAGCTCAGTGGTTAGAGCAGTCGCCCGGAAAGCGAAAGGCCGTGGGTTCGGTTCCCATCGGAGCTGATTGTGAGACGGGTCGATTTTTTCTAGATACTTCATTTTCCATTTTTCAGTAATAAAAATTGCATTGTGAATGCAAAAAACTAAAAATTAAAATAACTTGCAATAGTAATTTCATCTTTAGCGATTGCCAAATACCTGGAAAGGTATTTCTTTCGCGTGTGAGGGTAGTAATATCTCCACATTGATGAAATTAACGCTGACTATACAGCGAGTAAGAAGTATTGGATAAATTCGACGCTTCTCGCAACAACTCCGTAGCTCAGTGGTTAGAGCAGTCGCCCGGAAAGCGAAAGGTCGTGGGTTCGAGTCCCATCGGAGCTGATTGTGAGACGGGTCGATTTTTTATAGATACTTCATTTTCCATTTTTCAGTAATAAAAATTGCACTGTGAAAGCAAAAAACTAAAAATTAAAATAATATGCAATAGTAATTTCATCTTTAGCGATTGCCAAATACCTGGAAAGGTATTTCTTTCGCGTGTGAGGGTAGTAATATCTCCACATTGATGAAATTAACGCTGAAAACATCATTGTTATGGCGTCAGACTTAGATAAGACGGTGGTAGCTAGCCAGGCGGACTAAGAACAAGTCCTACCACCAACCAAACCGAATACTATAAGTACCCCCACTGGGAATCGAACCCGGGACCTCTGGGTCTGAAATCGGTGGTGTGAACCACTAGACCACAGAGGCGGTTAGTTAGTTATCTCCTCATTGATGAAATTAACGCTGACTATACAGCGAGTAAGAAGTATTGGATAAATTCGACGCTTCTCGTAACGACTCCGTAGCTCAGTGGTTAGAGCAGTCGCCCGGAAAGCGAAAGGTCGTGGGTTCGAGTCCCATCGGAGCTGGTTGTGAGACGGGTCGATTTTTTCTAGATACTTCATTTTCCATTTTTCAGTAATAAAAATTGCATTGTGAATGCAAAAAACTAAAAATTAAAATAACTTATAATTTTTTTTCTAAATAATTCGTGGTTTAATTTGTATTGTAAAAATTAAATCTAAGACTGGCGATTTGCCTTTATACCCCCTCTTAAGGGAATCTTTGACCCGAAGGTGTCGCGCGGCAATCTATTAGATTACGTTTTTGACGATTAATGTGAGAAATGGTGTGCTTATTCTGTGTGTTGTTCGTATTACATATCTATTTAATTATATTATTTTGTAAATAACTCCGTCGCTTTAATGACAATGTAAAATAACACAGTCGTTAAGCTACGAATCTTGAATAGTGAAATCAGAACAACGTTGTTTATTTTTGTGATTGTCAAAAACAAATACTAACACCTAACACATACACTAAGTGTGTCACACAATAAGCCAAATCCATTCGACACCACCAAATATAGTTTTAGTTGCAATATGAGCTCCTATTGCACATTCCAGCGTTGCATTGAGTGCACAATTGCACATAATATATCAAATGTGAGAGGTGGAACTCAATAGCAATCCTGATTAAAGCAGTATTCCTGTAATAAGTAACTTTAGCTTCAACGCTAGGCCCAGTTTTATATTACGATATTTACAGACGAGACGACTGTAGGTACATGACTGTACCCCTAGCATAAAAGAACTATCGTTATGGTAATCGAATAGTAAACTACCTATACCGTTCTTCAAAAGCTGTCAAAGTGCTGCTATCAAATATGTATTGAATTTTTAAAACAATCGAGAGGCGCTGCTCTGGTTATCTATCATACAAAATAATCACGATAATGATTACCATAACCACAGTTTTTCGTGCTAGGGCTACTGCTATCATTCGAGTCGCGGAGTACGAGTCGCCGAGGCATATCTCCCATCCCAAACACTCGGACACTACGCTACCAGTATCCGACATATCCCACAGTACAACGTTTTTCGTCACCGATGTCTCTACTGCGCTCAACAGAATATTTTTTTTATTTTTTTTAATTCACAACGGAATAGCATATCAGTGCAGCAAGCCCCGGCTTGCTGATCATACTGAGTTGGGCGCAATTTCGACATCACGCGACATTGTTTTATCTTTTTTGTCCTATTTGTGTTACTTAATTAATTATTTTTTGTGTATCTGTGCTCTAGTTTTGTGAAATGTTTGTTGTTTTTGTCGTGTGATGTCGAAATAAATGGTTTTTCTTTCTTTCTTTATCGTGACACATCTCCACGACTCGCGTAGTAGGAATACCAGTCGTCTGAAAAGTTCTGTAACGTACCTAACTAAAACCCGGTTGAATTTAAAGTGATTTAATAAAAAAATTCGAAATATCTTTTGTTTTAAATAATTTGAAAATTAGTTACAGTTAATGTTGGGAACATTACACTCGAAGTTGTTGATCACTATGTTTACCTAGGACAGACGGTCCAGTTAGGTAAGTCCAACTTTGAGAAAGAGATCTCTCGTCGAATCCAACTCGGATGGGCAGCGTTTGGGAAGCTCCGGCATATATTCGCGTCCGAAATACCTCAATGTCTCAAGACGAAAGCCTTTGACCAGTGTGTGTTGCCAGTAATGACCTATGGAAGTGAGACGTGGTCTTTTACTATGGGTCTCATAAGAAGGCTCAAAGTCACCCAGCGAGCAATGGAGAGAGCGATGCTTGGTATTTCCCTGCTCGATCGAATCAGAAATGATGAGATCCGCAGAAGAACTAAAACGACCGACATCGCTCGAAGGATTGCATCATTGAAGTGGCAGTGGGCGCGACACATAGCGCGGAGAACTGATGGCCGTTGGGGCGGAAAGGTTCTCGAATGGCGACCGCGTACCGGACGACGTTCCGTGGGCAGGCCCCCTACAAGGTGGACCGACGATCTGGTCAAGGTCGCGGGAAGCCGCTGGATGCGGGCAGCGCAGGACCGATCGTTGTGGAGATCCTTGGGGGAGGCCTATGCCCAGCAGTGGGCGTCGTTCGGCTGACATAATGATGACCTAACTTTTACTATGTAGTATGTGTTCACGCGCGCTTGCGAGCGGGCAGTTGTCATTGTCAAGGTCACGGGACAACGCGCTCGGGCCGGTGTAGGATTTTTTTAGTGCGCCGCCAACCACCGTCCGCGCAACTCGCGCTCAGTTCGCCACCTGTGACCCGTGTGTGTTCGCTTTGAAAAGCGCCGGGAAAGTTTTAGCTGCCTATTAGGGCATTGTGTAGTATAAGAGTGTTAGCTATAAGAGTTTCCCATCGGGGGTTGCGTGAAGATCGTTTTGCCAGGCGCGCGCCGCTATTTTCTAGTAAGGTAGGCCTAGTTTAAACAACTTAATTTTGCATGAGAAACCTTCGTTTCAATAAACTGTGGAACACAGTCGATGGTCACCACAATTGTGCGTGATCAAATTTTTGGTAGCAGAGCTTAGTTGATATAATTAATTTTCATATTAAAATTAACTACATAAAATTTTATAGTAAAAATAAAAAGCGTACCTAAAAAGCGTACCTAAAAATTTTTTTTTTTGTTGAAATCTCGAGGGTATTCCGAGACGATTGAAGTACTAAGAAATTGTTCTAGTAAATTCTCGAAGCGAATGTTTCTCACTTGGTGGATCCGATAATAGATAGACACTTATATAATTGTTGTCACATACTAGTGTTTTGATACGAGTTTACTCGCCTAGATGTGTATATTTTTTTTTGTGTGTCCGGATTTATTTGACGAATAGTTCGTTCGAAAGTGTGTTTATTAGTACCACATACTAGTGATTTGATACGAGTTTACTCGCCTAGATGTGTATATTTTTTTTTGTGTGTCCGGATTTATTTGACGAATAGTTTCGTTCGAAAGTGTTGTTTATTAGTACCACATACTAGTGTTTGTTCCGAGTCCGCTTGCCTAGTTAAAAAAGTGGAACTAGTTTTAATTATTAGTAGTATTAAATTACGAGTATTATTATTAAAAATAGTTTTGTTTTTGTTTGTTGATAACGGTTTAGTAGTTGATTTGCGAGGTATGCCATACCGTTAATCCTATACGTTTTGTTTATACCGTTATATTGTTAGCCCTTGAAATTGGTAAGTTGCTAATAATTTATGAAAATAGTAGGGTCCGTGTATGTCGTCCGAATTTTAATTGTGTTTTATATTATCGTGACGCGACCTATTTCTATTGTTTTTTTTTGTTGATGTTTGCCACTTCTATATTTCTTTGTTTGCTTTGTTTATTAAACGGAATATAAATGGCTCCTACGAATCCGACCGCCGTATCCAGGGCTGGCATCCAAGGAGCTTTGCGTTGGCTTGCTTGTGCGGTCACATTAATAGACCGAGCCGACCGGGTAGGTGCGTTGCTAGCTCGGTATGGCGGGCTGGCAGCTCGGCTGCAAGACCTGGAGCGCCACGCCATGGAGTGTCGCGCGCATTATTTGGAAAACCCCCCAGCTGATGATGCCGTGTCGGAACAGCTGGAGCAGGATGTAGCCCAGGCCTATGAGCTGGCTGACCAGTTCACGGAAGCGGCTGAGAGGGCCCTGGCTGTTCGGAAGGGGGAGCCGGTTTTGAGCGGGGAGGTCAAACCTACCCCGACGGCGTTGCTAGGCCGATTGCCTACATTGGAGATTCCCACTTTTAATGGGGATCTGTCAGCCTGGATGGGCTTCATTAATTTGTTTGACAGTTTGGTGGATTCACGACGGGACTTATCCCCTAGTGAGAAGTTGGCCTATTTGCGCTCCTCCCTGCGAGGAGAGGCCAGCTCGGTAATCCAGCACCTGCTCATCAGCGACGACAACTACCAGGTGGCTCGCCAGCTTCTGGTTAGCAGGTACCAGAATGTCCGGTTACTGGCGGACACCCACGTGGCCACGATTTTGGCCCTCCCGCGAATCACGCGGGTACACCTGTTACGGAGGGAGTTGCTGAACCCGCTACTGTCAGCGGTCAACTCCCTAAGGCGATTGGACCTGCCGGTGGATCAGTGGTCCTTTGTACTGCTGCACATAGTCCTCGCCAAATTGCCCGCTGAAATGAAGGGGCGTTTCGAGCAGAGGTACGGAGGCGACAGCGCCTCGTATCTCCCGCCCTTCGCGGACCTCCTTCGTTTTTTGGAGGACGAATGTAGGGTGACGGACCACCTGGAGCCCGCCCCGGTTCCAGGTGTTGGTCGTATGGTGGCGGCGAGGGAACAGCCCCGTCGCCCGACCAATCGCTATGCTGCCTTCCAGCAGTCCCCTCCCCCCGCACCGAGTGAGCGGTGCAGGTATTGCAGGGGAGATAGGCATGTGGTGCACGAATGTGCCAAATTTAGAGGCCTCCGCCCAGAGGGACGGAGGGCCGTTGCGAAACAGCGCCAATGGTGCTATAGGTGTTTGGGGGGACACATGCAGTCGGCGTGTCCCCAGACCGAGGATTGTCGTCTTTGCGGAGGGAGGCATCACCCCCTCCTTTGTTTGGACCGCAAGGACGCCGGGAGCGACCGGGGTTCGAATTCCTCGCGCACGGGCGGGGGCCCGGCAGCCCGGAACCGGTCCCCTAGAGATTCGGCGGGGCTTAGCCCCCCCGTTCAGTCCCCCCCGGAGAGGGGGAACTATAGGAGAGACGCAACCACAAGAGTACGCCACGGTGGCGATGGGCACGGGCCCTATTTGCTACTCCCCCCCCCTAATGGAGAGGCCTCGATTGGGGTACTATGTACCGAGGCACGCCCCACACGGGTATTACCCTGCACCTAGGAGTGCTGTTGGTCGGGGCCAGTATGTACCCGATTGGGACCCGCTCGCCCGGTACGAGCGTCCCACATTTGGCGCGCCGACTCAGGCGCGAGGGGGACAAGTACCCCCCCAAAATTTTTAATGGCGCCCCTGTCGGACCCAACCACCCCGCCGGAGCTTGTGCTGTTGCCAACAGCCTCCGTGAATGTTTGGGGACCTAAGGGCAATGTTGTCACGGTGCGTGCCCTTTTGGACTCAGGTGCCCAGGGGTGCATAATGTCCAGGTGGCTTGTCCGACAGCTGGGTCTTTTGCTTGTGCCGCATCACGAAGCGGTACGGGGGGTGGGAGACTCGCGGATCCCTGATCCGATTGGTCGAGTTGAGTTCTCCTTCTCCCCCCACTTCACGCCAAGGCCGAAGATCGGTGCTTCGGCGATAGTTTTCGATAAGGTGGTTGGACCACTCCCGCAAGTGCGAGTGCCGCCATCCACGATTGAGCTGACGTCTGGACTGGCTTTGGCTGATCCTTCCTTCCACCGACCGGGCCCAATACACTTGTTGATTGGTGCGGATGTCCTCGGTCGTGTACTGTGTGGAAGCAAGCGAGTTTTGCAGACAGCCGATCTTGTCGCCTTGTCCTCGTCGCTGGGTCATGTGGTGATGGGAAAGGTACCACAGACACTAGAGACCCCGTCGGTAGACCGCCAGACCATTGTCGGTTCTACTTTGTCCGACGTTCTCCAAAAGTTTTGGGAGGTGGAGGAACCTCCCACTGCCAAGCGGTTGGATCCGTTAGCGGAGGAGTGCGAATTGTTCTACCAGAACAACACTGGGCGCCTCCTCTCGGGTCGCTTGATTACCCGCTTGCCCTTCTTGGCGGCTCGCCCTCCTTTAGGGAGCTCCCGACCGATGGCCGAGAAGAGATTGTTGTCCATGGAGCGTAGGATGGCCAGGGATCCCGCATTCAAGGAGAAGTATATAGACTTCATGCGGGAGTATTTGGACCTTGGGCACATGTCCATCTCGCAGTTGGACTGGCGTAATGTGGAACATTACTTCCTGCCACACCACGCTGTTTTGAAGACTTCCAATGGGAAGATCCGCGTGGTCTTTGATGGTTCAGCGCCCACGTCAACCGGAGTGTCGTTGAATCAGTGTCTGCATGCGGGGCCGAAGTTGCATCACGATGTCTGTGATGTTTTGACCAACTTCCGCCGGCACGCTGTCGTCTTTGTGGCCGATATCCGCATGATGTTCAGACAGACCGTGATTCACCCGGAGGATAGACGATACCAGCTCATCCTTTGGCGTGAGGATCCCCAGGATCCGATGTTGGCTTACGAGCTGAACACCAACACTTATGGTTTGCGGTCGAGCCCCTTTGTGGCGATCCGTTCGCTTTTGGAGCTCGCAGAGCGCGAACGGCTACGCTATCCCCGGGCATCTGCTCTTATTGAGGGGGGGGGCCTTATTTGTCGACGATATCTGCACGGGGGCCTCGAGCTTAGATGAGGCTCTCGTCTTACGTGATGAGCTGATTGCGCTCTTGAGGGCTGGTGGCTATGAGTTGCGGAAGTGGCTGTCTAACTCACCGGACCTATTGGCAGATTTGCCTAAGGACCACCAGCAAGAGCCGCTCCTCTTTGAAAATCCGGAGACTCCAGACATGCTGTCTGTTTTGGGAGTCCAGTATCGACCAGTCCCGGATTTGTTCACATATAGATTGGAACTGCCAGACCCAAAGGTCTGGACTAAACGCACGGTGCTGTCCACTGTAGCCCGTACCTTTGATCCGAACGGTTGGCTCAGCCCTGTAGTGTTTTCGATGAAGTGCTTCCTACAGGAGCTCTGGGCTGCGGAATTGTCATGGGATGAGCCCCTCTCTGGTAGCCTCCTACGAGAGTGGGTGAGGTTCGTGTCATCCCTACCCGACGTCAATCGGGTTTGTATACCGAGGCAAATGCTGCCTTCGGGAAAGTTTAAAGCCTCCCTGCACGGCTTTTGTGACGCGTCCGAAAGCGGATACGCGGCAGCCGTTTACATCCGAACGGTGGATGCAGCAGGCGTTGTCGCCGTACACTTAGTTACGGCCAAGAGTAAGGTCGCCCCCCTTCGGACTAGGCTAACCATTCCGAAGTTGGAGTTGTCCGGCGCCACTCTCTTAGTACGGCTACTCAATCATGTTGCCGACACCTTGGGAAACGGTGTCGACTTGGGGTCGATATTTGCGTGGTCTGACAGCCAGGTCGTCCTTTGTTGGCTGAAGAGTTCAGTCCACACCCTTGAGGTTTTTGTGGCCAACCGGGTCTCACAAATTCAGACTTCAAAGGCCCCGTTGATTTGGCGCCACGTACCGGGCGAACTGAACCCCGCAGATTGTGCCTCCCGCGGCTGCGAGGCGCCTGAGTTAGTGGACCACCACCTATGGTGGAGTCCATCATGGTTGTTACGGCCTGAGCGCTCATGGCCTGCCACCCCGGCTGTGGCCAGAGTCCCAGACCTAGGCATGCGTGTTCACGCCGTGGAGACGGTGGCGGCTCCGCAGATGGAGTTTTTGTTAGACCGCTACAGTTCTCTTGATAAGTTGCTCGGCGTGACTGCTTGGATGAGGCGCTTTGTGCGAAATTGTCGCCAGCCTCAGGAGAAATCGTTGTCCCCGGTCCTCGCCCTACAAGAGCGGCAAGACGCTCTGTTGCATTGGTTGCGAGTGACGCAACAGCGAGAGTTTGAACCGGAGCTGAAAGCCCTGCGCTCAAGTAAGTCCAAGTTGAAGGGACCCTTGGTGCGGTTGAATCCCTTCTTGGACAGTACCGGATTGCTGCGTGTCGGAGGTAGGCTCAGACATGCCAACCTGCCGTACGGATCACGCCACCCTTTGTTGCTCCCCAAGGATGGACCGTTAGTTAGACTGTTGATTACAGACCGACATGTAAAGAATGCTCATGCCGGTTGTAATGCTTTGACCGCGCTCCTCCAACGAGAGTTCTGGATTTTGTCAGCGCGGAGAATAATCCGATCCGTTATTTTTCGTTGTCTCCCGTGTTATCGTTTGCGCGCCGATACGATGCAGCCCCAGATGGGTGATTTGCCTGCCGATCGAGTGAACGAATCGATGCCCTTCTCAGGAGTTGGAACGGATTTTGCGGGGCCATTTACCGTTAAGACATCGCGGCTTCGTAATGCTAGAACGGAAAAGGCTTACTTGTGTGTATTTGTTTGTTTGGCCACTAAAGCGGTCCACCTGGAGGTGGTTAGTGCCCTCACCACAGAAGCCTTTGTAGCCACGTTGAATCGTTTTGTGTCTCGCCGCGGAATGCCGTCGTTAATAAGGTCCGATTGTGGAACCAATTTCAAGGGCACCGATAGGTATTTAAAGGAAGTTTGTGAATTTTTGGATAGGAATAATTTTGAGATCGGATCCACACTCTCTCGCAGAGGGGTACGATGGCAGTACTCCCCGCCATCCTGCCCCCACTGGGGAGGGATTTTTGAAGCAACTGTAAAGGCCGCTAAAACTCACCTTCGTCGCGTTATTGGGGAGACGGTCCTCACGTTTGAGGAACTCGCGACAGTATTCTGTAAGGTTGAGGCGGTCCTCAACTCGCGTCCGTTGTGTCCGTTGTCTTCGGACGCGAATGATTTAGAGGCCCTTACGCCGGGCCATTTTTTGATTGGCAGACCGCTTAACGCCTTGCCGGGATATCCTTATTCCGAAGTGCCCTCCGGACGGCTCTCGCGATTTGAATTGCTCCAGCAGCTTACGCAGAGTTTTTGGCGCCGTTGGCATCTGGAGTATTTGCACATTTTGCAGCAACGCGTTAAGTGGTCGGATAGGACGACCCCACCCAAGACCGGAGACCTCGTGTTGGTAAAGGATCCAAACCTGCCGCCCCTCCGCTGGCGTTTAGGACGCATTGTTCAGCTTCATCCGGGGTCGGATAGTGTGCCCAGGTTTGCCGAGGTCCTGGTGGGGGACTCTGTTTTGAAGCGAGCGATCGCTACCCTCTCTCGCCTACCCTTAGATTGAGTTGGCGGACAGTTTGCTACTGTCCGGGACGAGGGGATGTTCACGCGCGCTTGCGAGCGGGCAGTTGTCATTGTCAAGGTCACGGGACAACGCGCTCGGGCCGGTGTAGGATTTTTTTAGTGCGCCGCCAACCACCGTCCGCGCAACTCGCGCTCAGTTCGCCACCTGTGACCCGTGTGTGTTCGCTTTGAAAAGCGCCGGGAAAGTTTTAGCTGCCTATTAGGGCATTGTGTAGTATAAGAGTGTTAGCTATAAGAGTTTCCCATCGGGGGTTGCGTGAAGATCGTTTTGCCAGGCGCGCGCCGGCGAGACAGCGACCAGCCCCCCTGGATTACGGACACTATTTTCTAGTAAGGTAGGCCTAGTTTAAACAACTTAATTTTGCATGAGAAACCTTCGTTTCAATAAACTGTGGAACACAGTCGATGGTCACCACAATTGTGCGTGATCAGTATGTACTAACCTTCCGCCCTTGGCTTCACCCGCGTGGGCTACACGACGTTATCCCGCAGGAATATTATATTTTTTCGCGATGAAAAGTAGCGTATGTCACTCTCTAGCTCTCAAACTATCACCATCTCAAAAATCACGTCGATTCGTTGCTCCATTTTGCAGTGAAAGACGGACAAACACACAAACACACTTTCATAATTATTTTTTACTAAAAATAGACAAAGAAAAAAAGGAGCTATGATTTCTAAATTATGTTAAAAATTCCTGGACTTTTACAATTATTGTAAGGTGTTAAAAAATGTGGTTTGTAAAATTAAGCTATTTTAACCTAAATCTTTGTTTCATACATGAATATCGATTTAAACGAAGTCTCATTTCAAATATCTTAAACCAAACCATTCCCAAAATAGCCTGAAATTCATTCCGCCTTATCGAATTATAATAATAGCCATTGAATTTCTTCCAAACGCGTGAATCGAGTCTGGGTGATAAGAATCTAACCGCCCCGGTTTATCTCGCAGTCTTGGATGATTTATTACATTACTCCATTACGACGTTTCCTACTGATATAGACAGTATGAGATATACTTAGACCGTGAAACTTTACTTCTTGACTTCCCGACAATACGGTATTTTACTGATTTTTTTTTATTTCTTTAAAATGTTTTTCGAAATATTAGCTACACAAAACAAGTTTTCATTTTGAATTATCTTGAATATTTTCAAAGATATAGGACTTCAAACTTTATAATTAGACAAGGACAGGACGCTATCTTAGTGAAGTCAGTGGGTTAGTAGCGTCATAGTCACGCCATAGAAGATTTCGTTTTAGAAAGAGACAGCTATAGTCAAAATCAAACAGACTATAATATTTTTATTATAAAACAGATTCAAATTATTTTTTCACATTTGGTATTCTTAATTGCAATATTTTTTAACGTCATCATTAAATATCTACATTTCAACAACAGTAAAATACCCTATTACTTGAAGTACTCATCAATACCAACAACTTTTACTATGGGAATAACTCTGAAATCGCGAAAAAAAAAACTATACTAATTTTCTAATCAACTCGATTGAAATGTATGGAACAGCTGATTGTTTTTTCACGATTTCTGAGTTGTTCCAATAGTAAAAGTTGTTTTCACCTCTCCAGCTCGAAAAGGGCGCTTTTGGCGCCTAAAAACTCGCAGCAATATCGATTTTTGCTGCGAGCGTGAGGCAAAGTGCTTTTTTAATTTCTTACACCAACTTTTGAAATAATTATGAAAAAAGAAATAGAGTGACAATGATGAGACTTTTAAAATTAATATGAACAAAAAGGATAGATAGATAGCTTTATGTCGATGGACATGAAATATAAAGCTTTAAAAATAAATACACGGATACCAAAATGAGGTCGCATTGTCGCATGTGTTACAGTGCCACAACCTTTTCTGTTCCGGTGACAGCGGCGCTACGTACGTTTTTCTTTTTTTTTGTAGCAATTTAACCGGCCCTGACTTCTAAGAACTTCAGCCGCCAGCAGCGCTATGGTTGGACATCAACTTGACAGCAGAATGACATTAAAAAAAACACACTAGTTTCACCTAGTTTCACATTTTGGCCACCGGCACAGCAAAGTTTGTGGCACTGTACTTTAGGGAATAAGTCAAGTTATAATATTGACATTTTTGAGTGAATTGCCATATGATAATATTTTATTAGTTATCAAATACAAACTTTGATAACTAATAAAATATTATCATATGGCAATTCACTCAAAAATGTCAATATTATAACTTGACTTATTCCCTAAAGTAACACATGCATGATATAAATATAAAATAAGAAAAATTAATGAATTCTAATAACAAATTATATAAATACGATTGTACTACTATTGCTTTTTATTAAATACGCAATATTTAAAATAAATAATATATGAAGTGAACATTATATCGCTTACTAATATCATGTTTGGTTTTCATAAAAATTACATGCAGTGCAGTTTTTTAACGCAATGCAAACAGTTACCTTCAATTTTACTCTTAATTATTAATTTTGTAATGTTGATGTTTTCTTTATTGTTAAATGTTGCCTTCAATGTTCTTTTTTTGACCTGTAACACTTTTCTCGCTGGTAGAGGTGAAAAGTTGTATGTTTAACACGAGAGCAAAATTTTTTGATGTCTCGTGCCTTTAAATCACGAACTAGCGAAGTAGTCTAAAATTGAATCACGAGCGTAGCGAGTGATTCAAATATAGACTACTGAGCACAGTGAGAGGACGAGACCTCTAGAGATAGCGGCGCCTTGAAAACCGGTGTGTACACCACTCGGCCACGGAGGTCGTCAAATAATAACACCCAGACGCAGAACAAACAGTAAGAATCTAACCGCTGGCTTACCCCGCAGTCGTGGATGATTTATTACATTACTCCATTACGGCCCTTCCTCATGATACAAACAGTATGAGATCTTACTGATATATGGATACTATGATGATGTACATTTGTAAATCAAAAAACTTGGTCAAATGCCAAGTTTTCGATAATAGTATACTGAAAGTGGTAATAATGGAGTACTTATAAAATACTCACTTATGAAAATCGATCAACAACTACTCGTACAACTAGATAACCCGGTTGGCGTATACCAGTTGTAGAGAACTGGAGGTTTTTTTTTTTTTTTATTAATATTTTATGCTATGTTTGTTTTTATTGTTATTCTCTTTTTATTTTGTTGTTTTCGCAGGTGAGAATGGCAGCAATTTGATACTTGCCATCAGTGTAAGACACAGTATTTGTTTGATATATTATTGTTATAAATATATATTTACTTATATTATATAATTTGTATAAATATATATATTGTTGATACACAAGTTAGGTTCCATTGAACTGTTTCAAATTGTTTACTATGTGGGTCACAAATTTTTTGAAACTACGCCTAGTGGATTCTTTATTTATAACTTGTTTGACCTCATAGGGGTCGATCTTAAGGGATCGACAAGTATACTCATGTTCGAGTCGCATGGTGCCAAAACGCGGGCAGGTCTGGAGTAAGTGCTTGATACTCTGCACGGATGTGTCGTCGCAGGGGCACAGGTTATTTTCGGTAATTTTAAACCTGTGCAAATATTCTTTGTGGTACCCATGGTTGGTAAGAATTTGAGTTACAGCGAACGACACACCCAGCGCTTGCATTACTTCTTGGCAGTCGTCTACAGTGGGCATGAACAATTTAGTGTGACTCGCCTGGGGAGCTTGCTCGTAGCGCTCTTGCCATAAGGTTCGGCTCTTATGTCGTGCCCTGCCATAAGGTTCGGCTCTTATGTCGTGCCCGTGAGGTTAAATGAGAGAACTGGAGTGAACTGCAACTAATTGTAATGAAATATACACCTCAAATTTTTTATTAGTACAAAGATTTAAGGGGATGATGATGTCCATCAATACGAACAATTTTTACTATGGAGTAAAAATAGTAAACATTTTAGTTAGTTACTATTTCAACCACGCAATCGGCTGTCAGATCATCAGAAAATCAGCTGTTCCATACAAAAGTACAACATCTACTCAACTAAAATGTATGGAACAGCTGAGTTTTTCTCGCGATTCCGTGTATGGCACGATCGTAAAAATTGTTTGTATTGATGGAAACTATCATCCCCTAAAATCTTTTTACTAAGAGGTGTATACAAATTCTCCCGACAATAAAATTGCGTGCGCAGTTCCCAGAGCGGTCGTGATGCGATTGTGTCAAAGAACGGCAGCAGATAACCGGTTAGACCATATAACCACTAGATAACCGGTTGAAGTAGGTTGAGACACCAAAGAGTACGCTTTACCAAAGAGTACGCAGTGCATGTAGTCAAATGCGACAAGGATCATTTCACTTGGATAACATTGACAAGAGCGCTAGTTGACTGGTTGAATAGCTAGAGGACAGCTAGTTCCCATTTCGACCGCGTGTCTAAAGATCCTTGTCGCACATTAAGGCGCTACTCGGAAAAATATGGACTTTTTGATTTAAAACTATAGGACGGTTACAGTTGTTAAAAATCTGGCAATAAGATATATATTTCTTCATACCTTTATCTAGAATCGTATAGTTTCAAAAACACGATTTTATTATTTTGCATCGACACTTTTTATTTTCGAAAAGACATCTAAAAAATACGAAAAGTGAAGATTATTCTTAAATGGGGTTACTTACACTATTGGAAATTGGTTTAATAAGTGGACACCAATAATATTGAGGATCGTATAGAAGCATTTTTTTTAAATCGCTGTAGTTTTTTAATACGAAGTGATTTTGTGTTTTTTTTGCCTAATCTGCAAAACCGGTCTCGCTCCCGCGCGCGTCGTTTTCTCATTGCTATCTCGCTTCAGCACATTTTTTCCGAGTATCGCCTTAAAACTACTAAACTAAAAACACTGCGTACTCTTTAGTAGTGCGTACTCTTTGGTGTCTCTACTATATGCCACTAGATAACCAGTTGGAGTGTCATAAAACGACTGAGCAAATAAGAGCGCACTTCTAAGGTGCGCTCTTATTTCCTGTAATTTTTGACGTAAGATCGTAAAATTCGAACCTTTTTACAAGCTTTTTATAAACTTGCCATGTTAGTTAGTAAGTTAGTTAGTGGGGGACGAATCTTGCAAGCTTAATTTGACCCACTTCCCAGTGTCCGATGGAGCTGAAATTTTTCATACAGGTTTGGTTCAGATGACAATACAATATTAAAGTACAGTCAGCAAAAAAGCTTGTCATAAAAATGAAATTTTTACTAAAAACTTATTCTTCGTTTAAAAAAACGTCATTCAAACGTTTTACACTGCTTATACTTTGGGGGTTTGGGTTTATAGTAATAATGTTTATTTATTTATATCTACATCAATAAATATGATCCCCGGGCCAGCAAGCTAATATAATAATGAACCAGAAGCTGATATTAATTTAGCACCTTTATCATAGATAATTAGTAGAGTGTTATTGACGGCCTTTGTACGGAACACAAAACGCCGGAATTGTATTCGGTATAATAATTAGTTATGTGTCAGATAACACGATTACATCGTAAATAGGTACTTTGTTAATCGTTGACTTAAGGCGCTACTCGGAAAAATATGGACTTTTTGATTTAAAACTATAGGACGGTTACAGTTGTAAAAAATCTGGTAATAAGATATATATTTCTTCATACCTTTATCTAGAATCGTATAGTTTCCAAAACACGACTTTATGATTTTGCCTCGACACTTTTTATTTTCGAAAATACCTCTAAAAAATACGAAAAGTGAAGATTATTCTTAAATGGGGTTACTTACACTATTGGAAATTGGTTTAATTAGTGGACACCAATAATATTGAGGACCGTATTGAAGCATTTTTTTTAAATCGCTGTAGTTTTTGAATACGAAGTGATTTTGTGTTTTTTTTGCCTAATCTGCAAAATCGCTTCCGCGCGCGTCGTTTTCTCATTGCTATCTCGCTTCAGCACATTTTTTCCGAGTATCGCCTTAACTGCATGAGTCTGGGATCGTTCTCATAGTCATTAGGTTCGTATAACTATTAGCCAAAATGTTACACGGTAATTTTTTTATCACCCCGGACATGGACGAATTCGTCCATGCCCCGGATAATTTTAGAGATAGAGTAGAATACTACTCATAAAAACAAACATCTTTTGTTATAGGACCAACACTGAAATCGCGAAAAAAAAGACAGCTGTTCCTACAAAAGTGCAAAAATATTTGATCAAAATGTATTTAGTACCCCTAGTGTAAGTTTTTATGTCAAAAAACGCACTTCTAGCGGCGAGTAGCGCGCTTATACAGTTTTCATACAAATTGACATAAATACGGACTCGCGATAGTTCGCGTTTGCTTTACATAAAAACTTACACTAGGGGCTCTGATTTAATTCAATAACTCAGTTTGATAAGATTATGAATGAATGAATGAATGAATGGTTCTTTATTTGGCTACAGCAATAATTGAGCAAAATATGCAGTATAACAATACACAATAAAAAAAACTAATAAAACTAAAAATGGTGAACTGCCCAATGAACCCGTTGTCTCACGGCTGCAGCCAAAAAGGGTGTCAATTCAGCATTTATGTTAAGCCCAGCGAGCCTGACGCTGATTTTCAACTGACCCCTTGATTAAATAATATTATGCCTATCATTACTATAAATTATAGCATGCTATTATACAGGGTGTTAGTTTAAACAAGGGACATACTTCAGGGGGTGAAACTACCCTACCCTTTTTTTTATAGTGAGGGGAATGCCTTTACGCATACCCCGTCCACGTTGGTGTGCGGACGGTGGTTATGTTGGACTCGCCTACCTAAAATCAATTCAAACAACTTTTACTATAGGACCAAGTGCGATATCGCGAAAAAACAATCGGCTGTTTCATACAAAAGTGCAATACCGAATGGGCCAAAATGTATGGTGAATGAAACACCTGTTTTTTTTTCGCGATATCGCACTTTGTCCCATAGTAAAAGTTATTTGTATTGAAGGGTACATTTACCCTCTTGAGTATGTCCCTTGTTTAAACTAAGACCCTGGCTTTAAGAACCAGTTGTAAAAAAATAATATTATGGCTTAAAATGCTATGCAAATAGATAGGGAATCATTGAAAATACCGTCACTGATTAGTCCAAAAATGTCTTGAATAATCCTCTGTCCTGCAACTAAGTACCTTAAACAAAAGAAACAACATTTTCATAATGCATCATTGCTACCAAGTTAAAATACTACTTTGAGTGCATTGACAGAAACTAATATTGCAGTAAAGCACCGAAACTGTTGAGTGGCACGCCAAGAATATCGCTGATAGTCTTGCCCGCTTGTAGTAGCACTAAAACCAGCGATATTTCTAGAATGTCAAACTTAAAAGGTTACGTCTGGCCTGATGCATCTAAACGACATAGCAGTATAACAACTTTGGTTTGTTTAGATGTACAAGTTTGAGTGTGTGAGATATTTAGGAATAGTTTTTTTTAAGAATTGAAATCTGTCATATTTAATTTTTAATTTAATACTGATAGAGATATTTTACAGTACTTGAAAATGCTGTACTTACACATACATAATTTCATTACAAACAAAAATTACAAAAGAGGCTTTTAGCGCAGAAAAATTGCTAGTGTTTTTTAGCGTTAGAAGGCCCTAGACATAATGATTTTTAAATAAATTTTAGGCGAAAGGCTCTATGCAATTTATAAATGTGACTTTTAACGGTGCATAATTATTTTGACTTGACTGTAAATTAAAGACTGAAATCACGGAAGTGCCACGAAACGTAAATAAAGAAAAACATTCCATTAATAAAGTGACAATAATACTAAACTGTAATTGTAAACAGTCGAATGATTAACAATTGGACTTCATCTTCGTTTAGGTACCAAATATTTTTTAACCGACTTCTAAATCAAAAAGGAGGAGGTTCTCTATTCTTCTGTATGTATGTTTTTTTTTTTTTTTTTTTTTTGTGTATGTCCACCGATTACTCGAAGACGGCTGAACCGATTGAAATGGTTCAAACGTTATTACATCAGGTTGGTTTCCAAGTTGGTCCCATTTTTTGAAATTTTGAAATCGGTTCAGTAGTTTTCAGGAAATCTTGAAAATAGTGTCGTTTTCGTTACCACTTTATGTGAATTTAATACATATCTTTAGGCAATAACTCCTTTGTTTATAAACCGATTTAGATGATTCTTGTTTTGTTAAAAAGGGGATACCTCAAGGTATTTTAACCGACTTCGAAAAAGGAGGTTTTGAGTTTGTTCACATACCTATTTACCAGAAAACACGCAAATTGCCTGCACGATGCACTAAAAAGAGTGAAATAAAAATTACTTTTATAAAAAAATAAAACCGCCTTCTAAAAAACCACATCAAAAAAGTAAGAAATAATTCCTCACCAAATAAATAACGTAAGTACTTTGAAGTCGGGCGGGTTTTAACAAAAACAACAAAAAATTGTACATGTTTCACGCCCAACTTCAAAGTACTTACGTTATTTATTTGGTGAGGAATTATTTCTTACTTTTTTGATGTGGTTTTTTAGAAGGCGGTTTTATTTTTTTATAAAAGTAATTTTTTTGTGTCCTTAACCGCTAGCATAATAGAGTTAAATTAATGTTAATTACGCATCTCTTGTAGTCGTCTCATAGTCATTGTTGGATTAGCTGTTTTATCTTTACACAATTCCTACTGATATGCGTGTACTATGGTTCAGTTCTTTTAATACCTAACTTTATTCCGGTGGCTAGAACCAGGTCATAGACTAATTTGAGTGCACAGGCTTGCTTTGGCAAGCTGATACTATGAATATTATGTTAGTATTCTTTTCTCATAACTAGATTATCACTTCACTTTGTATACGGTTTGGCCGAGTTTTTATAACGTTTAGTGCTAAGATTAATTTCATTCTAAGTATAACGGGTCACTTGTAAAACATCAAAAACATGATAGTTATCTAGTCCTGCGAGGTTGTTGATGTTTTTCAAGTGACCCTGTATAATGGGTTTTAATACAAGATTAAAATGTATCAACTATTTAATTAATATATTTAAAGGATATAACAATATCACAACATTAAAAACGTTTAAAACCATGAAATATTGCTTGGGAAATTAGGTGTAAACAAAATATTTAACCGCTTCTGTGGTTTAGTGGTTCACACCACCGATTTCAGACCAGGAGGCCTGGGTTCGATTCCCAGTGGGGGTACATATTGTGTTCGGTTTGGTTGGTGATAGGGCTTGTTCTTAGCCAGCCTAGCTAGCTACCACCATCTTATCACTCCCTAGACGCACATCTAAACAAACCACATCTAAATAAAAATGTCATAATAACGGGTGACATAAACATAAACATAATAGATTATGGTGACAAAAATGTAAATGTACAGAACATAAATTCTGGGCAACCTAACAAATTTTCTGATATTTATCTTAACATGCTGGCCTCACATGGTCTGGAACCGGGACATAGACTCAATACTAGGATCAATAGCTGTTTGGACCATATGTTTGTAAAACTAGACTTATCAAAATATTCATCCACAGTTGCAGTTTTAGATACAACTATCACAGACCATAAAATGGTTTTATCTTACTTTTACACCAAAGGTAGTTTAATAAACCCTACACCCTCAAAACAGAAAACTATTGTTAATTATTCTGATGCTTTCAAATCCTTACAATCAAAGGACTTAACCATTTTTGATACTATCGATGACCCAAATGTTTTTACAAGTAAACTCATTGCATTAATTATTGACTGTTTAAATGAAAACACTAAAACTGTTGTAAAATCAAGATCCAAAAGAATATTAAAACCATGGATTACTGAAGGTATATTAAGATGCATTAAAAACAGAAATAATTTACAAAAACAATTACGTCTAGATCCGACAAATGAAGTTCTAAAAATTTCCTACAGACGATATCGCAACTTCTGTAATAACCTAATAAAAAAACTAAAAAAACAGTATGAACGCGATCTTCTTGACAAAGCAAAGGGAAACAATAAAACATTATGGAGATGCATAAAAGATATAACTAAATACGAGACTAAACAGAAAAACACTAACGCTGAACTTTTTAATTTGAAAAACACTCCTACAGAGTCTGCCGATTATATAAACAATTACTTTAATGATATTGGGAAAACATTAGCTGAACAGATAAATACAAACGGGTTACAACAAACACATGCACATGAAGAGATTCCTTCTCAAGTTGGCTCAATTGGTGTTATCGAAATAGAACATTTTGAAATTGATTCCATCATAGGTAACCTAAAACAAGAGTCCACTGCAGGATGGGACAAAATTCCAACTCGGTTTATAAAATTAGCAAAGCCAGTGCTTGTTCCATTGTTAGTGTCTCTGGGCAACCTTATACTTGAGAAAGGCATATTTCCGCGATATTTGAAACGCTCAATTATACACCCCATTTATAAGAGTGGAGACAGAGGCGATATCAATAATTATAGGCCTATTTCGGTGCTACCCGTGATTTCTAAGATTATTGAAAAATTAATTAACAGTCGTTTGCTAGGTTTTCTCAATACTTTTGGCATTTTATCAAATAATCAATATGGTTTTCGTGCAGGTATTAGTACCGAGGATGCTATTTTAGATCTTACAAGAAATATAACATCACATTTAGACAAAAAGAAAAAAGCCCTCTGTATATTTCTTGACCTTAAGAAAGCCTTCGACACCGTTTCTGTCACCACTCTTCTCTATAAACTCAGTAGGCTTGGTATAAGGGGCACTTTTCATGCATTACTCGCTGATTATCTCCAGAATCGCACACAGGTGGTCAAACTTGATAATAATACATATAGCAATGTTAGTATTACTAACAATTATGGCGTCCCACAGGGTAGTGTCCTAGGACCTACCTTGTTTTTAATTTATATAAATGATTTGACTAACTTAAAACTAAAAAATGGATGTGTGTTCTCATATGCGGATGACACAGCTCTGCTGTTTCATGGGGGTAATTGGTCTGAAGTGTTCGCTAGTGCTGAGAATGGATTGGCTAAGGTGCTAAACTGGTTAAATGTAAACTTGTTGTCTCTTAATATATCAAAAACGAATTATATTACTTTTTCGATTCGAGAGTCCATGCAACCGGATATTAACCTGTCTATATCAGCACACACGTGCCAAAGTGGTGATAAACTTAATTGCAGTTGTTATAAGCTTGAGCGTGTGAATCACACAAAATATCTAGGTGTAATACTGGATAAAAAATTATCCTGGTACCCTCAACTTGACATGGTTGCGAACCGAGCACGAAAACTTATTTGGCTCTTTAAACACTTGCGTAACATAACTGACAAGGAACTTATTATATATATTTATAAGACCCTTGTTCAATCTTTGTTATTGTATTGTATAATAGTGTGGGGTGGTACTTATAAAACAACATTTATAAACATAGAACGTGCACAAAGACTACTTTTAAAGGTTATGTTACGTAAAAAGAAACTATTTAGCACAGATTTATTATACAAAGAAGCTAATGTCCTAACGGTTAGACAGTTATATATACAGCAGTGCATTCTTAACGTTCATAAAAAACATTATTTCGACCCAAAGTTATTAAGTAAACGAAAAGTTAACACGGTAATTCACTTTAAAAATACCAATACAGTATTTGCTCAAAAACAATTCTCGGCCCAATCGGTGTGTTTATATAATAAAATAAATAGAATATTAAACATTTTCTCACTGACTTACTTTTCATGTAAAAGTAAGATAACATCATGGTTAAAAACACAAACATACGAAAATATAGAAAATTTTATGTCCAATCGCTAAACATAAAATATGCTATTGCTATAATAATACAGTATATAATGTACAGTCACTTTCCGAAGGCCTTCTTCGATTGACAAGTTCATTCCTTTACTATGTATGTATTATGCTCTTATTACATTTCGAAACTAAAACTAAAAAACAAAGCAGATAACTGCATATAAAATTATGCTTCATCTTTATATAAACAAGGTTTAAAATTGTATACACCTTATGGTGTCATATCGACATCAAACCTTTTAGTAGCCTATATTCAAATACGAAGATTGAATTAACTAGTTATGTTGTATTTGATTGATAAACTTATAGTTATAAATGTATAAAGAGGGAAAGTGTGTTGGGTACACTCGGTGGCACATCGAGTTAAGCAGTTGAACTGTGATAACAGCTTTTATTACTTTGGCGTAAAGGCGGTCTCAAGGTCAACATGTGTGGTCTGATGTGCCGCCGTGTGTACCTAAAATTAAAATTCAAACAAGTTATTTGATTTTTACTTTAAAAACTCATTTATTTAGGTAGTTTTGCTAGGCATGTAGGTACATTTGCATTATAGTCTATTTATTTCTACGCAGAATTTTGTTATTAGTTGTATTATTATTATACCTAGCATGTAACTAAAAATATGTAATTGGCATAGTAATGAGAGGGGTCTCTTCTATGACAGGTTTTTTCGAACTTACAAGAAGAGATCCACACATTTGTAAACACCATTTGTGTTAAAATAAAGAGATTCTTGATTTTGATTTTTTTGATTTTGATCTAAGTCTGACGTGATAACAACGATGTTTTCAGCATTATTGTGTTCCGGCAGTTAGAGATAAGATAGCCAGTTCCTCAGTGACTGAGGATTAATGGAGTAGTCTGCTTCCACATTCAGCCTTGTCACTTCTTAACATCAGGTCTGATGAAGGCTAAGTGCTACCCCATTTTGGATAAAAAAATATAAATAAAATACAAACGAATCCTATTTTTGTATCCTTACTTGCAAAAGGCGAAAGTTTGTATGTATGGATGTTTGTTACTCGTTCACGCTAACACTACTCAATGGATTTTAATGAAACTTTACAATAGTATACCTTATACATCAGCATAAAACTTAAGCTACTTTTATCCCAATCTTCCCACGGGAACGGGAACCACGCGGGTAAAACCGCTTGGAAGAGCTAGTTAAGTCATAAATTAAATTACTTTCCCCTGTAAAACAACAAATCACGAAAGTTGCTACATCTGCGGAAGGTGTGTAAAACTGGCGGTAATTAAAAAGAATAAGCAAACAAACGTATACCTTTGTGCTATAATTTACACCTAAACTTTTCAAGTTATACTTAAATTATATTTATGTAACGTGGATTTTGCTCTCATTATGCGAAACATATTTAATCTTGTATTTTTTATGTATTCATTTCATAAACTACACCTTCGATCACAATACTACTATATCACATACATGCAGGTCAAACAGTTAACTTCCTCCTTTTTTAAATCAAACCATCTGCAAAAAGTACCTGTCAACTGAAAAGGAAAAAATAATATCTTTAGAGTACCTTCTCCTTTTGGGGTCGTCTGTGCCAGCCATGAGCAAGAAATAGCCAGAAAAAGGCACCGAACTCAAAAACAGAAGGTACTTTAAAGATATTAATTTTCCTTTGCAGTTAACAGGTACTTTTTGAAGTCAGTTTAATTTTTTAAGATGAAAAATTAGAAGATTCTTAAGCAGCGCGATATAACCGGCAGTGTTAAATAACCAAAATCCACGCAAACCAGTGGGAAAGAACTAGTTTATGGTAAGTCTATCAGAATAATTAATATACCATCGATCATGCTTATTCAGTTAATTAATTAGTAAAACTCCCAGGATATTCAATGACGTATAGAGATATTTTACCCGGGCCTCAATTATCTTAATCGACGCTGCGTTGGATAAATGGGGCGGCTATTAGCTGATGGGCATTCTGTAAGTATTCGATACTTATCGGGAATTTTGGGTGAATGATAATTTTAGAAGTTGAAACAATACTATCAATGTAACCAAGGGCTGATTATAGCCTCCCTTTAGCTGAGAGCCCTCGCACACGGCGACTTTTTGTAGCGATGCTGTAGCGCGTTAGTAGCGAGCTGTCGCGCGTTAGTAGCGATGCTGTCGCGCGTTAGTAACGACAAAAGTCGCCATGGGCAAGGGCCCTTAGTAGCCCAGTTTCTTTTGACAAGCTTTTATTTAACTTACAGTGTATGTATGTATGTCCGTTCGGGTCAAATCTTGCAAGCTAAACTTCCCAGACCAACTTGACCAACTTCCCAGTGTCCGATTAAGGCGCTACTCGGAAAAAGTATGGACTTTTTGATTTAAAACTATAGGACGGTTAGAGTGACCACGGTTGTTGCAACACAGCCGAAACGTCAAGCTGTAAGTACATAATAATATGTACTTCATAATAAATGTCGCGTTGAGTCCCGTTACTCTTGTTTATAATTATAACGGTTAGAGTTGTTATAAATCTGGTAATAAAATATATTTTTTTCATACCTTAATCTAAAATCGTATAGTTTCAGAAACACGATTTTATGATTTTGGCTCGACACTTTTTATTTTCGAAAATACCTCTAAAAAATAAGAAATATAAAGATTAATCTTAAATGGGGATACATATACTATTGAAAATTGGTTTAATTAGTGGACACCAATAATATTTAGGATCGTATAGAAGCATTTTTTTAAATCACTATAGATTTTGAATACGAAGTGATTTTGTATTTTTTTTGCGTAATCGGCAAAATCAGTCTCGCTCCCGCGGGCGTCGTTTTCTCATTGCTATCTCGCTTTAGCATAATTTTTCCGAGTATCGCCTTAAGCTGAAACTTTGCATTCAGAATTGGTTTGAATTACAAAACAATATTTGAGTACAGTCAACAGAAAAGCTTGTCATAAAAAGAAAGTTTTTACTAAAAACTTATTTCATTTACAACGGAGTAGCACTTAGCCTTCATCACTCCTGGTGTTAAATGAAGATAAGGCTGAAGGTGGAAGCGCAATACTCCTGGAACCCTCAACCCCTGTAGAACTGGCTATCTTATCTCAAGCTGCCGAAACACAACAATGCTGAAAACATCGTTGTTATGCCGTCAGGTTATATATATGTGTACCTACGTCAATAGAAAATGCTTATCACGTTTAACAATTTTCCTTAAGACGGTATTTTTATATCTCTCACAGTTTGGCTGGACTGCTATGGTTCCACTCCACATCAGGTATTTTGCTCTTCAAAATAAATTATAGCCTATATGTTGGCGAGGATCAATAACCAAAAAGTATTATCAAAATCCGCTCAGTAGTTTTTGCGTGAAACCGACAGATATAGACCGACAGACAGACAAAAAATTCAAAAACCATAAGTACTTTTGGTATATCTGTTTCTGTTAAGGTGGTTCGATCAGCTCAGTAGAGCCACCAATGGAAATTAATCAATTACGTTTTATTAAAGGCTTAGATTAAAAGTTTCGGTTACTTTGCGCAAATAAAAGAGTAAAATGCATTTTATAAATATACTTTCAAGAACTCAAACTTAAGCAATAAGTCATGAGCCACATTTAGCAATATCGAGATCCATAACTTAATGCTCATATTTGAGGCCATGAAGAAATACTTAAAAATTGCACTTTACTCTTCCATTTGCGCAAAATAGCCGAAACTTTTATTCTAAACCCTTGATAAATCGTAAATGATTTATTTCTATTGGTGGCGCCACTGAGCTGATCGAACCACCTTAAGAGGACCCCTCGAGGTTTTTTTTTACCCGACTACGGCAAAGCAAAAAAAAGGAGGGTTATGAGTTTGACCGGTATGTATGTATGTATGTATGTTTGTATGTATGTTCATCTGTTCCCGCATAAGTTCTAAACTGCTGATCATATATTCACAATTGAGGTATCGTTGCAAGCGTCTTGATTGTCTGCTGGTTATAGGCTATGTCACGTCACATGAAATTGAATATGGCGCCGTCTAGACGACATAAAGTTGTGAACTAAAAAACTTTTTTTTGAGAAGAATATCGTGTTTGGTATCAAATGAAAGCTCTTGGTGAGCTCGTTTCAAAAATATATATTTTATTAGTTGTTGCTTGCGGCTTTGCTTGCATAAATCGAATTTTTACTTTATCTCGAAATTCATCATCATCATATCGCCGAACGACGCCCACTGCTGGGCATAGGCCTCCCCCAAGGAACTCCACAACAATCGATCACGCGCTGCCCGCATCCAGCGGCTTCTCGCGACTTTGACCAGATCGTCGGTCCACCTTCTAGGTCTGGAGCGGGTGAAACATGGGTATTGGATATGATTTTCGTCTTATCCATGTTCATCTTTAGACCCGCTCTTTGAGAAGCATTACTGAGATCTTCGAGCATTATGTTCAGGTCTTCCAAGGTCTCAGCCATAAGAACTACATCATCGGCAAACCGTATGTGTGTTAGGTGCTCGCCATTGATGTTGATGCCGCATCCTTTCCAATCTAGAAGCTTAAAAATATCCTCCAACGCAGTTGTGAACAATTTCGGATAAATGACAACGTCTCCCTGTCTCACACCTCGCTGTAGTTGGATAGGATTACAGCTCTGGTTCTGTAATCGGATTGACATGGTGGTGTTTTGGTATAAGTACCTGAGCAGATAGATGTACCTGTGGTCTACTTGGCACCTCTGGAGAGACTGCAGCACCGCCCAGCTCTTAATAGTATCAAAGGCTTTCTCGTAGCCCACGAACGCCTAGCAAAGTGGCAAGTTGTACTTACTATTCGGTTTTCTGTATAACTAGCCGCAGCGTATGAATGTGGTCTTTGGTGCTATTAGCCTTTACAGAACCCGGCTTGTTCGGGAGGTTGGAAGTCGTCGAACATCTTATAGATATAGCTCAGAAACGTGATGGGTCTGTGGTTCTTCAAAAGAGTCCTATCACCCTTCTTGAAAAACGCTTCTGCCCCATGCCTTTGGCGTTTTGCCCTCGAGGATGATTGAATTGAAAAGCTTTAAGTATCGGCTTTCCGCCCGCTCTCAGAAGCCCGCCAGCCGCCTTGTTGTTTTTAAGCTGCTTGAGAGCCATTGTTTTAAATTTGAGCCGGTATTGGTCGGAGCGTGAATTTTATCAGCCGCGATCTTTCAAGCTTAACATTGATATTCAATGTGCCTCTGACCATACGGTGATCCCTTACTGTCTTAACAGCGGTGATCACACTGACATCATTGAGGATCTGCTTCTTGGTCGACATGTTAAATCGATCTCGTTATTGACTGTACCGTCCGGGCTGATCCAGGTCCATTTGCCGGTTACGGGCTTCCTGAAGAAGGAGTTCATCATAAAGAGGTTCTCCGTCTCCATGAAGTCTGCCAACATCTGGCCGCTATCGTTCCATTGCCCAAATCCAAATTACCCCACTCTTAACTCATCACTGCAACGTTGCCCCAACTTAGCATTCCAATCTCCCATCACAACCGTGTAGTGGGTTTTATAGCTATGCATAGGTTTCGAAACCTCCTCATACATAGACTCCACTTCGTCATCGCCATGTGTCGAGGTCGGAGCGTTTACATTTAGCGAATACCGTTTCGATATTCTGAGTATCGGGTACGCTACCCGGCTCGACACGCTTCCGATGGTGATCACGTTTTTGACTAGGGACTTGTGGAATGTGGACAACACCTAGGGACTGTTGTTCGCCCTCCCGGTGGTAAAGTAAGTTACCGGATCGCAGGATAATCAAGTTGTCTTCGGACTTCAGATAATCCAATGATGTCCCAGTGTAACTTACTAAACCTCTTCCAACTCTATGAGCTACGAGACAGTCCGCAATATGATCGTGTTGTAGGTTGCCAGGTCAAGTCGTCTGTGTTGGTAGCCTGGTCTTACCCGGGGATTCTCAGCACCCCCTGCCCCGCCGTTACCATAGCCGCTAGTAGCTAGGAATAGCGGGGCCGCCGTGGACTGGGGGCTGATTGATTTGGTGTAAAACTCTTTGGGGGGGGGGAGGGGGGGGGGGGTGTTGCCATAATCGCCACGCTTGGTGGCGATCGCAGTATGTCCTGCTGTTCGCGAAGCCTATTGGGCTTGGCGGGAGGGCTGAGCGCGGCGAGAGACAGACCTTGTCTGACTGAGTCTAACATACCGTTAGCGGTATACGAAAAGACTGTATTTGCCCTCACTATAAAAAAAAATGTAAAAAATATGTCCTGCTGTTTCATGGAGACGCTGCTGCCCCTCTCTTGATGGCAGTTTTCCCTCTGTCGCCTCTTACGACACCCTCGAGAAGAAAGGGGGTAGTGCTATTATTTTTATGTGCCGGCACTACACAGCGCAAAATTATGACCCCAAAATAATGTAAATAAAAATTAAGTTCAAAAACTAAAACCCGACTACTGAAAAATCACGCTGTAAAAAGTATGAAACAAGAAAATATTCTCATCTGAAATTGCCGTGGTCGTATGCCCACGACGAAGCGAAGCTGTTACCCACGACTATATAATATAACAAAACAATATTTTCATTCTAGGGAAAAGTGGCATACGATCACGGCAATTTCAGATGAGAATATTTTCTTGTTTCATACTTTTTACAGCGTGATTTTTCAGTAGTCGGGTTTTAGTTTTTGAACTTAATTTTTTTTATTCCTTTCAATGTACAGAATTGGCATGTTACAGTTTTATTATAAGTAATAGATACAGATAGATATAGGTTTAAGTAGGTACATAGTTAATTATTTGCGTAACTTATGTCGAAAGTTGCGACTATATTTACAAGCTTTTTATTAACTTGCCATGTTAGTTTGTTAGTTAGTGGGGGACAAATCTTGCAAGCTTTATTTGACCCACTTCCCAGTGTCCGATGGAGCTGAAATTTTGCATACAGGTTTGTTTTAGATTACAATACAATATTTAAGTACAGTCAGCAAAAAGCTTGTTAAGAAAATTAAATTTTACAAAAAACTTTTTGTTTCCAGAATTTTGTAATTTATTAATAGCAATGGCAACTTAGTGAAAAATATTTCTTTGCTATCTTAAAATGTCCATAAATACGTGTGTAAAATTTGTAAAGTTAGATAAAATAGTCGTTAATTAAATTAGGAAAACGTTAGTATGTGAAAAAAAGTGCCCGCCGCACGTGGCAAACGTTCTGCCTCGCACGAGGCTGCTCGCTTGGTGAGGGAGGACCCGCCTAATCACGTAAAAATGGCTGATCGGATTTTTATTCAATTAAAACATAGAATACTTTTTATCCTGGTTAATTGGTCCCCTAAGTATTTTCTCGAATGTCCACGCGGACGAAGTCGCGGGCAGAAGCTAGTTAAGTATACAAAGTAAAACACACAATTTAGAAAAACAGAGTGACTAAAACCCGAGTAGGTTTGCCTTAAATTGCCTTCTTTCTGATAACAGAAAGCTCAGTTTTCATCAGTTCTAAAACGGCACTGCGTTGAAACCAACAAAATATAAAGGCAACCTCACACAATACACCAGCATTCGGCTTACGTTTACACGCTTCTTATTTCAGGCGGGGTGTACGGGGCAGAATAAGCCCCGTTATCTTTCACGTACAACGAAGTAAGATGTTTACATCGGTCTCGCGTATCTCCTGTTTTATGAGGGACTTAAATATTTATATCGTGTACGAACGTTTTAAGCTTACGGCCTTATGCAGAGCTCTGAGATTTGAGTTCGTACTGATTTTAACGTTACTGGGAAGTCGGGAAAAAAGTAGACCTCGAAACCTAGATTTTAACAAGGAGTTCCACTTAGGCTTCTAAAGGTTGAAGGAAAAAGTTTGTTGGTATCATGTTGAATGATTTATGATATGAGCAAAAATATGAGACATTACAAGGCAAATTATAACGGGTGTGTGTGGGTATATACCTATGGGTGTATGTGGTAATACCCGTCGTTGTTTCCAATTTCTATAACACTAGTGCTCAAGCTACTGTAGTTTGGTATTGGAATAATATAATGTGATGGTATCCAATATTTATTTATTTATTTTACGTTAGGACAAAATATATTATCTAGCAGGCTCTTGACTTCTTCTTGGGGTTTGCTGCTCAGGGCAGTATTAGATAGACTACTGTAAAACTCACACGGCTTAGGAACACAGATATTGAATTTACTAGATAATTATGCACATCCATGTACTTCGCGTGCCCGAACCCCGACCAAACGTCAAGGTTGGTCGCCCACTCCGCCCGCGCCGCCACGCGCGTAATAATTCCTCACCAAATAAATAACGTAAGTACTTTGAAGTCGGGCGTGAAACATGTACAATGTTTTGTTGTTATTGTTAAAACCCGCCCGACTTCAAAGTACTTACGTTATTTATTTGGTGAGGAATTATTTCTTACTTTTTTGATGTGGTTTTTAGAAGGCGGTTTTATTTTTTTATAAAAATAATTTTTATTTCACTCTTTTTAGTGCATCGTGCAGGCAATTTACGTGTTTTCTGGTAAATAGGTCAAGTCAAAGTCAAAGTCAATAAATTTTTATTCATATAGATTAAATAAAATTAATGCTTATGAATCGTCCAACATTTTTTTACCTACCACCTGTTATGGACATCTTTTAACTGACAAGAAAAACAGGCGAAAAAAACTCATCAGCTTTAACAGAAGCAACGCATTTACAAAATAATTATGTCGTTGCTAGACAAAATGGTACAATAATAAAATTTATACAAAAAGCTAATGCTGAAGGAAAGTTTTCACATACTTAAGTATATATAGGAATATTTTCCTTTTATACATTGTTAGTGTTACTTACTATAATTATTACAACCATGCAAAGGTACCACCACCAAAGGTATGTGTTCAAACTCAAAACCTCCTTTTTCGAAGTCGGTTAAAATACCTTGAGGTATCCCCTTTTTAACAAAACAAGAATCATCTAAATCGGTTTATAAACAAAGGAGTTATGCCTAAAGATACGTATTTAATTCACATAAAGTGGTAACGAAAACGACAGTATTTTCAAGATTTCCTGAAAACTACTGAACCGATTTCAAAATTTCAAAAAATGGGACCAACTTGGAAACCAACCTGATGTAATAACGTTTGAATCATTTCAATCGGTTCAGCCGTCTTCGAGTAATCGGTGGAAATACACAAAAAAAAGAAAAAAAAAAACATACATACAGACGAATAGAGAACCTCCTCCTTTTTGATTTAGAAGTCGGTTAAAAAAAGTCCGCATGCTTGGTTTCAATACAAATCGTGATACAGTGCCACAAACTTTGCTGTGCCGGTGGCCAAAATGTGAAACTACCGTGTTTTTTTAATGCGTTCTGATGTCAAGTTGATGTCCAACCATAGCGCTGCTGGCGGCTGAAGTTCTTAGAAGTCAGGGCCGGTTAAATTGCTACAAAAAAAAGAAAAAACGTACGTAGCGCCGCTGTCACCGGAACAGAAAAGGTTGTGGCACTGTACTTGCGTTATCTATGTAAATAGAAAAGTCTGTGCTTAGGAAGAATAATACGCAATAAATCCTCCGTTTAACATCACTGATCTCTATACTACTTAGGTATTATTCATTAATTTACCAATGGACTATAGCCAATGGCTATAGCTTAAAAAGTTTACTCTTTAATTTTTTTGTGAAAAGCGTTTCAATCAGACTAGCGATGAACGAGGAGTCTCACACAGGACAAAATAAAACCGCTTACACACGGTCGAAGTCGCGGGATCTATTAGTGTATTATTATTGTAAAATAATCTGACCTAAATTATATAACTAGGGATTTCTGAGTCAGTAATTTCAGCCAGGTGTCTAATGAGGGCCATTTCCTTTTCCCTACCTTTCGCTTTTAGAAGCCTGAATCCGGATTTCCTTTCATAGAACATTAATAATTTTCAGATGTGTTGTCACATTACAATTATCAGTTCCAACCGTTCGCCATCTTTCTATGATTTAGTTACCTCATACTATTCTAATAAAGATATTATCTATGTTTATCTACACAAATCCATAATACCTAACTATAAATGTGAAAGTATTTTTGTGGGTTTGTGTGTTTGTCCGTCTTTCGCTTCTGAACGAAGCAACGGATCGACGTGATTAAAGGTATTTGTTTTATCCACAACGGGTTAGCACTAAGCCTTCATCACACCTGATGTTATGTATAACGCTGAAGGTGGAAGGTCACTACTCCTGGAATCCTCAATTACGGAGAACTGGCTGAAATCTTATCTTTAACTGCCGGAACACAACAATGCTGAAAACATCGTTGTTATGGCGTCAGACTTAGATAAGATGGTGGTAGCAAGCCAGGCGGACTTTGAAAAAGCCATACCATAAACCAAAAGGTATGGGGATAGTTTGAGAGCTGGAGTGTGACATAGGCTACTTTTATCCCGGAAAATATCACATTCCGGCGGGATAACGAAAAGCCAGCGTTATACAACGCGTAACAGAATTAATACCAAACCATAAAATGGTAGATAGGGACCATCAGACGGAACACGTACGACGTACGACGTAGTTTCTTTAAAATACACACCAACCAAAAACGTAGCGAATAAAATAATAAATATAAATGCCAAACAAGGGTATTCAAACTTTGAATAGCTTATGAACATAAGAGTCAATAAATAAAAAAACTTTGAATAGCTTAAGAACATAAGAGTCAATAATAAACAGTGCCATACAAGCCACGATAAAATAAAACTAATAACAATAAAACATAAAAAATCTGCATATTTTGAGACAAGAAGCCAGGAGCAGACCCATCCCACTAGTGGCACCCGTTCACGAGCATGACGCATGAACCAGCCATCGCTTCGCTCAACCATATTTTAGGGAACGTAACGATAAGTGACATTGGTTTAATTTATTCCCATATTATTTTCCATAGATTTAAAGGATTTAGTTTTAGTTAGGATTCTTGTATTTTACTTGAATTATTATTACTGAGGCTACAAGCCACTCTTTCCGTGTTTTTTGCTACAAGCCTTCCTTGAAGATGAAAAATTGAAAATCCCTTTAAGTTTTCTTTGAAATTGAATTCTCAGCAGGGAAATATCATAAATTAATGACAATTAAATATATCCACGCGTTCTTTTTCTTGTAGTGGGAGGAATGCGTTTACGCACACCCCGTCCGCGTGCGGTGTGCAGACGTGGGGACGGTGGTAATGTGGTACTCACCTGGCCACTTTCTGATCCTCCATCCAGTGTCAGATACTCGACGGGGGATCAGGAAGGGGGAATACCGACTAAACCCCTCACTTCTTGCTCTCTCCACCGTCAATTTGGTCGCAATGTGGAGGGCCTGAGATGGCAAGCTGCTCCTACGACCTGATGACGGTTGGCTTGGTCTTCTGAGCCCCTACGCGGCGGGAGGAGGCCGAGCAAGTGTGCGTCCTAAAAGGACTTGGAAAATACGCAGAAAAAACAAATTCAAAGAATTCTTTCCTGTTTTTATAACTGAACGCTGAAAACTGTAACAGAAAAATATTGTGAGCCTTCAAGTTTTCACCTGGCTTCAACTTTCGACTTTCAGCTCGAGAAGTTCAGTAACTCGAAGGGCGATACAAAGAAAAATTATGTTAAACAGTGTACTGAAAGTTCCCAAGTTAAAGAAGTAACATGACTGACAACTTGAAAGTTGAAATGTCACGTAAAATCACTAGGAGTAAAGTTAAAAGCCTAAAATGCCATAACTAGTTAAATGAGGCGTACCGCGCACAGCGAATAAATATCGCGCGAATTTTTGTCGCAAAAGGAATATAATATTAGAATTTTAAGTAGGTACACGCACTATCCGTATAATCCATATTATTTCATGTGTTACAAGACGGAAATTACTGTTCGGGTTATGCCTTAGGCTATGATCGGGGAATATATAACATTAACACAGTACCTATATATACAGGGTGTTTTTCTATAAGCGCAAAACCTCTTAAGTGGTGATTGTCTTCATGAATATGAACAATTTTTAATATAGGGCTAACTCTGCAACTCAACAAAAATAATCAGCTGTTTCATACAAATTGTACTCGACCAGAATGTATGGAACAGCTGTTTATTTTTGTTCAGTTGCAGAGTTGGCCCCATTGTAAAAGTTGTTCATATTCATGAGCACAATCACCACCTAAGAGGTTTTGCGCTTGTAGAAAAACATCCTGTATAAGCAATGTTATAGCGTATATTATATACTGTGCTGTGACATTAATGTAAAGCTCTAGGTGTCTACCATCAACTATCCCGCAATCCCGCCGGAATGTTACTTGCTTGGTGGTTTTTTTACTATCACAATTTTTTTCTTTACTTATAGAATAACATTGTGGCTGCATAAAAGGAGAAAAGGAATATTTTCAGGGATATCAGAGGCCCAACGTATAACCACAGACATTTTTGACAGGCTTTATACGCTCCTATTATTGCAAGACCCAAGTTCAAAGGGTGGGTGTCACTAATATTATTCTAAAAGTTAAGCCAACAAAAAAGTTAGAAAAGGTAAAAGGTCAAGGGTCAAAGGTAAGTAGAAAATTCTTTGTTGTTCACACGACCTGTCTTTCTTTACTTCTTACGATAATATTTAGGGGTTAATACTATTTATCTTGTTTGAGGTGTTTGTTTAGGATGTGAAATAACTTTTTTGAACTGAGCAAACAACGTAAATCATGTTATAATGTAATCTTCAACCACCTCTGTGGTCTAGTAGTGTAGAGTTTACACCACCGGTTACAGCCTCAGAGGTCCGGATTCGATTCCCAGTGGAGGTACATACTTTGTATTCCGTTTGGTTGGTGGTAGAAATTGTTCTTAGTCCGCTTGGCTAGCTATCTCAGTCTTATGACAATGATGACGCCATAACAATGATGTTTTGAGCATTGGTTGTGTTTTGGCAGTTAAGAGATAAGATAGCCAGTTCCTCAGTAAGGATTCCGGGCGTAGTCCACTTCCACCTTCAGCCATATCACCACACGGCGCGATGTAGAAGTGGTATAATATTGATCGATTCATCTTCTAAGCGTGTCGATGGCGGACACTAGAACTTTTCTACGTTGATAGCCCCGTGGCAGTACGTGCCACATAACTTGGCGCGTGCGTGTCAACATCTGGAACTAAAATTATGACATGGGAATTGGGAATAAGGCTTTTTTTTTCGACCGACCACGACGATCAACGCCCTCCGACAGAAGCCAAGTTATATGGAGCGGACTTTATAGTATTCTTTGCCCGTGGGCTGCCGTTATGAGGTCTTCCCGGGTGCTGGTGTCAGGATACGCAGCACATGACAAAAGACGGGCCATTGTTTGAACCGCACCGCAAATACAGTCCACTGAACCGCCCAAAAAAACACACCACCATACCATGTTTCCTTGTTTGCTTTCTACTTTCCTTTTCTTTGTTTAACTAATAAATATACAACAAAATAATTTTATTTGTAGGTATATTTTCAATCATTTGGTAAAGCTATTTTGTGTCCATAAAGCAAAATAAAGTTCGTAATTTGAAAAAATCTAACAAAACTAAAATAGACTGTTTGCAACATAAACTTATTTATACTAGGGGTAATAGACGGACAATGGTGCGAGTGAGAAACCAGTCCTTATGGCAGAAGCTATGTGCGAGAAAGAGTTGGAAGAAAATGACAGCAGAACCCGATTTGACTTATTTAGCGTCTTTTATCATCTTGATGAAAAGCGTCCACTCGATTATTTTATGATTTTTATCGCGATCGCGTCGATTTGGCTCTTATAACTATATAAATCAATAATGGTGTAGTGTTCTGTGTTGAATTGTAATGTTACTTACGAGAATAAACCAAATAAACACTAATTTCACAGGTAAATAGGATTGTACAATTACCATTTTCATAGTTCATATTTTAGTTGAATATATTCCCAAATACACTGAGTGACACATTAATATCATACTATTTACCGCCTATTTTCTAAATAAAGGCTGATTTTTAAACTTTATGTGTTAGATAAAAGGATATTATATCCGTGAACTTGAGAAAATATGACGTAGAGGTTGATCAAAAATTATCGATACTCATGTCGATGGTTTCCAATATAACTTTGTTTGTCTTTGTGAACACTGATAGTTTTATTTAAAGCTGATTTTAACCGACACTTTTTAAATAGTAAA